>JAAWXA010000017.1:5090514-5712909 GCA_038090715.1 Florisuga fusca | reverse complement strand
AAAAAAAAAAAAAAAAAAAAAAAAAAAAAAAAAAAAAAAAAAAAAAAAAAAAAAAGCAGCTTTCTTAAACCTCTGGCTACAATTTCTCATAGTAAAACTGTGGTCAGCAGTGCACACCACAAAAATAGCTTTTCTGCTTCCTTACCCTCTCACCACTTGGTGATCACAAGTCTGCCAACCCTACTATCTTCCTTTGCCTCTCTGTTCTCAAAGAGGTGTTGGGTCAGGAAGTTAAAAAAATTTAAGAATTTTCTTTTTTATCATCAGTCATTGTAGACCCCTGGGATTTAAGGGACATTAGCTACAAGCCAGGCTTTCACTGCAGGGAAAGAGAGAAGGCAAACGTCAAACAGATGAAGTGATAGAATAAAAGCCAGTAAAGTCCTTTGATGACAAAGGTTATGCAAGCGTGAAGGAAAACTCTTAAAGTTATCAGTAGGGAGGAAGGCATTTGGAAGGACAATTTAATGGCCAAACAGAAGCCACGGAACAGACTGACCAGAAGTTTCAGTTTAGGTAAGAGTGACAGAATACACAGTGTGATTATGTATCACCCTGGACAAGTCTGATGTGCATAAAATACAAACTGATAAAGTTGTAGACCCTTTTAAACATCCAATTTCCACGCTCCAACCTGAGACTTGGAGCTGACCAAAGAGCCTAAAATCTTTTTCTCCAGAGAAGGTAGACTGTGTTGTGCTTTTTTACAGATTCATAAGCAAGAACAAACCCAGCAGTGAAAAGCTGACAATATATGACAGATTAGAGGAATTAGGTAAAAAAAAGAAAAAGAAACATCGTAAATTTATTAAAAATTGATACTAGGATATGTTTTTAAGCACTTAAAATTAACAAGACATTCTTCTTTATCCTGCTGTGTGTGTCTAAAGACAAATTTTAAAAACTCAGAGCATACCAAATAATGTAAAATAAATTACCATTAGCTATCTTACTCTACACATTTTTCAAAATATTCAGTAGGAAAACCCTGTTTCCTGTTAAAACCAAAATTATTCAAAATTATTCAGGTTTATTTTCTTTAGGATATGACACTAGGCCATTGCTTGCTATCTCACATTTTCCTTCTGGGACAGCGTTTCCTCTTCTCCTGTATTATGCACATTTAGCAGAGATCAGACTCATCTGACAGCTCCTCCACGATGCAGATGAAAGAAAACTCAGAGAAAGCTTCTGCTCCCTAGATACATCCTCACTCCCCTCTCTGTTGCATCCATGTATAATCCTGCCTGCCCGAGACCATACAGGCAAGAGGAAGCCTCCAGAGGAAACCCTAAAGCTGCCACCAAGACTTCTCCCATCTGTCTCCATGCCACCTCTCAAGCAGTGAGGTTGTCAAAACTTCTAATGAAATCCTTTTCCACATTCAATGAACAAGGTTAAAAGCAGATGGAAAATATCACATGGAAGCCATTAAATCAAATATATAATTTGCTTACTTAGCAACAGCATGGCACAGAAAATTTGTGAATGCTTACACATGTATATAAATAAAAATAATGGGAAGAAAAGATCATTTAATTGTCCATAGAGCTCAATTTCTGCTCTTATTTTACAGAGCCTGATTTATAAATCTAATATTTCAAGGAACTAACCAACCAGAACAAGGAAACAGATCATATAAAAGAAAACAAATAAAAAAGCCTGCCAAAACCCCCAAAAACCCCAAACAACCAAATAGCCTTAAAACCAAAAATCAATATGGTCTCCCATATTTTTTGTTTACTTTCAACTTTATGGTTGCAATAAATTTTCCTTCCAGAGACAGGAAAAAAGAATGGGCTCCCTAGATAAAAATCACTTTTCTTAAACAAAATTACGTAAAAATCAAATGCAGATTATACCAGCTCCTCTCTCAAATTATCCCATGAAATAATTTTGATGGATTTATATAAATTTTTAAGTAATGTTTACTTCTGCAATGTAGCAAGGGCTTATGACATTGCTTTGATTTATACTGAATTTTTCGTATTTTTACTGTAGGATAGAATGCACCTGGTTCATATATCGACATCTTTTGATGTCCTGAAGTCTTCATATGATTTTTGTTATGCATCATGCTTTAAAAATTGAGAAACCAACATATGGAGAATATTTATATATTGTGTACAGCAGATCACAGGTAATTCAGTCAGTTGTTAATGAATAATAGAAAACAGAATTCTGATTATAAACAACATTTCATGCAACTGTAGGCACCTAAAACTAACATTACCTCTACCAGTAACCTGTGTTCTCAGTGAGGTACAGTCTGTATGTAAATTCTCATACAGGCATACTCATTCCCTAACATCTGTGACTTCCCAGTTTTGCTTGCATACTGGAGACACTTTTCATCCTTCCTTCTACCCCACACAGGGAACGTAGAAGAGAGCATGGCATTTCCCTTTCTCCTCTGAAAGAGTCAGGGAGAAAACTAAGGGTCAGCTCTAGGTCTAAGAGTAACAGCTAAGCAGGATTTCTTCCTTCCAGGCAGAGTCCAGGTCCATGATCTCATCCTGTGACAGACACAGTTGCTCTTCACAGCATACATAGAGCCCAGTTCCTGTAGAGAAGATAAATATTGTTCTACACTACTTTAAGGGGCACCACTCCTTCACAGTTTGCTGAACCTAAGCCAGAAAAGCATCCAGGTGAGCTGCTCACCTCACAAAGGAAGCATCTGTCACGAAGAGTTTTGTTGGCAGAGGTGATTAGAAAGATCTTGGCCAATGCCTGCTCAGTGGAACCACCAGAGAAACCAATCCCTGACTACTGCAGTCATCTCAGAAATGAAACAGATTTACACAGTGGTTAGAGCTGGAAGTGCCCTTAATGATCATCTAGTCCCAACCTCCTTGCATGGACAAGGACACCTCCTACTAGACCAAGTAGCTCAAAGCCCCATCCTTCTTCAGCACTTCAAATAGAAGTCTTGCACTGGACTTATTCAAAGCTTGAAGGAACAACAACAGTGGCACTTCTCAGTCAAGTGGCCATCACCAGGATGCACAAATACTTGGAATGTGGGCGAGAAAATAGGCAACAAATCTCAGAAGCAGCACAAGGACAGAAAGCAGCCCTCTGGGAAAGTTTGTAGAGTCAAAAAACAAGGCCAACAGTCACACCCCAAAAATCACGAGAGGCTGGACAGAACTGAAACAGTGGCAGATGTGTTTCTCCTTTCACAGCACACATCAGGGAAATGGAGGGAAAGGAAAACTTTCTAGTCTGCCAAGGGAACGTGCACGTGAACGCACCAGGAAGATGCACAGACTTTAAAAGAGGAGAGACTGTGACAAAGTGGTTGGAAGATCAACACAGAACTATCAACAGATTATGCTAGCATATACTTACACAAAATTCTGTATGTCACATAGATCATATTTACATGTGCTAAAAATAATTTAAAACACTGAAATCTTGAATCACATGCCATACTAAATTTTAATGTAGGTTAATAACAGCACTGATAGCACAGATTTTTTTAAATACCTTTGTGTAGTATCTTTTAAAGTAAACAGGAAAATGACATATTCAAGTTCCACAGGTTTTATCATCACTTATGACCTGATCTTGTTTTCAATTGTTCAAATCTTCTGCTTCTCTTCCCCTCCCCTCTTTCTTGGTTACATTATTAGTTACCATGGAAACTAATATTTTTTTGGTATGGACCTGAAAATTTGTGACAAATTTTTTGGACTGCAAATGTGTGACATCAGCACTAATGTGAAACTTCTCCTCTTTCTATAGATACATGAGGGCAGCGGGGACCATGAAATATACTTCATGTTATAAACAGCTTCATATTGTGATGACAACAAATATTAAATTTGGATAACACTGCAAAGCTCTGCAAATAATAAAACAAGAAACAGAAATTGCAATTATTTTTCATACTTTAATAGAAATAGGCTTAGGTCATAGTGAGCAAGTATTTTGTCTTCCTCAGTGTACAGCTATTTTAACAAACTAATCACTTCTGAAATTAAATCCGCAAAGGAGAAATCAGGTACCTCTTGGGCCTCCAGTGACAACTGAGTATGTGGTTTTTTTTCATTTCCACTATTACATAAAACCTGCCTGACTGCTTAAAAGATGTCTATAATTCCACCTCAGGAGGCTGTTTTAAGCGAGTAATCAGAGCTCTTTCATCCAGCTCCTCTCACTGGAAGATGTATATGGCCCTGAGAAATATGGGGTGCAGAAGCACTCATGTCAACATCTACCCTCCCAGGTATTCCTGTGCAAATAAATGCATGGGACTAGATGTGTGAGAGCTAGTCCCATGAGTAGGAATGTGCAAGCCTACCCCTTAATTAAAACATAGCTTCCTGTCATTTAAAAACGATTTCATATGCAAAGTAAGAGACACCTAAATGAAATAATTTATTCCTGCAATTATTTTACCATGAAAAGGAATGTCAAAGTATGAAACTGTGACTGAAAACTGACATGGCCTTAAGACTGTAAATACTACCCTGTATTTTCAGAATTCTAACTGCCTAAATAGAGTACTCAATTAATTTACCTTTTTTTTTTTTTTTTTTNTTTTTTTTTTTTTTTTTTTTTTTTTTTTTTTTTTTTTTTTTTTTGGCAATGGAAGGGATAGATAATGACAGAAAAGGTATAAAAGAATATGGCAAAGAAGAATAGTCATGGTTTGGATGAATTTTGAATAAGATCTCTTTAAAATATTTAAAGCCTCAAAATTTGGGTAGTTTTCTCAGGCTTATCAGTTTGATCTTCCAAATATTACACTTTACATTATCTTGAATTATCCATGCATTTAGAGTATTTTTCCTGTAAGCTATTTTAAATTGATAAATTGGGAAAAGAAGAATAGAATGAAAAAGGAAATCATCAGGAAATTTTTTTAAAAGCCCAAGTCCTACTGTTTCCCCAACGTATTTACTCAGAAGGTTAAGCAAGTGAATTTCTCTAAAGGAACCAGAGGCAGAGGAGAGTGATACAAGAAGATAACAGTGTGCATGGATTGGAGATGCCAAAGAAATCTCATGTGATTTTTTTTTTTTTAATAATGCTTTTGGAAGAAGTTAGTTACTCAAAAACAGACTTTAGAGTTAGGTTGATTGAAATGTAGGAAAGAATTAAATATATCTGCTTCCAGACATTTTCAATTAAAGCTACAGCAAGTTTCCCATGATTAAGTTCCTTTAAGTTCTGTTTGTTCTATGCTATCACATAAATCCCAAAATACTGGGCACCCTCAGTTGCTGATACCCATAAACTTACTGATGAAGGGGATCTTTTTTCCCCTTTGTTTTTATGCCAAAAGAGGAAAATCTGCCTTCCCTTCCACTCTAGGCATTAAACATTGTACAGTTCATACAAATACATCTATCCACTCCTTGCTTCCCTGGACCTTGTTATAAAGGGCTCCTGGACTTCCATGAAACAGTAAGGAAACCCACACCTAACTATTGCTGCCACTTCCTTTCTGAAAGAGAGATCCTCATAAACTGGGTAACCAGCTCTACAGACAGCTCCAGCACCCTTCCACTCCAGCTGAAAGAAGATACTTGTGAGTTCTGCAGACTGTCACACAAGTGGAGTTGGGAAATGTACATTTTCTTTACATGGTATCAGTAATTATCCAAAATGTGTGATCTTCTGCCAATTAAAAGAAAACAGAAATGAAAACTAATTGTTTTGCTAAAGTATTGGACACGGTAAGACCTTGGACTGAGTATCCAGACAAATCTTAAATCAGACCAAGACTGATTTTTGCAGCAGTCTACTAACTCCTTCAGTAATCAATTAACAATCAAAGATTAAATGTATAATCTAGAACATAGTAGCAGTGACAGGATTGCACAGTATATGGCTGCAAAAAAGCCAAAAAAAAACCACCAAAAAAACTAAAACCACTAAAGACATAAATAATAGCAGCTCAATACGTTTTTTTTATTTTAAACACAAAATTACCAATGTTCAGCTGAAACCCATTTTATTTTGCATGTGATCCTCACCCAGAGATGTGACAGTCACATTTCAGCAGGGTGATTATTGCAGCTGCTCTCTCAGTCACTTGGTTACATTCACAGTGTTAACTGCATTCAAATTGTGACCAGGGTGAATTTGTTAATAGGATAATAATATCACAAATGAATACCTACTCAAGCCCTGCTGTCCACATCAGACCTGCAACCTAGCAGAGTAAAGGTTTATAGAGATACTACAAAAATACCTTTGAATATTCACCAGAATAGTTTTTAAAAGGGCATTTTAGATTTTTTTTTTTCAAAAGCCAGCTGACACAATCACACTGTGAAGTGCAAATTGGCAGTTTAAGCACCCATGACACTGTTGGATGTCAGTCATACTTGATAAATTTTGAGCTGATTGACCAATTATAACCAATATGACAAAACTACAGCAGCTTCACAGACCATTAAATTCCTGACTGGAGGGAGGGGAGGCAGGGATGGGACAGGGAATTAAGAGTGATAAAGATATAATATCAAAATTAGTGTGCCCTGCCACAGGAAAGGCTTTCATGTCAGCTCAATAGTTCTCTCTTAAACCAATCAACTATGAATTAACTGGAATTAATTACAGTGTTTGTTACCTATTATTCAGCTAGAACATTGCAAGGGCTTGAGAACACCGTGGAAGAAGTGGCAATTGGAGGTGGGAGTAAATGCACGAGCCTGTTAACACTTCAGGAGAGCTCAGAAAATAAGGAATATGGTGCTGAAGTGTAAGAGAATTACGTAAAACCTGCGGGAAGCCCAAGTCCATTAGTTCTTCTTAGGCACAAATCAATTTTGTAATCATCTGCCCGCCACGCACTCAAAGGTGTTTGACAGCTATTTTCTTCTCATAGCAAAAATCCTCTGTGGAGCCACATTAAAAGAAGTATTTTCACAACTAAGTCACAGGATAAAAACTATGCCAATAGAAAAGGTAGACACGTGCCATCATTACCTGTCACATATCTGTCTTACTGTTGCAGAATTCTGGCACCTATCATTTAATACCCTGCTCTGCTCATCATCTGTCTCAGAGAGTGGGCAAGTACAGTGGGCAGCAAAGCAACTTTTCCCCTCAAGAGTTAATGTAATAAAGAGAAGATAGGAGTGAAGACTTACAAAATGCACAAATTTGTACAAAGAAAGAGAAGATATTCAGAAAGAAGGACAGAAGGCAGTAGAATCATCAGGCTCAGCAGTCAGAGTAGATGCTGGACTCTGCCTTGGCTGGTTGCAAATACCCTGCACGTGAGTCTGGATGAGGTTTTGCAGGGAATAGCCTCTGTAAGATGGACTCCTAAGAAAACACTGGTCTTATAAATGATGATAGGATGATCAGATAACACAAAAGCTGAGGAAGGTGTAACAACACTGAAAAATACATGTACATGTTGATGTTGCTGGGAACAAGAGAGAGTGGCCAACAGCTGGGCAAGGAAATGGTGCCTCTGTGCTTGCCTGGCCCCAGTGCCTCTCCCTGCTCACCATCAGCCATCTCTTCATGAGTGGCACCTTCCTGCCACCTAGTCTTTAAATATTCTCAGATATTCCACAATATGCATTTACACTGCAGAAACAATATATCACAAAATTACTTCACTTCCATGTTGGGTTAAGCTAGTTTATTAAGGAGCTCAGTGGGGCAAATTTCTTTTCAGGGATTTAGGTCAAGTTCAATTCTACAAGAATGCTCAGTACTTGTGTGTGAAATATTTAAACATGGATGAGGCATATATTTTGACACAAAGAGAACCAGACGTAGGCAAATATCTCTGATCTGCCATCTTAAGTGGAAGAATAATAATTCCATTTCCTTTTGGACTATAGTCTGTTTGACAGCTCAAGTCTGGAATCCACAACACTTTGACACAAAGCCAAACTGTCATTCTGACATTTCTGTGTCTGAGAAATCCTGGATCTCACAGGTAAGCTGTGAAAGCTGAGAAGCAGTGAGTGAAAATGTGAGGCTCACAACTGCGAGAGCAGACAAACTCTATAGAGTCACTTTGTATGACCTCTGCTTTCTTATAACTGGGGGCAGCAGAAAACTGGGAAATGAGAAGGAATAAAAAAACCAGATATTTTTAAGACAGAAGAAACATATGCTTTACATAGGAAAAAAAAAATTACTCATATGTGGTAGCCTAGATGAGCCAGACATCATTTAAAGTGAAATATCCCCTTTAAATCTAGATAAAGAATGCAAGAAATACATTTATGTTGTCATTTTTATACACTGTTGAGCAGTCAAGAAGGAACATATTGCAAGTCTGAATTTTCTCAGTTGATTTTTTTTTTTTTTTTGTACTAGTAGAAGGAGAACGTGTAGGGGCTTTCTTAGTGTCAAAAGAACAACTGAGACCTACTGATCCCCGTAATTACAATTTATTGATTTAAGTTAGATTGTTTATGTCCTGACAGGATATTTAATGCTGTTAACATTTACATAGTCAGATATATCTCATTAAGACTACACTCACGCTGTCAATATTCCTTGTTTCTCAAAAAGAAGGGAAAAAACCCTGCTACTTTAATGCACACAGTAGGAAAATGTTAGTACTTCAAAGGAGGTAACAAATGTGTCTCTTGAACACCACAAGCCTAGAAGACAAGTCAAATGCCCTCTCACAGCTCAAACTAAGCTGCAATTCCTTAGACAAAACAGAAGCACAAAAGCACATCTTATCTATAGTGAGTCTTTATCACCTCATTTATACAAAATCTTCCAGACACAAAAGAGCTTCCACTAAAAAGGAGGAGGGCTCAAGATATTTACTTGAAGCATTAAGGAGCAGCCCTTCAGGAGATGCATTTTGTCAAGTCAATTAAGTCACAAAGAAAACAAACAAAATTTTTGGGAAAACACAGAAAATCGGTGACTGGATTAAATGGGTTTTTTTTAAGCTATTTGTAAACATAAATTTTTACATCATATTTAACTAGGGAATACGTCAAAAGACATCAATTAATATTCTATGAAACACACCAGCATTTCTTACTGGTTTAGTACCTCAACCTAAAAAAATCAGTGATTAATCAGTGAACCTAAAAACATCCCAAAGATATTTACAGTGGATGTAAAAGTTTTATTATCCTTTTGTTAAACACAGGGAAATTTGGCATACAACCACAAAACAACCAAAGTCTTGCAACCATACAGCAGAAGCATTAGTAATCAATTTCTTCCTAAAACCATGTTTCTTAGGTTTGAATTCCTAATCTCTTTTACTCGGAAAGGTCAAGAGTCAATAAGCACAAATTAAGACACATGAAATTCCACCTGAACACAAGAAAAAACTTGGTGTGTGTGTGTAAGGATGGTCAAGCACAGGAACAGGTTTCCCAGGGGTATAATCAAAACCCAAGGGAGCAGAGTCAGAATAGACTCTGTCCCTGTCTGAGCAGGAGAGTTGGACTTGATCTTAAGAAGTCTCTTTCACCCTCAGTGACTCTCTGAAACTTGTGATGAAGTAGACATCAGTCATACATATACCATCTCTGATATTTTGAGGCTTTGAACTTATATAACATCATTAATATAAATCCATGACTAAAAACTGAGGGCAGATCTCTCAAAATTCCCAAATGCCAAATTTTTCAGAGCTGAATTCACCTAAAAAAAGCAAACAAAGAATAAAACGGTGCCATCCCAAGCTCCATTCAATGGTTCCAAGTACTTAACATTCTTTAATAATGTATGCTTCTGAGTCTCCTGAAATCCACTTTGAGTCTCAGAGTTTTACCCCAAATCTGCAGAGAAATTTAAGACTAATTTCGTAATCATATTTCGCAAAGCACACACTTTATATTTGCATAATCTTGTCCAAGTAATCTGCTACTTCCAACTAAAGATTTTGCATGCAGTGATTGTGCTCGAGTTGGCTTTCCACAGTACAGTCACCCAACCTTGAATTTCAAAACCAGTTTATTCATGTAAGCAGTCTTACAATGCACATTTTACTGGAGAGAGCTGCCAGGCATGGAGGAGCAGAGTAACAAGCTAAATCAGCACTACAAATAGGAGCAGTAGAAGTACCTGCTTCAACAGTTTAAATAATTGCATGATGAATGAGGAATAGAAGAGGCATATTTTACTTACAACATGGAAGGCATCACAAAAGACCAAAACCTGAAATTTAGTACTGATCAGTAGAACTAGCCAAATTTCAGAATTCTCATGCCACTATTCCTCTGTCCTTCAGTGTAATGTAAAGACTGCATCTAAAGCAAAGGAGAAAAAGCATTGAGAAGTTCCAGGCCCACAGAAATTCTTGGGCAGAACGGACACAACTACCTGCAGGTGAGTGCTGCTGTACGAAAAACTTGAACTGGTGACTTCACACGAGCAGACGTATTCTTTATCATCTCCTAGAGTTCGAATTTACAATATGACCCAATTTATTTCAGCAGGAATGACAAAGACCCTGAGCTTGCAAACAAACCCAACTGCTTCAACACTCACAAGACACCCCATGAAAGTTCAACACGTCTGTGCTCAAATACATAAAACAAAAGTGTGCAACCGTGCTTGCAAGATCAGCATCTAGGTGACTGAACTCGGTATTTAATTTAAATTGACTTCAAGGAGTGAAGGTCACAACAAAGATTAGCAAAAGTTCATTAATGTTTTCCTGAATTGAGTATTGTGTGAAGTGACTCTGCTGGGCTGCCAAGCTGTAGAACCAATTTGGATTAATTGGCGTTGATTGAGAGTGACATTTTGTGTTCAGGAAGCATATGACAGGAACTGCCATGCGCCCTCTCATGCTGCAGAGAATACAACTGTTGATAATGCTGAAAAAACTGATACTGAAACTGTTCCCAGATAAACACATACATACCAAAAAAATCCAAGTAATGTCTTCAGATCAAAAGGTCTTTTTTTTATATTAAGAACTACATCTTAGTGGCCTCAGCATTTTAAGGTTTGTGTATTTTATTCACTAAAGGTAAAATAGAAACTGCTCACATGTTGTGGACTTCTTAATTTTGCTTGGAAATAGTATTTATGGGAAATACCAATGCTTTTCTGGTTCTAAAGGAAGCTAGCTATGTATCTTGAAAAGACAATTGGAATTGGACAGAATTGCACTCATCGAGTAGATCAGTTGAATACACACATGATCATTACAAGTAATCACAGAAGCACAGGATGGTTTGGGCTGGAAGGGACCCTCTAGTTCCAACCTCCTAGCATGGAGAGGGAGAGCTCCCACCAGCCCGGGTTGCTCCAAGCCCCATCCAGCATGGCCTCGAGCACTTCCAGCAATGGGGCACCCACAACTTCCCTGGGACATCTGTGCCAGTGTCTCACCACCCCCCCAGTGAAGAATTTCTTCCAAATATTTAACCTAAATCTCCTGTCTTGCAGTTTAGAGCCATCATCCCTTGTCCTATCACTACACAGCACTATAGAAGGTCTCTCCCCAGCCTTATGGTACTGGAAGACTGCTATATTTGCAACTATTTCAGTGTATGGCTGGTTATAGACAAATAACTAATCCAGTGGTCTGAAACGGGACACCATACAAACCCCAAACACATGCTGCATCTCAGAAATTAGGCAGCTTGTGCTTTAGCCTCTGATGTTCATTTTAACTCAACACAATTGAGACTTTCGTGTATTGAAACAAAAAAATCTGATTACAAGAAATTTCTAAGACAAGTTAAGTAACTGGAGTATACCAAGATAGTTCTGTGTTTCAAGTTAGAATATTCACCTAGTATCTCAAATGGATTTATTTTAGCATGGGTTGCTCATGTAAAACTTCAGTAGAACTATCTTGGGAACACAAATGTGTTACTGAAAAAAATAACTTGAGATCCATCTTTACATCGTGGACCCTGCCCATAGCTGGATGCTTAAGAAAGACCTGGCCCATATGATGAACGACTTAGTTTTTGAAATTTACCTAAACCTTCAGATGTAAGACAGACTCAAGGAAAACTTACACTTCTATAGACAAGGAACAGTAACTCTACATCAGGTAGCACGTGTCTGGACAACAAAGCATTTAGACAATTAGAAGCATATTGGATTCTCTCCTATTTTATGAGTTTCCATCAGTAATGAGCAAGCTTCTAAATTAAGAAGTCATCTTATTGCTTCCTCTTTCAAGCTATTATTAGCATGCTAGATTTATTCCTACACAATTTTTTTCTTTATTTTTAAAATATGGTTTAGTGCATGTTGCTATGAGAAGCTTTTAAAGAATTGAATCTTTTACAACAGGCTATGCAGCTACAATCAACTCATATTAAAATGTGATTGTTTTAAGTACAAAATTAATTAATGTGGTAAAGTTCTGCATACTACATTAGGTTGAAGAATATTTGGCACGTGTGTATTTATAGCAGAATGACAAACAAATTCGTTGTACAGTAAGACATCTACACTATGAGTACACTGCTATTCTATTGCATTTATGTAATGATCTGCAGTTTCTAAAAGTTGTTAGGCATTCTAAAAGCCAAAGTATGAATGAGACTACAATCTATCCTAAAATTTACTGCATTCAGTAAAGTAGCAGAGCACTCAGGCTTTGAAATCAGGTATTGCAAAGGCTGTTTATTCCACACATAAAATCTTTCAGGGTATTGGATAGACAAAGATGTAAGGGCTGCTGTGGAACAGACTGCTAAACAGCTCAAATATTAATTTATTAGCTTCCATATTTGTGTTCAGAGAGTGCACAGAAATAAAATAAATGAAGGAGAAAAAAAAAAAAAAAAGTAGTAAAAAATCTGGTATAAATAGTAAATAGTTGACTGCTCTGCAGTTTCGAGTTTGCGTACTCTAAGGCTGTGAGTTATTTGAATGGAAGATCAATGTGAATCAGTGAATTTATATGGTAGATTTTTCAATACATATCATTATAGCTGTTTCATTTCTCTACACATATGGGTGAAAGCAGGTAAAAGCAAATAGAAGAGTTTTAAGGGGAAGATGCTGGAACAAGAAAGGGAACAGGAAAAGCACCTTTGTAAAAGATTATTTCCCCTCCATTAAACTGCTTAAATACCATGGATTTCCTCCCTTGCCCAAATTTCATGATGGTCAAGAAACTACATTTTTGCCTCCACCTACTGCTTATTCCATACATTCCTTGAATCATGAGCAAGAGTACAATCCTTGTATTCACACCTTTGGGTCTCCACCAAATATCCAAGAATGTAGGTTCTGAAAACCAAATATCCATCTCTAGAACAATTGTGATAGAAGTTCTTCTAAAAGGCAGCAGAATTAAATTTTATCTACTGATGTGGAAGCATCCCTAAAACTTTGTATTTATGACTTCCAACATTGTTCTAACACTGTAACAGCTGGAGGGGCTTTCATTGTTGGTTTTCATTTTGGCTTTGCATAAGTTACATAAAAGGCTTGAATATTAACCGCAAGATTACAAAATAGCAGCAAGCAGCTCACGTTTCTTAGAGTCTAAAAAGCAAATGCAGAGAGGTCAGGGACTTGCCCAAAGGAACAGAACTTTAGATCTAGACTGAGCTAACCTAAAATTCACGTCCTGTGTTTTAGCCACAAGAACATTTTTCTTTCTGAAAATTAATGACAATTAGTTCTAAATGAAGCAGTCTTCATTAGGCAATTTTCCATAGCCTGCAGCTATCAACACTAACCAGACAGCCAATGCTGCTGGCTTGTGTAATAGGGGCATCTGTGTGTCAGGAACTGAACAGACAGGGCACATCGTATTATGTATTTAACTGAGAAAACCAAAAGAAATCTTTGCGTAGACAAAGGTCTGTTTAGAATCTGTGATCTGGCCCATAAACAACTTCAGACCTCTTAGGATTTAAATAATAATTTTTTAGTGCTTTGCAATGGCAACACCTTTAATAAAAAGCTGCTTCAAAACCTGAATTGTGTATTGGAGATGTAAGTGCAGTTGAAGCAAGTGAGTCCATAATATATCTACTACATAACTGAATCCACAGGCCTGCATGATCAGAGGCAGCAGCTGAGTTAATTTAGAGGTTTGGTAATCCCCTACCTCCTGTAGTTGTTTGGCGTTGTTTTGTTTTGTTTTGTTTTGTTCAGAGCATATCTCTATCAGTAATCCCTACACAGTTGATACCTTCTGGGCCAAGGGAAGATGGTACAGCATCTGCTGCTTCTGTGCATGCACTAAAGAAAATGCAGGAGCTGAAGATGAGAAGGTATGAAGAGTGGATGTGGCCAGGCAGTGAGAGCAGCTCCAGAGCTGATGCCCCAATGTCTTGCATTATGTGCACTGAGATTCCTATACTGCAGATGTCAGCTACAGGAATTTTTTTGCAAGTATGGTATACTGCAAATTCAAAAATTCACCATATCAAGGCACTGACAATTTTCTTTTTCTTGCAAGAAACTGGGCCAAGTTACAGTATCAAGAAACAGTCTGTTCAGTCACAGAACGTACTTCGATATGGCAAAGAGTCAGAGGCAAAAAGACAGAAAATCTTTTTCCTGCTAGAGAGAGATTTCCTTTTTTTCCAGCAATAGAAGACAAACATCCTATTCTAAAAAGAATACTTTTGATGAAAATCAAAGCTAAGTCTATGATTTACCTCTTCCTAAACTATATCAAATTATTTTTATGATGTATTAAAAGTAAAGAAATTAAATAGGAAGCCAAAAGATCAAGAATAGTCAATTACTGTCTCAAGAAATCCAAATACTCAAGTATTTTTCTGAGAAGATTTCTGGATGGTAATGCAGAAAAAATCTGTGTTAAAACTGCATGCAGTTTTGTCCAGATAGTTCTAAAATATGTGCCAACTTTCACTGTAACAAAAAATAATTCAGTGAATATGGTTCCCTTAGCAACATATTACCTACATCATTCACATTAACATTATTTACAGTACCCTATAACTAAGAGATACCAATTCACAAAGAGCATACACAGTCCTCATTACACAACTTGTTAGCTTTGAGAATTTACTGATGCGTTTAATTGAAGTCCTAGCATTCTCATTTAGTTTTTTCCTGCAAAAACTATATCCTGCCATTTTGTGCCAAACTTAATCTCTTTTTTTTTGTTTTCAAGTACAGTTCTTTTTCACAATTACTTTCAACTTAGTTCAAAGGCATGTTTAACATGAATGAATCTCCTTTTTCCGTTCTAACATGCTCTGCATTTAGGTACATTGAAAATCCACTGAGAGCATAGGTAATTTTAGGTGGGCATCTGTTCGTAAGATTTATTTTCAAACAAATCTTGGTAACATGCAAATCCTTCTCACTCCAAGATATGGTCCCAAGGGATTTGTGATATTGCCTCTGCTGTACATTTTTAGGTGCAGGCATCCAGTTCAGTGGGAGAGACATTTCACCAGTATCACAGAATCACAAAATTGTCATGGTTGGAGAAGACTTCTAAGATCACCGTGTCCATCTGTAAATGTCCCACTTCCCCACAATATATTTATAGATATTTATTTTAAAGATATATTTATCTATATCACCATGCCCCCTAGAGCATGTCCTGACATGATCCTATTGATGTTAGAGACATTAAGCAGCTGTAATGACTTAGCACCATTTCTGAGGCCATCCAGAAAAGACAAGTTTCCAGTTAAGATTTTAGACCTCTCTCACACAGTTGCCTCAATACTGAAAATAATTTATTTCATTCCCTACACAAGTTATTTACAGTAGTAAAGAAAGCAGACTTCTCTATTTCCACTAAAATGCAAAGTGTGTGAAAACCAGTACTTACAGTGAAGCACCACTAATAAATTGCATATTGGTAAGCAATGTGAACTGTTTACAGCTGCACATTCAGAGCAAGAAATTTTGGAATGCTTTTAGTACAGAGAAAGAACATATGCTGAAATTTCACTTAGGAGAAGCAAGTAATTCCCTCCCCCGACAGCCAGTATGTAAGATCACTTCAAATATCCCTTTCTTAAGGTACCAGAGACACAACTAACAGCACAAAAATATTTCTGCCCCAATTCTGCTAATGCCAGAAATGGACATGAAGGAAAACATGTGAAGAAAGAACTGAAGAAATCTTTTTCTGATTTCCAAAATTAAAAGATGCACTGGCATCTGGAGGAAAGTTCAAACCCTGAAATTAAGTTCTCAACTTTCCCAACACTTTTGCCTACTGCTTCCTATAGTAGGCATAATGTTTGAATGAAATGTGAAATTACAACTTCAGCATCATGAGCCTACAGTGAGTATATGCATTATTAAAACTGCACAGACATCACAAATCAAGATCAGCATACTGATTCCATTAGTTATCAGTAGAACATTGCTAACATAAGGGTTATAAACACTGAACCTCAAAGTGTGGAAAAATGTTATGTTAATCATGCTTTCTCACTGAACAGTCAAAATCAGAATCAGGATGACACTGAGATCTAAAACCCATACACAAAGAACAATCTATCAAAGCCTGAACTAATATACTGTGAGATTCTCTTTCCAAGGGTCATTTCAGACGCATATATGGGTTTATAAATAGGATGATAAACTGAGGAAGTTTTAAAAATAGCATAGCTTTTCAAGTATCTTCTACAAGAAAAGTGCTGTTTTCTTAATGATTAAAATTTTATTTATGACCAATACAAGATACTCGTGTGATTACATCAGCTGCTTAGATCCTCTTCACTACTGATCAAAATTTTCTCCTTCATGCACCCTCCATGAAAATATGAGTTTAGAGAGAGATGAGGAGACCACAGTGTTCAACAGCAGATCCGTAGGCGTTTGCTGAACCGGGGCCAAGACATCCGAGCTTCCTGATCAAAGAGGATAAAACTGAGTTTTGGGGAAAAGAACTGCTGCTAATGAGACTAATAAAAAGTGGCACATACTAGCAAAAATCAGTAGCCCAGGGCACCAGCTTATCAGACCCAGAAAATCTAGTGTGAAAATCAGCTCCCCTTTGCTAAGGCTTTGTTGCAATGGCATGTGAAGAACATCCACTTTCACTGCTCTCAACTTTCACTGCTCTCCAGATCAGCTCCAGGAAACCAAGGCATTTTATTCTCGTAAACAAGGAATGGGGAAATCAACTGTCCTCTACTTCATGTACCAGCTGGATGTCCATTCTCACTAGAACATACTACACTAAACAACCAACACAGAGAACTAGATCAATAATGCCCACTGATGCCTCACAGGTAAAACAAGAGCACATTTCTTATGAGAGGCAACATTAGGACTAACTCATTCACCCCACAGGAGGAGAGCACTGGAAACAGTCAGGTCAACTTTCCTCATACATCCAGTCTTCAAAATGGATTCGCTATTTTCTCCAACTTTACCTCATCGTAAGAGCCAAAATAATCTTCAGACTCAAAGTAACTTTTTTTAGAAAGAACTAATGACAAAAATGTAAGTCCCATATTTTCAGCAGCTCTTTAAAATACTTGGCATCTGAAAATAAACAGCATTCTTCTCAGTGGTTTCACCCAGTTATTTCATAGTCGCTAGAAATTAGATGGTTAAGCTCCTCTTAAAACTAAAATGACAACAAGAAACATTGCTAGATGCCTTTGCATCCATTTGTAACTAAATGGCATTATGAAATAGAGCCCATGTTTCTCTGATTTCCTGAAATCGGGCTTGATGTTTTTCCAACAGCCATAGGTCACCTACATGCTTTTACTTATAGTCCTTTTTTCTACAATAGTATTTCCTTCTCCAACAAGAACACCGATTTCACACCTGACTTAGTGCATTTAAAATAATTCAGTAAAAGAAAGGACTAAAAAAGAGTTTAGGTTCTGTTCCATTTGGTTCTTTTCAGGAGGCTTAACACATCCTAGGACATTGAATAGATGTTGGGTGTCCTGGGCCTTTTTTCCTTTTTTTGTTTTGTTTTGTTTTGTTGACATTTTTTAAACACATCACTCCCTCATCATCACGTAGATCAAGGGATATCTCATGATGTCTAAATTCCTACAAATCCTAATAACATAAAATACGTTTCAAGGTACACTTGAGAACAATTTGTAAGGAAGTAATAGGAAAAACAAAGATATAAAAATGCTGTAAATTTAAAGGTTTTTACTGCCAATCCTAAATTAATTGTTCTGAAATTGCCTGAAATATTTCTTTCCTAAAAAAACCCTTACTTCAAAACAAGCAAAAACCCCAATCAGTTGAACATGAAAGGTTATACAGAGGCAATTTCAATGTCCCTTTCCCTAGTGCAGTAAATTTGATGAACACTAACTCATAAACTTACTATCTCAGGTTTTTCAAAAAAGTTATTTTAAATTACTTTGAGGGGCCAAAAACTGACTTCTTTTTTTTCCTGTGTAACCTCTACACTGTAAAAGCTCAGCACAGATGGATTAGTAGCACTGAAAATAGTCGGCTCTACCAAACAATCCCAATCTTGTGTTTCTATTTAGTATTTTCACCTAGACCAGCCCTGGGTGTGCAGGGATTCACTTCCACTACATGGATACACTGGTACCTCTTTCAGCTTCTCTGTTTAGCAGTGTCCTTCAACTACAAGTTAAAGGGGCAGATTTACAATCTGAAAAACAAGGTGCTTGAACACTAACAGCTTCGGTGGAACAGACCCAGAAGGCTTGCAATAATTCTGCACATGCTTTTATACAGTTATTGGATATCCTTTCTTGAGAGGAGTGCTTGACAAGGGACACAGCATGTGTTTCCACTCCCTTCAGGAATTTGATATAAGGTCTGCTAGCAAACATGGCAAAGGCAGTCTGAATCAATTCATCAACTGTGCAGTGTTCAGATTTCAAGCAAGCAGCCAGATGATCCTCTACGTGGTATGACCACTCCATGCCACTCCCAGGCATCTTTTAATAGGCAATAGAGACATTATCTATGAACTAAAATTTAACAGAATGTAAGGATATTCACATAAAGGTGCAGAATTCACCTACAACAGGAGTTTAGAAAGATCATATAAACAGGAATTCCACCCTTTAGGTGCTTAGTTCCAACCTGTCTGTAGCAGAAAGTTAGATACAAAAACTCAGGCCACAAAAAAGACATGACTGAATACCAAATACCCATGGCTAAGTTTCCCAAGGTACATACTCACCTTAAGAATTTAAACCCCAAATATAAATAAAACCCTAATTTTTCACAGCTTTAATGACCTCTAAATACCAAATCAATACCAGAGAATGAAGGCACATGCTGGATGATAACTCACTAAGTATACATCTTATACTCCTATATGTCAGACAACAAAGTAACAGCAGATCACAGCATAGGCTTATAACAACACTTAAAATGACACACACCACATGCACATACTCCTTTCCTGTAGACATTCAGTATTTTCACATCTCCTGAAGCAGAGATTCATGGCTATGATTTCATATAAACAGTTATTACTTCAACCACAGGGAAATCACCACACGGAATCTGGGATGTAGAAAGGACAGAGAGAGAGACCAAGCTTCATTCCACATTTGTATAAAGAGATACTGGTGTCTGCTATGGATCAAGTGGATGAGACTTCTTGAATCTTGATGCCTGTTGCACTGATTCTTCTCTGATTCATTTACATTATGTTCATTATAACATGCAAATGATATGGGTGTGCTAGGATTTATCAGTCTTCTTTCCTGAAGGCCACCTGATTTATATAAATTGGAGGAAAACAGATTGACAGAACAAAACCTCAAGGAAAAAAAAAAAAAAAAAAAGTCACCAGGACATAGTCTTATTTTTAAACATTAACTTCTTATAACTGTATGCATTATGGTAAACATTAATCTTGCTCTCTGAAAGCTATTTTTAGGAAACACATTTACATTCAGGCTGAAATTCTGTATAACCTTAAGCATGCTGCAATTGAAAAAATTAAAGCAAAAAAAAAAAAAAAAAAAAAAAAAAAAAAAAACGAGTGTCAGAAATACTGCATCAGCCTCCGTAATGACACCAAAATGGTAGAAAGATTTTGCAAGCTGTATCTGATCCAGTTTGAATTTATTGGCAGAATCTTACAGGCAAGAGACTAAGACACTTTAGAATATAGAATTAAATGGTTGGGGTTTATCTAATAACCACATAATACTACTTTGAAAAGAAATCCTTTATTCTATTGCCACTAGAACAAGAGAAATGCAGATTTTTCTCTCCTGGCTGTCAAGTGAAGTCCCTTTTCTCTTTTCCTATGTACATGTGCTGTGTGAAATTCAACAACTTCATTTCACAGGGTGTCTTTGGCATTAGCCACAGTGTAATGTAACTGGAACTACTGAAGTTCATCTGATTTCACACCTAATCCACACAGCCTCACAAATTACACATTACTTGAATAAAAGGAAACAAATTGCCTTAAGTTTTTCTGGAAACAAAGCTCATATTCCTTTCTGATCAAGACAAGATTGCCAATGAACACACCAAGTTCTTAGGCTTTGTAGTAAAATGTCCACATAGAATCACAAGATTTTCATGTGGTTTGATGGATTTTCTCAGCCAAGTGGGGTTTTTTTCCTCAGAAAATGCCATACAGTGATGACATGGAGAAGTCATACTTCATGCAGAATTTCTGTCTGTATCGTGAAAAAGTAACATAAGACTTTTAGAGGTGGAATAAGATTTTCTATCCTTCAATTATCTGCACACTTCTGATCCCTTTAATTTCTTCAACCAAATGTAAAGAAACGTTTGGAGGAGACGATACAAGAACAGTTATTAAGGAACAGTGACTTCCAACATTTTCACAATTTTATCTAGAGCACCAGTGCAGTCTGGATTTTCTGTTCCCAGCCTCCAGCTTTAATGACACTTTCATTGTCCCTTATTTTGAAGACTTTCTGCTTGGTGCCTCATCCAAAATTTATTTCAGGTTAAAATGCTCTGCACTGTCTGGAATTGTAAACCCAGAAGGACTAATTAAAAAAAAAAATTATGGTAGAAAGCAGGAATGAGGCAGCTGTACAGTGTCCACCTTTTGTTCACAAAAGACTGTTCTACAGTGTTTCTGGTAACAGAAGAAATGCAGTGTCATTAATTCCATTACAGGAACTTCAGTTGCTGAGGGATTTCCAGAAAGTAGTTCTGGGGAAGAAGGGAGGGCAGTAGGGAAGAGAGGGGGCAGTGAAGCCCCAGAACACACAAACCAGTTGTCACTGGTGGGTATAAAAGACAAGCAGATCTAGGGACATCAGTTGATATTAATTATGGGACCAAACTTTCATCCCAAGGAAAATTATTTCTAGGGCATCTCTGAAGGATATTCACTGCGTAGATCTTTAATTACAAGACATATGTTTTGTCCTTTAGCCCCATTTTATCTTCCTTTTATCACATCTGTTTTAAAACATACTTTCCAACTTTCATCTAGAATCCACCACCTTAGATAGCCAGCACTGCTCTACCGTTTCTCTGCAATTCCCTTTTCCCCTCAACAGTCAATCAACACTAACAAATACAGAGAAATGCAGCACAGAGTACAGCTGAACTACTGCCATTTCAGATGTGAAAAGACAGCATTTTCAGCAAGAAAGAATAACACTGAGTAGCTAGGAAAAATGAATAAATAAAAAAGTTGTGCTTATTCTCTTCGTACCTCACTTTTGAGATGCACATCTTACTTCCCCCATTTGTTTCAGTCTTCACATCTGGCTGCAGCTTCACTTTATCACCAACTGGTATTTAATAAAAGTAAGCTTTCTAGTCCCCCACCTTCTTGATACCTCCTTCCAGACACTATTTTCACTGTCAGCCTTTTCAGTGGCAAAATGACAGGAACAACAGCAATATTAACATCACTGAACAGATCATTACATTCCTGCTGTATCCTGAAGCATGACAAACTCCCAGCATTCCTTTTCACAACAAAAGTAACAGAAAATCATCTTCCTAAAAAGCTGATTCTTTATCTGTATCAATATTTTTTCTTATAAATCATAGAAAGACACTTTGCAGGAATAGAAAATAACCTTGTGGATAAACATCCAATGTCATTTTGAGATCTGCAGCTCTGCATTTTTTGCAAATAAACTTTATTTTTTCTCAATTTGCAATCAACTATTTAAACTGATATTGAAGCACATTGATGAATTCTATTAGATAGTCTACTGCCTGAAGTTATCAGAAGGCACATACCCTCAATACCCTGGGTGACATATTCACTGTTTTTATTACTATTGTATGGTAATTTTCTTATCTGTTTTGTAAGAAAACCTCCCTGGACTAAGTAATTGGTAATTGTTCATGCATGTTTTAATAGCCTTCAAAAAAAGGTTTCCCAACAAGTGCTAGCTAGTAAGAAAGACTACTTGAACTGCATTTATTCCTATGGTAGATTTCCCTAGTTGGCCAATTAATTACAAGGTATGAGAGTCTTCTTAAAGTCACGTGAAGATAAAAAGAAAGAAAAACACAATACGTAAGCTAAGAAGGATAGTTATGGTTCACTGTTCCTATCTTGAACTGATCCTGTTCAAGTACACAGAACTGCTAAAATTATTTCTAGTACAAGGCTCTAAGTCATCACAGCTAGAAAATAAAGTTTACATTTCTAAACACTGGTTTTCCCCCATTCAACTTACAAATCACTTCATTAAAAGTGATGGCACAAAAGGTTTAACATACTGAGCTTACTCTAAGTATGTGAAAAGTATAATGCTCTGTAAGCACTGTACTCAGAGAAACTGAAATTACCTGAGGAAGCTACAAACCAGCATGACAAGTAAGATGTCACTGTAAGGAACGGATGCAGCTCTTTCAACAACAACAAAAAAGTGACTGTAGTGGAAACATAAAGCTTGTATGGGAACAAAAGACAGCACTTGACTCAACTTTTATCACTAAAGGCATGTATTCTGCAGCATTAATTTCTGTAAAACTTCAGTTCTTCACACTGACACTTTTTGCACATAGATGTAACAAAAAAGATGGCAACAAACCAGTTTCCACAAGAATCTTTATAACTGACGAGTTAGCCTTGCACATTCAGAAAAGGTGATGGCACTACCTGATCTCCAGGACTGAACATCTCTTATTCTTTCCAGGTGCAGTAAAATGTCTTTCTCAAAGTATGAAAACTTTTGGAATATTGAAGTGGAATTGGTAACCATTTCTCCAGGTACAAACATGCTCTAGGCCCACTAGCTGGCTGCCAGTGAAGTCCAGCCTTTACAGCAATACATGACATTACAAGTACAAGAAAGATCCTCTGGTTAGGCAAAGCAACACAGTGGCATCTACATCCTTAACTTTCACATCTACCACTATCACATTTCCATAACTTGTAAAAGCTGCAGCTACCAGAATCACAGGGAGGAACAAAGCATTCAAAACTGCTCAACAATCCAACAAGCATTAGAGACTTGCATTTGGTTTGGATTAGCTAAAATTGTAATGCTCCTTACATGCTTTTTATAAAGCTTTCTAGCTCTCAAGGACTAGAGACTGCTTCTAAAAACAGAAAAGTAAACCATTCAGATTTAACAGTGTGGAAAAGTTATTGCCAGATGAAAACAAACAAATGGATCACAAACCAGCAAACTAAGAAAAAGTGGTGGAACCTCCTTTGCATTGTCCTAAGTTCATTAGCACTAACAGTTGATAAATTGCTGTTTTAAGATTATACTAATGGCAAAGGGGAAGAAAAAGCAAATTGTACAGAGCTTTTTCAGATGTGTGGGGTATAGGATACTGCCTGATTTAAAACAGCATCCTGACAAGAAGTTTTCTAGCTGGAATTCACAGTATGTGCATATTCTTGACTAAATGTTCTGTTCTAACCAAATGCTTCTCATTCAAGTGTCTAAAGCAACCACTACCCAGAGGTTAAGTTAAACTGTTTTCAGAAATTCAATTTACAACATGAGGTATGACCCAAAAGGAATTGAGAATAGGGAATTTATTGCCTGTTTGACTATTGAGCTGTCAAAATTGAGCTCTCTGAAATGGCAACTTTCTAAGCATGGCTGCTCTATTTCTTGATTGTCTGTTTGTTGGGGTTTTTTTCCCTATGTCATCTTTGTGGTAAAATTCTTAAATAGGTTTTTTATTTTCATTCTACTATAAAAAGGTGTGGCTTGTTTTGCTTTCCTATCTGGTTTTATCAGCCTATTCTGTTCCCAGATTTTCAGCATCATATTTTTTTTGCTCATTATAGAAGCTAGAGGGATGAATAGAGAAGACTGCTAGATTTTATGCTTTTTTAATTATTAATATTTTTATTTGTTTCTTCAGTAACATCAAAGTAGCACTCAGGAAAATTATTGAAGAAAAAAACCTAGAAATAAGTTAAGAGTCCAAATGAGGCTGACATTGTCAGCAAGCTTAAACAAATTACAGCAGTTATTCTTAGAAAAACAGTCCTTTCCAATGGGCCACATATCAGTACAATGAAGAATATACATAGCAAGTTGCTGAAGACCATTTCCGTGGCAATGTACACCATGTATCAGAGATATTGCAGTTGTTATGAAGTTTTTTATCAAAACCCAAGGATCAATAATCTGTGACCACTCAAGCTTGCTGTAATGCAAGCCATACAGTGTTTCAGAGACACACACAAAAAATCTATTGTTAAGGTTTCACTAGAACAATTATTTTTGGGAGGATAAAAGTGATGGCTGCAAAAGTTTCCAGCTCTAAACAACACGGAGATCCACAGTTTGCAACAAATGTACCAAAAAAATGTGCTTGGTGCCTGAAAAACTGTGCTGGCCCACAAATATGTAGAATAAATGTACCTTTGCAAACATCAGTGCTGTGGGGCTTTTCTGTCATAGATGTATACAGGGGCTACCCCATATCAAACAGGATTATCTTTGATCTGAATGGTATGTTTTGATTTTCTATGCCAGCAGCACTATGATCTGTTCAGATCAACTGCCTAACACGTGGCTGCTCACTGCAAACCATCAAACTCATTTCATTTGTGATAAGAGCTGTGACTGGACGTTGTTTCCCTGAGATAACAATACCTTTTACACAACTTTTATACATTAATACAACCTTTATACATTAATACAACTTTTATACCATTAAAACAACTTTCTTTCCAGTGCAACTTTTTAAAAACCTTTTCCCATTGGCAAGCCAAGTCTGTTATTCACCTACCTAACATATAAGACCAGGACTTTTCTCTGTACCAATAATAAATATCCACAGTGTTCAAACATGTATAGATTTAGCCAGTAGTATGGTAATGTGAACCTTTCAATAGGGTAGGATATTTAATATATATATATATCCTGATACAGAAAGGATTTTATATATATATATATATATATATATATATATTTCCTGATACAGGAAGGATTTCCATGTTTAGAAACTCTGATTGGCAGAGATAGCCATGTCATTGAAAAGGAATGGTGTATTCCACCTGACAAGCTAGGATGTTAATGGAAATAGATACCAAGAACCAAAGTCCTCCTTTGAACTTGACTTTCATTTTCTACACCAGTAAGTTTTTCCAGGAAAAAATTGTGGAAAACAGTTCTTAAAAAAAAGAGTCATTGAAAATTTAATATTGTTCTTAGGACAATACACTACCTATAGGAAGTCTCATTACAATATTGTAAATCCCCATCTTAAAATGCCACTTACTACAATGGTTAAACCACAATGTAAAACCTCACTGAAAGATACAAAAGCACAAGAGTTACCAGGCTGAGTGTTGTTTGGGGATCTGTGTGAAGTGACAGAAGTTGTAAAAACACTTAAACTTCCACAACCAAGAGCAAAATTTGCATTTAAGGTATTTCATACAGGATCTTATTCAACTTTTTAAAAATCTGAATTTTTCTATGAAGGATTCAGAGTCTGTAAGTTCACTTCCAGAAAGAAAAGGACAAAAAGACTCAAGTGTCTCACAGCACCACACTGCACTTGGATCCATTGCAGATGACACAAACAAGTTAGTGAACTATGTTAGAAGAAGACAACAAGATTTATTCCATCCTGCTCAATGAAGTGATAAAGTGTCACTTATGCCCATTCTTAGCAGAGAATTAATGTGCATCACCTTCCAGGTGTTCAGTGGGCACAAAACTAAATTTAGTGTAGTATGGGAGACTCAGCAAAAGGAGACTTCCAGGTTAAAAAAAAAAATAAAATAAAATAAAAAAAAAGCTGGCATCTAGGAGCACTTTTTAAGCTTTAATGAACATGTTAATGGCCCAAAACAAAATGGAGAAACCCATAACCCTAGACACTCATTAATTCTGTACAAAATACATTGGCCAGAAATCATTAATGTTGCAAGAAGCTTCTATAGCTCCAGTGGTTTTAATCAAGTCTCAAATCTTCAGTAATTATACTCTTATGGCACAGGTTATTTTACTTATTTGGATTTCAACTCCATAACAGAAGTACCCATCTCAGATTCTGGATTATTAATAGAACTAAAAATTATTACAGACCAGGTGCATCACTTCGCTTACAAGGTAAGAATAATTTCTAATGGGAATGAAGTCTAGATTTATGCACCTGTAATACACACTTGTTCTGCTTCCACAGTGCAGCCACCACAAGCACAATGACAAAAACCTCCAAAAATCAGAAGACAGTAGACAATTAATCCAGATACTCCAGATTTCATTCGATTTAGTGGCACCAAATGCAAGACTTGACTAAATGAAAATATTACTTATTTAATATAAAGTTTAAAAAATACCTTTAATACCCATAATAGTGTTGCTCTTTTGGAAATGAGAAGGACTAGCAGACTGCAGAGCAAAAACAACACCATTGGAAGCATGAGGAGAAGCATTAAGAACATTTCATCAGCTAACAAACCTTCATTCGTTGCTTTGGGTACTACTATTTTTTTCTTGTCCTCATCCTCCCCATAAGTTTGAAAATGGATCCAAATGTGATCCCAAGTTGGAAGAATTTGGAGAGATATATTGTCATAACTGCTTAAACACCATAGGTAGGCAAAGACAAGTTGTAAAGACAGAGAAGCTTGAATAGCAGAAGTTAAAAAAGGAAGACAAATAAAAATGCTCCAAAATTTCACTCTAGGTAATAAACCAGTTCTATACCCTCATGAAACTGTAGAGGTAAAGAGTTCCTAGGGTTTAAAAACAAGTATGAGAAATCTGTGCCATTCTAAACTTGAATTTGCTCCCACTGAACATTCCAATTCAGAACTGTTTATTTGAAACAAGAATGTTTTCCTAGAGATTCACCTAACCCAGTCCCTGCCCTTCTCCACCACTGGCCATGGATATCCAATAAAACTTTAAAAATCAAATTACAACACAAAACCAATGCAACCCTTAGTCCTTGATGCAAATTCAGAAGTCTAACCAACAACAGATTTGGCTGACAGGATCTTTCTTTCCAGCAATTGTACACAGAAACTCTATCGAATATAATTCAGTTTTCTGATCTTAACACACACACTTTGCAGAGATGTTAATTTAAAATAAACAACAAAAAAATTATTCTCTATAACTGAGAAGTAAACTGAATTTTCTCTGAAGTCACAGAGACAACATGAGATCTTGAAGGGTGGTAATTTCTATTTCCCAATTTTAAACACGGAACACACAAAACCAAAAAAGAAAACAAGGGTGTTTTAAAAGTAAAATGTTACTATTAACTTGCAAATCCTCTGCTTCAGAATTCCCAGGAAAGTAATGAAAACTCTGTTCTAATCATGCACAGCAACCCCAATTCATGGCAAGTCAAGTGAATCTCATTATTGCATCTTTTGCACAATATAGATGAGGTTTCACTCCATAGCAGTAAACAGGAACCAGTGGGTCCCTTCACAGGAGGAATGAATTTTGACAAATGATGACTGACACTTATAGTTCTTCTCCAAACAATGAAGATGTCATCTGGGGATCCTGTGAAGAGATGTGAAAAGAAGATGACCTCTTTTGTGACTCTTCTTTCTCTATCTTTGTGTGATCCTTACAACTCCTTATGTGACACACTGGGATCGGGGATTTTTAAATCACTGCTCCCCAGAAAGACTTCAGGAAAGTTGAACAATGAAACTTCAATACAGTTGATACAGTAAATATATGCTCTAGAGAAATACCATCCATTTTTGTAAAGTTTTTCCTCTAGGATAAATTGTAAATATTAGCTTTAAGAAAGACAGACAAAAAAACAAACAAAAAAAACCAACAGAAAAGAAAAACCACCACCCCCCAAAAAAACCCCAAAACCTCAAGACATAACTGGAGTTTTCTTGGGCAGCATTTCCCCAAAGAAAACGTCAAAGATTTTTCATAATTGCCATAATTGGCTTTGATGTTGGGTAAGCTGAGTGATAAAAACAGGACACAAAATGTTGCATTTCAATATGAAAACGTTCTCGGTATATGCCCGCCAGGAACACATCTCTGTTGATAGTTTAATCAATCAGTTTTTACAGAAGTGCTTACTTACTTTTACCTTTATAGCAAGAATTTTCATTTAATGAGATTAATAAAGCTAAAGCAGCACCTGGGCTGCAAAACCTTGTCTGTATGTCAGATCTTCTCCCATAGAGGAAAAGAAGCTGGTCACAAGGTACTGGGATACTAGCTATTGTCTGTGGGATTATATCACACTTCTGAAATCTGCCTTGGACTTCAGATGTGAAAATCTGGCCCAGAGAAAACAGGAGGAAAGGCAGAACACGACAAAGAAATTATCCTAGAAATGCTTAAGTGCAAAGATGAGCTCCTCTGCTTCTGAAAATCAGTGCAGGGCTCACAACCAAGATGTGCTGGCTCTCCCCTTCTCTTTGTGCCAGGGCTCCCCAGCTCCCTTTGCCAGACTGAGAACTGACTGCATGAAAGTTTATCATTAGAAAAAAAAATATTATTTTATCTAGCTCTAGGTGAGTATTTTTATTTTCTAAAAGCATATCACAAAAGGACACCTGAACCAGCTGTACGAGGCAAGGAGCACCTACCTGGAATGAAAACAGTCACCTAAGAAATACATGAACTTTTGAGTATTTGAATAATATTTGGCATTTCTTTCTGGATACATCCTGATAGATGTGAGGTTTTCTTTTATGCCCACCAGCCTTTGCCTTAAAGGACAAAAAAGGGATAAATACTACAGAAGATGGAGAACATGCAGCAATAAAAACCTAAAGCATAACCCTTAAAAGTAATACAAAGTTTGGAAGAAGTAACAAAGCTAACAAAATTGGTTTTACAGGAAACCAGTTCACAACTGGGACATGAGGCACAGCCATTGTGCAGCTCATCACAAGAAGTTCATGTGATTCACAGCCAGCATGTTAACTTCTCTTGCACAGGACTTTCTTGGCAAACAACCTCTTTCCTTACTTCTTTCTGGCAATTACAAACCCTTCACCTTCTCTCACCTCCAGAATGCAGCTTGTCCTTTAAGATACCTGAACAGCTTGCCAGCAGCTATGGAGACATGCATCTTTCACAGAGTGAAGTAAATAGTTTACTTCATTCTTTATTTCATTCAACAAAGGGTAACTTCCACTGCCAAGCAAGAAACAGCTTTGTGCCTCTGCCAGGAATTGTCCACTGGGATCTCTCTCTGTGTGGAAATCCCACATTCCTAAGGACAATCCTCTGCCTATGACAGTCCCAGCCTTTAGAGAGGCCACTCCACATGGACAAGCTGAGTACACTCAACTCAGCTGAAAAATATTACACCAGAACTTATCATCAGAAGACAGCATCTCTGAACTATTTGTTTACCATTACCAAAACCATTAATCTGGGAAAGCAGTGCAGGCTCCAACACGTGAGTGTAATCTCAGTCTATGCCATTTGTTTCCACCCAATAACCTGCCATGCAGTATTTGTGGCTTCTTTCTTCCACTGTATTTCCTTTTCTTGGCACACTGTCCCAGCACATACCAGGCTGTCAGATCTGACATCCCAACTTTTTATAATAAGAAGAAGGGCTGTGATTGGGTTTCATAGCAGACATTGCTCAGGAATAACCAGCAAACCCTCTGTAGCCTTATAACTCAAGTGTTGCTATCAAATCAAACACAAAGGCAGAGAACAGAACCATTTGAGAACAGGTGATGTTCCTGTCTTTTTCAGTCTCTTGACCCAACTGAGAATTGTGTGCTCCTTGAAACTCAAAAGCTGTGATAAAAGAAGTTTTAACTCAGTGCCTCATTTGAGGAGCAAGCTGCTTGGTGCCCAGTGACAGGTCCATGACTTCCTCTTAGTACAGAACTAAAAAAAAAAAAAAATTTTTTTAAATCACCAAAAAGCCAACCATTTAGAGCAGCAGCATAAGGGACAAAGGAAGTGAATGTTGTTGAATCATCCATGTGTTCTCTTAGTTTGCCACTGACTAGTAAAAGGGCTTGGGGGAAGGAAAAATGAAACAAACCCAGGCTCTTATGACTGAAAAAAAATTAAATTGATTTCTTTTCCAGGATATTTTTAGCTCAAGAATTGTGAATGTTAAAAATCTCTGTTGCTACAAATTGGATATTCAAAATTTCTACATAACTTTGAATAGAAAAATTGATATGTCAAAATAAAATTTTAACTTCAGAATTCCAAGATACAAGAAACAGGGGAAAAATCCTGGCAAATCTTATTTAAGTCTCGTATCTCCAATACTTTATTTTTCACTGTAAAAATATGCTTCACCTGCACAGTCTCACAACCCACAAAGCACCTGATTTGAGCTCCCAGTTCCAACAGATTTTACACTCGAGTCAGCACCTGGTATTCAGCATTCAAGAGAGATTGTGCTGGGCAGCTGCCACTCAGCAGCATCTGGCAGCATCGCTACTGCCCAGGCAGGATTTGTTACCCAAGACTTCTCCTCTAACCTTCCTCCTGACTTTGAGACTGGAGCTCACTGTCTTCCTTTCAAGCTCACTCCTCTCAGTCTAGGTGACTTCAATTTCCACTTTAATGAAGGTCTTCCCAGTGCTTCTCATTAACCTTCCTTTTCACTCTCCAGCTCCGGACTGTCTTTCACAGTCACTGGCTTGTTGATTCAGAGCCTGACCTGGAAAACTTGTACCCTCATGAATAATTTCTCCCCTGGGAATAACCAGGCTGACTTTGTACATTTTCTCCCAGAAGCTAAATTTCTTACACAGATTTGGTGAACAGGATTGGGGTTTATTTGTTTGTACATTTTTTCTTTCTGACCTAACAAGTCTTGTTCCTGGCATCTCCAATAGTCTTCTATATTATTTTATTTAAGCTTTTAGGCTTATCCATTAGCATATAGTGAATAATTTATAAAGCATAACTGGAAAGTAGTGGAGGTACATGCCATATAGAAGGTAAGTACATACTTACGATTAAACAGATAGAGACTCTATTTTGTTTTTTCTTATTTAATTTGATGAATTTTAAATATTTCCAAGGAAAATCAAATTTTTCTCAAGTCCATGAAATGTAATATTCAAATTTCCAGTGGTGTTACACAAAAGTCATGCATTGTATGACTTGGGCATACCTTCTATGCAATAAGTAGATGCTGGAATTAAATATACACATGAACACACAATGCTGGCATTCACTCTCTGTGAACAATCACCCTGGTTAAGCTCAAAGTTTTGACAATTTGTAAACACAAACAGCGGGAGAAACGGAGTGAAACCAAGAAGATTTGTTTAGAAACCTGCATGCTAATTTGCAGATGTATTTTTGCAGCCTTTAGACAGCTTTAGTTTTCTTAGGCCCTAACATTTCTGTCATAAGTAACTTTATCCTATCTTCTGTGAATTAATGTTTTCTAGTTTTCTAATTCTTTATGCTTCTCTACATCTAATCTCTTGCCTAATGTCCCTCTGTTCATTTATGCAATTTTGCTCATTTTACCCCCACAATCTACAGAATGTTCTATTTCCCTCTCTCTTTCTCTCTAAATTTCCCTCTAAGTTTCTTTCCCCCACCCTACCATCCCCTGGGTCTCTAGGCTTTGAGTTCTATGCAACTTAAAAAACCCTGTGCTGTCACTGATAAACTGATCCTTTAACCCTTATTCTCATTGACATTAATGTTGGAACTAATCTTGAATTTTTAGAAATACACTAAAGGTGGATTTGGGGGCAATTTTCTAATAATATCTTCATGGAAGCCCCCACTTCTGCAGAATTAGTTATTAGTAAAACTACAGATATTCATGCAACATTTGTATAGCATGCAGGTTTCTATATACACAGTGGAGAGACTAAAAACATGCTAGGAACTCATTCTAGAGAAATTAAGAAAACAGGAAAATAGAATGGCAAGAAGTAACAGGTTTCTCAACATCTAAAAATTATGATAGGAAAATGAGCATTCTATGCTGGAAGCTGAACAGAGTGGATTATCTCTACTGTTTGACAAGGTGGTTGACAGTAATAAATACACCACCATCCCAGAACATCCTTGATCTCATCAGTTCACCTCTGTGATTTCACAATGACTGTACCTTCAAAATTAAGTCTTGCTCTCATCACTGATGCTGCCTAGTGTGGAGACAATACACTGCACTCATCCAAGAGCAGCAATTCTGTGCTGTTCCCTGGCCCCAGAAGGCACTGGATAGGGAGTTCTCAACAGAGAACAAATCAGAATCAAGCAATGGAATATTCAGCTACTTTGCAACCAGTCAAATCAATCACATGGAGACACTCATGCATTATTCATTCTATGAAATCTGGGAGTTTTTCCAGAGAAAATGCCACAGACTAGAGCTAGGTTTTATCAAGTGTTTTAAATCAGCATGTTGTATCTAATACAATAACAATTTATTTACTGAGGATATTTATACCATCAGAGCTTTTCCAGGCTTAATTGATTCTTTTCATCAAGGTCCTCTGTGCTGGGAAAACCAGCTCACAAAGGATTCTGAATATCTATAAAATGATTTAGATAACAATGGGGTAAAGTTATAGATCTGTTACCATTTCAATTACCAGATTGTTTTCCTTTGGAGCTATTCTACAAGGCCATTCTGCTTTAAAGGAGGGCAAAAATAGTTTCTCCCTGCATACAAGTTCTTGTCCACAAGTTTCTTGCCTGTAGGTATTTCACCTCAGCCAAAGGAGTTTTCTTGTTTTGTTGGTTGGTTGGGGTTTTTTGGGGGCTGTGTGTGTACGTGCACGTGTTTGTTTTGAATCTGAACACCCTTTTCTCTGGGAAGGTAAATGTTTTAATTTCCAAATACCTCAAAGCTGCTGTTTTCTGAGGTTAATTTTCTAAGGTAGAATTTCACAGCTTCTGAACCCATCCCTGAACTAATCTGTCTGCAACCAGCACCATATCCTGCAATAATTGCAAGTCCCAGTAAGGCCCACTAGTCCCAAAGGACTTGTCTTTTAAGGCAAAATAACTTGGAGAAGGGACAATATGCAAAGTGACAGCAGATTAAAGAATGATGTAAATTAAAAGTTTAAAAAGCATGAGAAAGCAATTAACCAAGGAACAAAACGATGTTTCTAAGCGTATAGAAGCTCAGAGTCTGTGACAGAATCAAAGTCTCTTGGAAAAAAATGAAAATAAAAAGGCAGCTAGGGAAACTACTTAAAAATGGAAGTTTTAATCTTTTTTTGTAAAGAGTGTAAGATAAGTGCTATTTCAGCTCCCAATTCATGGAACAGGGACAGAGACAGAATCAGTAAAAGAAGCAATGCTACAATAAAATTGTGTAAGACTCCTCAGCAAGGCTCCAGAGCCAGACTGGATCCTACTGGCAGTGGTTTTCTTGTTTCATTCAGGATCCAAATACAAAGTACTAATAAAATATTCAAACTAACTCTGCAAACTGCAATTTAGTAGCTTCCTGGCCTGAAATGAAAAATAGATCAATAGATTGATCTCAACCTTTATTTAGATGTAAGCTTTTCTGGGTAGCTTACATGGAGGGAAAAAGTAGGAATTCTTCTCTAGATTGAGAGAACTTTGCTCCTCACATAGGTTTCCTCCTCTTAGAGAGCATGAAGACAGCATCTGGCTTACTCCTTCTGAAAACCCTGTTATAAAGTCCATCACAAAAATTTGCTAAGGACGACGGTAAGAGATGAGAAGACAGGACACCTCTGCTCACTGAAAGTGCAAAGAATAATGCAAAGAGAGAGCTTTTTAGGAAGGAGTAAATTAAGTGACTAAATATTCAAGTGGTATAAAGTTGCACTGGAAGTAAATCTCGTTGAGGAACTTTGAAGCAATCTATAGAAGACAGTTGAACAAGCATTGGGACAAGCAGACAAGACAAATGCAAGGTAATGCTGAAATTTTACCTCCTTGCCAGATTCTCAAACAACAGTAACTTAAGACTGTGAAAAGTAATACCATTTACTTCTCCTATAATGCTGGATAAAATGCAAAGAGAATTAAAGATGAAGTAAAAAACATCTGGAGAAAATTAACCATGATGCAAGTGAACAGTGCAGCCTCCTCTGCAATTATCTGTGTTCTTTTCACCCCATTTTAACATGACAGCAGGAAGAGAAACTGCTAAATGGGTATGAACTGCCCTAGATAAAATACAAACTATTTTTCCCCTGAGACTTTAGTCAATCTCCAGTTGAATGAAAGATTATAATCAAGGATTGTGTTACATCTAATGTGTGTGCTAAAATGAAGCAATGCACGGCTCAGCAAACTAAGAGAGTGATTGTTGTCTAGAATCAATGACTTTAAAACAAAGTTACTTAACCTTTACTTACCTCAATTTCCTAACCTTTTTAAGAGGGTGAAGCACTTCTTTATTAAAAAACCTCAGGCAAAAATCAAGATGTTGTGATAATTATTTAAAAATTAATAAGCATTTAATTAGGATAATTCTGTAAGTTACTTTAAATCCTTAATTCAGTGCAGATGAAAACATCATTTGTAACCAGACAACCATCTGAGTAGAAACAAATATAAATCAGCAAAAGCTATTCCAGTAAGAGAAACTGTAGCTACATCATTAAGTACGATTATAAATGCTTACAGCTTTCGTAATCACTTGCATTTTATTTTCAACCTTTTTTTTTTATTACAACATTGACTAGTCATTATCCAAGCTCAGCTAAAGTGGGACAGGATCAATGCCCTGTAGACTGTCTCCTTTGCTGTTTGTAATAAACACTGTCTAACAAGACAGAAAAAATCCATTTTGATACCTCTTTCCAATTAGACTGCTTAAATGGTTTTGAGTGACTAAATTTTGTTTGGTTTTACACCTTGATATGCTGCTAAGCTAATATTCTAAATGGAAGATTATTGTACCATTTTGAGTCACTTTCTTATAAAATTTTAAGCCAAGCAAATCAAATTGTGTTTGTTTTCTTAGGAGTCAGTGCAACTTACCCTACACTTGGTAACTTTAAGAATTCTAATTGCACATTTTGACAGCAGCTGCTGACCTAGATGCACACTTGCTTAAGTGGCAACCCCATTGAATCATGTCACAAAAGGCAATTTTCATAGAATCACAGAATGGCTTGGGTTGGAAGGGACCTTAAAGATCAACTAGTTCCAACTCCCCTGCCATGGAGAGGAGCAGCCACGTTGCTCCAAGTCCCATCCAATCTGGCCTTGAACATTTCCAAGGAGGGGGCAGCCTCAGATTCTCTGGGCAACCTGAGAATTAAATTTCATTGTAATTTAATTTCTTCCTCATATTCAGCCTAAATCTACCCTCTTTCAGTTTAAAATCATTGCCCCTTGTTCTGCCACTAGAGGCCCTGGTAGAAAGTCTTTCTCCATCTTTATTGTAAAGCACCTTTACATAGTCAGAGGTCACAACCTCTCTGCAAGCCCTTTCAAAGTCACTCTCATTTTAGACTTTACTGGTAAAGTTCATCAGTGTTGGAACTGTAAAATTCCCAAGTCAAAACAAAGTCTACCTCACATCAGTTAGACAACAGATTCCAAAATATTTTAATAATATATATATAATATAATAATAATATAATATAACCATCTTCCACATCGAATTAAAAGATATAATATGTTTTTTCCTTCTGCACTAGTGAACTTGGGAAATGTTAATTATTTTTTTTGTTCTACCTGACCTCTGTCTTGCCTTCTCTTACCCTTTTACCCTCTCTTCATAGGGTACTATCTCTCTAAATTAAGCTTACAAGTATCTCTGTTTGCAAATTCTCTTAATCATCAATGTAACTTGCCTCTAAGTTATGCATACTTCAGTTTAATGAAAGTGTATTTTGACTTCTTAACAGTCTGGGTCACTAATTTAAATGAATATGAAAAAATGTAAGCAAGCACTGAAAAATCTAGTTAATGGACCTGTAACAAAGAAACAAGAATAAACCAATCAAGTCAAGTATTCTCAAAATTCTTAATAGATCTCAAAGAATGAACTGAAAATGTTGTTTTGTGAACAAAACCAAATTTCTGTGAAAGACTTCATGAGATTCAGAAGAGCAGTCTACCAGGACTCACATCTATTCATGGTATGTAGGGTGTTTAAAACCCAAAGTGTTTCTACACCATCTAAATTACTATTTCACTCACTGTCATCACACCAGTTTACACTGAACCCATTCCACCTTTTGCACCTGATTTTTACTGTGGATTCCCTTATCAGTCTTCCTGAATCACTGTCTAATGTATTAATAGGATCCAAAAAACACTGTTTTGAAAACCTGAAACCCACTATACCTGGAGGATCAAATTGTTCTGACCCAGTAGAGGGTAAAGATACACTGTATGTATTCCAAGCACAGTGTCTGAAAGAAAAATTTTGAGTAAAATTTTAAACCACAAAGTGTGACATAGAAGAGACAAACTGTATAATTTGGGTACACAAAGGCTTTATTTGCAGCCTTACATTTAGCCTGGACAGAAATTCTCTAGTTTCACACTAAATGACTAATAAAGTTACACCAAAAAATTACTTGGAAAGGACAGAGAAGCTGAATTTGCTGCCCCTTATGAGAATAAACTATATTAAATCAAACCAAATGTATTCTTCCCTAGATATTTAAGATAAAGAACCACACAGGTTTAGTATGCAGAAATAGCTCTTGAAATAATTCTCCATAGCAACTGATGGCTATTTTTGCTCTAAATAATTGCTTTCTGCAGCTCCTCTTTACTTTTCCTTTGATTCTTTCATATTACTCACATACTGTACAAAATCCACATAAAGATTTTTGTAGCTACTGATGACTATGAGATTCTTTGCAATCTGTTTCATTAAAAAAGACGACAAATTCCTGGGCAGAATGCAGCTAGGTTCCTATTCTTGAAATAAGAACAGCAATAAAGAAACTTAACACATATCCCAGAGCTCTGTAGACCATGAGAGGATGCATTTGTAGCCCAAACATCACTAGTTCAGAATTCTTAGCATGAAAGCAAAGCAACTTTTTTTCAGAGCAGCTTTTCTGAAACAATTAACGGTGACACTGTGCAGGTTAGGAAGGTTACAAAGTACTAGGTAGCAGTTAACGTTTCCATTTACTCATTACTGGAGAATGGGAAGAAGCTCTAATTACTGCATGCAAATGTTTGCATTAGTGTGAAAGCTGCTAACTACCTTTAATTGCTAGCAGGGATTCGTATGCTTTAGGGTGAAATGAGGAACTCTAAACACCTGTAGCCAATAAATAATTTAGTTGTCATTCTCACACCCTGGAGAAGATGGACTGCTGCTGACTCAGCATGAGCACAAATGTAAGTACTCTTACAGAAGGCTATAGAAAGCTCTAGTTCAGAGCCTACATATGACAAAACACAATAAATCCACAGGACAGGTTATTCCATGTGCTATTTGCATTTTGAAAATTCAGTAGCATCTCATATGAAGAAGAAAATTTCCAAGCCCAGCATGATGATGTTATTTCAAACAGCTAAGCCTCTAAATTAACTTGTAATGCAAGTGCTCCTGGCACTAGAAACAGGCCACATTGTGGCACTTAAACTTCTAAGACTTATCCTCTAAACTATAGCCCAGAACTGCATCAAACTGTGGGATGTAATTTTTTATTTTCAGTACCTATTTAGGAATTTATCTTGGTCATCAAAAAAGTGCTAGAGAAGATATGAGTACACAAAATAAATCTGGTACTATTCCAGAGCTGTTGGCTGTCTGAACTTTTCGAAGAACACAGAGAATTCAGAGATCCTTTGTCACTAAAGAAACAACACCCTGAAGGAAGTTGTTTGTCTTTCTTTCAGGAACAAATTAGGTCAAAGCAATGAAGTAGACAGTGAAGCAGCCTGAGTTGGATCTTTAATTAGCAAATGGTTTATAGAATTAGCTCTGGTTTTTGTTTTTCCTTTTCTCCTGTTCTTGGTTTATGGAAATCTGTGTTCACATGAGAATAAGATTACCAGGGAACCATTTGTGTACCAGGTATTACACTGATTGCCTATGACACCCATATGATGGCAATGCTACCCATCCTGAGAGACTCTAAATGCACCACAATGATTTCCAGTTTAGGGATCATTCGTAGTGAAAGTAAATCTAACATTCAGGACTATTCCCTCTCTTTTGCCATGGTCACCTTAATAATGAGTAGCCAATTCAGTGTACAAAATGGATGGTGAGTATATGAAAAGCAGCTACTGAAGTCTGCCAGCCTTATCAAACAGGCAGCATAGATGCTTTACCTCATGTTCAGATGGGACATTTTTAAAGTCCTGTTTTATGGATACAAGTTTTCAGACCATGTTCACTCAGCCAATTTGTTAATACTCAACATAAATTTAGTTTGGCTCTTTTTCTTTATTTTTTCTTTCTTTTTTTTTATTTTAATCTTTTTTTCTCTCTCTTTTTCCTTTTTTTTTTTTTTTTCCTTTTTTTTTTTCCCTTTTTTTTTTTTTTAGCTACATTTTCTATTCTTTAGAAATACCCTGCGTTGCAGAATGTACTGCTCCACCAAAGACCTTCAATTTTTGCTACTCAGATGAGCTCTGGCTGCACTGCTGATTAAACATATTGCTAATGTTTCAGCTGACATATTTTCCTGGGCTATGGAGGTTTGCATGCATGTGTCTCAGTGGTGATGATTTGTGAATACTTATGAACTGATCCACACGCACAGCTCTGAAAAAACTGCTAAAATGTAAATTATGAAGCATTACTAACAATAGCTTGACAGTATTATGACATTTTTAAAAAGGCAAAACTATGCAGGACAAGAACAATCACCTCTGAAATGAAAAATTTTGAAAAATGTGAAAATCATACGCACTGATAAAGGCTAGGGAAGAAAGCAAGAAAAAACAAAGGGCAGGAAAACAAAAACAGCTAATAAATTTGATAAGAAGATATAAACACTGATAAGAAGACTTAGAAGAAATACCATCCTAGACTATTAAACAACTGCAGAGAAAGAAATCAAAAGAAGGCAAAACAATCAATAGAAGAACTAAAACAATAACAAATTATTAAAAAACTAGGGCTAAAATATGAATAGATGATCAATAATCAGCAAGTTCTTATTGAAACCACAAGAACACTTTAAGGAAGGCACCTCACAGCTAGGAAAGAAGGGGTCAGGAGCAATACAGGAAGCTGATACACTCTGTGGCTGTGGAAAATCATGTTTTAGACATTTGCAGATGTACATGAAATGGTAAACAAAACAATTATAATCATGCCACAGCAGGTTTTTAGACAGCAACTAGGGAATTATTTCACTATGATGGAAAAAACAGCCCACAAAAAAACCTCTAAAAACCAAAAACCCTACTCCTGGATAAAAGAAACCCATTCTGAAACCTTTGACAAAAGTTCCAGCTGAAATTCCAATGAGAGACTTGAGCTCTACAGACTGAAATAGCCCTTTCTTTCAGAGGTAGTTGGCACATGAAGAACAACAGAATAGAAACATTCTTCTTCCACCACTTAACAACTGTTAGAGAACAGATCTTAAATCTCCAGGGTTAGCAGGTTGTCATGAGCCCTATGTTAACAGAAGGAGCAATTCATTCTTGAAGACACTTGCTATACTCTAACACTTGCAAGATAGTCTAAAAACATAGTAAAGGTAATGAAGGATAGATGATACACCATTTCCCTTTCCTTACTGATTTTTAAGGTATAGATTGAAATAATAGGCAATTAAATAGCATAATTTTTGTATATCCCATCTGGACCAGGAATAACGTTGGATTTTGATCAGATTTTGTTAGCTGTGCTCACCATTTGGCACGACTTTGGGATATTTAATGTCAGAAACAACACTGAGATGACCAAATTCAGGCACAGGCTGAAATCACCTTTTCTTACAGAATCTTTTGATTTTTACACAAAGATTGAGAGGCCTCAGATATTATTTTCTTTTTCTACTTATATGATCTTGAAGAGTCAATAAAACCTGAGCTCAAAAAGGCAACTTTTCTTGTGCTCCCAGCTCTGCAGGGCTTCACAGTAGGTTTTTCTTTTGTTTTTAAACTATGTATATTGAATTCCATTGCAGAAGCTGTTTAAAGATTTTAGCAATTATAATTTATCCATAAAAACTGAATGGGGTCATTAACCTCTGCTGCCATCAATGTAATATCTTTGTGAATGGATCTGGTTTTAGAGATAATCCTGGTGTTCCTAAGGAAACAAAGAAAAAAACCCCTATGGTCAGGAACAGTTTAGAGATTTTAAAATAAATTCTTTTTCCAAAAACATGCAAGTTACTTGAAGGTGTTCAACATTTTTGTTGACACTACAAACAGGTGTCCTCCACTCAATTAAATCACCTTATCTGTTTTACCATTTTTGACAAGCTCTCACCTCTGGTTAAGCCATTATCTACTAAGGACAAAAGAAACTGGTAAATTGAAAATAATGTTTAGGACTCTCTCTTTTAGCATTCTGCAACATCCAGTTAAGAGTGAAAATGAAATACAAAGCCTGAAAAATAAACAGAACTAAGTGATTTTTTTTATACTTTACAGGGAAAAAAGGTCTCTTAAAGTTTATTCTCTTTCAATACGTTCTAATGAAATTAAGTCTTTCCAAGTTTTTTTCTTGTCAGTAGCAACAAAAAACCTGACCTGGTATGGAGTCTATAGAGATTAGAGATGAACACAACCACTACAAAACCCAGCATTTTTGAACGTCAGGGTCTGAATGTAGATCAGATTCTTGGTCTACCTTGCTCTATTATAAACCAGCGAAACACCAGACTACTCTGGCTAACAATATTTGTAGCTGAGATAACACTTCATGGCCATGATATCTACTTTTATTTTACCCATACCAGGGTAAGGCACAGCAGTAAAAAAAAATATCCGCCCATAGGGCTTAGGTAGATGTGTACATTCACTGAATGCCTACTTTTAAAAGGTAGCTGTGAAGGTACCTGTGCACAAAAGCAAAATGTGTTGTTCTAGAAAAGATGAGAAAAACAACTTATTCAAATCTGTTAAGAGGATTAAAAGAGATCCAACATAAGATTCATTATGCAGCAAAACTCTGAAATAGATTATATCCTGATTGAATGTTTGTGAGGAAATTCATAGTGTTTTATAGTACAATTTTATGCATCATCAATTAGCAATTGGACGAATTTAAAACTCTGAACCCTTAAAAGCTTCAAGTACAAACTAAATGTTGTAGCCTATGTTCATTTCAAGAGCAGACTGACAAGCAATGCTGAGCCTGTTACATATTCTGGAACAGCTTTTTCAACAGCTTAAACACACAAAACCCAACCCACAAATAAGTAAACGAAAAACCCAACTAAACAACCCCCACAGTTAGAACCTAAACCAAAATGAAACCTCTCCCATCCAAAGCACAAGGACAATCTGAACCATATATTCTAGCATAAATGAAATTTCAATTAGTACTTTGGATTATTCATATTTTTATCCCCTAGGCTCTTCTTATACAAAGCTTCACCAGAGCTGTAAACTCTTACTATAAATGCAAATTTACTGTCTCAAAATCTTCATAATCCTGTTCTGAAGATCCACAGGATACAGATGAGCATTAGATGTTGCTCCACAACGTACCCTGGGTTTCTCTGTCACACAGGAATACTTAGAACAGAACAGACAAGGAATTATTGGGATGACAAGACTGAGACACCACAGTGAGAGGAAGAATGCACAGATTCACAGCAGATTTAGACTGAGAGAGCTTTTCCAAATTCAATTAATACACTCTAGCTGTACACAGATGAGAATAACTATGTACTCTAATATTTATGCACTGTCTATGATGTGTTGCCCTATGAAGAGTTCAAGGAGAAAACTCTTAATGATTTGGTTTTGTGATATGAGACAGAATCTGTGTTGATGCCTCCTCTCAGGCTAGAAACAAGAACAACAACAATCACTCCACCATTTAAAGAAAATTAATAGGTACACTCCAAGTTTCTTCATTTCATCTGAGCTTGAGTACTAAAATAATCTCATACACCCAGAAATAATGCATTACAGCAGTCACTATTGGAGGTATTAGCAAAACTGCAGCTTAGTTTTCTTTGAACTAACCAAAACATATTTCTGAATAAGAACAGGTGGGGAAAAAAAAACCAACCTCAAAATCCATTCCATCTGTAGCTCAGCTTCCAGTATTTTCTTTCAGCTTTTCACCATGTTTATTGAATGACTATTTTTTTCCTTTGTAAACCTGTGTGAGAACAACTTGTTGTTGGTACTATACTTTATTCACATGAAAATGTCAAGCCAAGTAAGGAAGCAATAAAAAACAAAGAAGAAATACGATGAGAATTTATAATATGATCTTAGTAGGCATCTTGCTTCTCTGATGTTCAGTGTTGTTTGCAAAAATATAGAGCCAGATTAATGAAAGGTATGAGACTAAAACATTTTTCATGTATACAGATTTAACCAATAAAAGCACTCATATAGTACCTGCACTCAGTACTCAAGAAAATATTTCCAGTGTTCATTTCTATATTCATAAAATAGCAAGTGCAGCTATTTAGCACCTTCTGATATTATTTCAGTTATTATTTTCCCTGCATGTGTTTTTCTTAATAGTCACAAGATCCAGTTCTGTCCTTAAAGTGACAGAGTACTTGCATCCCAGCATAGGCAGGGGCAATGAGAACACTCCAATAATTGTAAATTGCAATCCCAGGCTCTGCAGCAACCCACAGGGTTACTAAGCAATTACAATAGAAAAAAATTCAGGCAAGCCTTTAGTGCTGGTCTTGCCTGTGGCAGAAGCTGAATCAGTCCCTAAAAAAGCAAAGCATCATATCAGTCTTGTGTGAGGATGTTCATGCTGCAGCACCTCTTCTCATTTATCTCAGTCTGTGCCAGTCTGTATGCCACATCCCATTTACATTTGTGACTCAGTGTTGGGACTGTACATCACTGACTGCTTTCTTACCACAGGTAGCACACTTCTTTTGCATGTGGTTTCTGTTTGACAGATATTGTTGGTGAATACTGATGTTAAGCAAGCATTAGTTGCCTGTATTGCAATGCTACCGATTCATCTTCTTCACTGCAGATAACAAGCTGCTCTGTTTATGAAGATGTTCTGTCCTCCTGACATGGACAACTGAACCATGAGGAAACAGAGCAAGAGCTGAGACTCCCACTGTGCTGTGGAGTGACCCCAGTTCACAAAGTGAACCACTGGGTCCTGCCACTGCATGTTCTTCTGCAAGCACGTGAGCAGAGTTTTTTTGCCCCAATATTATCTGTTCTTTATTTGCTCTGAGGTTCTTCCCTGTTGAGAATTGCTGTTTAACATGTTTAAGAACACCTAAGGCAGGAAAACAACTTTCTCCTGGATTCTGTAAAAAAAAATAAATCAGTGTGCCTGGGCAGAAACAGCCTCTCCTGCCAAACACAGGAGAGGCAAAGTAGAGCAGAACAGGAGGAGATATGGAAAACAAAACAGGTATTTACCTTCAACAGGCACCTGAATGACCAAAATATGTTTCCCTGTTCATCAAACTGCCATATTCCAAGAAATACCCACAATGAAAAAGCTCTTGGAGACTGAAGAGCAAAAAATGTGCATTTTTTTTTTTCCATCTGCTGTCATTTCTCTCTAGTATTTCCTTAGTTGTATGTATGGAAGAGCACTCTATGCCTTTAGCCTCTCAGATATCCCTCTCCCCTTCTCCAGCATATTTTTGGTCATTTGCATTATTAAATCTAAAAAAAGCCCAAGTTTGCTTCTCTCAGCTCCAGTGGTTCAACACGATTCTTGTGGTTTTTGGATCTGCAGCTAGATCATGTTCTCAAAGCTTTCTTTGGAAATACCATGTCAAAAATACATCGATAATGCATAAGCTGGTTTTTTTTTGGTTGGTTTTTTTTTTTTTTTTGTTTTTTTTTTAAACTGCCTTAACATTCAGTGCTTTTTAAAAAATAGAAAATAAGAAATCAGCAGAAATGTCATGCAGCACCAAAGTGACTCCCCTCATTCTAACAGTGCCATGTTTCAGTCAGCTTCAGCCAGTTTACTTCTATTTATCTGCTGCAGATTTAAAACATTCCACACAACATTTACACACAACATGGAAACTATTATCTCCATTTTCACTTTTACTTGCAGTAATTTTCCTCTTTTTTACCTGTTCCTTGTATCCAACATTTTTGTCTTCTGTTCTTCCTTCTGTTCTCATAGTCTTAAAGGCATATTCCACATCCTATTAGTCACTGTCCTCTCTCCACTTTAAATTCAAAGAATCCCATTTCAGCTATAAAAATCTCTACACTAATCTTTATAGCATAAGGCAGGCAAATTCTTCTCTCCCACTAATGCAATCCATTACTTACAAACTATTCTTGAGATGCAGAGCTCGGAGTAAGAAAATTCACTTCTGACATCTGTGTGCCTTATTTTATCTTATCACTTCAGTTTTGATTGCCAGCAGTATTAATTCGATTGTGCTTCATGAAAGATTTTCTTTTACATTGGCATGAGTTTCTTTATGGGTTAAAGAAAAAAAGGACATTTCTTCCCTCTCACTCCCTTTCTGTATAATGCAAAACATTGTGTATATTTTTAATTGTTTCTATTTAAAAGCAGCATTACTACATCTTGGCCTCAAGATGGGAGCTAGAAGTTCATGTAATGTTTGGAAACAACTTTGTTTAATGGCTTCATTCTCATTAGATCAAAATTAAACACAGTACATGTTATTTATTCAACCCTTCATAATTCTGGGCAAGTTTACAGATCTTCCCAACTGGCAATAGAAAATTTATCATAAGAAGCTCCATAAAAAGGGCCAAGAAAAGCCATCTAGAGCTGCAGCCTAAAGCTTCTCTAAAAAGAAAGAAAATAATGACCCACTTGGAAAGTATCCCTACTACAATTCATCAAACACTGTTTGAAGTTACCAGTATATGTACAGAATCTCAAAGAGGAGGTAGTGTGGATCTGCTGTATGAGTTGGATACACTGCTTTCAAAACCTGGTTCACGGGCACAGGCAGTAATCAAAAATTTATATTTGTTTATTCAAAAGCAGAGCAGGAATTGAAAACGTGATCTTGAGGACCAGCTGACCAGAAGAGCTGACTTTTTTTGCAACAGTGTTAAGTAGATTTCATTCAGTGTCCAGAAACACAAAAGTGTTTGCATGAGTGTTTTGTGATATGGACAACACGACAGCGAAAGACAATGAACTCCAGAGCTCTGTTTACAGCTTGCTCTCATCCTTTTTTATGGCCAAGGGGTACTCCCATGAAAGATGACATTGATTTCAGTAAAAGCAAGGTAACAGCATACATGAAAATGTACATTTTCCTCTAAGTTCTATAAAAGCTTGCTGAGCATCTTCATAAGACAGTGAAAGCATTAGCTTTCTACGACATTAGCTAAATTATTTGCTTAATAATACAAAAAATTCTCCCATGTTCTGCCACCATAAAAAACCCCACACATCCACAAGAAAAAACAACCAAAAAACCCCAAAACCACAGCAACAACAACAAAAAAAGACAGTAATTTACAAGTTCCTTGTTAAAAATATCCTGAGAAAAGACTAGATTTGGTGTAGGGGGAAATGTAATTACCTTTTACATACTCTTTACTGGGATGTGACTTTGGCAGGAAAGATTCTAAACTACTTCAAGCTCTGCAAACAGACAAGGCTTGCAGCAGACATCAAAAAGTGGGGATACAGTAGGGATTGCAGAGGTGCAGGTCTTTCTGTTCCTATTTTCATTTTGGGCAACAAGCAGTAATTACTTGATTCTTCCTTTCAAAGTCTATCCTCTTGAGCACCCATGCTGTTGCCCAGTGACTTTGTCACTGAAATACTTTTCACTTCTAGTAAATGGCACGTCACAAACCTTTCAGCTTCCCAAATTGTAGCAAGATAAGCACTTACCTTCACTCTATTCAAACTGTGTAAATACATTTCAAGAAAGTTTATCAAAAAGAGTGGGAAGCATTCAGTTACCTCAGAAACCACATGTACCTGAGCATATGACCAGCATGCTGCTTTTTAACAGGTTCTGTTGATACTGTGAGCTCATTCAAAAGGCATTTTGGGACTGGAAGACTTTTACTGTGATGAAAATAAAATACTAAGTCAGCACCAATGCTACTTTAACATTGAAAGCTACAGATACAATGTAGTGCAGTAGTTTATGCCATTATCTACTCTACTGTTAAATTGGGAATGAGCACATCCAGGATGGAGTCACACATCCTGCTATGTAACACAAAGAGCTGCAAGAATCACAGATTTTTCACTCATGTTGGTTTGCTATTGTTTACCAAGTATTTATTTTCCTTTTCTATGTAGAGAATTTTATTGAAAAATGTGTGGGGTCTTTTTTTAGTTATTAAAATTTTCCCATACCAGTTTTTCAGGTGTCCCCCCCAAAGTCTTTGCAACCATTTGCAGAGCAGGAAAAAAAAAATACTGATTTACTAATCAGACATGTACTAAAAAACCCCAGCACATCAGCCTAGTCAAGACACTGCTTAAGATCTGAGGTAGTCAAAGCAGTTTGACAGATATGAACACACTGAGAAACACCACAGTGACTCTTGAGTACATAAAGTTAAATAATGGCTAATTTTGTGACAAGCAACCACCTGAACAGGCAGTTCCTGCTGCTGGCTAAAATCTTTTCAATGCATAAACAAAATTGAGTTTTGCTGCTCCAAAAACAGGAGTCTGAGGGCTGGCTGGGGAAAGGCAGCTCCTGCTACAGGAGGGATGTGAGAAACTGGGTAAGACTGGGAGGAGAACTGCAGGGTCTGGCTTCTTCTGATCATCCCCAAGGCAAGCAGAGGGTTTGAACAAAGCCCCTGCTCCTCAGCAGCAGCCATCCCAGAACTGGAAAAAGGCCACTTTCCTATATGTTGACCTTTCCCTCTACAACAGCAGGAGCTCAGCTCTCTAGAGCTCTAATGCAGCTAAATTAGTCAGAAAAAACATTTTGTTGCCCCAGGCAACTGCATTCATGACTTTTTTTGTAAACATGGAACTTTCTGTAATGCTCTTTTCTGTTTGTGCACATTACACTATACAGATTCTTGAAATCCCACCATTAAACAGAATTTCTCACTAGCATCCACTTAACATAAAGATCACAACCATACAGAAGACAGTGTTATGCTTCCTGACATAATTCAGTTTTGCAGACTTCTCTCTAGAGAACCTACAATCATATTTTATGAACTGTCCATCTGTGCTCATAATTAAAGTTTATTCTCCATTCTTATTTTCATCCACTATTGAGTATTTCTATGTTAATAGTTTGATTTTTAAGTTCTGCCCCTCTTCATCATCTGTAAATAAGCCCTTTCCCTTTCAAGCAAGCATTTCAAGCTGAGCTGTCATATAATAAAATATTTCATCATATTTGACTGCATTAAGAATATAACTTTCTATGTATATCCTCACTTCCAAAATTTCTGAATATATGTATGTTGAAATTGAGCAAGTGTGACATAGTTCTTGGTTCCCTTGGGAACAATATTCAGAGCTCATTTGAGTTGTGACCTGCTTATGCTGCCAGGGAGTATTAGTATTTTTGTTGGATCTTCAGAATAGAGATATGGAGTGAAGGACAAAGGCAAAAAATAAGACTCTAACTTCACAGATGAAAAACAGATGAGATGCTGCTCTATTTCAGAAGACAATGTTGGCTTTTTATAGGATCTGCCCCATTTTGTAAGCTCTATTGGAGAGATTACTCTTTTTCATTGTAAAATATTTTAATTCGCCTATGCATGGAGAAGTCTACAGCTGTCCACAGCAAAACTTATGGTCTAAGATGTATTAATCTGTTTCAATAAAGAAATAAGAATGCAAATTAACTTCAGAAATTATTCTGCAAAACGGATGGCCACTCAAAATGGAATATTTTCAGAAATCCTATAATATTGGCTTTATCTCCTGATACCATCACTTAACATGGATTAGAGGTGTGAAGTTTATGCATTACATTAAACAGTTCAGTTATCATTTCTGCTTACAAGACAGGACTACGAACAATTTAACCCATATTTGAGCCCTCTGAGTTATGTTAGTATAAATAGGATTTACAAATCTTTCCTTCCTCTAAATCTGACTTCTAGATTTTACTTCTAATACGTTGTCCTGTCAGTTCATAATAACCACAAAATTCATCCTCCTACACACAGTACATACAGATATGTATCTATTAGGATCAGGCTCTCTTTCCAACAAAACTTTGACTCATATTCTCTTCCTCTCAGTGTAAGGCAGGAGCAGGCCAGTGAATACCCTTCCTGCTCTCTTCTTCAACCTGCTGTGGGTTTACATTTCCATTTTCCCCTATCTTTACACCTGATGGAAGGAAAGATATGCCCAGCTGTGGGGTGCTACTGCAGTTGGCTCTTCATTACAACAGACATCCTGCATCAATATTTTATCCTGATACCCCACTGCTGGGTGCAGTGCCTCTGAGCTCATCTGAACCATGTGTGCACACATCTAGTAGGAGACCCGTGTGGTTTTGGTCAGTGTTGTTTGATGTAGTCACCCCATGAAGTATTTATTGCTACAACATCTTTCTGATGTAAATAAGTATTTTACAAAGTGGGACAGTTGCAAGTAGTAGCTCAACAAAACTGCCTTTCCAAGATCTCTTAATAGGAGACAAGCTGGGCTTGGGAAGGTTTGAGACCATGGCTTGTCTGAGAGTGTGAGCATTCTGCCTACCATGCATGTGGTGACAGGACCACTGAAATACAGAGTAGGGAATTAGGAGTTAACAAGTCAAGTCCAAAAGTTCCGTTCCTAGAGTCTCCTTTACACCAGAAATGCAACACATGTAGACATCACGCAGCTTCATTCATGAGACAATTGACAAAACAAAAAACTTGGTGTATGAGCTGCAGCTTCCTGAAAGCTGCCCTCAGTTGGGATCTATTTCTGGATCCAGCTTCCTAACAGAAAGCAGCTGATGGGTAAAAAAAAAACAACCAAAAAAAAAAAAAAACCAACAAAAAAAAACCCAAACAAAAAAACCCAAACACAAACAAAAAAAAAACAACCCACACCAAAAAAACAACAAAAAAACCCCAAACACGTTTAGAGACATTGGCTAGATACAAAGGATTTTTCCTCCAGAGCAGATAATCAACATATTTCTGTCAATACAGCTTAATTTTTAATACTGTATTTTAATACTGCATTAATACCAATTAAGCTGCCTCACGTCACAAGTTTGAGACAGTTGCCTTCCAACACAAAAAAACCCAAAACCAAACCAAAAACTTGTTCCCTGAAGAGAACTGCAAATATGAATGTGTTGCTGTCCGTTTTCAAAACATTTTTAAGTTTACTTTTTCTTGTCTCCTTTTCTTTCTCGAAAAGGCAATGCAACCCATTCCTCCTGAATAGGAACACTTGATTATGGTTTTGTTTATTTTTACTGTTTTTCTACTCTAAGTTCTTCTTTGTAATGTCTTTTCTACAGCAGGGCAAAAATCTCTTTAAAGTTCAACCTTCTAAATTAATAAACTGTGTTTTCATTTTTCACTTCTGTGTTAAATGGAGCTGCATAAAATCGTTATAACATCCCCATAAAACAGCAGCAGATGCAATATGCTGAAAATTATTATTTTCTTTTAATTTGATAAACATAGAGAAAGTTTGCATTATAGCCTATCATTAAGCACATCCCTGCTTAAAATTCAGTAAATTCAAGTTGTGCCAAATCAGCTCCAAACACATTTTGCATTCAGCAGCCAATGAGAGGTGGGTACACTGCGAGGTGACAGCACAAGGCACTAAGGCAGGGATGAGAGTATTGGCCACTCAGGTTTATTCCTCAGTCCTTGGAGAGGATATAAACAAACCAGATTTACCTACCCATGGCACAGAGTTCCCACAGTCACCCACTGCTCAGAGAAATAACATTCTGAAGAATGCACCATGTCATAGGCAACCAAGAAAAGAGTACAGAGAAAGAAGAGCTAACAGTGGAGACAGGAGCAAAGTGAGCATAACAGTGCAAATAAAATATTTTACAATATTAGTACAGGAAACTTTAAAGATGGTAATTTGTTGGTTATGCGTCCGTTTGGGGAAAAAAAAAATAAATCTACAAATGTCAGGATTTCAGGAAAGCTAATGGGGGATTTAAAAAATTATTACAAATCAACAGGCAACCTCTGAAAAAATCAGATGTCTCAAAGGTAGCTGCTCCTTGAGGACTTCTCTGAACCTGTACAGAAGTCTTGTACAAGAGTATCTTGTAGTATTTTCTTTCAATGCCAATTTGCAGGGGGGTTTATAGGGTATGTGGGATTTAAAGGAAAAAGGAAAAAAATAAAAATGCCACAAACTTGTGTTCTTCCATATGCCAGTATGGAACATCATTATCATGCTGAGACATTCCAGAGCATTCTAGGACTTCTGTGGCACCAAGGACACAAACTGCCTTTGTACCTGCACAGCCTTCTCAGTACAGAATTAGATATAATGAGGTTCCATAAGTGGGGGTGTACACAGATATACACAGAATATATGTCCTACTATGGGGGAAGGTGGGAGATAATGGACGAAAGTCAACTGCAGGCTGAAAAGAGTCGGCCTGATAAACATGCAGAATAATTCTATTCTCATTTTCTCTAGTTGTTGTTTGGCTTTGGTTTTTGTTTTTTTAAGTAACAATGCTAACAGTTCTTTAGAGGACACATTTGCAGTTACAAGGCAGAAAAAAAATTCACCATTAAAAATGGACTTCTGAAAACAGAAATATTCCAAAACACTACACATATGCAATTAATAAAAATATCCATTTTTTTCGTATGCAGAATAGTATCTCATTAAAATACCACCAAAAAAAAAAATCAGATAGAAATAAGAAAGTTGCCTCCTACTTCTTAGTTACATGTTGAGTTTTTTCAACTGACTGAGAAGCTGTTGGGTTTTTTCAGTTTAATTGTTCATTTTTTGTTTTGTTTTGGTTTTTTTTTAAGACAAATGCACTTAATTCCCCAAACATTTTAAACCAAATTTTTGCAGGCCACTATATCACAGCAATGCAAGAGGATTCAGACACTAATCCATCTATTTTCCACTAAACTGGCAGAATTATAAAATGAAAACACCAAGGAATTCAAAGAAAATATGTTTAAGTTGGCTTTCAAAATGCAGTATTCTTTTTTCTAGCAAGGTAACAGTGGTAACATAGTAAGATATAAGGATATAGCTTTTCAATGCTATGTCAGTAAAGCATTTTGCAAACCTAGAAAGAATAAGTTACAGATATCTATACATCTGGTAAATACCTGGCACCATAACCACATTTTAATGAAGGTATTACAGTATGCCAATAGAGTCTGCAGAGGTATTTCACAGACAAGAAAATAAGAAAATTATAATTTCACTCCCCAGTGTTATCCTCTGGGACCAGAACAAAGGATCTCAAAGGCTCAGAAAATATATAAGATGTCAGGGTACAAGATAAACTGGAATTGACTCTTAAAGAGGATTGTGTGTCAAAGAATGAAGACTTGTGTGGTTTTATTAGTAGTAATAACAAAGTTTCTGCACAATAGACAATTCTGTCAAAAGTCCATAAAAATTTCAGGGTAAGTTATCTGCTGATCAGTAGAAACACGAGTAAAGTAACACAGAAACAAAAAAACAGACCTCTAAAAATATGCAGAAACAGACCTCAAAAGGGAAAAAAAAAACAAAACAACAAACCAAAATCCCCACCAAAATTATGAAAAGGTAACAACAGAACTTAAACCCTCCTCTATTCTTTCAAAATAATTCTCTCTATATATAAAGCATTATTTGTATGCATTTTTCAAAACATACATTAACTTACCTAATCACCTTTAACTTAGCATTGCTAATACATTCAAAACTCACGTAGCATTTACTCGACCTGACAACTATTAAAAACTGTTCCAGGCTCCAATCAAGGTAACAGGAGATTCTCCACTGACCTCAATTAGCTTTGGATCAAGCCTTAAGAGAATTAACAATCTTCTAAACAATCCTAATTCATGGGTACACCCATAGAAAGTAAGAAGTGTTGGCAACTTTAGACTGAGCAAAGTTACTCTAATTGAGCAGAAGTCAGGTTTTTTTTTTTAAACAATGATTTCATTAAAAGTCTGCTAAGTCAGGCGTGCCTTATTGCTGAGCTAAACTTCAAGGTAACCTTAAAAAATGTTAAAAGCAGAGAAAAAGACAACAGAGCTGATGATCTCAGAAAGATTTTGATTCAGCAAATGGTTCTGAATCAGACATCTTCATGATCCAGGAGCTGGGTAGCTGATGGCTTAGAGTAATTTTTGCCTGATAAAAGTTCAGGCAAACTGAACTGAGGAAAAGCAAACCTTCAATATAGGTATAGTACTAAATAACAAAACAGTGTAAAACCTCAACAACCCAACTGAAAATGTGCCTTGTGGAAAGTGTGATGTATACAGCAATGTGAATTAGAATCTGGGCATCTACCCTGGTAGAAGTGTGCAGTCATTTCTCACTGGTTTTGGCCTATGTTAAATTTCAGTCAAGTCAGAACAAACCCCTATATTCAGCAGTGTAAACACCATTTTCTGACAGTTCCCTTGGACAAAATATTAAACTATGCTAAGTATTTTGTAGGAAATACGGGTAAGGCAACCTAATATATTTCACCTCTTAAAATACCACTTGACATACTTTAACTAGCCTGTAACCACCTTCCTGAGCTACCAATTCTCACATGAAATGTTTAAACCACAAGTTATTCCTCCCTGATTTACACCACAAGGAACTCGAACTATTAAAATTTTTCTGGCATCAAACAGAGGCTCAGGCTTCCATCAGTTTGAAAATAAATGCTGGGCAGAAAGGCCATTGGTAACTAATTAGGTTTAATCATCTTATAGGGAAAGCTTCTTGTTTTAGTTTGAGGAAGTAAAAGCTCCAAATCTAGATTGAACTCCAAAGTACATTTACATTAATCACAGCTTTTTAAATTTCTCTTGGATAAACAAAGGTTTTAATTATACAGGTCCCTGTTTGTTTCCTAATTAGAGAAAAATGGCAAGTCTCCCAATCTAAGCTCTTTCCCTCTGAAGAATTTAACAATACTTTTGGACAGGCACATATATTTATTTGGAGACTACACAATGAATAAAATCCCATTTGCACTTAACAGAGCAAAGTTTGCCAGATTTCAGTATGCAAGCCAAGGCTCCACGCTCTGCTAATGGCAAAAATGGTTGCCTCTGCAGTCAAGTGCTGGATTATGTACTTTCCTCTTGGCAAGTATAAGCTTGGAAACACCCACAACACCTGTTGTTTATTATAAATGGCTGTATTGAAAATAGGCATGTTCCTACTGTTAAAGGAAATTAAAAAAAAAAAAAAAAAAAGAAGGAAAGAAAAGAAAGAAAGAAGTGTGTGTTCATGGGGAACTTATGGCCAAAGATGGTAACTGTGAACTCCTAATTGATGTTGCTGAAAGTATTTAAGTGCAAAGTGCATTTATATAACAACTTGTACCTAAAAGGCACAAAACACAAAGGCTTTTTGTAAAAATAGTTAGAAATTTTTGTTAAGGAAGGTTATCAAGCAACATGAGATGAAGTCTCACAAGATCAGGGACAAAGCCAAGAAATTTCATTTCTAGTGACAAAGCAAATGACCAGAACTCTGTACTTGGTTAAATCTGGACTAGCACATGTTCAGTGAAAATTCTCTTACTTATTTAACCAATGTATAACTGAAGTCAGTACTCTCATCTGGAAGTTGTGTGTAATTAATTTTCATATCCTACTTGAATACTGAAAAGCTACTAAGAACAAGGATATGAAATGGGAGCACCTTGAATGACTATTTACTGAAAAGGAGGAAAAAACCCCAAAACCCTCACTGCAAATCTCCTATAGCTTTTACCAGTAAAAGTACAGTGAGGTCTGAGTCCCATGGCTTCTTTTTACACCCATTTGTTTACACCAAGTCATTTTCCTGAAGGATTGCCCTACTCTATCTTCTTCCCTGAAGAGACCTTCTCCCCAGCCTTTTCTTGAGGAAATCTTTCTGCCGTGGAAATCAGCAACTCCAGTTTTCCTCCTTTGTTCTCAGCTTTTGCAAGGATAATGGAATTATGCTGGCTTGAACCTTAACTGTATTAATGCCTACCAATAGGATGCTGTGATCAGATCTCAAGTCCTGATCTGGCTCACTCCTTTTGATGAAATAGCTCAGTGAGTATCTCTTTCAACAAGTCTGTTTATGTAAAAAATAACAGCAGTAACAATTATACTGCAAATCAGCCAGCAGTTATTTCTGCTACCTTGCTAACAGCCAGAACAGTGTGTAGCTCCTCTCAACAAAGGGAGTACCTCACACTACACAACCCTCTCTCTCAGGATCTTTGTGATTAAAGCAAGGTGTTGTTACCATCCTCTTTTGACTGTGGCAAATGAAGGTACAGAAAAAGCATCCATAGGAAATCTACAAAGACCCAGACATGAAAAGTAGACCTCCAGAGCCTATCTAGTCTGTAAGTAGCCTGCAACCTCAGTAAAAGGAACGTCCCTGCTTTTGTTAAAAGGGTCTTGTCATACTTATTTAATGAATTAGAGAAAGGGATGAGTCCAAGTGGGTAAGACCAAGGACAGAGTCTGTCAGCTTCAGCCCCCTGCCTAACAACCTGGGCTCCTGCTTCAGTACTTCCTTTTTCCAGTCAGTCTTTCTGTCATTCTAACAAATTAAACCACATTTCTCCACTTCTCCTACCTTACAATCAACCATCACAATGGACAACCCACCCCTCTGATACATCTTTAATACCTCCTGTCTCCTACAGGCACTCAACACATTTTCCCTAATCTGCAATCGCCTTTGCCTTTCTCTGACCCATCACAAAAGGCAGAAAACCTATTTTAGGAGTATTTTTGTATAACTCAGCTTTGACTCAGTCTTCCACACCCATCGTCTGAAAGGCAAACCTGCTCAAAGCTGTCAACACCACAGAGTCAAGCTGAGCTGGGCCATGATTTATGCAGGTGAGGCCAGAGCTGTCAGTTCCACTGTCATGACAGCAGTGGAGGGATGGAGGGGCAGAATTCTTGCTGCTGAAATCCTGGATTCACTACATCACAAACCCAAGAGCAATTCCAAAATGACAGAATGCAGTCTGTAATTCAAAATGCACATTTCCTTAGCACAACAGCAGGATAAATAAACTGGGAGACAATCTATATTACTATGGGAAGCCTGAAAGCAGCCTGCTTATTTTTCCCCCATTTAGATTCCAGACTGAGGCTAAAATATGTTGGTTAAATAAAGGCACAACAAAGAAAAAATACGCTTTGATTTATGATTTAAAGAGAGATTACTTCTATTCTTGTATTACTATTTATTAGCCTTTCTCAGAGCTCTGTTAGAATCCAACACTTTCAAAACACTGAAATGCACCTTGACAAAGCTATCTGCAATTCAGCCCAAGCAAGATTTATGTGGATGAAGTTGTACACAGGTTATGAAATGACTTCTTTGCTACCAATTTCCCAGCATTACACCAGTCAACTGATGAAAATCAGTGTAAGTATTACAGTGTCCGTTTTCCAGCTCCTGTCACAACTGATAAATCATGTCATTTGAGGACGGGAAAAAAAAAAGAGTTCTGGTCAGCTGCCTAGACCAAACATATTAAAGGTAGTGTTTTGCCTTGGTGATGCATTTCTACTTAGTGTCACAATTAACACGTAGATTAGCAAAATGGATCCATGTATCACCCTTTCAGACATCTCTGAGACTGAAGAAAATCTATCATTCAATGCAAACAGGACATTTATAAACCCAACCAGTATTTCAGCTGTAGGAATCACTCCCACATGTTGTAACCACTCCAGTTGGACTGGTATACACCCACTTTGTGGGCACTTTTATTAAAGACTTGCAAGCCATCTGCATACCAAGGGTTTCGTTGGTCTTTGTCTCCAGTAGGAAGAACACTTCACTGGCACTAAGGCGACTCATCAAGAGTGCTTTTGCATGAAGCTCTCTTAATTTGATTTTTTTTTTTTGCCAAAGTTGTACTGAGATTGCCAAATTTTGGAATAGAAGATTGACTCTTAGCATGCTAAAGCACTGATTATACATACCTGATTCTAACCTTCCTCAGGGACTCCAAATGTTACTGTAATAGGCACTTGCTGACACTACTAGAATTACTATCTTAGAAGATACTTAACTCTTAGTAGGTATAATTCCTGCATGCTGCAGGTTCCAATGCTTACGAATATGCTTGGCACTCTTAAGTTTACAAGCAAGACATCTAAACAGCTACTTGAAGACTGGCCAGAATCAGCTCAATACAAACTGAGCTTCATACAAGAGACTGTATTTGGTACTAATAATAGATTGGTATTAATACAAGATGGGTATTAATCTATTTGGGGAAACACATGGAAGATAAACATGGTAAATTTCCTTAATATTATCTGTTCTGAAGCTTCCTTTTCTTGGTTCCTAAATGGAATAAATAATGCTCAGGATCACAGACAATTAAGGAAAGAACTAGGTTTGAGTTTCCCAAATCAAGAAGGAAGAAAAATTCCACCATCTGTCCTCTTCCTTATCAAGGGATCATACCCACAGCAGTCTCTTTGTTAGCATTTTGCTTCCAGCTACTTGTTAGATTCCTCCTTCATCCTAATACACGTACCCCCTGCTATCAGATTGTAACTATAAAATGAAAACTCACTGTAGAAAAAAAGGGCATCTAATTGCTTCCTTTCTTGGAGGTGCATCATTCAGTTCTCTTGTACAACTGATACAATCTGACATGAGCATTGTAATTCAATGCATCAACTAGAAAATGCACAAAGACAGCTTTTCTGAAAAAGCAACCACTTTTTTTTTTTTTTAGAATACAGGAAGGGAATAGTAAGTAAACCTAATGTATGCATTACCTTTATCTTGACAGGAGAAATATAAAATGTACTACAGCTAGCAATATTGTGTATATCATTACACACAAAATATAAGTACTTATAAATGCGGACAGTAGTCTGATATCCTGTCAAAGTAACAAACCCGGATCCTAGAAATAGACAGTACGTGGTAGAGCTGCTTTTTACTTGTTAAATTAATGATGTGGAGATTATATAAAAAATCCAGGGGAAAAGTGCTTTCCTGCAAATAATAAATAGGCATTTCTTATAGTGTTTGATAACGATTATGCTGCCCTATGTGAAAATCATTTACATGTTGAGTAACACCAAACCTAAAGGAATATTTTCTATCACTAATATACAAACAAAAGCATTTGTTTGGCTTGAGATATTCAGGGGTTATTTTCCCCTCATTTTATCCCTACTACATTTTTCATCAATTTCTGAACTATACTGGTGTCAGTAAAACACAAGTACACACCATTCCACACTGTTTTGCTAATCAGAATCTAAATATTCCAGAACAACTAACAGTCTCTAAGAAAGACTTGACTTTTTTTTATCCCTAGAAGAAGACCAAAGTAGTTGATTCAATTTTTTTTTTTTTTTTTTCCTGGGCATGTTCAGTGACATGTTTATGAAAATTAGATATGAAAATCTAGGCACCTAATTCCCCACGTTATGTGCTACAGTTCAAGAGTCTTCACTGGGTGTTCTGGTTTCTCAAAAACCAGCCCACTCAAAGTCAAGTCAGTTTCTTTTCTTTCCTCTTAGATTTTATATATAAATTACAATCTGACATTTTTTTTTTAGGATTCAATTACAGGATGCTTCCTATTTACACATCACTCAAAGCAGCTTATATGAGTACTTCAGGTTTTTTCAGATGATGCTGAAAGAGTCTGCAAGTGCATGTGCATGGACAAACTGGCTCTCCATTTTATGTATGCCTGATCTCTTAAAACAAGGTAAAAGAAATCTGCATTTCTTTAATTTGTTGCAAAACAAGCAGAAGACAATGAATCTGCAAGAAAATGTTCAACTGCTATTCCACACCTCATGCAGCAAGTCCTCAGAATTTCATTTTATTGCAAATTATAATGATAGGGAAAGGGCAAGTGCCTGCAGTCATTACTCAGCCTGATAAAAGAAATCAAACCTCAGAACGATGGAGTGACAACACACTCCAGTTCATTTCTTCCTTGGAATCCATTAACCTCTTTCATATGAGAGAGCTCTAACAGATTTTCTGTGGATCTAGATACAAGGTTCTTTTATTATCAGTTACTCTATCACATGCTGCTCTACAAATGTACTCTCCACACAGCCTGTAGTTAGAGGGCTCATAAATTAAATGGCTATCTTGCCTAGTGGTGATAAAATATCACTATGGAAAATAAAGAGGTCATCAGTGATCGAAATATAAAATTCAACAAGATACAGCTTTTAAGTCTTCATTACACTGGACAGGTAAGTGACAGGAAAAAGAAAAACCCTCTATCAGTTCTCACTGGTAACTGCAGGCTGTGTTTTACTACCTTTCCAACTCTTCAGCAGCATCTTACACCCTGCAAAAAATGCAGCTGAAACCAGAGGAAGGTATGATGCAGTGCAAGTAAGGGTTAGAAAAGACAAAATAGTAACAAATAATGAACTGGAAAATACATAGCACTGTGTTATATCCATTTTTGTTATATGCCATGCATCTAATTTGAGAAACTACAAGCCTCATAATTTCATAATTTCAGCTGTTGAAATTAGTGGTGCCTTAAACTTATTTTCCGACATAATTTATTATGAATATTAACAATCTCCATATTCCTCTCTTTTCTTCACTCTTCACACAACAAATACATTCTTATTTGCCCTTCTGTTATTTGGAAAATCTAAGTGAGAAGATTCTAGCGAAAAATATGGAACGGCTATGCCTATTTATTAATAAAAATTAAGGAATGGCAAGATGATATAGTGAACTCATGATGTTTTAATAGAGTAGCCTTAGGCAGCAGTAGTACATGAACAATGTACACTTCTTTTAGTCAAGCAATTTATAATACATTGCAGAGGCCCTATGGGATCTCAGAGCAGCTTTTTACAGTCAGTTCAGGGAAAGGAAATACAAATGCTTTTTGCAGATGTCTAGAACACTCTTCTGAGTCCTAAAGTGGTAAGTTCTCTGTTTATCCTCCCAAACGAAGATTTAAAAAACCCCAAACAAGTAAACACACACAAAAAACCCCAAGAAACCAATCAAACAAAAAAACCTCAAACCAAACAAAGAAGCAAAAAACCAGAATAGCAACTGAGACCTCATGCCACTGTTACCCCCACTTTTACTGCCCATTCACCTGCCACTCATGCAGCCTTCAAGCCACAGCTGCAAAGCCTGGATGGTTTTCCTGTCTCCTAAGAGCTCCAAGGCACAAAACCATGTTGTTTTACCAGCCTTGTTTCTTTGTGCTAGGAAATGAAGGTAAGGATTACTCAAGCTACTTTGCCTAATGTTTTCTATTTGTTTTGAATTTTTCTTCATTACACTTATTCAAAGACTGACCAAGGGAAACAATGCACAAGAAATAACTGGAATTTAAGAGTTTTGAGTTCAGGGATGAAGAACCAAACATTATATTCCAAAAAAAAAAAACAAGAGAAAAATAAACTTTAACCTCCAATAGACCCATTTCTTGAAGTGATAACATGTCATCTGAAAGCCAAACTGATTTCCTACCTCTGGCTATTTTGCAGTTTCAGGTATTTGTCTTCTAGGTCCCAGGCCACCCTTCCAAAGAGCTCCAGCCCTACCCAACAAGCAGGCCAGACAGCAAGCCCCACTGCTCCACTCCTTCCCTTCCTTTCCCAAATCAAGCCACAACCACCCACCCCTTAGGGCTCTGCCAATCCAGTAAACCCAGCAGGACTCAGTGCAGGTTCCACGGCCATTCCTGCTGTTGGATCATTCAGCTGCACTTAGGTCACAAAGTTTGCATTTATGTGCAAGATTTAGGTCAGACATCAGGAAAAAAATTCTTTTCTGTGAGGGTGGTGAGACACTGGCACAGGTTGCCCAAGGAAGTTGTGGCTGTCACCTCCCTGGAATGTACATGGCCAGGTTGGATGGGGCTTGGAGCAACCTGGTCTGGTGGGAGGTGTCCTTGCCCATGCAGGGGGGTTGGAAGTAGATGGTCTTTAAGGTCCCTTGGAATCACAGAATGGTTTGGATTGTATGTCACTATTTACATCAAACACTACAACAGCTGGGAATGATTTGAGGAACAGGAGGGGCAGGAACTGTGCACAAACTGCAGAGTATTTAGCTAAACACAACTGAGTTGTTCCATGGCACTCACCCTCAAAGCTAGGGAAGGAGTGCTGCTCTTTTTTATTTACAAACATAGATGTAAACTCCTGGTCTCTGAACAGGAAACAGGCTATTATAATAAGATTATCAGGACTTATGAGTGGCTGCCTCCATTTATTTTGAAGGATTTAAGACACGCAGGAGTCAGATGCACAAAGGACTTGAAGTGACAAAGTTGCATTTTAAAGAGATCATTGCTTGAAATCCAGAGTACAGCCTGCAATGACTTAAATATTGGATTTTGCACTACTTAAGAATTGCCTGGCTCTAATACTAACACAAACACTAAACCAGCTTCCAGCCACTGGATGTATGAAAAATCACGCACGATAGCATAATATCAGCTGAAGTTACAGAACTGAAGTTCCTTAGACATTATACAGTCCCAAATGAAATAAATAGTATTTAATAAATTTAATTTTTAGGATAACTGCTTTTGTAACCTTGTCTAGATTGTTTTTAAAACAACAAAGCTGAGAAAAAACAAAATAAAAACCATGGTGTAATTTGATCAGTTCTCCAAATTTCACTAGTTGTTAGGCATGCTAAAAAGGAAAGATACAAATACTGATACTATTTCCATGTAAAATACAAATATTTTGTATTACTAATTTAGCTAGTCATTGTTTATTCTAAACAAAAACCCCTATGAAGTTGCTTTTTTGCTTTTTTTTTTTTTTTTTAATGATATTTGGCAATGAAATTTCCACTTTCTAAAGCCTTAACAATTTCTCTGTTTCTCCTGTGCAAGCAAAATTTCCATAAGGAAAATAGCACTCACAAATTCAAGATGATCTGTCTGATATTCTGGAGACATTGATAAATTTTTTTCATTAAAAGAATTCAACACTTCCTACATCCAGTACATAAAGAAGCTGCATTTCACACATCAGTTTTTGATCATAATTTATGCACGTACTTTGCTTACTGCAAAAACTCCCTAGTAGAAACAAATAAAGCTTTGCAATTCCAGTGTGGAAACATTGCCTTGATTTAAATACTAAAACCCACACATGCTCATACCTATAGCAATCCTAATATGACTGATGTCTTTTGGTTTGTTTACTTGAATAAAAGGAATATAAAAGCCATTTGTAGCCCTGCCTTTATAAAGTAGTCTCTTGCAAATACAAGTTCAAGTAAGACTATAGGGCTTTACATTCAAATAATTAATATAGGAACAGCAATCTTGTATCTGTGCACCTCAGCCATTTTAAGAAAACCCCATAGCTGTGTGGTTGAACAACAATGATAACATGTTTAAGCCCTGAAAAATATGATTACAGTCTCCTCAAACAAACAAAAAAAAATACAGAGAGATAATAAGCAATGTCACTGAGCTTTAAGATATCTTAGTCTATGAATTTATTATCCATATTATTGAAGTGTGATGATACTACTTGTCTCTTAATCATAGCTACATGTTTGTCATCACTGTCTTCTCTGTTGCCTCCTTGATTCTCAAACCAAGCTCATTTATTCCACAGACCACGTGGAGTGAGGCTGTTTTCAGATCATACAGACACAGGAGCTGGAAAATGAGGAGATTCATTGAAACAGCCACCTAGGGGACATACAAGCAGCATTCACAAACAGGACCTGGGACTCAACATGAAAACTTTTTTCCATCAAACCTGTGTGATTTGTCATTCAAAACCAAACAAGCACTCCTGCATGAATTCTTTGCACAAGTAGTATTTTACATTTAGTAGTATTTTAGATTTAAGATCCACACTTAGCTCATAGAAGTTTCTGCTGCTTTTAAGAAGTCTGCCAGCTAAAGACACACTGGGAATGTCCATGAGCAAGTCAACAGGTAAAGAAAACTGCACTGAGTTACCTCCATCCCATAGCTGCTTGCTTCTGTAAAATGAAAATTTGTGTGTGTTTCTTCTAAAAGGTCCTGAAAGCATTTTAACATCTTAAGATCCACTGCCAAATTGTTCTAAAAAGAGCAGGTCTCTCCCTTCATTAAAGTAAACTGGTATTGCATCATTAAAGAAAAGTAAAAGCTTTACACACAAATAAAACAACATTCAAAAAGTATGAAAACTTATGAAATAATTTTATGTAATATTTTAATGAGCATATCAGGGCACATATGGAATGTAAAAAAAAAAAATAAAATTCAAGTTTGGCCTTTCAGACACTAATTTTTAATACTACCTGACGTATGCTAGTATGCCCTCACATCTTACTGTTTCTAATGAAACCAGATTACACTTTATGAATACATTTCTGGAATCAGAAAAGTGTAAAACATCAAAGACCTATCATGTCATTAACACGTCTGTCAAAAGATGATGCAGAAATTCTTATTACAGTGCATTGGCCTGTTTAGTTCAGTCATAATGAGATGAGGCTTTCATCATTTCCCTTCTGGAAGCAGTTTCATCATTTGCTGAAATTCACTCAATGTCTAGCTGGTCATAAAACAGCATTAAGTCTTTTTCTTCTTCTTCTTTTTTTTTTCTTTGTTATTCTCAGTACTTATATTTTATATTATTGAAAATATTCTCTGTCTTTTCTGGGTGACACCATCACCCAATTGCTTGCATGTGATTATCCATCCACTGAACTTCTCAGTGCAAGTGTCTCAGCTATTGTAACTACCTGTGGAAAAGTGGAGATTGAAACCTACTAAGTATCCTTACCCATTCAGATTATATATTTGCTCTTTCAGTCAGAAGGGAAGCCAAATATCCTTTTTTTACACATTTTTAGGACACCATCTCTTCATGAAAAGGTGATAAGAGTCAAGAAATCAGATTAATAGTAATTCCATTAAGTATGGCAATATTAATACTTATATTGCAGCATTTACCTTGAAGAGATTTTTGATAATAAAAACTTGTCTATCTTCATCCACTGTTTTGATAGAACTACCTATTACAGAATCTACTATTCTGAACAGCAGCATTTAAAGGCTGCAAACTTCAGTTTAAAAAATGGAACAGCAAAGCAGGACATCCACCAGTTGATGGGCTGCACTGCAGGCACAGTTTAGCATTCCAAGGATTCACTTCCATGTGCAATATCCATATTTTGACAGTTGGACTCAATGATCTTGAAGGTGCTTTCCAACCATGCTGATTCTGATTCCATCTAGGAAAAAGCTTTGCCAGTCCTGGGAAGCTGTCTTTCCTATAACCTGTCTGCACACTTTTACAAAGCTGACTGCAATCTGCCCTTGAAGCATGGTTCCAATATTGGTGCCAAGATGCACAAAATTATTTCTTGTCTTGTATTTCTCTTATCACAGAATCTCTGTCGATGATCTTCAGGCAGTACTGCTGGCACGATGGCTTGGCTTTCCAAATACATTCTTCAGCTGCACAATAGAACACAGCCCCACAGATGAGCTTCCTGTGGTCCCAACAGCTGTCTTCTGAGGCTATCAGCTGACACAGATACTCATCTAACAGGATATTGGCAATGTGACCTGTAGATATACTAAGCTTTAACTTCTGAAGAAGCAGCAACATACAACAGAGTGCCAGTGATAAAAACTATTTTTGTAAAACCAATGTGCATCAAGCCTTTCCACAGACCACTGCCTTGCTGTTGCCCTTTCCATGTTAGCTTGGAAGAAGAGCTTAAAAGAGAAGAGTTTTGACCCAGAAGAATAAAAAAAATGCTACATTGGAAGTTTTGCATTCCCTACTTACTATGGTTTGTGCCTCAGTGAGAGTCACATTAGAAGATCTTGCTTAATATACTTCATCCTTAGCAAAAGCATTTTTATGTCACTTACTGAAATGATACTTTCTAATATCAAGAACTAACCATTAATTTCATCAGATATTTAATAACTCTCGCATTTAAGCTTTTTTTTTTTTTTTTTACTTATCATATGCATGTTATCAAGGGATTTTGTTGGTCTGTAGGCTGCTAGTATAATCTAAGTCATCAGAAAAAATCAGAATAAATCAGATGGAAAAAATCACTGATATACAAAGGAAACACTTTTGTATACAAATTTACCACACTTCACAATATACAAATATACACATTTACCATATTTCCCAAAACAATGCAAAGCAAAGTCAGTGGAAGTGCAGTCAGAAAAGTTCACTGATTTTGCAGATCAGAAAATGTAATAGACTAAGAGAAGCAATAGTGGCCCAGACACTGAGTGTATTAATTTCAGAGAGACATTAACAGCTTCTACTCATCCCTTCAGCATGAGACTTGGATACAGTACTTAAAACAATACTACCTAGGAACTGTTCCATATTGATGGGTATTAGGAAAAGTCTCAGTGTAGAGCTTGAAGTTGACCATCTTCAGTCCATGCAAGAGAGCAGAGTCATACTGGCACACACAGGAAAATGAAGTTTAGGGAGTCCTTCGTATTCTTCCATATGTAAAAGAATTTGTAACATTTCCAATTTAACAGCTCTGCCTTTCATACATGTAATGTTGTGTACTCCTTGGAGTACTGAACTGTGTTTTTGGGGGGACTTTCAAAGCACCTTTCAAGTTCTGGCAAGTACTGCAATAACTTTTTAACAGGACTGAGAATCTTTAAAATGTACATTTTTGGCTGTCCCCATCCACATTAAGTAACTGCAGTCTATCATGTCTGTTTCATAGCATCTGAGCACCATGGACAAGTGAATAATTAGCTTGAGCAAGAATAGCCAGATTTATGTTAGGAAAAAATTAACTCCTAGAAAGCTCAGCAACTCAAGAGATAGATTTCTCTTTTCATGCAACACTAATCTCAGTTCATATTTCCCATGTAGTTGAGATAAATTGGTAAAAATTGACATGATTTAATTAAAATCTGAAGCCTTCATCATGCTTGTCTCCTAAATGAAATTTCTAATGAAAAAGAAAAAGACTATTTCTAAAGATTGCAAGCACTAGATTTCTTTATTTTTTCAATTAATAAATAGCCAATGAGTAGAGTCTTCCTGGGAGCAACAGAGACAGATAGGAAGCAAACCCATCAAGATGCTCCTCCCCAACGCAGAGGATATGTTAGCAGAGTATTCCTCTAGAGCTCTTCAAAATCTGCCCCGTGTGAAAACGGGGATGGATGAAGCAAACTGGTTATTCCATGCTTCCTGAAGCAGCTAAGCAACACAGTGAAAAAGGTAGACCAGTATATGGCATACCATTTTGTCAGCATTTCAATGTAACAAATCACCAGTGCCCCAGAAAGGGGTGTTAGTATTTGTCCTGTGAAAATTGAGGTTAAAATGTTTTGTTTCCTGTTTGTCGCCTGCCCTAAGGAACACTGAATTAAAATTGAAAGGCTTAAAATATTTTCCCCCCCCACGTCAAGCACTGTTGCAGTTGAGATATGAAATTAAATTTCTTAAAGCACATAAATACAAGGAGATGCTTTCTGGTTCGTTGTTTTTCTTTTAATACTTGTACGGACATAAAATCAAGTACCTTAGGGTATGGCTTTGGAGCAGCATATTTTTAAATTTTCTTCTTTGATATGGATTTGGTCTTTGACTTTGTAAAACATGAGTTAAAAACTGCACTCCCAGGACTTTCACAGAATGCAACACTGCACATTTACACAGACAGCATCTAACAGAAAAACACTTCCCTTTGCCAACACTACCACTTCAAGATTTACATTCAAGTTCAAATGTTATCTCCAACAGGGAAATGTGTAGGCCATTCAAGTTAAAGTATGAAGTGGAAATAAAGAGAACCCCCAGCATAGCAAGTCTTTTATCATAAATCACCAGCTCCAGTAAGAATGCAACATGAAGTGTCCTTTGATTAAAAGTCTCCCAGCATTCACAACTTCATGACTCCAGTAAACTGTTTGTAAGAAAAGAAAGTTAAAAAAAGGTCACTAGCTAGTACCTAAGTATGCAGAGGGCTCTTTCAGATTGCAACATCAAACCTGTAGGGTATTGGTGGGCAAAAATAAGCAAATTAAGCCAAAATATTAAGCCACCAACTATGTTATATTCTCTCACTCCTCTTCATACGCATAAACCAAAAGAATGTTGAAGTTCAAAAATATCTGCAAGTTTTTATTTCCAGAAAGTGTCAAGCAGAAGTTACCAAAGAGACTTTAATTTGTTCTCTCTTAGTTCTGTCTGTGGGCCACAAATCCATCCCTATTTTAAGAACTTATTAGGCTTACTCTCACATGCTACCAGATAGCCCTCCCTGATATGCCCATGGAACAGCCCTCCCACATCAGCAGCCCCATATGCCTTTAATTCCTCCTTTCAGCCATAATCTCTTTTTCCTTCTCTTCCCCTGTGAGACTGGTTTCCCCCCAGACTGGTTTTCCCCCAGCAGTACTCTGTCCTCCCTTCACTGTTTCTTCATGCAAACAGGCTTCTGTTTCCAGTCTTCCTCTACATCAATTTCATTCACACATCCTATTTTTTCATGTTCCAGAATCCCTCTCTACCAACTTATCTAGCACCCTGTACCTATTAATCCCTACTTCCATCGAAAATTTTATTATGTGCAACTTCTTTTTCCTCCTACTAGTCAAAGAATTAAGACCCTCAAAAGAAGTACCAAATACAGACAGGCAAGTTCAAAATAACCACGACATCTGATTCTTCACACATCTTTTAATTGAAGTGCAGAGTACTTCAGCACATAGTTGCATAGCTGCTAAAAAAACTTACACCCTGCCTTTGCCTTTCAAAGATTTTCCATTAGGGGCTATTAAACACAAATGAAAAACCTCTAGTTTGCAAAGTCCTGACGCCAAAGTTAACAAAAGCAAAAAGAATCCTGGGAAAGTGCTGCTGCCTCTCATCTTGTCCTTACATTTTTCTTTTGTCATCCACTGCTGACCACTATGGGAAGCAGCACATGCTAACAGACAGGTTCAGTCTGATCAAATACATACACATAAATCAAACCTTATTTTAAGTTCTGTTTCCAGAGGAAGTGTCAATTAAGCAATCATGCTCTCCATCTGTCTGCCTGCCAGTACTTCATGTCCAGTTACAATTTTGTAATTAGCAAATTGATTTTGATAAAGTTTCCAGAGATTATTTTATTCTCACACTTTTGTGGAAATTTGGCTGCTGGGTACCTGAGAGACCCAAGTCCATTGGTGCACTGCAAGCCCACACCATGTTTACCAACCAGCAAACTTCCACACAGCTCCAGTGAGCAGCTGCCAGTGATGCCTGAATGGCCCTTCCCAGACAGAATTTAAAAAGAGAAAAACAAATTAAAAAAAGAAAAAAATCAACTGCAATCATTTCTCCACATAGAGCAACTCATTGCCAGTCCTCCTGTTGGCTGCTTGGTAAACTCTGTTGCTATGTTAGAAGAAAGGGATATTATAATAATAAATACTGAGAAAAATACAAATTACACCAAACGCCTCTTCCCCATGTTCAGGTGTTGAATTTGAGGCAGGATACAGGATTAACATGTCCTCTGTTGGCAATACAAAGTGGAAGTGTCTTCACCTGTGAATGTTAGGGCAGTGTACACCCCAAATATGAAGACACAAGAACAAGAGCTCTGCAAGAAAAGATGAGAGCAAGTAGCATTAAAAAGACAACCTCCTGGGAAGGTGGTTTCCTCCTCAAATCACTCATTGTCAAGACAGAGCTTGAACAGTAATGTTTTTAAATACAGGTTCCTGAAGAGCTTACAACACATTTCCAAATTAGAATTAGTTTGAAAAGTCTGTTTTGGTTTTTTGTGGGTTTTGCATGTGTATGTGTGTGTGTGTGGTTTTGGTTTGGTATTTCTGTGGGGGTTTTTTTTGTTGTTCTTTGGTTTTGCTGGGTTTTGTTTGCTTGCTTAGGTTTTTTCCAAGTGGGGTGTGAGGAGAACAACTGTGCCAAAACAACCTGTACTTAGATGCTTTCCTTTGGTACCTTTCCAGAATGGGATAAAAGCTACCTATATTAATATATGCATTTCTGGCAGCCCAACTAAAGACTCTTTTTTAGTTCCTAAGACAAATAGTAGAACTAAATGCAAAATCAGAAAACCAAGCAGTTTGCTTTTTTTCAGCTAGCCTCCCTCCAAAACATACATGACACCAAAATCAATGAGAACAGCATTTCTGTAAGCAACAGAAAGTGACAGACTTTCAAGAGAATCTTGATACAAAATAAGCTTTGAAATATTTACACAAGTCTGATGAGCCTTTAACAAGAAGGGAAAAATATTTTAACTAAGAGAAATAGCGTTCCCTCTGTTTTTGATACTGTTGTATATTATAAGGTAGAAAGCCTAGAGAGTAAACTGTTCTTTGTTTAGCAATGGTGCTTTATATGCAAAGAGCACACTTCTGGTTTTTTGCAGCCCACCAATAACAAACAGCAAAGATGCATTATTGATTAGTTGGCAGCTTTTGAATTAAAAATAAGTGAATTGTTCACACAATTACTATGAATTTCAAGCTTTTACAGATCATTGTAAATTCAAATCTGGCTTTTCGAATGGAAAAGAAAAAAAAACCCAAGACATTTCTTAGACGATGTTCAAATTTTTGCAGTAAAAAAACCAAAACCAGCTGCCAGATATAGATGTACAGCAAGCGACTGAAGATTCTAGTGATAAACTGGGGCTCTTAACAACATACAGGTAGCCAAAAAGCAGGGTTTCTACAGATGAAAAAAATCTATAGGGATTGGCTCACCAGCTTCCCCAGGCTTTAAAATCTTGAGTTTTATTTCCCACTAGATTTTCCAGCTTTTTTTTTTTTTTTTTTAAACTAAATTTCTCTTCTCTTAGGAATTTCCTGCTATTTTACAGACCCTAGACCACCTTCTTGGTTCCAGTAAAACTCGCATCCAAAAAGCACTTTGCTCTTTCTACACATTGCATTTGGAGCCTGTGAATCTAATTAAGGACACTTAGCTCACTCGCTTGAAAATATGACACCCAGAAGTCTTAAACTGCTTGATCTTAATCCTTAGTAAGGGCTCTTGATTCTGGGGCTAGTTACCTTACTAAATCCAGCTGGAGACTGCCAAATGGTTCCAAAGCCCTTTCCTTTTTGCTTTCTCTTCTCCCTCTCACACTCTACATACACCTGCTGCAATTAATGCTCTCTGTGATCACCTTTCTACCCCTTACAATTCTTTTCTCTTTCCTCACAACCTATATCTGAGGCCTCCCCTCCCCAGCTGCATGATGTCCCCCATCTACAAACTACTTCAGTGCTACACCCAAGCTTCCTCTCACCTGAAGATTCCCTTCTGCCTGTGATAATACCTTTTAAGCCCTTCCTCACTCCTTTGTCCACGGATGAAGGTCTTTTTTTAGTATCTTGCCTGTTATTCTCTACCCATTGAGGAATTAACATGTTTTAACAAATCAAGAAGGCATGAAAAATTCATTCATGTATTTGTACAAGTCTTGTAAGACACAATTATGAATCCTGGATGTGCCATATTTTAGAAACTGTCCAATTAATAGCAGAAATCCTAATTTGTAAAAAGCAAATTGACCTACTGTGCTGTTCAAGATGGTATCTTTATTTAGAATTAGAGAGGAATCCAGAAGGAGGTTTAAAAAAATAGACAATATACCATTGGGCGATGTTTTATTCATAGAGACATTGTGAGAAAAGGATTGAAAACACTGAATATGACTTAATTATAATCTTGACATTAACTAAACAATTAAGTCTATTTCTCTTGGCAAGGTATGAACTTGTCATATAAGCTGGGTCAGTACTGGGCTACAGATTTTGGGGATACAACTAGAAGTAATGAGATTTCAGACCTATTCCACTTTTTTCCTAGATTTATCTGCTTTGTTTAAAGCAAACTATAATACAGCAGGAAAAAAAAATCCCTGTAACTCTGAAACAGGATGTGTTGTTTGACCTATAGGCAACAGTACAGAAATTCAAGAGAATGTACACCTGGGAAAGCATACTGTCCACAGGAAAGGACTTTAAAATGAGAGACAACCTTTCATCCACCCCAGAGCAGGTGTGTAGAGTAGAGAGGAAGAGCAACCAAATTCCTCCTTCATCTTGTGCCTTCCTGTGAAGCACAGCTGGGGTGGGAAAGTTACAAACAGAAGACAAAGACACTATGACCTGGCAGAGAAAAGTATTTACCATATGAGAGTGACTACAACTGAACTATTTCAGAAGTCTGTTAACAAAGGCTGTTACCCAACAATACCATTAAAAAGACATGAAAGGCACTTCTAAGTGTTCTTATTAATACCTTTGGAAACATTTCGTAAAAACTCTGGACTTGCATTTGCTCTGAAAGCTACAACAAATCTGGCACTAATACTTCCTGCTATTTAATCACAAACAAGGACACAGTGACACAACTGGAGTTACTATGTTCTTTATATCACTTCTAGACACAAAAAGCAGTGCAAAATAATTCCTTGCACATCACGTTAAAAATTATATAGTCTATCCTGGTTTAGCTTTTTATGTTTCCTTTTTATATTTCTTTGCTGCTGAATGCTACATTGATGAAAACGGACGACTGACTTAAACTGTTTAAGTCAAAGTTTTTAGCAGTCCTGGTATAGTCTAAACTAGAGTCTGCAGTTTTGTAGCACAATAAAGAGAGCAGAGCTGCTCCTTGTCACAGGCAACAGGCTGCAAGGTAAGTTAACACAAGTGTCAGGTTTTATCTGGTCTGTCTTGGACTGACCAAAAAAATTGGTTTTGCCTATTAGACTCTAGCAACTGTCTGATGACAGCTAATTTGTTTTAGACTTCATATGACTGTGGTGTTGCATCTACTATGATATATATTTCTTTATTAAATAGTAATAAATAATTACGAGCTATCTATGATCCTAGCATAGTACTCAGTGTCAGAGTCCAGCCATAGAATAGTAGCAAAGGCACAAGATGAAAAGATGTCAGACTAAGCAAGCACTGATCAATTGTCAGTCAAGTGCAACACAACCTGAGGAACCAGGCAAGCAGAGTTTTAGAAAAAACATCAACAATTCAGTATGTGTAACACATGTAGTATGTAATAAATTGAGGTGTGATGTAGATTTGCAGACCAACACCACGAGAACACTGTATAAAACATTTTTAGCATGTAAACAACAATCACACAAAACTGACTCTCAAAGAACTCCCAAGAGTGAAAAGCCACCACCATGGCACTGTGCCTGGCAAGCAGCAGAAAGCAGCCCCCACAATCAATGTTGTTCCTTACACAAAGGATTGGAACACTGAATATTCTTGTAACTGAGATTACATTCTTGTGGTGCTGGTGCAGACAATTTTTATTTGCTGTATAGTTCACATACCACACAGAGGTTAACAGCCTCCCTGGCAAATTCACATATGATTACTCTGCTTCAGTTCATGTGCAAGTAAAGGAAGGAAAACAATCAAGCATCCACTTAAAATGTCAACATTTAACATGAGCCAGAAGTGAAATGCAGAAATATTGTTTTCTTAAAAAAAAAGAGCTTAAAAAAAAATATATATATATAGCATGGTTTTAAAGCAAGGAATGTAGGAAACCATTTTTGGTTTACTGACATATGATGAATATTGGACATTTGAGATTTATTATATTTTGAGTCTAAGCTAACTGACCTGGAAAAACTAATTAATTACTCCATGCCTTAATTTGCCCATCTAAAAGAAACATACTCTCACCTGAAGAGCCTTGGGAGATGACTTTGATATTTTTTAATAGGAGTACAAATTTATATTGCAGGTTTACAAACTGCAAATGCATTTCAAACAACTGGAATTTAACTAAGCCTTTTTTGATGGTCCAGGAAGAATTCTGGAGACTTCCTGTTCTCAAAAGTAGATTTTCAAGTTGGAAGATCATCACTTCAGCAACAACTACCACAGTAATGTGAAGTGTGTTATGATTTTATTATTTGTAAACAATTTCTTTATTAAAGGAAAAAAAAATAAAAAAATCACTCTCTTATGTTGCTTGAGGCATGTGATAACACCACAGATGAGTTTTGTGTTTCTTTTACTCACGTTAGAATTTACATCTTGACCAAGATATATAGCTTAATATCTTTGAAAATCACAGTACCATATAGGAAACAAGTTGAGCAATTCTCAAGATGATTGTTCACTTATTACTCTGTGGGGGGAAACAAACAAAACCCACAACACACCACTTGGGCTAAAATCTCTTCAGCTTTTTCTCTGACCCTGATGTAATTAATTTTTAAATGGGGTGGAAAAAACCCCATACAATGGTTTGAGTCATTTAAGTACTTAAAAATATAAGAAATTAAATGTTTCCACTATTAAAACTGGGCCCCAGATATGTTCTCCAAATTAATATGCCTTAATAGGATGCTTGAAATAGAAACACATACCTGGCACAATGAAAATAAATGCTTTGTAAATACAGACGTAACAATATGGAAATAAAATACAAGGTCAGTGCAATATTTTGTACTGAATCACTCTCATGAGAATATGATGTTCAGATTGCTGTGGGTCCTCATAGCACATTTGTCTTTTTAACTAGTGAAGGAAAAACAAGTAGGGAAAGTCCATCTTGCCAAGGGAATGAGAAGATGCAAAATAAAGGAAATTAGTGGTTATTCCCTTTATGGCACCGCTGAAAAAAAGTCTCATCTGCCTCGCAAACACTGTACTTCATTGCAACTGACTTACCACATCTGTCCTTAAAAAAAATGGATAGCAACACTTGAGCACCAGCTCCATTGCATTTACCACAAAATACTATGGGTCTGGCAGTTACCATGTGGAGGCAAATGCCCAGTAAATTGTTACCTTTGTTACCTTCTCTAAAATATGTCCCACAAAGGTATCAGTAGGTTGCCTTGTGTTCATAGGTTTCAGACATCAAGATATCAGGTAGTGGGTACCATAATCATGCTGTACTCAGAGAACAATTTATAAGGAAATTAGTCCTGATACTTAAAATATCTCCTACCAGGCTAGCCAAATTTGTCCCACGTAGCTGGGTTAGGTACACTAGTTTTCTCTGGTAAACAATTAAAAACCAAGCACACTATTAATGCCATACTAATATGACTGATGTGTTTACAAATCCTGTAAACACAGACTGAGCACAATACAGAATTTCACTCACTGTATCAGTAGAAAATATGAAGAATAGAGCTCTTAAATAAAACTGAATTTATATATGTCTATTTTTAAAGGTTTTCTTTTTTTTTTTCCTTAAAAAAAAAAAAAAAAAAAAAGGTATCTCATCACCTTCATCCCACCCACTAAGAGCATCAGCAAATTGTGTCTCTCCATGAACACTCACATATGCTGAAGAAAATCCCAGCCAGTGTCTCTAAAAACATGAATGGGTGACACTGCACTGTTGGGAAGGCTGTTGGTAAAGGCACAGCTGTACAGGGATGACTGGCAGGAAAATGAGACCTTTAGAATTAGGAAGAAAAGTTTTTGTCTGCTTGACATGTAATAATTTTCACTGAAATTATTTTTGAGCAGTGTCATCATCTTTCATGCTTAATGGCATTCCTCACAAACCCAGAACAGGGCAGCATTGCAGTGGGGGTCTGGATTTTCCAAAGGACCAGTTGAAGCTAATGGCATTTTGATAGAGTTTTGGAGCAAAGTTTTATTGGAGAGCTAACGCCAGGAAACTGAGAATGCCTTCAGTTGAAGAGTTACTCACAGTAGAACTGTGGGTGCTGACTTTCTACCCTCTTTCTGAAGTGCAAGCTGTTAAAAATTATAATTGTCTGAATTCACAAAAAATGTCCCTTCAAAGAGAAGTGAAACTGTTTTGAAAGGCAGATTTGAATAAGATCTTGATTCTAAAGCAGCCTATTTAGAGAAAATGGAATCCATAAATGTCAACACCACCTGTAGTCTGCCTGAAAATGTTCCTGCTTTCTGACAACAGCACTGATAAGCCACAGGCACACTAGAGCAAACATCCCTTATTTTATCTGATAAAAGTTGAAGGAGGTGGTGGTTACTAGGAAACTTTCTGTTCCTGATACGTTTCAGCAGAAATCTGCAAATATCAAGCATCAAAAAATGCTAAATAAAGCTCTGTAGATTAGCATTTTTCCCTAAACCAGAAAAGTTATGAGAAGCCACCTTGTGTTTTGTGACAATCTGCGTAAAACAGCACAAAACCATGCAACATTAAAAGCAAATTGACTTCCAAGTCATTGTGACCAAGAGGAAAAGCTATGACACAGTGTCTGAGAAGTAGACATTTTGACAATGCAAACCCTTATTTTCTGTCTTTTACTTTTAGAAAGGACATGACAAACTCTCGGCAGACAGAATACATTTAACAGAGGTTATAAATGTAAATTATTATCTAAATGTATTTATTTAAACTATTGGGTGTAAGTAAAGGTTATTACAGTAAAAAAAGAATGAAATTCTGGTTTGTGATAGGCACAGCTAAAAAGCACGAAGGAGGAATAGGCAGAGCCAGTAAAGTTTTTTTGTCTGCTAGAGATTTCCTGGGGGAATTTTTAATAATGGATGTCATTTTTCTACAGGAGTTTCTGTCAATAAGTCGTGATGAAACAAAACTATGGTTTAGACCCCAAAAGTAAACAAACACTTTAAAACAAAGCCCATAAAATTACAAAAACTTGTGTGGTAATTTTTGCGATGTAAGGTGATCATAACAATAGAAATGGATAAAAATGTAATGTTCTAATGAACCTTTTTTCTAGTATTTGCTTCTTATTTTGATTGCCGGGTTATTTATGGGCAGAGGAAAGAAAGAAAAGAGAAAAAGAAAACTAAAACTGAATTCAAGCAGCACTGCAGTCCTCTATGAAATATTCATTAGTACTTGAACACGACAATTTCAATGTTGTTTTGCATGAAAATCTTTTGAGGGAAAGAAAAAAAAAAAAAAAAAGAAAGTAAACACACAAGAGTTACCATGCAAAAAGTAAGATAAAAGACCCATTTAGATCAGTATCTTGCTAATAATGGCAGGAAGGTTTGAATATGCAAGCCCTGTTGTAGCAGATCATTACAGTGACTACAAACACACCTGGACCCAGAGCAGAGAACACACAGTGGCTCTGCCCATCAGGAACCACACTCACCACCTCAAATTGCAGAATCACCAAAAGGTGGTTTTGTTTTGTTCCATATTCTCCTTTGCCCTTCCCCTACAAAAGTCAATACAAAGCCAAGACCAGTCATGCAGTCTTTGCTTCAGACTACTAGTTCTTCTGTGGTTGCAAGACTGAGTGAAAAAAAGGTCCAACATACCATTTCATACTTCCCCAAACTAGTTCAAGATTGTTTCCCACAGTAAGTGAAGTGTACTGACCAATTCAGCTTCAAATAAAATCAAGCCACAAACCACTCAGATAGATTATGGCAAAGTCTAACATTTTATTGGTTCTAAGCAAAAGGCTTTCTTTCATTAACTTCCCTTAGTGAGCTGATTTTCTTTCGAATCTACCAAAATATTACAACTACTCCATAGTAGTTATAAAAAGGCCTTAGAATAATTCTTGGTATTTCCTTTCAGATAGCCAGACTTTTAAACATATAGGCCAAAGTCTATTAATGTAAATCAACACAGCAAAACTGAAATCAATCACAGCAAACATGAATCTGGCAAACTAAAAGAATCCGGGTGGAGGCAGGATTAAAAAGATGGGTACAGCAGAACACATGTGCATATTGTCTCACTTGTTCAACTTGACAAAGGATTGCAGAGGAGAGAAATCTATTCTATTTGAAAAGTTGACAACATTTCTTAGTCTGCAAAAATCTTGGGAAGCATTTGCAAGTTTATTTTGGTTGTCCACATTCCTACTTCGACCTTTTTTTTCCCTTGTTTCTCCATACAACTAAAGAGGTTAACTGTTATGAATCTTAGATAGGGCTTTCTTAACCTGTTTTTACTGGTCTCATACATAAGATAAACTCATGTGAAGACTAAATAAGATAAATAAGACTCATGTGAAGATAAACTCCTATCACTTCCCATTTTCTCTTTCAATTAACAGATGCCTACAAGTACCAATTGAGCTACTTTTACTCTTTTTACCTAATCAAATAATTCCAAGATTCTCTGAAGCCTTGAAAAATGCGTGAAATCACACATTACTTTGACATGAGTGAAACAGAAAGAAAGTATTGGAGAAAAATAACTTTCCCTCCAAATGCTTCTGATAATTTTTTTTTAAATTATCTCATCACCTATATTCATTAACAATATTGACTTAGTCACAAATGAAACCAAATTCTACTATGCAGACCCTACTTATGTTCTTCAATACTCATTGAAAAACCGTATCATTGTAAGAAGGTTTGAACAAGTCAGTCAGTATGGGGCATAAACCAGTGGCAGTTAAAATGGGAATCCTTGATTTTGATATACAAAAAGAGGAGATTTGTGAGCAATGTTATATATTCTGGCTCCAGCTTCATAGACCCATATTTCAATTAATAATCTACAACTGAAGCTGTATTAGCACAGTACAACTCAAATCCTCCTGCAATAATTACTCCATCAAGATCTACAGAAATGTCAGAATCCTACTAGAAGTGAAATATTTATTTCAAATTTTCCATATATTTCCACTGTGGAGTCCCTGAATAAAACTAGTAAAGATAAAATGATTTTTCTTTGTGACCTATCAGCTTCTGGAGAATTTTTCCATTGAACGACTTTCCCCTTCTAAGTTGGATTTTGCACAGTATCCATCTCTTCCCCCCTACTGACATCCTCTATTAGCTGAAAGCCAGATAAAGAGTAAAAGGAGGAAATAACTTCTCAATGTCATCTTCCTCTGCTGAAAGGTCTTGCCAGAACATGGATGAGCAAGGACTGCTTTCCTTACCTTGAAGGGGAGACAGATGTTTGTGGAGACAGAGATTTTTCTGCCCAGACAGTTTGGCTCAGAACTTGGACTGTGACATTGCTTCAGCTGCCAGAGGCTCTGAATGGGGACCCCAGTTCTCATCTCAATCACTTGTACACTTTTTGGATCGAGTTACAATTTTCCACGGTTTTACCACCAAAATATGGGGTCTTGCTAATATGAAGACAACTGAGTTTATTAATTCATTAATCGAATAGTTGGCTGTCTTGCACTTGAATGTTTTTAAAAGGCTTGAGGGAAAGTTAATTTGTTCTTAATGCACAAAGTTCTTTCGATAAACATGCTCCAGCCTAAGAAAATCTGCAACTAATGAAGAAATCCTTAAATATATCTGACCCAACTAGGAACTACCTATGGGGATAAACCCTCACAGGTGATAGAAAAGAGATGTGATGGATGTGACGTATCTCACTGAGGAACAGCTCCCCTGAATGACCAAATAGACTGACAACACAGCCAACTCTGAGATTTTAAGAGACAATCAAGAAAGATTAAGTAGTTAAACACATTTCTCCACTTAGTCATATCTTTATATGAGACTGAGGGTACAAACCAGGCCTCTCAGAATTCCAGATAAGAATATCTCATGAGAATTAACATATTTCCACCTTCCATCTGTGAGGTCATTAAAGCTCCAATCTGTTAGAAACCAGAAAGCCAAGCCCAAGTGGAAGTGTCTCAATTTGATTTTCATATATCTTGGAGACAGATACCCAGATTTCTAATTTAATAACAGTTTGGGTCAGCTATAAATTCTACATTCTGTAATTGTCAGACTACTTGGTAGCATAACGAACCAAGATTCAGGTTTCAAATCTTTGTTGCTGCAGGTTATTAAAGAAGTGGATATTTGCTCAAATTCATTTCTGTTTAGAAATAATTAAATCTTGCAAGGCCCCCAAAGGGCAAACATAAATTTCCAAGGCATGCTGCAGAATACCAGTTTGGTTCCAGGAGGCAGAACATGCATGTTAACAGTGTCAGGCTTGGTCTGGTAAATTCTGACTTGCTGACACTGCCCTGCTATTTCCAGAGCCTGCAGGTTCTTCACACTCACTTGTCACTGTGAGGTGCAAATGGGCTTTGAGCTATTCCTGATTTACCCAGTTTAAAGAGGACAAAGTCTTCTTGTTTAAGAGTTGATTTGGGCTAATTTTCGTTTCTCAAAGCCCTTTCCCTCTCCCCATTCCCTCACAAAGTTTCAATCTTCCCTACAACTTTTTGGAGATAATAAAGTTAACTGGATTTCTTACAGAAATGTCAAAGGAAAGGTTAAACTGCTCCTGTCTCATTCATCAGAATTATTTTCTTCCTCTTTTCATACTTTTTCTTTCTGCAGTACAAAATAAAGTAGCAGATGATTAGGAATAGCACTAAATGACAAATACAGGAATTATGTTTTCAACCAAAGAAACGTGCAGTAAGATCATGTAAAAAAACCCCTACCAGTTGACACTACACATTTTCTTTTATCTATCTGATTTCTGACATTCAAGAATGTGACCTTCAAAATTAATTTCCTTTTGAGCTCTTTTTTTCTGTTCCTTCTTCTTAAAATTATTAAGTATCTCATAAACCCACGAAGTAGAGAACTACCATACTACAGACCTTACTTTATTTTTCTCTATTTTTTCATAAGGTTTTCATCTCATCTGATGCATCTGTTTGGCGGTAATGTTTAAGCAAAATTATTTCAAGTTAATAAATTTATTTTAAATCAGCACCTGTTCTCTCTCTAGCTCTGGCTGTTTGCTGTACCATCTGTGATTTCATAGCAGCTGACCAGAGTTGAATTTAGGATATCTCAACTTTTATATCAATACTCACCAGGCCTAATTCCACTGAGCTGCACTTAACACAGGGGGATGATGGGTTGTCGTGGTGCTGATGACAACTGGGGACTAGGAAAGAGTTGTAGAATTTAGGTACAAGAGAATGGCATCTTCTCTCTTGTTACAAATTTTAAGTAGGTGTGGTTTTGGTAGGTTGTTTGGTTTTGTTTTCACATGCTGAATCAGAAACCAGGCCTATAGTATCATGTGTTTCAGAGAAGCAAAGATGCAGCCTTAAGTAAAATTCTACATCAAATAATCTACTCATAAAACCTGGTGCAGCTACTAATTCTCTACATTGCCACAAAACCAGGATGACAATGGTTGTGACGAGAGTGAAGAGGCTTGCAATCAGCAATTATTAAAAAAAACACCATTTTCATCTTTAAAGCAACAGAGGCAAACTGGTGCTTGATTAAACCCATGTTGCAGAAGGGTGGCACTGGTACAAGCAGACAAGCAGTACCATTTCAGTAACACATGACAGCACGGGACACTCTCTCCACTCCATTATGAAAGGAAGCAAGCTGGGGTATGGCAGAAAAAGAGCACAGTGTTTTAAGAAAACCTGCAGAAAGACAAGAGCCTCAGTAGTTTTGTTGTGATGGGGCTAAACACCACAAAATTTACCACAAAGTTCTACCAGAGAGTAAATTAGGAAGTCATCAAGGGTCAGATTTTTCTACTCCTGTATGATATTTATCACATGAAGTGAGGTGATGCCCATGGGCTCAGTGGTTTAAGACCATATTAAGCAGCAGACACTGTTAAACATCTATGGGCACTACCCAAGGATTAAGACATTTCTGAAAAATTAGAATAATTTGCCTACTCCCATTTGTGAACTTTGCAGGCTGAATTATCAATATAAAAGTACTTTCAACTACTTGAATATGATACAGAGAAGTGAGAAGTACTGCAGCCCAGATTGAAGATGCTCTACTTGTCAGTATTGAGGGTTTTTTGTTGTGGTTTTGAATGTCCACAACTCTTCCTACCTCTATCTAGGAAAGAGAAGAGAAAGGTGCATGCTATGGGGCTAAAAGACTCTTCATCTTACTTCCCAACTCATAATCCTAAGATGAGTGTCAAAAGATTATTAATTTCTTGTCAAAATATTAATATCTTGTGCTACAGAGATCAGGTTAATCTTCAGTAATAGGTGTTAACAAAATCCTATAAACAGAGCTAAATTCTGTGCACTGAAACTTAAAGCCATTGACATCCATCATTGGTAATTATTCCTATGCCCAAATAAGCTTTTTTATATGACAAATCACTACATATGTTAACTACAGTTCTGAAGTGCATATGTTACTACTGAATTCAAATTGTTAAATATTTACAATGTGTTGTGGACAGGCAGTGAGCCTTCTGGGGGGCTCCAGATCAAAATCTGACAGCAATACTCAAGAACACTTGAAGTGAAAGTCACTCATGCCAAAATCCCTAAAAATTAGCTTGAAGATAGCTGATCAGATCCAATGAAGGCTTTGCATCTTTCTCTACCTAGACAAAATTATCTCAAATTTATATTCAGTTGTACAGACTCTTAAAATAGCACCAGAGACCACCAATGCCTCCAGACCTCTACTACTCACAAGCCAGATGTCATAGATAATAGCTGGAAGTCTGTGTAGTATCAAGTATTTCCTCATAGGTGCATTTTCCAGCCTATGTTTGTGGTGCTCAAGTACCTTAAAGCATTCATCTTTGAGCTCTTTCTTGAATTATTTTTCTGTATGAAAATATACAATAAAATCTTTCCTTAGCCTCTCCTTTGTTGCTACAGAGCCACACACTAAGTTTTCTGTGAACAGTCCCCAAACCAAAAAACTGTACAATATAGTCAGGAAAGAGTACTCAGCAACTCAACACAAGAAAATCATGCACCAGGTACAGATAACCACAGAATTTTTTGAACTGTTTCTAATAGTGAGTATTTCAGATATTTCTCTCAGTCACATCACACAACAGAATCCTGCAGAACCCCAAGGAGAAGGATAACAGAGACCACAAAAACAGATTCTAACACAGCATTTTAAGTCTCATTCAGGTTTTACATATGGATTCAAAAGATGAGTCTGTAACAACATTCTAGGACGTTAGAAAAAAAATCTCACATTTGTAGCCTCCGTTTATACACTGGCTAGCATTGCAGAGTGATCCAAGTGCCCAAGCTGAATTACTTTCAGATATTTTTAATCCAAAAGACAAACTCCAAATCATGTTTAATGCTACCAAACCACTAACAGGAACTCAGTTCACAAACTGAATCCTGTCAAGTGTGCAGAGCTCCTCAGCACCATCATTTCTGACACCGTAAATCTCTTCTACTGTGCTGCATTAATTTGAAAGTCAGCTTTAATGCCAGCTGTGATCTCAGTTTTTGGGATACATAAATGTATCTATGTTGTCATTCATAACAACACAATGCTGGAGCAATGTTTGGCCCTTTGTGAAAGTTTGAGTAAGCTGCTTTCAATTACAGAACAGATGACTTTCCCACAAAGCCAACATTCAATCAGGGAAGAAACACAGTTGTTTTCATAGTGCATGTAGTTGTTTGGCCAAGAAGGATGCATTAGGAGAATCGTGGTTCCAGTGTGGAAATCCTGGTAACTGCTATGTCCTCTACAGCTGCCTGTTTCTGCCCTGGCACTCTGCTAAACCATACAGTGCCATGCTACAATGCTGAAGCAGTGTAATTGCAGCAGGAAAGAGGTAAGGCATATAGATTATTAAGGGAAAAGTTTGTGTCTAGAATCTTCCATTACTCTATGGTAAGACTCTGACCTATCATGGCTTTTTTTCTGGCTCGGATTCAGAGGTTTAATGTTTTGGTAGTAACCTTTCTATTTCACTCCTCTGCAAAACACGTTAAAAGCGAGTGGGGAAAAATTATTTATTAGACTGCTGGGGGAAGGTTGATTTTCTCAGATTATTTATTAACTTCTTTCAAGTCTCTGTGGTGTAGCTAACTATGTTAGCTATATCAAAGCCAAAACATATTTTTCAGTTCTTCCTTTACTGCTAAAATCCACATTCTTGAATGCTGAGATGTTTACTAGGCTTTCTCCAAGCTTGGGAGGTAGTGGTCTCCTAGCTGTATCAGTACCAAAACTATTTCAGATGATTGCAGTCTGCAAGAATATTCACTAAAAATATTTATGAGGAGAACAGGTTCATTACTCACACGAAAAAGCATAGATTAAGGCTAAAAATTTATGTGAAAGCTCTCTATTTCTTCTACTCTTGCAGCCAGTTCTCACTCATAGATTAGCTCTAGAATCTTGAATTTATGACATGAAAAAATTGGTGTCATCTGCCACCACAGTAAAACACAAAAGTTCACACTGTGTTTTGAAGACAATGGAAAATTTCCTCTCCAGGTGTCAAGGTTTCTTCCCACTACACTTCTAAACTAGTAAATTGTCCCCCAGATGCCCATCTCTCTACTCTCAGCTCATCCTAAACATCTGACATATCACCACATGTCAAGCTGAGAGACACCTAACAGCAGCAAATTATTGCTCACTGTGCTGAGTGTGTAATGCAGACCTGCTGTAAATTTTTCCACTTTTGTTGATCACTCATTAATACTTCAGCTGGTCAGAGAAAGCATATGTGAGAGTTGGTGGCTGAAACCAATTTTTCAGGGTTGCTTTACTCAGGGTTGATAAACGTATTTCCAAAAGGCTTCATGACATCTTGTTCCGTGTGCATGAAGATAATAAACCCGTGGGTGAAGCAGAATGAGAATTTCAAAGAGAAAGGTTTTCAACTTGAAAACAGATGCTGTGATTGCTCTCACTCATCAGAATCAGTCTCTTCCTGGTATCTGAAAGAATCACATCACTACAGTGACTTTGAGTGTGCTGAAAGGTTTTCCACACCACCCAGAACTCAGGAAATCAAGAACCGCTTCACGTTACATGTAAACATGTTGAAAAAATTGAGAAGGCAAAAACCCAACTTGCAGAAGCTACAGAAAAGGAGGATAAGCAGAAAGCAACCTTCCCAACTTCCTGTTTTCACAAATTCCAAAAAACCCAAGTCATAGTTACTGTGTCTAGCAATAACAGCACAAAAAACCTCAAACGTGACGTATCTGACAGCTTGATTTGACCAAATTAAGAGTCAGCATCTCCAAGTCACTGTTTAGGCACTGGAAGGTCAGTCCTGTTGCTGAGTATTGGTCCCTCTGTGCGGACTGGTTACTGTCACCAGAAATCTCTTCCCTTTTTCAAAGTGTGCTGATTACACTCAAGCTTGATCTTGAGATAGTTAAAAAGGCAGCTTGGTGCACTAATAGGTAAGCAGCTCTCACATTTACAGCTCTACCTCACGGTTTCTGAACAGTCAGAATACTTTCCATGTACTATACTAGAAAAGTAATTCAATAGGCTTCAAACCTTTTTAGAAATCAGCCTTCAGCCAGCAATTTTCACTGCAAAACTATTGTAACAATGTTTTTCCATGGAAAAAGGATTCGGCTCAAGCAGTAGCTATTCAATAGCATTTTCTAAGTAAGGATAAGTATGCAGATTTGTCAGTTTGCACATCCAGAAAATTCTTTATAGGCTATTAATATATTTTCTACTCTATGTATTGATTGTGTGCTACTTCAGTATATCAGGGTCCATCAAAATTCTCACTTAAAAACGAACAAAAACCACCAGAAAAACCCACTTGCTTCATTCATTTAATCAAGAACCAACCCATCACCCCCTATAAAAAATAACAACACCCACAGCACTGAGGATTGAAGGACATCTTCAGGCATTAAATAAGCAGTGGGTAGACAGAACTTCCTCTAAAAATAAAAGCTCTTTTTGCAGAACAGAGAGCAGGATTAATTTAGTCATCATGTCCAAAAAAAACCCTTGAATGTTCTAAGTGTCATGGAGCAGGAGGACAAATCAGTCTTTTCTTATAGAGAAACATGCCAACAATCCAATGTGATGTAGTCACGAAGACAAAAGAAATTCTTGAAGAAAAGGTTATTGCTTTAACATTTAATATATGGTAGAAAATTATACCTAAAGCAATATGCTTTGTGCCATGTAATAAAGAAAATTGCTCTTGTGGAGTCCAACAGAAAAGCCATAAACCTGTATGAAATCAGGATTTACTAAAGATGCAAATTAAGAAAACACAGTTCTTCTAGTCCATTTAGAGCAGCTATGAACAGTTAATGACAATTATGCATCTTTACTGGATGTTTTTTTTGGAACTGTCAGATAGAAAATCCGGGGGAAAAGAATCAAGTCAGTACTAATTTTCATTCAGAATACATTAATCAAATTTATACTACAAGGTACACGAGCTACATTGGTTTTCTGTTTGTTTGTTTCTGTATAACACTGGTCTACTTGTTTAAAGAAAATAGAATAACTTAAGGGCATTTTTGTTTCCCCTTTTATATATATATATAAAAAACCAAAACAAAAACCACAACTCATTTGTTATGAGAGTTCAACTTACATTCTCCTGCCTAAAACTTGGTTCTTATTCTAGAGGTCTTTGACTTTTTCTGGCAATTTGCAAATGCTGCCAATCCCTAGCAACAACCTGTGCATTGTCTTCTTTTATCAATTTACACTACAGAAATTCAAAGACCATGTTTAAGAGCTTTCAAAGGTACACACTAACAACAATGTAGCTATGATTTTTTTACATTTCTTTAAGGTTTTAGCTGGTTAGAAAAGCACATGAAGCATTATGCAAGTTGAAAGGGGCCATCCCTCTGACTTTTTAATAAAGAGTAGAAATAATGAAACTTGCCAAGTATTATACTAACTATATTTAATAACAAGTATCATACTAATTAATATGCAGTTTTCTGAAAATAAGAAAAATAAGTGAATTTAAAGTACAGAAGGGTGAAGTAATATGATCAACAGCTCTAAATTAAAAAAAAAAAATTAGCACAAAACTCCCACAGCCTTTGGCTCTGAATATTTTACTCTTATGTATAATAAAACAAATTGTGTAATACTCTGCTAACAGCCAATAGTGGTAGAAACTATTAGGAAATTAAACAGACTAAGAGACTGTTATATAAAGGCTGAAGTTTCTGAAGGAGTATGATTTTGGTCCAAAGGCCTTCTTACCTATTGAAAGGCTGGTTTTGAGTGGAGAGGGGGAGGGTTTGGGGTTGTCTTGGGTTGGTCAGTAGACTGCTGTTATTCCTAGCAACAGAGGTAACCACAAACCAATTCAAGGGAGAATTAAAAATAACTAGAAATAGTGATACCAGTTCCCTTAAGTTGCAAGGTATTTTCTTCATAAACGTCTCGAGTGGAATAGACACTTGCAGTAAGATTAGTAACAGCCAAGCAGAACTCCATTCTGAAGTGTCCCCATCCCTAACTTCCAATATCTAACTGCAGTCCAATCTGAAATTGTATGGAATCAAATTATTAAAAGCACTAAAGTGAAAAAGAGCAAACAACACCTCTCCATCTCCAAAATTTGAATGTTTTCCTTGTCAAGACACCTCCTAATTTAACACTCACATCTCTGAGAAAGATGCCTACTTATCGGATATATTCAGCTGAATTTAAAGAAATACATATTATTTTAAAAATCTTTATTAGTTCCTTTTTGCAGTTGATCTTTTTTCTTTACCTATATTTATTGGGTTTTAGCATTCTGAAATTAGTCAGCTAATATTTGGCAAGAATAAGTGAAAAATCTTTAACTAATGCAATAGATTTTAGAAATTTTGCTACTTTTATAGAAATAGGCATTGATTTTTTCATGAAAGCCAGTACTGCTGAAGAGGAATACTAAAACAGTTCAAACAGCACAGAAAACAAAGAAAAACAAGAATAACACAAAGAAAATGAAGCCTATACTATACTTGATCAAAACTGTGCACAAACTTGCCTAAAACAGGGAAACGTGCCACGGTAGTCTAAAAGTCTTCCAAAGAACAAGATATATATTGAAGGAAAGTCTTACACATGGCTCAATAGACAAGACCTTCCTCTTACCAGGAAAGTGTTGAATATATAATTAAATACTAAACAGTGCTACAGACATTGCTATATTCAGAACTGCTCTACAGAGAAAAGCAGTCTCTTTCACAGGTCTGACAGCTGTAAACTTGAATTTTATGGGAGACCTCAAAAATCTGTCATTTAAAAAGACTGAGTTTTAAGATATATGCCTCTCTCAGCCTAAGAGAAATAGATTGTGCTCCTGTTCAGAGAACTTCACTTGGCCACATGATATACTGCAATTCTATCTTTGTAAATAAAGGCACATGCTAAATGCATCACATTATCTCTAGAATCACAATAAAAAAAAAAATCCATTTCCTTCATATGGCCATTTCAGTCAAATTAGAAACAATCAAATCTAGTAGAAAAGCTTCATAAAACAAGGACAATTGAATCTCTCAAATCTTGTTTTTAAAAGTTAATGGCCTTTGTTTGAACAGATTTAAGACAGAGCCATTATTTAGGGCCATGAAGATGATTAATGATTTAAGCATCTGTCTGGGACACTTCAGCTTTCCAAAGTCAGGCCACAGGGCTGATCTTATCAATGTGTATAAAAACCTAGTGTGGGGATATAAAAAAGTTGGAGCCAGGCTCTTCCCAGTGGCATATAGTCAGAGGCAACAGGCAAAACTAAAACAAGAAATTAATTTTTACTTTAGGACAACAAAAAAATTTACAAAAGCCCAACAGCAGCATAAAAATATGCCACCACTTTTTCTTTTAAAAGTGAGGTTAGAATGGGGTTGGGGAATCTCCACCTTTGAAGATATTCAAAATCTGAGTGGACAATGTCCTGAGCAACCCCTTCCACTTGACCCTGCTTTGAGCAGGGACTCAACTAAAGGGTGTTCAGAGGTTCTGTCCCACATCAGAGCTTCTGTAAAATCCTTGCCCATAAATTACCAACAGGCTGATATCACCAAAGACTTGCTGCCTGAATTCCTTTATTTGTTGATTGAAAATTAATGCATCTTCCAGGTTCTTTCAGAAAAACAAAACAGTTCAAGTTGTGTTAGCACTCCCAGTTAATCTAATGTGGCATCTCAGTCTGAGCTACAGCCCTGATTTTTGTCCAAGAAATTATGTCAGAATCAAGAAGTCACAAGATGTATTATATTTTCAATTGCTAATTTATACTTCTTCTTGGAAGTGGACCTTAGCCCTTTTCACTTTCACATTTAGGTTATTTATTTATTTTATAAGAGAGATACACAAGTTATTTAATTTGTAAGAACAGGAATACAAGGTCAAACCAAAGATCCATCTAGTTCAATACTCTGTCTTCCAGCAGCAGCCAACAGCAGATGACTGAGTAAGCTTGTAAGAACATGACAAGCATACAGGGACAGAGAGTACACAATGTTCTCTGGGAAGAGAATGTTCTAAAATCCAAAGATTCATGGGTCAAGGATTTGTTAAAAAGAAGTAATTTATTTGTGTACAATATGTTTTAATAATTTGAACTTGTCACCTACTTTTCTGATTTTGAACCCACACAGATTTTTAATATCTGCACTGGATCACTGCCTTCCCCAGCTCAACTTCATGTTGTGTGAGGAACCATTTTCTTTAATGATACTGAGCCATCCACTTGCTGGTTTTGCTAGCCCTTAATTCTCTTAACTGGAAGACACAACTACTTTGTTTTCTTTTTCTATGTCATTCATATCTCCTCTTTTTTATCTCTAATCCAGACTAAAAGCTTCTGCCATAACAGACTTGTTATTCTTTAAAACAAAGTTCCACTTTGCTGATTATCCCTCAGCATTCTTCAAATCTTCTCCAGCTCTACTACATCCTGAGACAAGGAAAACCAAACCAGCAGACAGTATGAGGTACCTGCACAGTATGGATTTATACAGTTACATAAGGAAATTATTTGTTCCCCAGTTTTTATTCAGTTCCTAGTCCATCTTTATGTTTGTCTCCAAAACTCTGAACTTTCTCCCAACTTTAGGCTCAATGTAGCATGAAAGCTCCATTGGCTTTCACCAGTCCCAGCTAACCACAAAACAGACTGAAAATTGGTACCAAGAGCAGTGCCTTAGGTTTGGTTGGGACAAACACAGATTGTCAGCTTGCAGCAAGAGATTTCACTACTGGAACCAGGCAACATACTCAGCTCTATAGCCTGCTTTAAACTTGACAAGTTATCTCTGGCAGGTTTAACGGTCAGTGACATGAACTAGATTTTAAATACAGCATTATTTAACTGTACACTAATACTTAACATATAAAATATATGATACAACATATTTGTGGCCAATAGCAGTACATGAAATCCAATAGACAGTGTTGCCAAATTTGCATCAGTTAACAATCCTATGCTTTTTAGACAAAAAAGAGAGAAATCAAATGCAAAACTTTCATTTGATTTTCACTCTATAAAGAATCACTTCAGAGTATCTATTAAGAATCAAAATTAACACAATCACTGATCTAGAAGTATGCAGAACACATTTAGGTAGTTCTTGAGAAGTGATGCTGTATTACCAAGCAGTTCACATTTTTATGCATTCCTTAGAGATTTTTCTGTACAGGCTTCTGTTACCAGAGTGGCAATTCCTGTCTTTTGTTTTTTCTCTAACAACCTGCCAGGATAACTAAACCCACAACTCAGCATGTCTCTGTGACTACAGAATCTTCTGGACTAACATCAGAAGATTGGCATGGCAGCAACTCATGTCTCTTTAATGAAAAGGAAAAAATCTCCAGCACCAGATGTCCAGTTAATCCAGCCTCAAAGGCAAAACCATAATAATTAAAAAAACAACACAAAAAAACCCCATAAACATCAAAAAACAAAAGCAAAAAAACCCTGAAACAACAACAAACAAAAAAACCCAAAAACACACCAGCACCCTCTCCCCCCCAAAAGTCCCAAACCAGACACATCTAGCTATTTGACTGGATCAAGTGCCAAGAGTAAATCCTCAAGAAAACAAAGATGCAAAAAGAAATAAACTAATTGAATATTGCAAACCTTCATGTCACCCCCCCTTACTTCTCCCAGAAATAACTCACAGCTCATTACAAAAATATCCACAACATAATGATTTTGTCTTAATCCTGCAGTCCAAGCATCCCACTACAAACTACAGCATTTAATTCATTGTATGTCTATTTGAAGCTGTTATTCCTTACAGATTCTTTCTGGATAGGTGTATTTGCTCGAATGGAACTGCCAACTAACAAGCTCCTGGACCAAGGCTGGATGTCTTTCTGTGGCACTCCCTAGGCCCCACAGAGCATTACAGACTCCTCCAGGACCCAGAGTGCTGCTCAGAACCAAGGCAGGTCAGTATCCTCTATAAAGCCCTAATGACTTTCCTCCTAGTGCCTATGAGTAATAACACATACAAGTTCTAGTGTCCTCACAGACATAATGAATCCTTTCCTCAAGAGGTGAAAAGAAGATTGCAGCTTTTACTCTTTAAATAAAAAGGTACAATTCGTTTTTTTCCAAACCAGTATTGTGTGGCAGGTGATATTTAGTAAAGAATTTGCAAAGACAACAAATATTTTATTTCAGTATTTCCAGTAAAGCATCATTATTTCTACTGTTCTCCAGGGTAAGTCTCACTTAAATTTTTTCCATTTAATATAATAGTCAGGAGAACAGGCAGAAATCAAATAAGACTTTTGTCTATATGAATTGCTCAACAGTTACAGCAGAGAGTGCTTTCATGGCAAAATGCCATAGTTCTGAACCAGCATGTCCTAAAGGCTCTATGAAGCGATAACCAATTTTTCATTGTTCTGAACTTCTTTAAAGTCTTTCATCCATCAGTTCACAAAGACTAGTAAAAGTCAGAAAAGTTTATTGGCTACTTGCAGAAGCAGAGCACCTGCAAATACAAAACATTCCCATAATCTTCTCAATAACAGGCCAGACAGGAAAACACTCTAACATGGAGCAAATCCTTACTCTCATCATGATGAAAAACTAAGAACAGTAAAAAAACAATTCTGATTCCAAGAACTATATACAAACTGCACCTAAAATAAGAGAAAAAAAAAAAATTAAGTTCTGTCACAGTGAGACATATCCATTAAAGTTCCACGGGTCAGCATTTATGATGCAAACCCTAATAGTTCTTCAAATATTTTAGGACACAATCATGAAGAAATTCTATTTGTTTTCCCTCTGTCCTAAAGAGGTCTTCCAGGAGATCAAATGAGACACAGCTGGTCATGAGCTCTGTTCAACATTTTTCTAACTTAATCAGCATATATTCCAAAAGAGAAATAGTGTATACATTTTTACGTAGACAATTGCAACAAAATCAACATCAAAAAGAGGTGCTTTAGTTTTGAAAAAAGATGGAAGATATTACAAGCTTGGAGATGTATTTTTTAGCTGGCAGAGAGCATATGATTTTTAAATACGGCCTTTTAAATATAGTTTTTAAACTTGAGAGAGGATAGTTGGTTTTAAATCTACAGATTTCACTCATCTTTTAATGCAGCCATTAGATATTTTCTATTGAACACTTGTCAGAAATTTCTGCTGTTTGCCCATTTGAAATACTGCAAGTTTCAACTGCATCCTTACATATGGATTATTTTGGAGGTCCCTAATTAGAATAAATAAAGCCTTCATTCAGTAGAGTACTTAAGCCACTAAATTATCAAAATTGTCAAATTTAACCTCTCCCATGAGAATTTTTCTGATTTGTAGCTAGAAGACGTAGCAAAATTTATTATATTTATTACTCAAACACATAGTACAGTAGTTTAAGACTGCTTCTATTTGATCTATTACTGTGTTCACTATAATGTTAAGGGACTAATGCCACTTCATTCCAAGATACACATCTGAACATAAGAATTATTTTCATAGGAGGATGACTGACAATTCATCTTGCATAACCACTATGTACATGCCTGGTACCTTTCACAGGCAAAAGAAAAGAAGTCTTTACATATCCAATATACTGTAAGGAACACTACTGCTCCCACAGACACAAAACACAGCTTCAGAGAAGTCTGTCCCCTGGAAAACATTTGTGTTAAGAGACCGGTGTACGAAGCTGCTTCCTTTATTTATTTTTAGATTACAACTGTGCTTTTACAGTCGTACAGTTCTGTTGACATTATCAGCCTAATCAGTCATAAAACTATTCAATAGGTTATCTACCATCATGGTAATGTCAAAATGAGCAGCATTCATCTATCTGTTGTGATCTAAATATCAAACTACAGCAAATTAAATACTTACTGTAAGAAAGTTCAAGTAAATAAACATAATTATTTTTCCCCCATGATAACTGTGTCATATAAAATTAAACAAATTAAACACTACCTTTACTCTGGCAGTGACATTTAGACAACTGGGATAAATGTAGTCCAACACAGCATATTGTATTTTCTTGTTTAACATCTGTTAACCCATGGTATCAAAAGGATATTTAGATGATCATATGTATCCTTGGCAAACATGTGACTATAAATTCAGCACATAATAAAACAAATTTCTGTGGAAATTTTCTACTGAAAGCCCTGAAGTCAGACTGCTAGAAATCCATGGATTAACATTTTTATAGCAGGAGGTAACACAGCAGGGGACAGGACATACAACTGACACAGATGGGACAACAGAGAAAGTATGTGAGCAGGAACTCTCCAGTAATATTACAGTTTAAAACCATGTAAAAATTAAATTTTTAAAAGGGATTGAAAATAAAATTCTTTCTTATATAGCTGTGCTAGCAATGAACTGCTTCCAAATGCACTTCAAGATTTTTGCATTAGCATCACCAATAACAGATTTAAAATAGAGAGTTTTCTGTATTTCAGACAAGATCTGGACAGGGGAGTTTTATGCCAATGGGAAATCACAATGGGAAACTTTTTAAAAAGAATGCAAACCAGTTAGACAGCACTTATCTAAAGATATTTTAGATGCTCTTGAGTTTTAGGCTTTTTCTCTAATATAACAGTTGTCCTTCATAGGACTCCAGATAACAGCACGCGTGGGACTTCAGTCACCAAGTTCAAGAAACAGGGACCTGGTTTTGCTTTGGCACTAGGTGGCCATCCTTTAGGGCTTGCAGACATTCTAAACTCACATGAGAGTGCCAGTTTCATTACTGCCTTTGTCAGTGCAGGTTAACCCCATCAGTGACAGGAACAGCGGAGCCACCAGCAGTTCTTGTGCTCTGCAGGGTAACGTGCATCCTTGCTTCCTTAACTTGCCCATTAAGGATGTAAACTATTCCTCACCCAGGTACTTTGCCTCCCTCTTAGATATTTGTTGCCATCAAATTGAAGAAATTCAAGTACCACCCTCCCTGGTTTCAGCTTGATATTCTTGCCAGGATGCTTCTGCCTGGATGCAGAGCCAATTCACAAGTGCCAGAACAGCAGCCAAGAACCTGCAGATGAACAGTGACAGAAGAGCCAGTTCCCCAGTTTCCCCCTTTTGGCCAACAGCAACAGGACCCCAGAGCTCACTCTTGGATCTGTCAACGTGCAAATGTTGAGCAGAGCTGGGATTCATCTTTTGCATTTGCCACACACACCTTGAAATGCCTGATGGAGTAGAAGAGGAACCCTGGCTTTTCATGCATGAAGTTGTTATGTTTGAGTTTTGCTTCAGCCTTCAAATACAAAAGGCTGTGGTTAAGAGGACAAATCTGTTCTACAAGCACAGATTTGGAACACCATAATGACTTGAAGCGGCACTAAGGAAAATTTAAGTTAATATTAAGAACAAAAAAAAACCCTGTAGTAGCAATAGGCTGCCTGCAGGGAGGAAAAAAAAAAAAAAGGGTTCAAAATTGACATCTAAAACAGGTTGGCAAAATGCCTGTGATGGATGACAGTCACAGCTGATTCCTGTCTGGGGTAGGAGTCATTTAGTCTGATGGTTCTTTAAAAGAGGAGGGAGAAAAATTCCATATAAATCTCTGAATACTTAAAAATCACTTTTACATGAAAACATTATTACTCCCTAATAAATGGTAACATTTTACAGTTGTGGTTTTTTGTTGCCATGTTATTGCCAATTATATTTATGCCCACTTACTTGTGATCTCAAATAAAAGATGTAGCTGAAAGCTGCTACAGCCAAAAAATACTTTGTTCACTACCACAGTATGGGGCAGTGCTTTGGAAAGGGAGAGAACACACAGCTGGGAGTAGGGGAGAAAGGTGGAACCACAGCATCCCATATCTCCCTTAGCTTTACTGATCAATGACACCATAAACAATATGTATGAAAATTATTATATACTGCAAAAAACTCTTGTAAATCTAAAAATATAATCCTTGGTTGCCTGTTAAGGTCAGACATGTAGCAATCAAGGTAGGATGTGTTTTCAAAATATTAAATGCAGTTCAATCTTTCTCCAAAAAGACGTAATAAAAAGAAATACACCTTTGCCAATATTGAAAACAAACCACAGAAACAACAGCTGTAAGAATATTCTTATACTGATGTTTTACATCAGAAAGGATGCTCTTGCCTTTTTTTTTTTTTTTTTTTGTTACTATAAATAAACCTCAAAACCAATTCAAGAGCATTAGTGAACAAAAAAAAAAAAATATTAGCACCTGGTTTGTATTCATTACTAAGTAAAACACTACTGAATGCATATTTTTATAAAAGATTTGCATTTTTTAAATATGAAAAGAAACCTAACCAGAATTTCATTTCCACTCAGAAAAAAAACATCTGTTACTATGCATGTGAAAGGAGACAAAATTCTTCCCATAAAATAGTGTTAGTCTCAGCTAACATAAACCCTTCAACAGATGAGTTATACCTCCAACAGAATTTAAGGGTCCAATCGAGTACCTCAGAAGAACAAATAATGAATGGTAAGAGATGTCTTGCTGAAACCAGTCTAAAGCAAAGAATAATATTGCTTTATAAGCATTTTTGCATTTCAGAATTATATAAATCATGTGCATTTAAAAACATACCCGAGTGCATTCTCACCTACCAAAGCAAAAATTTTCATATGCAAGGGCTGTGAACAGAAACCTTCGTCTATAGAATATCTTATAACAAACTGCTTACGAAGTCCAGTGAGTTTCACTGGTGAGAAAAATAAAGGAGAAATATGCCTTGTTTTGCATTTTAATCTTGATTCATTTTAACGAGTTCCAGAAACTCCACACATTTGCAAAAGAGATAAAATTACTATAAATGACAGTGGAAGATTAGTTTTGCTTTCTGCAAATACATGCCATATTTGCTTATGCTGAACACTGTTTCAGTCATTTTTGCCATCAAATACTGTATGGTAAAATCATCCAAAGAGTTATTTTATGATGAAATCCACAGGAACTATGCCAGCCTGTTTTTTGATGAAACAAATCTATTGATATTAAATGCACACTACTAGATTAGACCAAAACTACCACCTACATTCTGGGCCCCAATTCTTAATTTGTTCTCTGCTGGAGTCTTCATCTAAAGCTATTTTCCTGGTTTAACAGGATGCCTTTCAGTGTCCTTCTTGCATCTTTTTAAACATGTTAGGTTTGCCTGCATGCTTGTTCTATAAGTATAATGACCATGTAGCTGGCTCTTGTATACTTTAGTCTGATTTTTCTTTTCACAACAATTTGCAACTTTTGTTTCTATTGAAAGTTTTTTGGGAAATGAGCACTCCACTACATAAGATCAGCTATCATTAATTTTGTTCTCGTTTGCATTTAATTATTTTAATTTTTATTATCTTCAAAAAAACAGAAGATACAACTTCACACACATTCTCATTCCATAATGTCCATTTTTTTCCCCAGCACTGCTACTTTCACTTAACAACTGTAAATGAGCTGAGCACAGAAGCAATTGAGAAAAGCTTCTGCTGTGCTCAAGATATTTAAAAACTTCATATAAGGCAATAAAGGTCTTGCCAAAGAAAAACTATGCAAATCTGATAAATTTCTTTGCATTGAGAAAACTATCATATATATATATACACATATATGATGCATATATATATATACATATATATATGATGCATATATATATATATGTATGCATATATATATATATATATGAAAGCACAAAGACCTTGCCTGTAGCTACTTCTTTCCACTCTTAATTACACAACTTACTGTGGAAAGCAAGGAATGGTCTCTGGTTCATAGAGATGCTTACTCATTGTTAAGTATTCAGCAAAGAACTAATTTTAAAATATAACTTTCTATTATAGTTGTGTTATTTTCCTGCAGTATATTTACTGTGCAGAATTCTCTCAGCAAGGAACTGGATTATATCAAAGTGAAATGATAACTGATCTGTATTACAACAGAAACCCAAGCTACATTATGAAAAAAAAAATATTTTTTTTCTTTTTTTGGTAACTGATTGCTGTCATTTTCCCCTGGAACTGAAAGAAAAGATCAAGGAAGATGACATCTGCTCAAAGAAAGCAAATTCTACTGGAAAGTCAACAGCAGATTCAAACCTGTTCAGAAGTATTTTGTTTTCTGTAAACATAATCTCAACACATCTCAAAACAAAAATCTCTTATAAGTTCATTTTTAACATGGTCATTAATAGCTGAGTTCAGCCTCTGAGGAGCTCGAAGCATCTGTAAGAACATCGTATGATCAGAATGATTAAAAAAATCACAGGATTTTAGCTACATGCTTTCCAGTCATTTCTGTGAAGCTGAGCTGCAGATTTTCAGGGTTTATTAACATATAAACTGCATTATAAAATTCAACAGTCAGCTCACCACTTTTCAGCAGAGGAGTACCAGTGAGAATCCCTCTTGGAAACTGTGGTAGGTCAGCAACATAAAGCAAAGCCAAAACAAAGGCCACTAAATAACATGAACTAAGCATCATTCTCAAAGTTAACTCACAGTTAAGTAGATTAATCTAATATGGCTAAACCAGTATTATCCTCAGCTGTCCACTCTACCCCTCTTGAAGATGGAGTAGCACAACTGAGGAACAAGGCAAGTAAACTGTAAGAATTTAGTTGTTAATCTAGCATGTAATTATGAACTCAGCTTGCCAGTAATTTGCATTAACATCTATAAACTGTGCCCAATTCAGATGTCCTGCTTGCTACAATAGCATCTGAGATTGCCAATTTCTTCTCTCAGGTTGATTAACCTTTAGGTTCTGGACTTCTTTTTTTTTTATTATTATTATTATCTCGCAGGTTTAATCTCCAGTAGTTTAATCAAAGCATCAGGCGTGCAAAAGAATTGCTTCATTTTTCTTTTTGACATTAGTATTTGTCTATTAGCATTATTTTGTTGAAACAGAAGTAAAATATTTGCTAAGGTTCAATAACTTGTGAATCATGCAAGAATACAGTACTAGGGAGGATTCAAAATGACTTTTTAATTTGTTAAAGCACAAAAATGTTAAAGGATCCTGTGATGCTTTTGTAAACACTTTTCACATACCAGAGGCTAGACTCACATAAAAAGTCAATTCATTACTTACATAGATTTTACCATTCTTATTTTGTTTGTGAACTAAGTGCTTTATAACAATTCCATCCTTATCCTTCACCTCTTGCAGTCTGTACCCTCTACCAGCAACCCCCAACAAAGGAACAGGTGGGATTGTGATTTCAAAAGCAGCACCTGTAGAGATTGAATATGTGCTTCTGCTCCACAAAGTACACAATTTCAATTTGGCAACTCAAAAACTTGTAAATAAATGCCCCTTTTTTGTTTGTTTTGTTTTACATTGGATTCAAACTAGAAACAAAGACAGTTCTTCTAAGGCACTCCCTGGGTTTCCATTGAATCTTCATAATCATGCTGACAATTTTTGTTCAATACCTCTCATTCCACTGTCCTATATGACCATCACTGATCTTTTATTTCTATCCCAGAGAAAAACCTAACCCCACTGAGTTATTTTACTATAAGCTAAAACACTCAGAGGTATTAGAAAATATTACAGTTTCTCAACACTCTCTATAGTTTATTTCACAGTAGCAGCAACAAAACTTTAAAGCTTTAGAATATAAGTTTTAAAAAGTTATAAAAAGTCTTGCAACAACTCATTCAGAAAAAAAAGTATTAATCCTTTCTAATTTTCCTGACTTAAGTGAGCTCAGTTCATGCTTTCTAAACAACCAGACACTCTTCTTGTTGCTATTATTTATTAAATTTCTGTTTCAGTCTTTTCCTTATCTGAAACGACTCCTGTTGTAGAACTCTGGTCAGACACGTACTCATTCATCTGCTTCTTTAGAGTCCCCATGTGCCACGAGGAAGACACTTAACAAGGTAGGAGACTTTTTGAGACTAAAAGCTGCAGCATTCACCTTGTTTCAGTGTATTACTTTCTCTCGCAATTTCATGAAGCCATTAGGATAGATGACAGACAAGTGTCTTATATTACCCTTTTCCTTTACACCTTGCAATGAAGTTCTGAATTCATTCATTTTAACAAAAACATCTTCCCCACAGGTGTGTGAAACAAATTACACCTCAGCACTCCACCAGCTAAAATCCATCAGTTTTCAAAACAGCTCAAGAGAAGTTTTGAGTGAGAAAAGAAACTGCAGCACCTTTCAAATGTCGAGGAACAGAGAACTGGGGAACAAAATACAGAACCAGAGGCCTCCACACAAACCTATTAGGTAACTGTGCCAAAAGTATAGCCCATCCTACCTTGTTCATCTTAATGCTTCAAGTCCCAAGCTGGGATGCTGCAGAAGGGCAGATGATGGTCCCTTCCCGGCTGGGAGGAGCAGGGCTGGGAGCCCCCAGTTGCTCCGTGGGGAGAACAGAGCAGAGGCTTCAGCCAAAATCCGAAATCCTAAAGAAAGTTCAGTGTGCCCCAGTCAAGGAAATCAGCCCGGATTGGACCCCAGAGGAGGGCTGGGGTTGGGTTGCCCCAGTTGAGGCAGGGCTGGGCAATTAAAGCTCATCAGCATAATTAGAGCTCTTGTCATGCCAAACAAAGCCTAACAAAGGTTCTCTTGTTCCATGGGGTTATGCACATAGGAACCCCTCACAAACCAGGCAGTTTGATTTGAATGAACCAGCAGCTGATACATAGTCTATATAAAGTCCTCTCATAAAATGCTATCAATGTATGGAACTGGCAATCTTCTCCAGATGAAGTTTTTCATTCGTTTCCACCTGCAGCCCACAAAGGAAACGCCTGCAGTAAACCTGCTCTGGAAAGGACAAGATTAGAGATCAAATACACAATCTTTTTCCAAAGCAGATAAAAGAAAAATAATATTCTGTGGTCATGTTACAGCATTGAAAGTCAGGTGAAGATAAGCAGCACTAAGGAACTACAAAATGAGTCAGAAAATAGAAGCTAGAAAAGGGATAGATATTAGCCCTGGATTAAATTAATTGCCTTTTTCCCCAAACCACAAATAGTACCTAGCTTGCACAGAATCCATCTACGTTCCTCCAAAGACCAATCGCAGCCAAATTTCTTAATAAATGAACAAAATTTAAAAAGGGGAAGGAGAAGAGGGAAATCAATAAAAGCAAAATGAGCCTACTTAAAAGCAAGCAGGATGAAGTATTTTTTCCTTGCATAATTAAAAATTTGAATATCCTGCCTTAAAACTTAAGTGAAACCAAGAAATAAGGGCAGTTAAAAAATAATTATCCATTTTAAAGAATGAGACTATCTCCATAATTACACAATGTTTTCCTCTATCTTAAAAAGGAGTGAAGCTTGTATTACAAGGTATAGGTCAACAACTAATGAACAAGATGAAGGATAAATGTTTTTAGAGAGACTCAGGCAGCCATTTGCAAAAGGAGCAAAAAAAGGAAATGGCAAACCTCTTAACCTTTGCTGGGTTAGCTCACAATTAAGCTGGTAGGAGATAAGAGGCCTATAATCCTTTTATGAGTTTTATCAGAAATAATAAGCCAACAAACTTATAAAATGCATATGCAAACGACTGTATACTAAGCTTATTAAAGACAAAACAATAAAATGAAAGAGGATCATTACTGAAATATCCTGTAGCAGATGCTGAGAAAAATCATATAAGAAACAGGACAAGTAAAGAAAAAGCCAATCCTTGTTTTTCCCTCTGAGGTACAACGAGTTTTTAGAAATCATATGTCAGAGTTTGCATTTGGAAAATTATTTTCAGCTGCTCCCAGTAGACCTATCTGCCACGAGGGTTGTGTATAGTCCTTACGTGAAACTATTTTTACTTTGGTTTCCACAATGCCCAGTACAAAGACTTCCATAATTTATTTACAAGCTGTATGAAAGAAAGATTTGTTTTTCCTTAAACTTCAACATGATAAATTTATTGAAGCAGAGATTAGCTCTTAAACAGAACATAGTTTAAATGGCACAAGTGCTAGGAATAAGAATACTTAGGAATAATCAATACTACCTATGGCAAAAGAGTAATTGAATTGCAGCAGCTTGCCTAAAGACAAAGACAAAAAGATGAGCATCAGGAAAACAAAAGGCTGTTGAAAAGTGGAACGGAATGATCTGTTCTTCTTGTCTGCATTGAATAAGCAATTGGTTTAAATTGTAGTAAGGATGTTCAAAACTGAATTTGGGGGGGGGGGAAAACCCCCAACCTAACAGCAAGGTTAATCAAATGGACTGCTTGGGATAGGTGCATAATTTATCTAAGAGAAAAATGGATAAGAATTTCTCTGAAATGACATGGATCTGTTCATCTTATTTTAGCAAAGAGAACTAATCAATGACCCCTTGATATCAGTGTACTGCCATACAATAAGAAAGAAAGGAAGTCAACAGACATCAAGTTCAGGGGTCAAAATTATTTACCAAGTTAGTTAACTGTAAATATCTTACCCTGCTGATCTAAATCAGGGATACAACGAAACAACAGCTATCTAAACTGATTGCCAGAAGAGTTCATCTCATACTTATGTGCAGGCATCACCTCTGTGTTTGGTGATACACATTTGCACAAATTATTTTATTGACTTTATCACTGCAAAGGTACAGACAGCAGTACGAAGCAAATGAGGTTTGAACTGATCCTACAAGAGGCAGTCAGTTGCCCTAATAATACATTATGGCTCAGTGACAAAGCACAGAAAGTGGAAGGAATCAGTTTTTAAAGTCCACAGAGCTTGCAAATTTAAAAGGTAAACTGGAAATTGAAATGGAAATTCAGACCATTTCTTCATATTGCCTTTGACAAAAGGAGCCTCACCTGCTCCCATAGTCAAGCTGCCTCTTACAGCAGTTGTGCTGCCACCTTTCTTGTGCCAACAAAAGTATTTATGGGACAATTCCCTCCCTTCATCCAGTAACTTGCATTGCTGAATGAATCAAGTTTAAAGGGAGCTCAACAAAAAGCACCCCTGGTCTTTCCTCCTCTCCCCTTAAAAGCAGAGGCTGATTTAATTCAGGCACTCCAGACTGGTTCTTCAGCACCACCAGATTTGTGCTGCCACAGCTGGGAGGAAGAACTGGAAACAAGTGGCTGAGAGCAGGGAAGGGCTGCTGTCCTTCAGCAGCAGCAGGACAGCAGGATTTGGGACACCACAGTCCTGTGGGCAGGCTTTACTGATAGAAACCTTCTAACTTCACTGGCAGAAAATATAGCTTGGAGAATTTTATATCATGATTAATGATTAATGAGAAATCATTATTCTGTACAGATACAAAACAAAAAACTTTGTGCTTTTGCAACAGTTCTGGAAAAATAGCAACTTGAAGGCAATAAATATCCACTCACTTTTCCAATGGCCTTCATATCTCCTTGTCTACCAACTATGTGTATTCATCACTACCTGGTTTGTTATTTTCCCTTCTTCCACTTCCTGTGTCACCCTCTTCATTAATTTTTATGCTCTTTTGTTTTCATTTGTATACTTTTCATTGCTTCAATTTCCTAATATTTCAGCAGTCCAATTAGCTACTTCCATATCTTAATCACACGGAGACTCCTTATTCAGCTATAAATATAATTTTATTACTGCTGTTTTAATGACTAACTGTTACAATAACTATTTTATATAAAATAATTTATCTTAAAGCTTTCCCCATTTCCTTTGCTTGTCTGTAATTCATCCCATCTGTCATCGTACTTTCTATTTTGTTCAGTAGATCTTATATCATCCTAAACTGGTTCCTGTAACAAAAAATAATCACCTGGAGAGAGGGTAAACTTTTACTTTGTTCCACTGTATATAAATATGAAGATCAAACAATGAAACATTTCCTCCACTTTTTTTCAGGCTGTTCTGAAGTTCCTAATGCAACCCAAAATTACAGCTACTGTCTCCACGTTAAAAGACATACTTTTTCAATAAACATGAAAGTACAGCTCATGTGGGCACTATAAACAGAGCAAAGAACTCTGTTGTGAATATCAACATCACCAGTAAAAAAACGTGTGTTAGTAATATATGAAACCATTACTTCTGAACTAAGAATCTGGCATTGTTCTCATCTTTAGGTTTTGTAATAGCATATAACTGCAGTGAAATAGTTACTATTTACTTCCAGCTTCTAAAATCTCTGTCATTTCATAGAGATCATTACTTTGTGTAAGACCTGAGATGATGATGCATCTTGCAAATAAACCAGAGTGAAAGGTTTTTTTAAAAAATTTCTCTTCAACTGCAATGTTTTTTAACTTTCATTTGCTTTTATAAAGGAAGAATTAAAAGTATCAAAGGAAGTACAAAATCATGCATTTTAATAGTCAGTCTGTGTCTATGTAGTGCAATTTATTTATAGCAAGGCAGGTTGGGACTTTTTTGTGTTTTCCTTTTAACCTGCTTCATTCATTTCACAGGCCACTGGTTCTCCCTGGTGAGGTGGGGTGTAATTGTACAATATCACACTTTTACCACTTTATGTCTTGCAACAGACTTAACCTAAGCATTCCAGAGTCTGCACTATTGCAATCTCCTGCAAAGCTGTCTCTGATTAAAAAAAACCAAATCTTCCTTTACAGATACACTTTGTTTTTTTCTTGTTATTTTGTTGTCCTTCACTTGAAGAATTCAGGCCTGGTTTTGTATGGGGAAATATCTTTATGCTTCTTGTTACCTAAAATGGAGACCTAAATCATGTTTGTATACAATATACTGCTTGAAGACAAGCCAGGTGGACATTACACTTATTGTTGGATTGTAGACTCAGAAGCATAAAATCTTTATAAACCAGATCTAATCGTAGTAATATCACTGTCAATTTCTACCAGCTGAATATGTGACTGTGTTTTACAAACCTTACATTCAGTTCCTGATCTCAAAGGATACCAGAAGGATTTTTTTTTCAACCATACTTTTTCACTACAATAATATCCAGTGAATTGTACTGCAGATTTAAGATACAAATTGATAATAAGTATTTTATATTTGATAATTTGTATAACAGATCGCCTGCGGTTCTAGCAGCATTGGAACGGTTACTTTCAGAGGTAAATAAAGTAACCTTGTCAGCTGCCAGAACAGCTTGATTTAATTTCACAGAAATACACAAGCTCATGAATGGCATCTCAGATACACGGCTGCTATCTGCTATCTGCTACCAAAAATTTTAGCAGGATACCAAGATAAAATACCTAGAAGTTGCTCAAATCTACTTTTTTATATTAGTTTCTAAACCACTTCACTATTGTTAAAAAATGTCAGTTATGCATATTTTACAAATTCCATTTTCATTTTGGACTTTTTTTCATCCATCAGAAAGGAATCTCCCCCTCCTATAGGAGCTTTCAGCCTTAGGAAATAATCCAACAGTCATTCAGTGGGAACTCCTTTTATAATCTATGTAGTAGCTTTAAGTTGATTTTCTCCTTGAGAAACAGAAGATCAACTTTAAATATCATCTAATATTCATTTCCTTCTTACTGTCATCAGTCTTCATGTATTCTTTAGAGATCCATGTACCTGTTTCTCATGTTTCAAGCTCAAGTAGTTGGCAAGGTGCTGTAAAAAACTGGATGTATCAGTATTATCTCAAAACTTCTTGAGACATAAACGTATAATTTCTTCAAGCTGTTTCAAATTGTGAAATATTGCAAGATAAAATTTAAAATTGTGAAGAAAACTGTGAAAGGTTTGTTCTGTTTATCCTGCTTTGTTTCAGTATGTGTTCTTCCATTTAAAAGTTCAAAAGAAAGAAAATTTGTCAGCTGAGAAGGGCAGAAATCTCTAACAGAAGGTCAACAAAACCAGAGGATAATAGAATGTATAAATATTTCACATCAGGTCACCCAATATCATATAGATAACGTAAGTAACCCAGAAGTCCCCCAGATCTATGCTCCAGACAGCAGTTTCCCTTTCATAAAGCTGGACTCACACTTTTCATATGACGCTTCCAAGGTACAGCACTGACCCAAAATAACCCATTTTTGGTGTTCAATAGTACACTGATATTGATGTGTCAATCTCACCCACCCTGAGCTGAAGAAATTCAGATGCAGAAGGTCTACCACAGCCCAGATACATTGGACTCCTTATACAAGAGCTGTACAGTAACTCTGTAACAGAAAAATCTGGATATATGGAAGACCTGGGTGCAACAGTGACAAAAGCCCAGAAATAAGTATTCCAGTATAGCTAACTAAGATTTTGTGTGTTTTTAAAATTCTTTTCCTATAAGCTGTGAAAGTATTTATCCTCCAAATACATCCCACTATGGAGTTTCCACAGACATTCTAAGAGTAGGCATCAAAATATTACTACTGATTGATTACTCTTTTCTGCATAAGCAATGACTGTCTGGCTTACATTTTGTTCCTATTTCATGACTATGACTATAGTTACTAGTTATACTATTATACTATAGTATTAGCATTATATATTATTTTATATATTATATTATAATATTAGCATTATAATTATTTATAGTAATAAATCAAGCAACGATGGAAGAATTAAAATTATCTTAAAAATTGAGTAAAAAGAGGATATCTTCTATTGCTTACAGAATACCCTTTTTTCTCTGTGTAACGTGTTACTCAGAGGATAGTAAGATTTAGGATTGAAAGTATGCTTGTAATCCTAGGTCAACAGGAGAACAATATAAAAGTGAAACAATGGAAATATATTAATATTGATTTAGGAATTAAACACTGACAATGCTGAGATATTTGCTGTTAGAAGGAATAAAAACAGATAAAATTTTGTCTCTCAACTTTCTCTGTTTCTAAAGGGAATGAACTTTATCTGTATCCTAACTCTGCTCCTCTACGAAAGCCAAATTATTTCATGCATTTAGAATTTAAAAAATTGTGATTAAGACCATTCTATTCACAAAGTAGAACCTACAAAGTTTATGGGAAGATATGTGGTCTATCCACAGAGTTCCACAAGTCTTGTCCTGCTGTCAGCTCTTGAAGTCACATCATTAACTTTCTTATTTCTTAGCCTGGTTATGGATTTCCTAAACAATATCCACAATTTTAATACAAGCTGCTTGTGATATGTTCTTCTAGGGGACTAAAGTTCTTTATCATCAGATTATGCTACTGTGGAGCCTTAGAGGAGCTACCATGGGTTTGGGTGCCAGTCTCCAGATTGCAGCAATAATGTCTATTTGCAGTAAACAATCCTAACAAATTATGGGAATACAAAGTCATCACAACAGCCTTGTTGCAGCAGTGTCTTACTTCTAACTGCAAAGAGAATTTTCTTGATGGTATTGTCTTTCAGAGCTTACAAGATAAAAAAGAATAACTGTTCAGTGCTGGAAAGATGGAAAGAAAAAGGTTATAGAAATTTCTAGGCCGAGCTTAGGGAAATATGACCCTTGTATTTCTTCTGCAGACATCTGGAAGCTTCCAGCTGTTGAAAATATTGCTAAATATATTTACAGTCTTTGCAGGATAAAAAGCTTTATTACTTTTACTACAGGCAGAAGAAAAAAGCTTTAAATCTTTAGTTCTGAAGCAATATCTCCTGTCTTAAAAGCAATGAAGCCTTTTGAGAGAAAAAGCCAGCACACTCTAAAAAAGGTGGTTTATGATGTATCTTTGTTGCAATTTTGGCTCATATATTTTTATTAAGTGCAACCTTTATATGTAAATGAAATGATTATCTAACACAAAGTACTGTTTTCATAAAGTAAGAATAGGTTTTACGTCCTGAAAGATAAAGCAACATAAACCAGTCAGGCAGCTCAGCGTGTATTTGATGGCTGTGAAATGAACTATTTGATTTCCTATTACAGCCTTAACACTCCACACTCTACCATAGCCAGCAAACCCATGCAATCAGGCAACTAACCTTTCATCAGGGAGTTGAGTAATATAAAGCAAGTTCTGCATTTTTAATGGGTGACACACCTCATCTAAAAATCTAATCCTGGAAATAACTCTTACATTATGAAACTCACAGAGAGAAAGAGAGATCATGTTCCGAAAACCCAGAGAGAGATGAATGTACTAAGCACAAACAGAAGGCTTCTAGATCAAATGTGCTTGGTTTATCTGCAAAATACTTTCTTATTCTCCTACTTGCCTACAAGTGCAGTGAGCCACATCTAGGAATAGAAAGGAAACTTTACACCTTCTGCTTCCCCCATCACTGGACTGTGAGGCAGAACACAGCACTCTGCTCCCTGGCTGACAGACAGATCTAAGGATGCATCACACCATCTCATGAATCAGGACACGAGGTTTCTGCAGCAGTACCTTGTGAGAGTGCTAGCACTTTACAGAATGAAGGGAAATAAAGGGAATCAAATTTTACATTTTAATATCATGCACGGCTGTTAAGGGTATGGAGAAGACAACTAAAGCTTCTTCAGTTCAATCAAAGGGTAACATGAAAGTATTTTGAAGGAGATGAGAAGATGATTTTTCTAGTAGCTCCCATAACAAAACAAAGCATGGCAAGCATGGCATAAGCCTTCCTCACTTAAGTTCCAGTGCAGGATAAAGGCGTCCAAATAATACTCTGTGCCTAACCTCCTCCAGTCAAAAACCTGATCAGCACTGGGTTTACTGAAAGAAAATTATAAAATTACCTGACAAATCTAAAAAGTTTGCAGATCTTTTTTTTTTTTTCTCTAGGAAGTGCATTGGAATACACTCTGGGATCACCTGGAAAGCCCGTGGAAACATCTCATTTTAACAGGAGGGAAAGTGGCTGAGAGCCAAAGAATTCAGTCTTCTCCAATCCCAGCTGGAAAATTAAAACTGACACTGAACAGCTTCTTAGGTAAGCAGCTGTCGTATCAATTTTTATTAATAAATCGATGAATAAAATGATTTGCTCCTAAGCAAGGTTTTAATTTCTGAATCAACAACTTGGGGAAAAAAAAAATTTCCCAGAGAATGTCTAGCTATTCATTATATAAACCTGAATGCTCACAGTCCATCTATTTATTACCTCTTTATGGTCTTGTTAAGCAGGTGTACAGTGCACAATGACTCCTCATTAGATCCTGTAAATAAATAAAATAAAACTGCCACACAGATTAAAAACAATCTACTGCTTCAATCCTCGTATTTTTTTTCTGGTTTTACATTTTGTGGTCTTGGGTATTCCTTGAATTTATCATCATGAGAGAATCTGTCAATAGAAAGAGTTATGAAAACAAGATAGGACTGGAGAAAAAAAAAAGTATAGATTTTTATCTTGGGTGATTAAATTCTCACTGACATTAACATATGACAACCTGTTAGAACGATTTGTAAGTCTTTACTGTTTTATAAATAGCTTTATCTCTTCATTCCACATGAGGAAAAAGCAAAGTATTATTTATTGTACCTTTCTACCACCACAGCATGGAATATTTCAAAGACTTATTTAAGTTTTGTGGCAGTCTCTTGATATTAAAGGACTGCAGATACAAGATGATGAAACCTTCTTTATATCTCCTGACCCCCCACTGTACATGCTGTTACACACTATTTTGTAAAAGAACTGGCTCTAATCCTCAGAAACACTTTCCTTTTATTGTCATAGAGTTGTAAAGCTAAAACAGCTAAATATATACTGAATTATTTATGATATTTAGTTTACATCATGTTTTTTTATTCTTAAAAAAAAATGACATATTTGGTTTTGTTTTCTTAGTAGAGCATAAGGGAAATTATATTAATTAGGCTATTTACATGATTTCCTAAGCTGGAGCAGTAAAAGTTGCCTTCAGCTAGCAAATAATTGGAATTACAATTGCTGGAGATATCACAAGTTTTTTAATTATATCAAGCTCCATCAAGCTCTGATAGGACATTAGTAGTAGCTTCCTTTCAATGCCAGTGTTTTCCTCCCCACTAAGCCATTCCAGTGTACTCAAAGACATAAAACAGAAACACATGACAAGAAACAGTCATCTCCAATTTTATTCCCCAGACTTCAGGTTTACTGGTGTGTCCCTTTGGGAACATAATAACAGAGTTTGTCTTTCATAAAGACATGGGAAATAGACTGTAGTCTAAAAGTTATCACAAGATTTTGGATAAGCAACCAGTTTTGTAAGAAATAAAAATATGAAAATTACAGATAAACTAAGATAGCACAGATGTATTTCAGTACTGTAGGAAAGTCTTGCCAACTTCAATGTATTTCAATATTGCTTTTTCTTTGCTTTTGGAAATCAGAGGGGAGGCAGAAGCTCATTAATTTGACATTTCACTTATAAAAGACAGGGAAAACTCAAATTCAACAGTTTCTATGGCAAGAAGAAAATTCTAGACCACCTCTGATAAAGTGGGTGCAACCTAGACTTGTATCATGTTTGATTTTAACTCAGGTGTGACATATATTTAATAAGACTGTGAATAACCTTTTGTTTTTCCAGTCTAGCAGTGTTACTCCAAGAACTCTAGACAAAAGACTTAAAAGACTTAAAAGCACTATAAAGTATTTCAGGCAGAAAAGGAACCTGGTTCCAAATGACCACCTTAACAAAAGATACACGGACACTACTCCTTCAAGCAAAATGCTCTGGGATCTGCAAAGATTCTGTGTATGTCACTATTTCTACAGCAGATAGGAAGTGCATACAAAATCGAAGCGAAAATATACATCTAAGCCCACTGGACAGAAGAGGGAGAGCAGGAAACTTGTGTTGTTGTCCTTTCACTTATCAGAAAGTACCAGAGACTAAACACCTAAAGGGTAAGAGTTAAATACTAATGATTAAATACTCATGTTCCGAGTTATTTCTTGTTTTAGAACATCATAATCGTGATTCCTTTAAAGAGTTATAAATACAAATGCCCCTTCCTGAAGTGCTATCTGCTCATTATCTGCTAACACATCTGCATCTTCAAAAAATCCACAGTCCATGACCTTCAGTGATCACCATCTCCATTTTTATAATCCCACCATTTGTATATCACTTCAGCAACTTATTATCTCACTGAAAAGATTACAGAATACCCTACCTGGCCCCTATGGCTTGCACTGAGCACAGCTGAGGAGACAGCATAGGGTAGTTGTGGTTTGTTGTTTTGCTGTTGTTTTTAAGTAAAAAGTGCAGTGGCATTTTTGGTCAAAATGTTATCCCTAGCAACAGCAGCAAACAACATCCACTGTTGGATCTGAATGTCTATGAGCAATGTGTTAAAACAAGTAGATGGGAATGGTTAAAGACAAATACACTTATGCAGTTATTACTGAATGTTTAAAAGTTTTCTATTCTCTGTTTCTGAAGCCTCCCTTACATTTTTAAGGAGCATATTAACTGCTGAAGTTTTCAGTGTTTGTTGCCCATAATAATGTGAGCTGTTCAGAAAGAGTTAACAAACTAGGGACCTGTCTGCAAGCTGGGTCACCAATTAAGAGCAGATACAAACTCAGTCGTGTGAATTCACAGGAGCAAAATTCATTTTTCATTTTAAACCCATAACCCATACCTGTCCCTTCTAAAGAGCAGAACTTAATTTTGAGCATCAAACTATAAAAATCTGAATGTTCCAAATAGCCACTGTTCATGAGTTCTCTTCCTTCAGTTGCAGCAGCAACAGTGATGTTCTTTCTCTTTATCCTTTGCCTTGCCTATTTGGTATTTCTAACACTGGATTAAGGAAAAACTCTGCAAAGTAGCACAGAAACTAAAAGGGAGTCACGGGAGACAAAGGACAACATAATATTAAACTAGGAAAATTACTGCTAAGAATGAGCAATTTAAATTTTACTGTATGGCATAATGTTACAGAAGTTTAGGGCAGGTGACTCGGGGACACTGATGTACATGTGAAATGAAATACAAATGAAATACAGTTAAACACCCAGGCATGTGCATCTTTATGGCTGTAGCTCCAGGTAACAGGATGAGGCACAGACACATTGCCCATGACAGAATCCAGAAGCCAGCTGCTGCTACTCTAAGGCCATCCCTGGTGTGTCATGAGTCCCTTCTCAACTTCTTAATTTATTACCTAAAGTGCTAGGGTGGCAAAGCTGCTGAAAATATTTGCATTCATCAAGTCTCTCAAGTTTCATGCCTTTCACAGCACTTTCAGAGATGAAATAACTTCCTACAGAAGATCTGTCAAACCTCAGGTTTTGACCAAAAACTCTAAAAAAAAAAAAAAAAATTAAAACTGAGGAAGGTGTTTAAAACAACAACAAAAAAAAAGTTCAACTCTGCGCCATGATCAGAATCATTAAAGTCTTTTTCAGGCAGTGGTGGCATGAAGTTAAGAGCAGGAGTTGGATAACCTCACATCCTCNCATGTATTCTTTAGAGATCCATGTACCTGTTTCTCATGTTTCAAGCTCAAGTAGTTGGCAAGGTGCTGTAAAAAACTGGATGTATCAGTATTATCTCACTGAAAAGATTACAGAATACCCTACCTGGCCCCTATGGCTTGCACTGAGCACAGCTGAGGAGACAGCATAAGGTAGTTGTGGTTTGTTGTTTTGCTGTTGTTTTTAAGTAAAAAGTGCAGTGGCATTTTTGGTCAAAATGTTATCCCTAGCAACAGCAGCAAACAACATCCACTGTTGGATCTGAATGTCTATGAGCAATGTGTTAAAACAGGTAGATAGGAATGGTTAAAGACAAATACACTTATGCAGTTATTACTGAATGTTTAAAAGTTTTCTATTCTCTGTTTCTGAAGCCTCCCTTACATTTTTAAGGAGCATATTAACTGCTGAAGTTTTCAGTGTTTGTTGCCCATAATAATGTGAGCTGTTCAGAAAGAGTTAACAAACTAGGGACCTGTCTGCAAGCTGGGTCACCAATTAAGAGCAGATACAAACTCAGTCGTGTGAATTCACAGGAGCAAAATTCATTTTTCATTTTAAACCCATACCTGTCCCTTCTAAAGAGCAGAACTTAATTTTGAGCATCAAACTATAAAAATTCTGAACCTTCAGTTGCCGCTGCATCAGTGATGTTCTTTCTCTTTATCCTTTGCCTTGCCTATTTGGTATTTCTGACACTGGATTAAGGAAAAACTCTGCAAAGTAGCACAGAAACTAAAAGGGAATCACGGGAGACAAAGGACAACATAATATTAAACTAGGAAAATTACTGCTAAGAATGAGCAATTTAAATTTTACTGTATGGCATAATGTTACAGAAGTTTAGGGCAGGTGACTTGGGGACACTGGTGTACATGTGAAATGAAATACAAATGAAATACAGTTAAACACCCAGGCATGTGCATCTTTATGGCTGTAGCTCCAGGTAACAGGATGAGGCACAGACACATTGCCCATGACAGAATCCAGAAGCCAGCTGCTGCTACTCTAAGGCCATCCCTGGTGTGTCATGAGTCCCTTCTCAACTTCTTAATTTATTACCTAAAGTGCTAGGGTGGCAAAGCTGCTGAAAATATTTGCATTCATCAAGTCTCTCAAGTTTCATGCCTTTCACAGCACTTTCAGAGATGAAATAACTTCCTACAGAAGATCTGTCAAACCTCAGGTTTTGACCAAAAACTCTAAAAAAAAAAAAAAAAAAAAGTAAAACTGAGGAAGGTGTTTAAAACAACAACAACAAAAAGCTCAACTCTGCACCATGATCAGAATCATTAAAATCTTTTTCAGGCAGTGGTGGCATGAAGTTAAGAGCAGGAGTTGGATAACCTCACATCCTCTTTCTGCCAATATTCAGTCTGACCAGACAGTTCCCACATGGCACACACAGCTGCTCCTCTGGTTAACAGCCCCCAGCAGCCCCCCAGTGTTCACTGGTGCCCAGCCAAAGCCCCCCCCTTCTTTAAGGCACACTGGCAACACAAGCATGGCAGAAAGTTCTTTTCTCGGGCTTACAAATGGGGAACTTACCCTGCACCCTGATCTGGCTCTGACAAGTGACAGTGTATGGTGTCCCCTGATGACCAGGAGCCGTGTCACCAGGCACTGCCCTGCCTGAGCCCACCGTGGCACCAAGGGGGCTTTGAGTCCCATGGGCTGAATCTATCAGCACAGACACTCAAGTTGCGTGGCCCAGTGAACAAAACAAAGATGCACCAGCTGAAATAAACACCAAAGGGCTGAGCAGCCTCTACCTCTCTGCCTGCACCAGGGGCCTCCAGCTTTTCAGGGCTTGCTGTGCCAGGAGAAGTGTTGGGGGGCAGCTCCCTCAGCTGCCTGGGGAACCCTCCCTTTCCCACTCCCCCTGAGGCTGCTCCCCAGCTGCCAGTGACCCCTCTTCCCCCAGCAGTGCCCCTGCCCACCTACCCCACCTTCTAGAAGCTTCCAGCCCCAGGGATTGGGGCCATCACTGCCTCAGCCCCCAGGGCTGCCCCAACCAAGGCATCCTGCAGAGGTGAAGCCATCCTGTGCTCTGGTGGCAGCTTTGTCACCAAGGGCAGGAGAGCTTCTGGTGTCTCTTGAGGGAGGGTAGGGAATTGTGTTCAGCTCTGGAGCAGACGCCAGGGATAGGAGATGCACAGAGGTGGGGTCAGCGGGGTCAGATTATCCTGATTTTGCCTTCAAGGGATGGATAACAAGGGAAAGTCTTGACTTTCCTGGGGCAATTTGAAGATTTGTGCCCTTAGTCTGAGCTTGAAGGGGGGAAAAGGGGAATAAACACTTGACCCTTTGACTCTACAAGGTCACTCTGGGGCGAGAAGGGACTTTTAACTCCAGGCAGTTTGCTGTAGACACCATCCATTTCTTATCGCATTGAGTTAATCAGCAATTGCTTTGCTTTTAAGGATTAGAGACACTGATTAAAACAAAGCTCTGCTCTGTTCCTGACAGTCTCACTGCACAGCCATTAATGCAGTGCCACAGAAGCAATTCTGTGAAGCAGCATCTCCCCATAAGTGCAACCTCATTTAAATATCAAGGGAAGAGCCAAAACTGTGTGCCCAGCCTTTCGCAACATCCACGGAAGCACCTAATGATATTTTAAAATGCTGAGCAGAGAAAAATGAGGCCTGCTTTCCTCCTTTCCAGCTCAAAGCAGGATCATGCAATTGTGTTTAAGTCTTAAAACATTTTAAAAATTATATTTTACGTTATTATTTTATATTCTTTCAGCTGGGACATCAAAACCAACAATGATATACTTGTTCTTCCTCCTTAAGTAAACTGTGCTTGCTGAAATTAGACTTTTGGGGAGCTATGACCTTTGTTTCTCTTATAATTGAGAAGGAAATCAATGTATTTTCTGCCTCCATGCATGCATGCAAAGAAGTTAAGCGATGGGTATTCCAATGTAATCCTTCTATTATGAGATTGAAGACTTGATACAAATACTGATAAATATATTTCATTTATTTTATTGAGGGGGCATGGTAGTGGTTGGATGCAGTGATCTTAGAAGTCTTTTCAACCCATGACAATTATGTGATTCTGTGAATTTAAGATTCGACTAATTGTGATAAAATTAAGTAAGTAAAGAAAGAAAAACAATTCAATAAGTAATGCAGACATTGTAGGATCCTAATAACCTAAACTCATAAAACTTTCCCCAAAAACCCAGCATTTTCCCAAGTGTCACTTTTCACTTGGAAAGCTTTATCTTGAAGAAACTGACTTACAGTATGAAAAAATTGAGAAACATACCAGTGAACTTTTTGGATCCATTTCAATAAAACCACCAAAAACTACTTAGAGGCAGAGCTGAGCCACAGGTAAGGAGACCACCGGGAGCTGTATTTGAATGATGTTGGCAGGAATATGAAAGTGTTTTCTTATGAGTATCTGCAAAGTAGCCACTTGTTAGGCAGCCTATTGGCTAGGCTTTAACAGGGGAAAAAAAACATCAGTGTACCTGAAACCTTCCCACTTTTAACAAAGATTTTTTAATGCAATATGAAATAAGTCACTAAGATTCTCTATGACCCAGAGTTCTGGAAAAAAACACCAGTCTGTTGCTGCCACAAGAAGAGGTTGCTAGAAAGAGCAAGGGTATGGAATGGACATCCCAAAAGAGAAAAAGCCAAACTCTGACTAGAAGTCTTAACTACAACAATTTAGCACACAAGGAAGCAATAAAACATAGGGCTAAGGAATATATTAAGCGGGGAGAGAAAGTTTATTTTGATTGGCATGCTTCTCTGGCTGCAAGCAGAAAAAATCTGATTTGGCTAGAATTACTCCTGCTATACTGTATGTTTAGCCCCTACTGCCAGTCTGATGTTCCTTTGCTGATATAATTAAAGAGGTGTCATAGGCTCTGCTTGCTTTCATACTGGGAGTAAGGAATAGCTGCTGATACAAGCTAACAGCTGGAAATATATAAAATAAACATAAGCTATGCTACTGAAATCACAGATCCTTTTAAAGAAAGAGACCCATCTGCCAATCACAACATAAACCCACATGCCATACCTAAAATTTAGGAGGAATAATGTTGGCTGTGTGTTATTTTGGGAAGGTAATGTGTTAGAAGGATACATTTTTTTTAAATCAATCATCAACTAAAGGGGTGGCAATTCTTTTATAATGCCAGGATTGGTTTTGGAAGTGAATAGACCAGCAAAAATCTGGCTGGGTGCACCAGTAATCTACAAAGCTTGATTGCTTTTTCTGATAGCTTTAGAAAATTAGCAGATGAAAGAATGTGTAATGTATCTGCTCTGAGTAAAACACTTGATGTAGTGTCTTACAAAATCTTTACTTGCAAAATTAATTCAGATTGGCTTGGACATGGAGTACTGTCACTTGGATTTAAAAATGGCTGGCTGAGTGCAAATAGAGGGTAATGAAAAATGGCAATGTATCAAGTTGGTGGGAGGTGTCTGGTGGAGCTCTGCAGGGATCACTGTTTGGTCCTGTTTATTTAACATGTTCATTAACAATCTGGAAGAGGGAGTGAAACAGCATGTTAATTAAACTGACACATAATAATAAATCAGGAATTGCTTCTAATACTATAGCAATAATACTTTACAAGAATGCAGCACACTACCAAGGTTTCAAGAAAGGTTAAAAGTGTCAGTAACAAAGACTTCCAACTGTTATAATTGTGTTCTACCTTTTAAATAAAAGATAAAAAAAAAATACAGAGTCAGAAGCCTACTAGCAATATACTAATTTAGAGCATGATTGCACCATGTATATAAACTAAACAGAAACTACCACTGAAAGGAGCACTTTCTTTTTCTCCTACATTTCTAGTGCATTAGATTCGATGGTAAGGACTGAATCAGTTCAGTTCACTACTCTGATGGAGAAGTAATATTTGGGAATAGAGTTGTTAAATCAGTTTTCAGTTGTTTCTGCATGTAGCTGGCTGCTAAATATAAGGAATGTAAGGAAACAGAAGGACAAGAAGTGGTGGTAGGACTGCATGTTTTAGTATCACACATTAAAATTGGATTAGATATAAGCCACTTCTTTAAGTAGAGTTTTATAGTTTCATATGACAGCCAAAATTCAACATTTTAGAGTACTGTTTCCACAGTGGCAAGACAGCCTTCTACTGTTACAACATGCTGGGTTTACTTTACTTATAAATACTTCTAAGAAAATTAAAATAGATATGTAAACATGAAGTTGTACACTGAACAGTGATGAAAATTGGTCAAAGACTACAGGAAGTCACAGAAAAGAGTTCTCAAAAACAGGCTGGAATGCAAGCAGTCAGAGACACCTATTTCTGTTTTACAGACATATGTAGTATAAAGGCAGATCTCAAATAATGGTATTATTATCTCTCTATATTATTTTGAATTATTTACAGCAGCTTTTCTAGTCTTGCCCTTGGTCTGAGATACAACAATGAATCATAAATGTAGACTCATTTTTAAAGGGCAGTTTGATGCTACTCCTTAAAAGGTAAGGAAAAGGAAGGGAACTTTCAAGGTCTTTACTGTAGCCACTTTAAATTGTGCTGGGATCTCATGAAGTCCCCAGGAAACACAAGAATATTTCAAAGCTGTGAAAGTCTCATGGTCATAAAGCTTCTTCCTACACTAGCAGGAAGGTCTTGTAAAACAATTAAAGAAAGTAAAGGAAAGCTTTGAGGTCCCCAGACTAAATGTGATGTCTTGTTAACTTATGGCTTTAGTGGGGGAATGTCCTATAATCAGGCAGGGATAGACAAGCAGCTCCATCTATCCAAAGGAACTCTGCTCCAAAATGGAGCTGTGGGAGATGTCTTCCCTGAAGAAGTGAATCTTCCTCATGCTCTCTGTCTAAAATAAAGATAAATCTATTAGGAGAACCAGATAATAGAATGCACTATTTTGATGTCACATTCATTAGGCAGGTAACTTTCTATTCATGAGCTAGACATTGTCCCACCATTCAGAGATGTAAAACGTGAATAATCTGGTCAGTAGGTACACTGGTGTAAACAAAACCAGGCAAACCAAACCTCCTTTAGCAAATATATAATAAAATATGAGATTTATTTACTCTCTGTGGTCTTGACCTGAATGATACTCTCCATTAATATCAGTAGTTTTGTCTAGTTTTATTTTAATCCTTTCTTTTTAAGGATCTATTTTCTCTTGTTTAGTTTTGGTTTTTTTCAGCTCCAGTAATTTGTGAAGCAGCTGCACTGGTCATGAACTAGTTGCATTTTATTATACCTACAATGATTTTTAAACAGAAAGAATCTGCTCGTGGGAACACTAATCCTTCCATTATAGAAATAATTAAGCTCTTTTATTTGCAAGATGAAAATCTTTAGGGAACATATGAAAACTAGCAAAGAGCAATTTTTTTTTTTTTTTTTTTGAGGAAAAATGATGATATAAACAGACCTGCTAGTGTCTATTAAACTGTGGCATATGGAAAGGCATACTTACATAAATCTTTCTCAGTAGTTCTTCTGTTTGGCTCAGGAAAAAAGAATATTCCACAGAACTTTCTTTACAAAAAATATGCTGGCAAGTTCTCACAAGTTCTTTTCTGTCTTTTCAATACTCACACACTTCCATTATTTCATAGTAAATGTTAACCTAAATATTTTATTCTGTTTCTATTCTATAATTATAAACAGACTGGACTTGTTTGCAAAACAAACACTTCCTAAGTTAACAAAGCTACTTTTATTAGATTTTTATTTACTTTCTTTAGTTTTTGCTGTAGTGGTGCATTTTATATGTAGCAACTTCTGTTCCTAACCATTCTATACTATTTTATTATTTGGTTCTGTATACTGCACTACATATAAATATATAGGATCTAGCATATGACTTCTCAAATACTTTTGAAAATTTACTGATATAAAAGTGCTGTCCAATCAGCAGATTTGGGCTTATAAGATATCTATGGGTATATTCTTTTGAGTGGTTATGCCCAGCAGGGATGGCACAGGGGGAAGGGAACAGCTGAGGTTACCGAGTTGCAAGAGAGGAATCTTTAGAGAAGAAAAACCAGAAAACTATGAGAAAGCAAACTTTGTTTTTTATCTTCTTCTCAATAGATAAGTTGTTCTCCTGTGTGTGATTTGAGGCATATGTCAGTGTGCTGTCTTTAGGTTACACCTGATGGAGCTCTGCCTTCCTGGAGAAGGCTGCACCCTTGCCTGCTGAAGGGAAGCAGTGACTGAATTCTTTATTTTGCTTTCCTTCTGCATGCAGCTTTGGTTTTACCTATTAAACTGTCTTGATCTCAACCCACAGATTTTCTCACTTTCACCCTCTGGTTCTCTCCTCCAAAGCACTCTGGGGAGTGAGTGGGCAGCTCTGGGGTGCTGAGCTGCCTGCTGGAGTGAAATGACAAGGGGTGGGAAGGGAAGTGAAGGAAGGGCTGGGAACATACAATAGGATTATCTAAATAGTGAGGAAAAAAAGAAGCAACTCCAGGTAAGAGGAACAGGGAAGAGAAGATGTCATTGATCAAATAACACCATGACAAAAGACTTTGACAAGATCCCTCACTAAAGTCTTTTAAAGAAATTTATTTGCTTGGAGTTCTAGGTCAGTTTCTTACAGTGGAAAAAGGGTTTCCTGAGGGATCTGTACTGTACCCTACATTCAGGAATGAACTGGAAATAAGGCTTAGCAAAGTTGTTTTTTGTTTTGTTTTCATTTTTATTTTTTTAAAGTAAATTTACAAGGTTTTCTGATGTTTCTAATGTATGGATGCTAACAAAAATGAGATTATATTATAAGTTTAAGAAAGTGGCAATAAAATGGCAGATAAACCATTTTAGCTGGTAGACATAAATCCATTGCACAGTAAGAAATAATTCTCAATTTTCATCTAGAGTTTAGGACTCCGACCAAGCTATTACCACTTAAAAATATGTTGCTGGAATTATGATAGACAATTTATGAAAATCTCAGCTCAGTGGCAAACAGAAAGCAATTGATGGGACTGGAATAGAGATCAAAACTGAAAACATCTGTCTTTCAGCACAGAAATCTTTTCAATGCTTTTGAATCCTTTGTGCATTAGAGGTCATTCAAATAGTGAAAGTAAAATAGTAAGAAAATAAAAATAGTAATAGTAGTATATAAAAATAAAAATGTGTGGATTGGTGTCCATACTGCTAAAATGTCTAGGCTTTAAATTATTTTTTTCTGGTGAGCAAAAAGACCACTAGGTTTTTATCAAGGGCTATGAAAGTCATAAGTGACATGGAGTCAGTGAATAGGGAACTATATTTCACCATATTTTGAAATAAAAGAACTAGAGGGCATCAAAGGAAACTAGCAACTAGCAGGTTCAAATCAAGTGAAAAGAGGAATTGTGAATATAGCCCATAGCTCTTCATATAACACATATTTTATCAATGAAATTTGTTGGATTTAGGTATGGTATGACAATGGGAATACCCAACTGATGGGAAGAGTATGTCACACAGAAATCTTCCAGCAATGTGAAACAGAGACCTTCCTTTGATCAAGATTGATAGAAGAGAGCAGAGGACCACAGTGTACCATGATACTAGCAAGTATCTTCCTCCACGTACTACTTGGGGGCTCAAGAGACCTTGACTCTCAGCCAGGTACTGGGTTAGATAGCCCTGCTCCTTTTCTGTTTTTTCAGTTCTTACAGAAGATGGAAAGAGAATTTGCATCCTTTTGTTTGGGATTTTTTAAAAAAATAAAATGGGATGTAATAAAATTCTTATTATGAAATACTAATATTGTATAGGGTGGGGTTTTTTGGTTTTCCTTTTTATGTGCATACTTTATCAGTCAAGTATTTTAAACAGTAAAACACAATGCAAAAATGAAAAAATAAAATCTAGTCAGTAAAAAAGTACAACAGCACTGGAAAATGTATGCAAATATTTTTTTCAGGAGCACAGCTACTTTTTTCTTGGACTGGTTACAAACTAGAGAGGAACAAAGATTGGTTAAAATAATATAAGGTTTTTTTTAAAGCTCTACTTTATTTTGGGTTTACCTTTTTTTCTGAATTACAGCAAGGTAGAGTTCAAGATGTGAGGTCGCTGTTCATGGGAGTTAACACGCGATTCTGCAGTTATTCTCTTAAGAGTTTGTTTTCATTCCAACCCAGGTACCATCCAACATCTCATTTAACAAATACTTCTTAAACATAATTATTTTCTCTATGTAAAAGTCAGACTTGTTTTCAAATGTTGGTTTGGTTGTTGGAAATCAAGTTAAACTTCAGATTCCAGATGAATTATGAACCAAAAAAAAAAAAAAAAAGGATATGATTCTACAAATACTGACCTAACAGCTTTTAATCCTTCCACAGGAAGGATTCACCAGTTCTTGGTGTGTATAAGATGCTGCATTCAGCTTTTGCATTTCCATTTATAATCTATTTACAGGAGGAAAAGATAAAAAGGAATACGTAAAAGTTATTTCTGAAACCCTATTTTGAGAATATCATGTCAACTGATATTCAAAAAGCTGTAGGTGATTTAGTAGATTGAGAAAGTTGTCATCTTGTCACATGAACTAAGTGATTGCTTCTTTTATGTGTCACAGTTCCACAGAATAATCAAATGATGACCAATTATCCAGACAGAAAAATTGAAAGGTTATCACCACTTGGTCAAATTTGTAATTTGGTGACCCCTTGCAGAGGATCAAGGCCTCCAGTCAGCCCTAGGGATGCAGAGGTCTCAAATCCTCACCCTGTGCATGCAGAACAAGGATAATCTGCTTTTAATAAAAAACAAAGAACCTATCAGGGCCCTGAGGATCACTGCAAAAGAGTAGGACCAGAAGTACTGAGGTTCTGAAACCAGATTCCCTTTCGTGCCAAAGGCAGATGAGCCTTCATCTACACAACAACAGAGCTGAGGTGACTTCTGAAGTTCCTTCTCCTTAGAGGAGTTTATGTGGTTGTTTTGGTTTGTTTTGTAGCACCTTTATGTGGATACTCCTGATCTACAACAAACATGAAGCTGTAACTAAAATGAATCCCTGGCATGAAGCTTTAGAGGTCACTTGGTCTTACAGCACAGACCAATTTGTGGTACTTGTCAGTTCAGGAAGAAGGTTTTCTCCAGTAAACTCTCCTACAGCAAATGATAAGCAATCAGACAAGATTGGTGCTTTTGTTGAGTGATATGCAGCAAGTTTTTTTGTGCTTTAACTGACTTCTTGGACACAAGGATGATTTTATCAGAGTTAAAATGCAGATCAGGCTTCCAGAGGGGCATAGCTGTAGAAATGATAGCAGCATGAGCTAAATACTGTCCTGACTGTAGACAGAGTGCTTCCTCAGCCCTGACACAAATCAAGAAGAAGAAATCAAAAATCCTAAAATTCTTTCTACTCCTTTAATATTCAGTGGTAGCCCTGTAGACATCCTATGAAGTTCTTGAGAAGCATATGCTGAGGAAGTGACTGAATTCTAATGCAGGCAGCATATGAGGAAGGCTGTTACAAAACATCGTTATCTTACCAGACAGAATATTTAAACAATTCATGGCAAAGTAATGCAATTTGTGCTTATATATTCAGTTTTATGGTATGCTGATCTGTGAAAGCAGCTACCAGTGATACCTGCAGTGCCCTGGAGCAAATGTGCCTGAATGTGGAGTTTCCAAGGTACCAGAAGAAGAAACTGCTATGTATAATCTAATTAAAATATGTTCTATTAAACAGTAAATTGGAAGACACCATCACAAAAAGATAGTCTAGTGTAAAACCAAAACCCATTAGCTCCAGGGAAAATTCAGTATCAAGCAATACCCAACAAGCAAGGGATTGGCAATGCTAGATTATCTGGAATAGCCTTTTTCTGAGAGTACCTCACTTTCATTGGATGCTCAGCCAATATATCTGAGGGGGAAAAGGACACCTCTTCCAAATTTTATGGACAGTATGTACATTAAAACTCTGCAGGTTTGCATTCTCCTAAAAAGACAATCTCTATCTTTTCATTTTGTGGGGTGCGGATTCCCAATGAAAAGATGAAAACTTTCTTCCCTCCTCACATCTAAAGAAGGATGGGTTTGAATGAGAGGTTCCACTCTTCAATTTATAGATGCTACTCATCAGACAGATATACTAATGCTTGGCTTGGTAAAGAAATTGCTAAAAACAGTCAAAGATTTATATAACCAAAACCTATTTTAATAAGGCCTATTGAAAAAAAGCCTATTAAAAATGAAAAAAAAAAAAAAAAAGGCAAAAAAGGATGAAGCTGAATAAAATGTCTCTGAATATTTGCCTTTCCTTCCTTTCAGTCTCTGAAGCTGCACTTTAGATGCAGTATCCAGTCATCTTGTATACCTGCTGTGGAGGTCAGGCAGGTTCTCCATGAAATTCAACATAATGCAAAACCAATTAGTAAGAGTGGCATATCAGTTTTGTAATCACTAATACAGAGTACAACTGATTGTCAGATATGAAAGGAGGTAGTAGAGATAAATATATACAGTAGCTGAACAGGAGAAAATGTATTTGCATAAGAACTGAATTTGGTAACTAGACTTTCTGGAATCACAGGCTCAAAAGCAGATATAGCCACTCACCCTTTTATCTGTGTGGGTTCAAAAGACCTAAGTTTAAATGATGCCATTAGCTATGATGCAAAACCAGGAAGGTTTAAAAAAAAAGCCACAGGTATGCCACGTGTATCACAAGATTCTACTTTTTGTCACATCTATGAGCTATTTGCCTGTGTTACTGGCTAAGTAACTTCACCTAAATGTGCAATTGAGATTTTTGAACATAATAATTAAAATTCTGCATGAAATGTATACACACAAAGCAGTATTTTATATTTTCCTGGCCACAATCATGTAGACATGAGCAGGAAGGACAAAGGTGAGTTGATTTGGAATTCCCTATCACTATGAAAAAAATCTAGTTTGTTCCTGACCAACTTGTATTTTGTTAACGCCATAATTTTGTCAGAAAGCTGCTAGTTCCACTCATGAACTAACATCCAGACAAGCCATTAGACTCTCTCACAACAGTCTCACCACACACAAACAGCATAAAAGACATGACAAATCTTTGATTTCAGGGAAAGAATAGGCATAAATCATTCTAGCTTAAGTGAATCTTAACTTCAGGGGCTTTTGCTGCTGCTGTTGAAAAAGAAGTGGTAACTCTTACGTAGCTGCTGACATAGTGCTGATAACATGCAAATTTGCCTTAGTAAATAAACTTAGAAAAGTACAGCTGCCATTTATTTATTTGGGGAGGGGTTTTTTTGTTTTTCATATGGCAGCAAGGTAATATTTGTTGTCAGTTAAGCAGCTTCCCTCAGGAGAAGTCCACAGGCAGCACAGCAATGGAGCAGTTGTGTGGAGCTCTAAGTTGGGCTGCTACGCTCCAGTCACGCTCATTCCTGTTTGGCACAAACCCTTCTGTGCATTGCCAATGTCAGTGCTTCCAGCCACTCCATCACCTGTTTGGTACAAGTCCCTCTGTTTCCCTAGTGACCAAGGTAACTCTGGCACTTCAGGAAGTCTCTAAATCACTGTGTTGACATCAGGAGCCCAGATTTTAAGCACTGCGCTCCTCCGGGTTGGAGACGCTACAAGAGTCTCTCCGGTGCTGAGATTTGTCATCATTTATATATAACACAGGATTTCTTAGGCATCATGGAAATCTGCCATGTCCTTAGAATTCACAAGAGAAAATGGACGCAGAGTCTGATGCTTCCCATGTGTAGGGTCTAAATTGAAAGGAGAAGAAAAAAAGAGGACACTGAGCATTTCTGTGGTCACTGTAGATTTTGTTATTCTCTGTACTTAAGGTGGTTTCAGTGAAGAAAATGTCCCTGCCTTGAGAGGCTCAATACACTGACTCCCATGCAACATCCATCTACCACAGTGAAGTCAACTCCATGAATGTTAATAATGACAACATCCATACACAACAAGAAGGGAGCAGTAGGGCATTTCTCTGGGTACAGATTTCAGTATGGACCTTCATGTAGCTAAGAGATCCCAGAGTTAAGTATTTACCCTAGGACTGGTGGTTTTGTTCTTATTATTTTACTTTTTGTGTGTTGGTTTGTTTTTTTTTTCAGTGTCTCCCATTCATATGAGTAGAGGATAATTGCTAAAAAGCACCTCATATTCTTAATTCCAAAAAAAAAGCAGTATAAGAATATACTATTGCCTCAAGTTTTTAGTTCTCTTATAATTTGTTTAAATTGCCCCTGTGCTTTCCTTCTTTTCAGAATTTATGGACTTGGCCACACAGACTAGGTTTAAAGAATTCAGTCCTTTATACATTAATGTCCCTCGATAAAAGAGATATGAAAGAAAATGGCCCACCAAAAATCAATATATATTCCATAGACTAAATATCTAGAAAGATATTGAAAGTGGTTAAAAATTAGCCTCATACTAAATGAGCTAAATGAGCTAAATATACTAAATGAGAAACTTAAACCTAAATTAAAGGTCACAGAAAAAAAGACAATGTGAGAGGATCTTGGACTGTGCTCGGTCAAATTATACATGTTGGATTAAAAAAAATATATCTTTTATGACTAATTTTGAGAACAGAAAATATCCTGCCGTAATGTCTGAGTATTTAATTAGAAATTGTACTCTTAACATGAAATAAGGTACTATACTGTCAGCTGGACAGGTAAAATGGGAGCATAAAACCATTTGGACTTATTAATCAGGTGTTTGAAAAAATGACAGAAATTAAAGTAAATTGAATGTTCATTAGAAGACATTTGGGTAATATGCAGTATGAAGAGTGGACCAAAGTAGCCTAAAGCCACCCAGTGTCCAGTGTCTTTCCTTCTCCAGAAAGCTTTGATTATATTCCTTGCTTGTAAATGTCAGATTAGTATGAATGTCTTAACACCTAGATGAACAACACAATTTACCTTTTAAATTTCATGCCCTGAAAACTCCTGATAATATTTTCAAACGAATTGCAAGTATGAGAAATTATTTCAGGAGACACAGAGAAGTGTTCCCACACCATGAGACAAAGGTATCAGAGCACTTTCACCCTTCTAACCCATTGGTAAACTATTTAATAGGAATTAAGCTGCAGGTTTCTGCTACAATGATCTTCCAAAGAAAACCAGAAACTGAGAGGAATTCCTCTCCAACACAGCTGCTGTGAGAATTGGTGGAATCTGTCTGTACCAATTTGTAATGTTTATTATGCCATAAAAAGTTCTAAAGTAATATTAATGTTGCAACTTAAAGGCCTGTGCATTGCTATCAAGGGCTTTTCTGGAAATGCTGGAGTTGATACTAATAGCTAAATACCTGTGTTTGAGTTACAATCACAGAATCACAGAATAATTTACAATAGTTCAGCCCAAATATTGAGCTTTGAAACAGCTGAGAGGTACAGCTGAGTGTCTCCTACTGCCTGCTCTGCTCAGTAATCTGTCAACTTCTGTTATCAGACTAAGAAATATTGTAAACTACTTGGAAAAATTAATAATTTGGTGAATAAAGAACAGACAAGTACACTCACCAACCTTGATATCCCCTCTTGAAATTAGAAATTTCAACCTTTTTCTGGAAAACTATGCATTTTGATTGATGATAATGCTTTTTCAACATAATTATAGCAAACCCTCTTAAAGAGCAATTAAACAATAAAAATGAGATTTAAACATGGATTCAAAATGTGATTTAAATTGTCTTAAAGAGAAACTGCTAAGCTATTTCATTTCTGAGTCTGAGTAAAATTGTTGGTTTGTAATTCCACTCTCATTTGCTTTTATCTTACCTGAAGGATAGACTGAAATATCTTTCAAGTGTATTGAGCAATGCTTTTATCAAAGTAACTGGGAAGTCACTATATTTATTCTCTGATACAATTCAGAATAGGAATCTGAATTTTCTAAAAGTATAGGTTTGATTTTTATTTTTTTTCTCCCCCTTGATCTTATCTTAATCAATCAGATTTAATATATTTGTTTGATAGTATAACTGTGAAGATACAAATTATTCTGTTTTAAGGATGAATACAGCCTCTTTTTTAATAAGAAAATTTATCTTCTGTAGGAATGGCATCTATTTTCATTCTTATCAAAGAGGTGACTTGGAGTAAAAAAAAAAACAACAAACAGGTAACTAAAAGCCTGAGGGTCAATGAAATTACTATGTTTGAAACATCCCTCAAACCAGAAAGCATTACTTTAGTGCTACTACTATGGATTTATTGAAAAAAATCATAAATAGACATATATCTAAGTGTAATGTAGGAGTAACACAGAGTTTCTGACTTAGCATTCCGGGGAACCAGAGAGATCCCAAAGCTAGAAATGCTGCTATTTATTCTAAAAATTTTTGGCTGTGAGAAAGGCCACTTTCTGTTTACACCTGTGGACTAGAAGATTGGTTCATTTTGTGTGACGGTATGAAGAGCCTAGGATGTGAAAATGTTTCCCAAAACCTTTAATTTGATAAACTCCTTAGTTTATCTTTCTGTGGCAGAATGATAAGAAAAATTATCATAGTCCAGCAGAGTGCAGGTCACTGAATTCATTCACTCAATGGGAAAATAAAACGTTTTTATGTTTTTCATAAAAAGTTTTTCATAAAGTTTGTTCATAAAGTATATGCCTTCCCCAAGGCAAGCAGTAAGAAGAATAATAAATTCTTTGGTCTGAGAATTTCATTAGAAAGTTGCATTTATATGAAGAGTACATAGGGAAAGAGAGAACATGAAAACTTTTATATTCATAGCAAATGAACAGGAAGGCATCATGGCTAGAGGAATAATATGCAAGAATAACTTGGATTTAAGATTAAGAACTTCCAGAAAGAAAGTTAATATTTGTATTAATAATGGAACAGTTTCAGAGATTCAGAAATAACAACGAATGTAATGCTAAATTTAATATTAATAAGAGGAATATTCAGGAAAGAGGAAAAATAGAAATACAAATGGAAATATTAAAAACATTTTAGCCACACAGTTTAAACTGGCAAACATTAAGTCAGAGGGAAAAAGGAAGCATCCATCCAATGAAAGCAGAAGTATGGCAACTCAGGTAATTGTGACTTTCCAAACAAAACCCTGTATAGGTGTTCCCAGCAGGACTGCTTTCATATCCTTTTGTAGGAAGCTGTATTTGTAAATGCTAATTTTACAATTACTGTAAATTTACAATTACAAAACCAATTACTGGTTTTAATTGTTCTTGTTAAAATGTCCAAGTTTTTAAAATAAAAAATTATATTAAAATAAAAATTATAGGAAACAATGTTTTGAAAGTTCAAAAATCTATTTACTAATATGCATTTAAAATATTACTACTGATATGGTCAAGAATAGGGATATTCACTGGCATGTTACCTGTATCAGTGCACTATATATATATGATCCTTGCTGCTTAGATTGCTGAGTACCACCTTGTCAAACGTGCATCCTTCTAAAGATGCCTGTGAAACCACTTAGCTGCCCTGTGTAGCTCCTAAAAGCATTAGTGGACTGTCTTATTCACAGTGCAAATTCTGAGGATACAATAACAGGAAGATGAAAATTAAGCTTTCTCAAGTTTGCCTAATGTATGCAGCTGATGAATAATGTTATCCACCAGGCAAGTTTGAGCTCAGCCACAAGCTCATATTCCAAACTTCTGTGATATCTGCTCTGTACAGTGTCTTTGAGTGTAAGTTGCCTATACAAGTAATGGAGATTTTTTGTCCTCGATAGTTTTGTTTGCCTAGTTCCCAAAATGCAGCAATAAGACCTTAAATAAAACATCCTAAACATAACAATGGAAGCTTATTATGTTTTATTGTTTATAAAGAAGACGTATGAGTTTCTAAAAAATGAAAAATGAGTATTATTTAGTGTATATGATGTTTACTATGTTGATACATTACTAGAATGATAACATTTTAGTGCTTAACAACTGAAAAAAATTGGTGACTAACACCTTAAATGTTTGGAGAGGGTTCATTCAATTGTCAAGGCAGAATTAAGTTTTAAGATCTATAAATTTAAAAAAAAGTTGTTGCTCTAACAATGCTCTAACAATATCATCCGATAACATCCATCACTTCTAAGTCCATATCATGCTTATTTCTTTTAAAAGGGTTACAGTAGTTCAATAAATTCAATCACAATATTAATGTAATTCATCAAGTGATTAAAGCATATCCTAACAATTGGTTATTGCACCAAAATACATTTTATAGACTTGGTTAGAACATCCATACTCTAAATTGATCTCAGGCCCGTACTGGATCAAAAAGTACAAATATATTCAAGGGGATTTTATTCAGCTACCAAAATCCCAAAGGAATGAAAAGAAACTTCCTTGTAAAACCTGGAAACTATTCTCTGAAAGTGCAATTGCACAAAGTGTAGAATTCAGTTATTGCACCATAGTGAAATTTGAAAACCACTGCCAAATGCTACTTTTGCATCTGGATACTCAGGATTAAGAGGTATTAGAATTGTTTGGTGAAGGAATATGAAAAGCATTTTACTATTTACATGACCAAAGAACAATAGGCAAAACCTCATTTCTACAGTAGAATGTGTCTGTTTTCTTTTCCACATTTATAATAGTGGATCTGATTATTTACAGAGAATTATATAATTTAAATTTCATTTTCTAATTTTTTCCCTTAGGGTAAAATTCTTTAATATTACCTTAACCAATAAGCACAAAGAAGAAGGGTGAGTAAATTATAGTTTTGTTACCAGAAGCTCTCTGGAAGAGGCTATTTCAAAAAAACAGCCTTTAGTGTTTTGGGCTGTGTGTTCCCTCAGCAGTGCACCAGTAATGGAAGACACTTGCATTCCACCTGAAACAAGATGTTAGCACTTGTGCTACCTACAAAGTATTACCTCCAAAATGCCTGATATCCAAGAGTCAAACTATTTTCTGGGGCATGTGGTGATATCTCTGGATCTAAAGCCATAATAGAAAAAGAGGCAAAACAGAAAAAATATATTTTACCATGTCCCTTGCTACACCCATTACTCTGTAGGCGGGTACTCTGATTATCCTCTTGTTCAGCACAGTCTGACTGACCCACAAAAGCTTCTCAGTAGGGCTCAGTGTTACTCAAGGAGATAGATTTTTACATATCTCAAATGCTGTATACACATGAAGATGTTTTTTTCTCTCACTAAAGAAAATTTTGACATAACTTTTCAAGTAAATTCAAGCTACCACCTGAATTTCACTGCTTGTCTACATAACCATATAAAACAAACCAAGTTTTTCTTTGAGCTACTTACTAGAAGAAAGGCAGTCTGAGGTATTAGGAAGCATAAGGGACTCTCTTAACTGTAAATATGTTATAAAAGAAAAACAAAGAGGAAGGTCTGATTTGGCTTTACAGCTCTGATGTTTTAAAAGGATCTTTTTTTTCATCTATGGGAAGCACTTTCTTATTCTTTATTTGTGTTCATACTACTACAAGCTGATGTTGTCTGGGTTTCCATTTTCCAATTGGCCTCTTTTTGATTGCTTGTCTTAGGGACAGGAGGAAGCAAGGAGGTTATACTAAACTGCTTTAAACTTCCTAGTTAGATCCAGCAATCACTAGTATTACTCAATGATTCAGCTTTCTCACAAGGACATGAGTAGTGCACTTTGTTACAGCAAACAATCTAATTGAAGTTGAATGAACAAAAGAGAAAGAAAGGTCAGAATCATGCTATTTCCAGTACATCAGTCCTTTGTTGCTATATGAGAAATTAAAAGATCCCAAGCTGTAGCATTCACTACAAAACCCATCTAGTCCTCAAAGCCAAGGACAATTAATGACAGAAAACATCAGAAGAAAAACACAGTGTTATATCAGGCTTCTTTTTAAATTTATAAAATTATGATGTGAAATTGGACAAAGCTGTATAGCTTGCAAGAAGCAAATCCATTCTGTGAGATGGTTTTGTACCTTTCAACTGGGGTTTTGTCAGTACGAAAAAAAAAAAAAACCAACCAACAACAACAAAACCAAAAAAACACCAAACAAACAAATAAACAAACAAAAACCAGCATAAAACCAGAACTTTTGAAGCTGGAGAGGTTTCAGACAAGAATGTGTTGACTTACCAGCTGCTTTTGTTATGCACCCAAACTTGACTGGGATCCAGGTTCTGTAAGGAAAACAATAGCAGAAGTTTAATTGCTTTCATGGTTTTTCCCTCCTTTCACACACAAAGGAGGAATAGCAAATAGTACATTTTAATGAGAGCTGGAGTATCTCCTGATACACATTTACACCTTAAAGAAATAGAAATCATTCTGAGTAAAGGTATATGGTGTTGCCTGATGGAAAATAGCAAACTAATTCCACTGACTGGTAGAATTCTACTGGTGAGGGAACTTCTGTACTTCAGGAGAGCTTCTTTAGGTTTTCCTGTCTGGAAGATAAACCTATAGTAGTAGAATCAGAAGAACTGTTTCTCTGATCTGTTTTGACCCAACCTTGCAGAGCAGTTCAAACCACTCTCATGTATCTCTTCTTCAGCTTTTCTACCATTAAAAAACAACGAACACCAAGACCAAACAAATTCGAGAGTCTCGACTCAGTATTTGGTGTTTGCCACTGTGTTACGTTGGGGAATTTCTGAAGATGATAGACATAAGATTTTAAAAGTGCAATTAATGACATGAAGGTGCACAAACATTTCACCTGACATTTTCATATATTATTTACACTTTGCCCACTAGTCAGATGATGGATCAGTCAAACTATCTCAGCCTGAAGCATGAAAACATGGAAAAGGTGTATGTCCTCTGGCTTAGAGCTTTCCCTGGAGTGACTCTGAAAGTGTTTTCAACTCTTAACAAAAAAATGAAGAAGAAAAATAAGTAGTTTATAAAAAGCCAGAATTTAAAAAACAAACAAACAATCAACACTATACAAAAACAACAGCTGAAGGAGAAACTTTTTAATTTCTGTAAAAAATCTGCAAATGTAGTGAAAGTTACATTTAAAATAAAGGCACTAGAACTATTTGTGGTGTTATCTTTAAACATGAACAATAGTCTGCTATGTCAGGATTGTTTAAATGCTATGTTTCTGATCTTGTTTGATTATTTCTCAGACTCTAAGGTATTGATTTTTAAAGGGAAGAAAAACTAGCTTGTATTTGTTAGGGAAATACAGTTATTGGAGTCAAAACCAACAAGACTCAGTGTGACCCCTTGAAACTACCAATGAAGAAAAAGGACTATTAAAATCAAAACAAAAGAAAAAAAAAACCAGATTTGCTCTTATTTGCTATCAAAGCACCCAGCAGAGAATGTCAGGAAGGGACAAAGATGACAGTTTCCTGTAAGAGTGCCTATAGTGAAAAGATGGGAAAATTTCAGGTAAAAAGAAAAATTTTGACATGGTGAGGGTTCTAACAACACATAAAACACAAAACTCACACCTAATAAAGAGAGTGGAAAATATTCACATCTCTTGCTGGAAGGAATACTGTGAAGAGCTGCTCTGCACATTCAATGACTATCAAAGGTCCATGGAGAAGAATTGATTGAACAAGAAATTTTTGTCCTCAGATCAAAGCAAAAAACAGCAGGAAAAAAATAATTCAGCAAAAGCCAAACCAAACCAAACAAATCACCCCACAAGCCTTAATGCAATGGACAAGATACCAACAGAACTGCTAAAAGCATCAAATAAAAATCAATCCATGTTTTCCAGACAATCTCCAAGATCCATAAAGCAAAGCATTAATATCGTGCTGGTTTTGGTGCAATGATGTGCTGTGCTCTTTTGCTACTAAAGCCTTCTATGACATCTCTATTGTAAAAACATGCATAAGGAAGAACTCTGCAGTTCTGCCTAAAACATGCATTGAAGTTAGTACCTTACGAGCAAATGGGGAAAAGATCTTCATTATCAGCTGAGTTAATTTAGATTCATTTTTTAATGTGATGTAACTTTAATTAGAGTTTGCTTTAATGAATTTAAAGCTTGGCTATGCAGCAGCGAGACTGTTTGTTACTTATATACAATGCAGATTTAGCTGCTTCCTCTTATCTTTAGGGATTCTGAAATTTTAAACTAGTCTGAAATTTCTTTAGAACTTTTTAAGTGTACTATTGTAACATTTATTAATAGAGTGTTTCTAAGTACAGAGTGTTTTCAGTATAATTACGGAATAGTTCCTGGTACACAGTATTAAAGTCTTCCCATACTTAGAAATTTGTGAGCTGATACGTAACAAATTCTAATTCTATCCACAAATGCAACCAGATGTGGGCTGAAAACATGTATGTTTTTCTGAGAGAAAGATCAAAGAGGAGCCTCAACTGTATGTTTCCTCCACCTTAAAAAAAACCATCTGGTGTATGCAACTCCTGTGTTGTACAGGAGCCTCCATTAAACTTTCCCAGCCTTCCCAGTATCTACTCTAGGAAGAATTGGCAAAGTTCATCTATGTTTCATGATTAAAAAAACCAGGCAATAGTGCAACACTGTACTCGTTCCAGTAGAGATCTGGGAAATACCTTTCTATCAACTATGAATTTAATACAAATACAAATACTGGGGTTTAGGGTAGACTTCCCCTCTATCTCTTATTTAAAGCTTTATAATAAATTACCTCATCCCTAGAGGCAAAATAACATATTTGTGATGCTTGGGATGTTTCTGAAAAAGCCACAATCAAACCACCTAAAGAAGTTGTTTACTTATATCCTGAATTCCATCTCTGAAAGGATTGTCAAGCTTGTGATTGTTTATTCTGTTTTAGGAAGAGAAGATTGAGTGGAAATGCACACCAGCCTTAATGAACAACTCAAATAAGACTTCTGTCATGATCATCATAATGGAAGTTTTTACCCTCTCCATGCACAAAAGGGAAAAAAATATTTTTTCTTTTCAGATTAGAAAGAAACTAAGGAGTAAACATATTTCTATCAAAGTAAGCCATAAAACAGTCTCTATTACAACCATCAAAAATTAACTCTAGATCACAATTTCTATACAAATAAGAAAAAAGGAAAAAAACTAACATTTACCTGTATTTATATAGATAGGTATGTCACCAATGAAGATTTATAAACTCACAGTAGGCAACAATATCAATTGTTGGAATATCAACCACTCACCAGGATTTTCAGCTCCTGACATTCCAAACCAGTTGAGCAATTTTGCACTCCTATTATTTATATCTGAGCAAACATGCCTGAGAGTTGCTTTCAAATCGTGTGCTAAATATAAGACCATGACAGTGATTTAATGCCATGTTTGAAGGAAAGACCTGACTCTCAGTAAGTTGTGTGACTACATTATTTCTTTCAAGATTATTATAGATCTAGGTAAATATAATAAAAGAAGTTCTACAATCAGTTCTCTCCAGCAGTATTTACCCAATCTTAAGCTCAGATTTCTTAAACATTTGGCAGTTTTATGGAACAGTCACGCCCTCAGAAACGACTGCATTACCATGACTTCACCAATCAGTGCCTATCAAAGCAGCACCATTGGTAAAGCACATAGATATTGCAGAACAATTTCAAATCAAGCTCCATTGATTTGAACCATCTTCATGGTGACTTATACAAAGCATTTTACTTTCCTAACTTTGGCAATGTGGTCTATCACAGCTGCTGTGGGCAATCATTCATTGAAGTACAGGAACATGGTAGCTTTATACCACATGCTGGTAGGCCTGCTGGAATGAAATCCCATTGAAGCATTAGTGTAGGAGTTTATTTTTTTATAGAAGCTGCAAGTATTGCATAAGATCAAGGTGAAAGAAGTCATACAAAAAGAATGACTGACACCTGAGTCAGATGGACTCATTTTACCTCCTATACTTGATGTAATTGCTAAATAAAATATTCATCTGGCACCTGAGAACCATCAAAATTTCTCAGCAGGTTTTGTGTACTCTCAGCTGGTGTACTTCTCTGACTGGGGGAAACCAAACTGGAATAACTAATACTTCTTAGTCAAATCTCCACTGTCCACAGCACAGCCCTGGGCCCTCCATGCTCCCTGGCTGTAGGAAAGCTCTGGGGCAGGAAGAGAGGAGTCCAGCAGGACAGGGAGCAGGAGGGAGCAGAGAAGTTCTCCAGCAGGTGCCCTGAGGAGAATGTCCAAAGGGCTGAGCATTGGGCACAGTCACAGCAAGGGGACTCTGGCAGAAGACACACCCTGGGACCAGCACAGAGTGGCACTGCAGGTTTCCAGAGTAGCAGCTGAGAATTCTTATTGTTGTTCCTAAAACTCCAGAAAAGGTTCAGTAAAAAAAAAAAAATGCAAAAAAATTTAACACTTTTGTCAGCTCTACTTAACACAATTTTATTGTTTTGAACTCTGATTTGCAGAGCTGATTTTTTTCTTATCCATGTGTAGAGCCACAGCAATATAGTTTCCCCTCTCTTCTGAAGACAATCTGATATTTTACAGAACCACTTTTAGCCCAATCTCCAAATCAATTGTTATAATCTACAAAAACAAGAATACTGCCTTATCTTTGGGAGAGTTTAATTAGTAGGAAACGTTACATTTAAAAAAGATAATATGTAATTACAGCTCCAGCAAAGGTGGACAAAGAAGAAAGAGACAGTCGTCTTTGTACATCCTTAAAAGCATTTAACACACTATTTATCTAAAATTAATGATCAAATTGTGTAGTAATAAGTGGGAGAAAAGCTCAAATGATAGTGGTGGCTGTATTTTTATCCTTTTATTCTCTCAATGAAAGATTGTTTCACTGCCTTTCTATGGTTTCTTGCTGAATTATTTTTTAATTAAGAGCTACACTGTCATACCTAAGAAATATGTTTGTCAAGGATTCTTTTCTTGCCAGTCCTAAGTATGTTTACAAAGAACAATTTATTAATACATAAAAGAGTTATACATTTGAGATATCTTGTCCATGCAAAGTATACAGAAGGGGAAAAAACGTGGAAGAGGGATTGTTTTCCCTTTAATGAACATTCCAAAAGTTCAAAGCTTCCTGATTTAGAAAAGATTCTGTAGAGCTACAAGATGCCTTATGGGCTACTAACAACTGACAGAGACATATTCACAGTGAGGAGAAGAAAACAAACATTATGTTGGCTTCTCAGCCTTGCTGTGTCACATTGCTTGTATGTAATTGTGGGAATACTTCAGCAACAATTCTCTATTTTTTTGAAGTAATTTGCTAGTGGAATAAATATGCAAGCATAGTTTCTTCAGACTGTTTTGAACAAAGACCCTGGAGGTGTTTGTTCTCTTTATGGATTGACGGAATAGAATGGAAAAAAAGGAAATAAAACAGAAAAATTACAGTTAAGCCTGGCATTTAAAGTGGCATATCAGTTGTGCAGGCTTGAAAGGAGCAAGTCTGCTTATCTGACTTGTGATCCAAGGATGATACAAGCTATGGCTGGATACAAGATATACATCATCTGGAAAAGAAGCCAAGTTTTACCTATATTTATTGCTTACAATTTAGTAAGGAGTCTATGGAATTCCCCAAGCAGCCAATGCTTTTGGGTTTGTTCATGATAAGGCACCTGTTGACAGTTCTGTAGTAGATCTAGTGAGGATGTCAGCCCAGGAGTAACATTCAGACTCCTAAAGACACCCAATAGGCAGGAGCTGATGACTGTATTCCAAAGACACATTTGTTGATAAGAGGCAAATGGGACATCTTGATATAGATTTCAGACTTTTCAGTGATAGGCTGAAAAACCATAGCAAATTTCCCTGTGTTAGAAGGCTTAGAATAGAATTTTATACAATTTATCTTTCCCATTTGCAATTAGAAGACTATCTGCAAATCCTGACAGTTGTTTTGTAAAATAAAATAAAATAAAATAAAAAAGAAAGACAAAACTATCTTGCTTTGCTCAGTATATGAATGATGAACTTAAAGCCTGCTTATATTGTCCAACATTCGTCATTTTAAGATCCTTTGTATTAAATATTTTTTGCCCACTCAAACTAAAATTTTCTATGATTTTCTATGTCAGTTTTCCACTTTGAAAGGAAATTTCTAGTCTAAGCAGTTCATCTGTTACAGAAGGACTCTATTTCAAGATGTTTTTTCTTAAAAAGAAAAAATGAAAAAAATGCAGACCAAAACAAACAACAAAACCAAAGCAAACAAAACAACAAAACCTCAAAAGAACCAAATCCCAACTTCCTACAGGCTTCATTTTAAGAATCTATTTTGACAAGAGGTTTGGCTAGTAATGCCTTCACCCCAGTTCTGTCCATTACATCCTGTAGTGGAAATAGAATTCAGCCCCAAAAATGGACAAGTAATAAATATTGTGGAAATGTTTGCTGGAATTCATTCAAGAGGGTGTTGACAGATTTTGCAGACAGAACAAGGAACCCAGACACACAAGTAATTTCATTTAAGGTGTGATTTTTGCTGAGCATCATAGAGCCCACAATGGTATGGTAACCTCCCCTACATGCTAAAGCCTTGGCCAGACTGATGGTGCAATAAATGACAAGGAACTTTCTCATTTATGTTCTCAATATTTCCCCATTGTTTTTTTTCAGCAGTCATAAATAAGGAAGCTGCCTAATGCAAATGCTAGGCAAATAGAAACAGACTAAGCAGATGGGAGCAAGATTCCTAGGGAGCTGGTGGGATCTCCAGAATGAGACCACCCAGAAGAAAGAGGTTGGGGAATGCAGGTTGAGAGAATACACTATTTTCTCCACTAAACTATTTGGCCATTCTCAGAAAGTTCTGCAGTTCTCCACAGAAAAATGTTTTTTGAGGACTGATCTAAACTGGGAATCACAACCTGCTGTGGCTCAGCAGTTGCTCTGTTCAAGTGACTGATATGGTTTATTTACTTTCATACTTATCCATAACTTACGTAGCACTTATCTGAAAAAAACCATAAACACCCCTTCCCCCCAAAAAAAATAAACAAAACTCCCCCCTCACACACAGATAGTATTAAAATATTAGGTTTTAAAAACAGTTTTTAGAACCGAAAAATATAAAATGAGATCATCACATGCTTTTCCCCCTCCCTCTCCATCCCATTTTGCCATTTCTTCTGTAAGGTTGATCTGCCCCAGGCAGGAATTAACTATGCATTTTATCTCTAAGATTTTAATTTCATTTATAAAACAAGTTGGAAGACAAACAGTACAAGAGGTAGGGTGTTGTGTGGGAAAAAAACCACCGTGCAATTGTAGCACTTGAGAATGACTTTGGGAAACAAAATTCTGTGAGACTTACTTAAACTATTTCATAGGAAATCAGTAGCTCTGGAAGAATTGTTGTGGGTTTTTTTTTCTCCCCAGGCTCAAATTTCTGTGAAAACTCAGAGCATTGGCTTAAATATATAATATACATTTTTTCTGAAATTAGCAAAACTTTTGACATCAATGTCTTTTTTAACTTTCTCATCTGTGAAATAGAAAAAGTACCCTTCCAGCTCACAGGAGCTTTAGAAAAGCACAGAAATCAAGTTAGTGTTTGAAAAACACCTATACATTGTATCGATGAGAAGTATATAACAGACAATGAAGTGATTAACAGTTCTTTCCTTAGATTAAAGCCCTACTGGTATCCAGTCAGGCAATCAGATGAAGGTGCTAATGATTAACAATAAGGATTAAATGAAATATTGAACCTCTGTTCATTGGGTGAATTAAATTATCTTGGTGTACAAGACAAAGCATAGAGTTTTTGTTAAAAATAGCATAAGTTTGTGTAATTGGATTCTGATACAGTGTACTCACACAAGGAAGCCCAAGTGAGGTTATGCTGGCAGCATTCATTTTGCTCTGTATTAACTTCTAAGTGTTTGCCTTTGCCACCTTTAATTATACATTGATGGTTTTTTTGTTGCTGTTGTTTTGGTGTTGTGTTGCTTTTTTTTTTCTCCTAGGCATATTTAATCCAAAATTACAATTACCTTCAGTGACCACCCACCCTTTTTTTTCTGAAATTGGAGCAGTATTGAGTTGCTATTCAGCAACTATGATCATCTCAAATTTGCTTAATTCCTTTTCTCTCCCTGAACAAAATCAGCAGCGTGCAGCTCTACCTTAATTACCTAAAAGCTGTTTGCACTGCAAATAGTTTCCTTGCTCCTCACATTTTAGCTCTGGTGGCACTGGGCATGTGCACAGAGCAGTAGACACCATTGATTAACACAGGAATAGTTTCTAACAAGATACAATCAGGAAGAGATACTGTAATAATGAGATACTGCCTTCCCCCCAACAAACTCAATTTAATGCTGCCCAAAACAGGCAACATGACTGAAAGATGGGCATTTCTTTGGAAAAGGTGTAGTCCCAGAAACTGCTGACAGAATGAGTGTGTTCTGTACCTGAACAGCAATGTGCTCAGGAACATGCACGTCACATTCTCACACACCAGCACAGCACATGTTTATAAACAGGCAAAGCAAGTTCATGATGTATGACACCACTTAATTCCTCACTTGTTGTCCAGAATTTGTTTGGGGAACTCAAACCCTCTGTCACCTCACCCTCCCAGAGTGCAATTTACTCTCCACAGAATTAAAGCAGCAAGGGGAAAAAAAAATACATTACTGTGTTTCCAGGCCTTTGGTACCAGAGCTACCTCAGCTGGTTCAGTGGTTCCAAAACTACTGAATAGATTTTATCAGCAGTACATGATGATGGCTTCCTATAGATCTGGTTTCCTGTATATCACTCTGTGAAAATTAAGTGTACTTCAATCATCTTTCTGTTGATCATCAGTCTGCCTGCATCCTACTTTAAGGAAGGGGAGATAGGCAGGAATAATGTGGAAGGGACACTGAGCCAGCTGAGCATTGGGATTTTACAGTGGTGGGGAGTTTGGGGTAGTTTTGAGTGCCTATTTGTCTTCCCCTCAGCATTCTATTTAAAATGTTTATTCTTAGATTGAAATATGGATGTAAATTTTATTTCTCTGAAAAGCATAAGGACTTTCATCATAACATTATACAACATTATAGCACAGAAGTTATCTTTGTTAATTAATACCCAAAAGTGCACTTCATTCTTCTTTTACACATCACAGGGGACAGTTTGCCACACAGTATGTAACTTGCTGAGGAATAAAACCTTCCTTAGTCTCCTTCATTCCACACAGCGTTCTGAAAACACTTTCCCTTCAATTCATACAACTCATAAAATACCCACATGAAGTGAAACTGTGTTTCACAATACCATAAATAGGGAGTGGTGGATGGCCTCATTAATAAGAATACAAACAGCTGTAGAGATACCCAAGAAGATGGTTACCAGCACAGATCATGGGTACCAACAGCATTAAACGTAGTAGGAGGTGTGTGCTTGAGGCAAAACTTAAGCTGTTAGATAGGAGACATTAAAATAAAATCTAAACAGTATCCTTGGGAGAGGTGCTATTTAAGTTACAGGGAACAGATGCATCCGTAAAGGGCTTTTGGTTTGGTTTTAATTATAAAGCATATAATTGCATGTTTCAGAAACTCCAAAAATAATTATTGCCATTTCAGATCTTTGATATTCCTTGTTTTTTCAGTAGCTGAAATTTACTTATGTGATTAATTTTGATTCACGGTAAGCCTTATATCAACTCACAAATTTACTAATCTACTGTTGACCAAAAACTAGATGTTCCCATTTGGAATTATTCTGGACCCGATGCTCTGCTCCACCAAACAGTCTCATGTTTTGTGCTCTGATGTATTTTGCTCTTCAATTAACATGAGGGGTTGTACCCAATTAACATTAGGTACAGCTATAGCCAAAGAATATAACAATGAGAAAGATCAGAGCTTAGCTGCAAACCTGAGAAATGCTAAAGACAGAAAGCTTTATAACCCATGGCTTTCTTCATGCACTGTGACGAGAGACATGGAGTCAACACATACTGGCCCTTCCCTCTGTTACTGCAATTATTTACTGTGAGTAAGTCTGGTGTAAAAGTCCCTCCTCAGCACTAATTCCATGCTGTGCTTTTATTGACATCTGCTCCTCATCCTCAAAGTGTGCTGGAATGAGTCAGACTTCTTATGGCTTTTGAACAGATAAGAGAAGCCAAATTAGATATAAAGTACTATCACTTAGGTTTTAAAACATCCATGGATAATCTGTGGACTTTCTATGAGATGGAAGGGCCAGAACTTGACAGCAGAAGGTGAGCTTTCATACAGACATGAAGGAGACTAAAGGTGGAGCTAACAACCACAATATTGATTCATAGTCATAACATGGAAGGAGAAAAGAAGATTAAACTCTGCAGAACAAAATTGATGGATCTTAGATCTATAAAATGAAGAAATCCTTATGTACAATTTGAAGATGGTTTGCTGTCACATACTTTAAGTAGTGTTGCTTGATGGTGTAAATTAGTTAAGTTAAAATCCGTGTCCTGAAAATGTCAGATTATATACACTGTATACTCAGCAAATCTTGTCACTGTCTACTTTTCCTCCATCTGATGCAAAGCCTTAAAAATATGTATATGCTGAAATGCAGAGACAACTTTTAAAAACTACACAGAATTTTGCTACCAAACAAGGGTCATAGAGTTTGGAAGGAAAACTGTTTCCATCTCAATCTCTATGAACCTCATATCCAACTCTTCTTTTTCCTAAACTCTGATCCCATTCCATGTACACTAACAATTCCATTTTAGCCTGCTGAGTGGCATACCTTATGTTTTAGTTTTTGATGTCCATTGATTGTTTAGCTGGCTGCTGCTTCTTGGAGAAATGTTGCCTCTAAATTAATGGCACAAAACCCAAATATCTTTGGAGTCTGCCCATGACTGAACCAGTGTCATGCAGATCCTAAACCTCAGATCTGTGCCTTCTTGTCAAATGTGGCTGGAATCAACCAACACACTTAAAAGTTAATGATTGGCAGGAGGATAGAGAGGGAGGAGGAGCGAATAAATGTGACTGGGAAGCTAAGGAAAAGGTTGCACAAGATATAGGAAATTAAGTCTAAAAACAACAGTCCTTTTCAGAACACACACATGGAGTCTCTGTTGGATTCTCCAGTAATGTAGATCTACTCATGCACATACCAAAACAGAATGAAAAGCAAAGCATTCCTTTCTGTTTGTTTTCTTGTATTATTTTTTTTTCCTCCACATTTCAATAAGGGAAGCAACCTCTCATGCCCACTTCCATCTAAAGAATTCTTTCAGGCAAATATTTGAATTTCACCTCAAATCCCTTTCATGATGATCCCCAGTTAAGTCACACAAGCAGGACTCCAGTGTATGCTGAAAGGTATGGTTCTAAGTGAAATGCTTTATTCTCTAAGCTAGGATGACACTGTCACTGCTTCCCTGAGTTGCTGCTTTGGTCAGATGGTATAAATCTTGAAACCTACTAAAAGAAAAATTCAGTCCTGAAATAAAGGTAGAGAGAGTATTTGAAGCCTGCTGAGAAATAGCCATTGACTTCCAACGTTCACAAATTCCCATTGAGATGTTTTTTCAGAGAGAATTACAGAGATAATGCATTTTTCTTCATGCTTATAGTCTTGATAAGGTTTTTCAACTGAAGTTACAATCCAATCCAACAGACTAGCTACCTTATAAAGGCACTTATTTGGCACATTTTCTGAAGTATGAATTCTGATGGAATACCAGATGCTAAATCAGTAAAAATGCCTCTTTAATGACTACCAATTGAACAAGAGATCTGTTCAAAGTGGTTTGAATCTCTCATCTGCAGACTGCCTGCTCATTCTTTTTGATGCTAACACCATATTACTAAAATTTACAGCAGTTTTCTGTTTACTAAGATCCTAGCAGCATTGTATTGCTAGCTCCTGAACTGTATCAGAATTAACACCCACTTGTGCTTATTAACTTTTAGAATAGAAACATTATCTTGCTTGAAAGTCAGGGAAAATTAAATAATACACAAACAAACAACACGTCTTTTGAATACTGAATTAACATTTTACAATTTCCTTCCTGATGTGCAGAGCTAGAAGGACTGTGGTTTTTTTAAAAGCATTTCTGAATATTGAGAGAACACTGAAGAAGACAGGAAGTAATTATCTTACTACTTCTGTGGAACCAGCTGAGGACAACTGAAAAGTCTGTCAGGAGAGGTGGAAATTTAATTTTTCCTGAATGTGAGACTTTATTCCCATTCTACACAAGGGTGATAAGCAGCCCAACAAAGGGAGGCAAGGCAGTCTCACCAGAGTTGGGAGGTTAATCCATTACTCAGTCTCACTATAGCATTCATGCTACATGACTTAGTGCATAAATTGAACTAAGAAGCCAACAACGGGATTGAAATCTCACAGGAAGGCAGTATCAAATGTTTCTTTGTTGGTTTGGGTTTTTTTTCCCATGCTTACCTCATCTGCCCAGAGATATTAAATATTGCATGTATTGTAATTGCATATATTTACTTCAAAAATAATTTTTGAAAGAGGCTTACTGCAGATAAACCAAGTAGTAATAAGGCCTCCTGTCCCTTACATCTGCTATCTATAACTTTAAGAGGCTCATCCAAAGAACAATAAATGCTTTAAAAACAATAATGTTCCAAAATACTATTTTGCCACACATTTTATGAATGGGAAAACTGTAATATTTTACCTAAAAACAGACTGTATAAAGTATTTGCAATTATTACATTTACCATGAAGCAACTTTCCTAAGGTCATACGGTAAATGAGAACTAAGAACAAAAAGAAGCAGGAAATGTATCAGCCCAAACTAACCCAAATTGTAAGCAAACCAAAATAAGTAATTTTGATTCAAAAAGAAGCTTACTGGAAAGACAAGAGGGAAAAAAAAAAAAAAAAAAGGTTTAGAAATGGCCAAGCATCCAAACAACCTTCCCCTCCTTTTTCTCTTTTCAGTTTTTTTGTATTAGAAAATTTAAGATGTACTCTTCATTTCTTCTAATTGGTAGTGTCCAACAAAATGGCAAGTAACTGGCATTCTAAAATAGTATAAATTAAATTCCAAAATTTGTAGTGGGTAGTAATATTCAGCATATTTATTGTAGAACTTAAATGGGAACCTGTGCTCTGTAAACAAATGCTCAGCAAGTAATTTCTAAATTATTTCCATCTATGCTAGAGGACTATTCCATAAACTATCATTACCCATTTTACTACACTTCACTGATAATGCTGCAATTCTCCATTTCTGAAATTCAGCTCCTAACAACTCACTTTAAAGCAATGGAAAAGGAATGAAAGAGTGTGTTTTCTTTATTGGAACTGGCCAGAGGCACAGTCAGAAGTAGGCTTCTCCCCTCATGAAACATTACCTGTATATCAATAGTTTAACACTAGCAATAAAAACCATTTCTTAATCTTACCTTGAAAAGAGTCCATTTCTTCAAAGTTAATCATGAGAAAATGAGGCTGTTTGCTTTTGGAGTTTCTGTAACTTTTGAGAGTCTTTATATTCAGCCCTTCAAGTAAAATTTTAAAAAATAAGGACACAGTAACCAAAAAAAACCCAAGACCAACAAACCAACCTGAAAATATCTTTCAGTGCTTTGACAATAAGAGTCTACAGTGAATTAACTAAATTTGTTCTCTGTATTTAGCAGCTTCCAATTCGATCTATTTCAGTTTCCTCTGTTCTCCAAAGGCAGATTGCTGGGTGGTGTAAAAGGGAGTTAATTAGGTATAAATACCAAACAGCACCCAAATAAGAAGGATCATTATGAACATACAGTGAACAGCTGTGCCATTTGATAAACCCGTTTGGTTTCTAACAGTGCTTCTCTCCAAACATTTTCTAGACTGGAGAAAGCTTTTTTCTTTACACAACTGTTTTCCATTAAAACAAAATCTGGTCTATGCATGAAGGGCTAGGAAAGGCCAAAGAGAAAATTAGCTATATTTTTCTAAGGCAAGAATAAAGTTTGTGATAGCTGTATTAATAATTATTTATTCACTAACAACCACAAAAGTAGTACTATAATTGAAAGAATCAGTGTGTGAAATGATCATTGGATTGTGATAGGGACTAAAAATATTGCCAGATGTCTTTTTATTTATTATTATCACAATTAAAAAAATAAGACTATATACTTAACTGACTAAATTTAGAGCTATTGAAAAATACTCCATCAGTGACTATCATATTTCCTCAGTTGAAATCTCGAGTTAGAAGAGACTGTATGAGAAAGCAGATTCAGAATTCAGTTTTTCAGTAATATCACATACCAGTCTATCCTCTATTTTCAGAAGTGATTGATCATGTAGAAATCTGATGCTAACCTGAAGTTAATCAAGTACAAACTGTCCCATGAATAACAAGTGGAAGCTTAAATCAACTTTAATTTCCTATGCTCACTGATATCCTTGACTCCTAAAAGTTTCACCATGGATGTCTTACTAATGAGATGTAGCTTACACTACTGAGATTGCACCTCAAATCCAGACATTATATAAGAAAACACATAGATTTCAAAATGCACTGGAGTCACAGATCAAATTAACTGCCAGATGTTCCGAGTAATAATCACTCTGCCCATTTCAAATCCACCACCAGTATCAAAAGTTATTAAAGATTAGTTTCAATCCTATTTGATAAACTGCTTGAAAACTGGCTTTTTGTGTTTTTGGCATAAAAATATCTGGAACTGAATGGAATATTGCAGATTTTCTGACCAGACAAGCATCAGATTTTCAAGCAACAGCTACTGGCCTGAACTTTGATTTATAGAAACCTCTCTGTTGTACAACCAAATTTCTATGACATCCACTCATAGCATCTTCTGACTTTGGTGTCAAATGGACTTTGTGCATCAGCAGAGTGAATTCTGAGTAAAGGGTCACTAACTAATTTAAAGCTCTAATTTCAGCACTTACTATAATGATTTACCTGCATTTTTCTGTTAGTATGAGCACTTTGTTCACATAGTGCAAGCCACACACACCCATAATCATTGGTATGCTAGGCAACACTTCTCTAATATACAGAAAAAAAGATCCTGCAAGACTGTGATAGGAAATTAAAAGCAAACAAAAAGCCATCATATTTACTTGGACTTCAGCTTCAGCTGTCATAATAGATCCTAAACTTGGGACTTATTCAGATGGAAGTTTTTCTATACAGACTGAGCATTTTCACGTTACGGGAATTCTTTTCAAGATAAATCCTTTCGTGTTGGATTTTTCTCAGCAACACAGGGTATTAGTCTCTTCAATGTATCCTTAAGTTATATAATTACAAATGTACAAAATATAAGCCCTTATGCATTCTTCTCTCCCCCTGGTATCTGTAGTAACCAAATCTATGAATGTGAAGACTGGATTTCAATGTAGTATAGATCTTGCTTATTAGTAAAAAGCATAAAGGAATTGTTGTAAGCCTGTTTGAATAGACACTTCTTAGAACTTTTTCACTGATAGAGCAAAGACTTCATTATTTCATTAGCATTCATGGGATTTACCCACACAGCTTTCCCATGTGAGACTGAAGAAATTTACCCTTGAGAAAAAACTTAGTAAAGGTTAATATCATCCATATGTGGGATTTTACTGTAATGCCCTCACAAAAACAAACAGTGGAGGTCAAACCAACCAAACAGGAACTGCAAAAAAAATACCTCAGTTTTCCCCTTCTAGCTATTTTCTTTCCTGCAATAAATTGCCATTCACATACTAGAAAGAAAGAAAAAAAAAAACCAAAAAAAAAAAAACCAAACCACCAACCCAACCCCTAAACTGTAGTACTTTAAGGGAAGATAAACAGTACAGCAATCTGGAGGATACAATATCTTTAAAATTCTCTTTTGTCAATAATACCCTCAAAATTCTCATAATGAATATGGGGGTGAGTGAGTTTCCAGTTATTACATTATATCTGTATGAAACATTACAATTTTAATTGAGGTTCATAGCATTGATTTCCCTTTATCAACACTAACACTCTTCTAGAGGCCCCAGCATGTAAAAAACTCCCATGGAACTGAATAAGCTGTGATTACACTTATTGCTGAAATAATTTCAGATACAACTGAAAATGTTAGTTATGGTTTAAGAAGTGTGCTATGAAGTTATCCCTTTCTTAGGCAGAATATTTGAGTTTTGGAGCCTAGCAGAGGAAAAAAGGGATCTCTAATAAATGACCTTTCTCTTTCAAATGATCTGCAAAGTCTGAACCTGAAAATATTCAGGACACAGTATGAGGTTCACCTTTTAATTCAGATGTTTAATTAGTCATTATTTCTCAACTTGCAGAACTGAGGACTTGAAACAGAATCCTAAATATTCTTAATCAAGCTGTAGCTCTTTGACTGATTTATGTGTTATTGCACCACTAAGGAAAGGTCCCAGAGCTATCATTTTGCTCACTATTTGATGTGGGAATGAGAAGAGAAATTCTGCCCTTGAACCAAGCCTGGTGATGCACACCCTCCTCTCTCTGAGCCACTTTGCAACAGCAACAGCAGCCAACATTGCTCCTGCTTTAGGTACCAGTGCAGGGGCCCCAACATTGGTCTTGTTTCAATAGCAAGGGCAGAAGGCTGATACAACCCAGCAACTTCTGATCTTGCCTACTGGAGCAGGGAGCCTAGAGAATTGCAGAGCTTCTAGTCCTAGTGCAAATGTTGAGATTTGGGGTGATTAAACACTCCCTGACCATGCCTAGAACACAGGCTCACTCCAAAAGTTGCCAAAGATCACCTAACCCAAGCCCAAATGCCATATATTTGCTGCTGAGGCACATGTTAAAAAGCATAATGTTTCCTAGATGACAATGACAGCATCAGCGTTTATCCTGCAAATAGTATTATAACAAAAATAATTCTTCATTTACTGGCAGTTCACCAGAAACACAAACCATTATGTTTTCAAGTGTAACACTTAGCTAACACCAGCCATTTAGAATAGCTCTTGTTAGTTATTCCTGAAAGAAAAACAGGACAATGTCTGTTGCCTCACATATATCCCCTAAGGACTAAGACTGTGCTACTGGAAACAGTGGCTGGTGTGGAGATGAAGTGAGCATCTAAATGTCACCAAGATATGGCTTCATGGGAGAATGGGCTTGTAAATTAGTCTTAGCTTTGGAAGTTAATTCCTCCTTCTTCTTCTTCTAGATCCAAGACTATTAAACTCTGTAACATGCTACATTTGCTACTTGTTATTTCAGTTGCTTGAGCATGGCATGAAACAAGAGGTTTCAAAGAAGGAGTAATACTACATCACAGAGTATTTTTTACTGAAATATATATTTCTTAAGGCATTCACTGTATTTCATGGAGTGTATTTCGATATGAACTTAAGACATCCAGTGCCTGGAAAAATGCTGGAGTTTGTATTTACAAAGCCACAGTAAATGTAACAATAACATGTTTGAAATAACAAGAAAAAATTGACCATTGTGCTATCTGGAGCATCTTAATTCTGAACAGCAAGAAAGGCCAGTGAAAACTTACACAGAAAGAACAAAGTCCTCAGAGAGGAGCGAATATCAAGAATACCAACACCTGACAATTCCTGCTCATTTTTCCACAGTCTGTTCAGTACAAAAAGTAAGACAGAGTTTTATGGAATTGCTTAGTATCCTTTCTTCTGAGATTCTATGACTTTATGTCCAGCTAGTTTGTGATTAATTTGAATCCATGAGCTCATTCATTGGTTTATGTTGCACCAACCACTTCCAAACTCCAAAGAATAGTTTGGTTTGTTATTATAAAAACATCTATACAATTATCAGTAAATTAATAGCAAGTGCTATATAAAGTATCCTCTAGATCAAGATGCATTTAGAAAACAAAGCGAGTGCAAAAAGTACAAACTTTTCCAGTTTGCACAAAGAAATATAAATATTTGGACAATAAATTTTAAAAGTCTATTCCGTTTGTATTATTGATCCTTACTGGCAACTAAGAATGTTACATACAGTCTTTTAAGTGGCACACATCAATATTTTCTTTAGTATTTCTTTGTCATAATAATGAACTACTTGACAGATTTTCCAACACTATATTCAATAATATATATAAATTTATTTCAACTAATACCTGTTTTCATGTCTCCAGGCAGCATTGCAACTACAAAACTAATTAAATTAAATTATTTTTTACTATTATTAAAATAATCCCACAAGAAAGAAAGAATCTTGTCTTTAGTCATCATTGCCAGTATGTGCTTAGGATGTATTGGCTTGAAAAAACAGAAGCACTGAAAAACTCTGTATACATTTTATAAATCTGACATTTACAAAGTGATAAAAACTGTAGGCAGCCTAAGATCCATTTATTCCTGGTAGGGGATTAAATTAAAAAAAAAAAATTAGAAATTTTTACTATCATTACTTTTATTAAAAAAAGGTAGATCTCCTATACAGGATTAGGTTGCAAAAGTCAGTGAATAAAGGAGTTCCTTTCTCTTACTGGGATGATATAATGCTAGCCACAATTAACATCACTCAGCTCTATGAGACAAAATAGATCTAAAATGTACAGAACAGAAATTTCCCCACTGATGACAACCTGTTTTCCTTTCTTTTGGGACTGTCACAAGAATAAGAAAAATCTAGGTGTGTCTCAAAAGCCACTAGAGAAAATTTCCAAGTCCTTTGGAAAGGTAAACAATATTTAAAATATAATGTAATCTATTAGAAATGCAGTTTTATAGTTTAAGAACTGCATTTGGATAGTGGTATATGGAACAGAGACAAACTGATCCCATAATAAAATAGCTGTTTATTTAATTTGCTCTGTTCTGAACACTTGGTGTACTTGCATTTTAATACTCTGTAGAAATTATCTGTTTAAATAACACACACAGATTAAAATATTCCTTGCTTATCTGTGGATCAGACATATATTTAGTACATGTGTTCCTGTGAAGTAAATGTGAGGATTTGCAGAGTTTCTTTCTTCCAAAGTCACCTAATGTAAGAGAACACCAAATATGATTCAGCATGCTGGGGAGAATCAGTCCAAGAGTTAGAGGACTCAGGACAAATAAGTTTCACTATGAACATCCTTACAGCCCTCTAGGATTACTGTTTAAGAGAAGGCTGATGTGCAGTATCTCTGGGAATCATAGTTTTCCTCTACTACTAACACCATTTCTAAATATATTTCAAATCCAATTTACACTGTACAACCTTCATGCACAACGTGTGACAATTAATTATACATATATTTAGCTTTTCAAAGAACCTAAATTTCTTTTGGGGAATTAGAATAACAGAATTTTCAGAGTTGAAAGGGATGTTTAAGATCATCTTGTTCCCACCCCCTCTGCCATGATCAGGGACACCTCCCACAGCTCAGGTTGCTCAGAGCCCTGTCCAGCCTGACCTTAAAAATTCCCAGGGATGGAGCTTCCACCACCTCCCTGGGCAACCTGTGCCAGTGTCTCACCACCTCATGGTGAACTTCTTCCTAACTTCCAATCTAAACCCACCCCCCTCTAGTTCTTTGCAAGACTTGTTGAATTACAGGGCTTGTTGAAACTTTCATTCCTTCTGGATTTTATTTTTTAATATCAGTGCTATTTTTACTTAAACATTTCTTCTTTGCCACTTTAATAAAAAAAGATTGAAGCTGGTTCTTGGGTAATTTTGTGTTCCATGTAGAATATTCTGCAATTCTTTAAAAGAATTTTACAGTTTAAGAGAGTGATGGTATATATGTCAATGGTTCATAAAATAATGGTTTTAAGAAAAATTGGAAACCCCAAGAACAAAAATAAGAGCATACTCAAGTGAAATGAAAAAGCAACAAATCAAAACCTTTTTACAAGTCATTCTTTTCATATTTTATTTCTTACTCAGTAAATCAGCAATCCATAGATTTTCACCTGTAAAATACTGCTGCAGGAAATTGCTCAGTATGAATTATAAAGAGAACAGTTTAGCTAATTAGAAGTTTGACTAAGTAACAAGTTACTTAGATGACTAAATCCCAATTTCAAAATAATTTATCCACTTAGCTTGTCTCATGAAAAATTAATGAAAAACGACTCATATTGAATTTAAATTACTTGCAGATATGGTTTGGTTGGTTTTAAATGTGTTTTACCAAAAACTAATATGATTTTAAAAATAAATAGTACTGTATCCAAAGGCTTTTTAAGATTATGTCACCATATTCTAAACTGTTCCATGGTTACCACCAAAGAGAGCATGTGGCAAGAGGCAGCCTAATGAAAGCTTTTAATTTATATTGGATTTATATTGGTGTATCCAAAATCTTTCTAAACAGCAGCAATACAGTACTCTACTTCTTGAATTGTCTATATCTTATAAAGGCTGAAAACCAGTTAATTTTATTAAAGCAATGGTTATATCAGTCATACTTATTAGCCAAATGGAAAAGGGGAAATAACTGCATCCTGATGTAATTTTACACTAAGATAACAATAAATATTTTATTCCATGTTTTCTCCTCTGACAGAAATTTTATATTGTATAAATTAAACTTTTGTAGAGATTTTATGCTTAGTCACTTTGTAAAATGTCAACAGCCAACCTTTAGAAGAAAAAAAAATAGTGGGAAATAAAAACATTTTAATAAATACAGACAGGAGTTTGAACTGTCCAGAAAATTAGGGAACAATGGTCAAAGTTCACCCAGAACCAAACTGCTTGACTGAGAAATCAGAATTCTGGGCTTTGACCAGTCAGGGAATCTGCTCTAATGCTCCACTATAAGACAGAAATTCTAAAAGTAGCCCAGACACACAGATAATTATTTGCATTTTAGATATTTATCCAAAAATTTATAACCAAACCCTGGTAAATAGAAAAGGAACTATTTTTGCAATTCTTAAGGAAAGTGAAAGATAAATTCTCACAGAAACATCTAACCTATAATAATATTTTTGTTATAAATATCCATTCTGTAAAGTAGAAAAGTGACTCACAAAAAAGACATCTCACAAAAGCTTGTCTCTTTTTTATCTGTCAGATCAAATACTACATATTACCTCTCTTTACAAATGTTGCCTCATTTGATTTTTAAAGCTCTAACCTGTCTTGTATTTACAGCTTCCATATATCTCAGGAGATGTCAACAAATACTGACTTGACTTCTCTTCCATATTATTCTATTTACTGTTTTTGGGAAAGCAACATTTATGCAACATTTGACACACTTATACTTAGGATAAATCCCTTTTTCCCCAGACACTGCCTGCTCCTGCTAGCCATGGGCAGGGACACCTCCCACAGCTCAGGTTGCTCAGAGCCCCATCCAGCCTGACCTTCAAATCTCTCAGGGATGGGGCTTCCACCAGCTCTCTGGGCAACCTGTGCCAGTGTCTCACCACCCTCATGGTGAAGAACTTCTACCTAACATCTCATCTAAATCTCCCCTCCTCTAGTCTGAACCCATTCCCCCATGTTCTATCACTCCCTGACATCCAAAAAAGTCCCTCCCCAGCTTTCTTGTAGCCCCTTCAGACACTGGAAGGATCCGATAAGGTCTCCTCAGAGCCTTCTCCTCTCCAGACTGAACAACCCCCAACGTTCTCAGTCTGAATTCATAGGAGAGGTGCTCCAGCCCTCTGATCATCCTTGTGACCCTTCTCTGGACGTGCTCCAGCACATCCATGTCTTTCTTGTAATAGGTAAGATAGTAAAAAGTAAAATAATGCCATCTCTTCTTTAAGGGGACTTTTCATTGCTGTTTTCTAATTTCACTCTGGAGAGATTTCTTCTTTTTTTCGTGGTATATTCTGTTAAATCTAGAACTTCCACTTGCATCCTGTAAGGAGTCAGTCCTGGTGTGACAGAAATGTCACAGGTTTGGGTAAGCCCTCCATTAGCCCTCTCCCCTCTAGCTGTCCCAGCCTTTGGCTCATCAGCTTGTAATAAGTTTTTCACTGATCTCCCTGTTTGAATCCGAAGTGAGAATATGTAATCATCCAGTTCATTTTTATGCATTACACAACACTATCAGATTTTTTTTTAAAAGAAACATAATTGGCTCACTTCCCTTGATTTAACTGAAAACTGCAAAACAGTGCTTGGAGCCAGCATTTTCCTTCTGGAAGACATCCACTGCTTAGAATAAAATGCTGTGCAAGCCTCCTCCAGTTGTTCTTCACACTTTCTGAAAGCTTTACTCTTCTCTTTCTCACTCAAAGTATTTCTTAGTTTGTTATTTTTCTGGCAATGTGTGATGTGTCCACTGGACTGCAGAATTATTCTCAAATAAAAAAAGGTCCCAGATAGGAGGTCTCACTACTTCGGATTTAGTATGTAGCAGAAATGGGGACAAAGAGAGCAAATATTCTAAATATTGCATTGAAACCTGTAAGTGTTTATACATATGCTTATATGTATATTTCTAAAACTGACATAATGCCAAGCAAACTGTCATTTACACAGAACTGACTGAAACAAATGTTTCCTAAAATTAACTTCTGAAGCATTTTCATTATGACATTGCTAAGTATAGGGATTTTCTGAAACATTAGTAGGAAGGGTACTTGAAATTTTAATTATATTGTTATGAAGACACAAGGCAAAACAGAAGCCAGAAAAATAGGATAGCAAGATGAAAAATACACTAAATTAATTGAGGAAATAGAAAACACCATGCACAATCTATAAAATTGAATGAAAACATTCAGTGAAATCTAGCATTTTTTTAAAGAAAAAAAAAAAAAATCTTAAACTGTTGAGTCATTCCATATCTAGGCAATGGTCACATAAAGTGATATTATTTTTACTGTGTCTCTGTTTAACTCCATTGTAGCAACTTGGGTTCTACCAGGATTCATAAGGGAGAGGTGTAAAATGAGGACAAATGCAGCAGAAATTACTCCCCAAAAGCAGAATTTACAGTAGAACACATGATGGAGGGCCCATGAGTGTACAGCTTCCAGAGCTGAGCCAGCCTCAGAGAGGATTGCATGCACCCCATGTTGAAACATAAAGGAACAAATAAAATTTCCATGGAAATCTTAGGGTTTGTTTCTAATTCTTTGTTCCTGCAAATATAAAACAAGTCCAAAGAGAATATTTAAGCACAGGAAATCTTTAAAGCAGGAGACACTTATATTGTAAGTCAACCTTAAAAACATGAAGAGTTCAATTGCACTCAAAACAGGGAAACCAAGCACAGTGGATCTGCATTAACATCAAAGAATACAAGAGAAAAAAAAAAAAAAAAGTCATAATCTCTCTTGAAACAGTAACTCACTCCACTCTTTATGATGTCCTCTGTGTCAAGGCCACAAATACATTAAAACTCCTATTCTATCCCTTGCCTCCTGATAATTTAAAAGCTTAAGGGTTTTTTTGTTTGTTTCTTTGTTTGTTTGGGGGTTTTTTTGTGAGAAAACTTTCAAACATCTACAATAGCTGTTTAAAACCCATTTTATTTTCTTTGACTTGATCTTGAACTAATGAAGGCCTGCAAGGAATCACCAAAACAAGTTTCTGTGAATGAACTGAAATGGAATTCTCTTTGTTTCAGGAAAGTCCTGGATAGAATAAAAGCATTACAATTGCATTACAGAAGAACACACATAATATCTCAGCCATACCTAACCAATATATTTTTTTTAAATGGATGAAACACATTGACACAGAAGCCAAATTTCTCCTATTTTTAGTTTTTAAAACGTTCTGAAACTAGAGGAGAGCACAGTAGAAAGTCTCTAACATCTCTCAATGCCTACAGACTACCACTGAGAGCAGCATTATGCACTCTATGGTACTTTTTCACTATATTCATTGATACAAGTAGAACTAAAACACGCTGATAAAAATAATTTATTACAAATAAGGCATATTCTTCTTCAACAAATCAGGTTCCAAACATAAAAGTTAAAAAACACAGAGCCAGAAATAACTGAGCATCCAAATGTGTTACTAAAGTGATACGATTAATTACTGTTACTTGTACAAATTTATTTATTTAGATGTATTTGTTTTAAATATTTAGCCAGAAAATTACCATCAAGATTAAAAGAATTACACCTAGCCTACAGCAACAACATGCTCACATTTCCAGTATCTAAAGGCTAATAGTTTACATCAGGGATAAAACTAAGCACAGTTTAGCAAGCAAGTTACTGAATAGGAAGATTTCATTATGGATGGTAGGATGAGAACTTCCTCCCATGTGAAGAAAATAAGGCAAAGAGGATAATTCATAAGGGGGAAGAGAGGCACTATCAGGAAATGTCTCCAAAGCAATAGTTAAATACATGAAGATACACTGCACAGCCTTCTGGCAAGCTCCAACTGGCAGTGGTGAGAGAGCTGAGACAGAATGCAGTATTTTAAGTAGGCACCTTGAACTTAAATAAAACTTCTACCTTGAAAAAGACCATTTCATAAATGAAGCACTTTTCCTCATGGAACGCTTGTGCTCCCTCTGGGACACCCGACTGGCAAATGTCAGCATGCAAAGAAGATAAGAAGGCCTTGGAAAGCCAGTAGAAAGATTGACAGCAGCTGGCAAGCCCTCCTGAGGGGTCAGGGATGTTCAGCCTGGTGTTTACCCCAGTGCTCAGAGGGCTGAGGCCAGGAGTCTCCGGCTTCTTTTCGGCAGTCTGGAGAACGATTCCTATTCAGGCTGGTTAAACCATAAGTACATCATGGTTGTTATGTTCCTGAGTAACATCACTTGTTGTGATGGTTTGCTTGCTTATCAGTTTTGAGTAGATGAGAAAAAAATCCATATAGGTTTTCTTATATCAAGAGAAAAAAAAAAATCAATATCCTTTTGCTAAAGCCCCAAATTATTTCTTTTCAGACCTGTCTTGCTTGCAATTGTCTGTACCTGGCCTTACAAACACATCCTGAATTACCCAGGAATTCCCTTCTAAGCTTTTTCATATATTGTTCAAGAACACTGGCAGTGCTGGCTCTGTAAATGACATTCTTCTTTTTCAAGTGACTATTAGGCCACAAAAAATGGCTACATAGACTACCTGCAGTGCCATTAGAGAAAACATGCTCACAATACAAACATGGATAGGGTCTCATCAATATCCCAATATTCACCTCACTTTTTTAGCTGATATCCTGTTGAACAATCACATTCTGCAGTTTCAGCTATATAGAATAGACTATGTCCTCTGGAAGTAAAAATAGTTTACTGCCATTGAATGCTGCATCATCTGGAAAATCATTCCATAACAATTCCTTTACATGAATAGGAAAACAATTTCTATGGTCAGCCCATGAAGGGGAATAAATATATAAATGCAAACATAGCATTTTTTCAGAAATCCACAAAATACCAGCTTTGGCTCTGAACATGCCTGGCTAACTGGGTACTGGATGCTCATATTTAGAGAGAGCCCCACTGGCTGTGGTCCTGCCCGTTGTTCTCCACTGCTGAGCACTCTGCTTACAGAACTGGACTTTGGGGCCGAGCTGGTGGCTGCTTTTCTGTTCCAATATCAACAAACTCACTAACAAGAAGTAGTATTCAAGTGGTCAGGACAGTGAAGTAATGCTGAAACTCACTTGTAAAGTGTTGATCACTAAGACAATCCTACTTTGTAAAACAGTAATAAATTTTTAAGTCTTTGATAACAAAAATAATAGCTCAGATTCAGTTCTATCTTCACAGAGTTCATATTTAAAAATTACATTTTTTTCAGACTGGAAATTTCAGATATTGAGGAGAGGGTGAAGCCCATACACAGAGGAAGAGAAGGAATGCACTGAATACATGTTACAAAATCCAAGCATGTGATTTGCAGGTAATTGATAATGAAGGAATCAAAGCCCTGTGTGCAACCTAGCATGGACCTGTTTTGCAGGTCCTATTGATGGACCTACAAAAGGTCCATCAATAAATGTAGACACATACAAATAAAGCTTGAAGGTGTCTATGTCTATTTGGCTACAGTCTCTTAAAACTGCAAGCACATATATCAAAAACAATTCAGAGCTCTCACTGAAGTCAGTAGGAGACTCACACTGCCTAGAAAACAAAGGATCTCTCTTCTCCAAAGGTTTTGTCAAACCACAGTTTCACTAGAAAATTCTCTATGTACTTTCATTTTCATGCAGTACAATATATACTCCTGATCCAAATACTTTACAACAGCAGTCTCTGAGGTTTGTGCTTCACTTTTCAACTAGCATACAAGTTCACAGTTTTCTAAATATAGTTTACAATCACAGTATAACAAGAAGTAAGTTTTCCACTGCATGTCATGTATTTTGTATATAGTAAAAGATTCACAATGTACTTTTCTACTTTTTTCATTGTTGGCATACACAGACCTGACAAATAAACACTTTCTCACAGATTGCCCATGTAGAGTTCACAGAATATGAAAGGTGGAAACCTGGACTCTTCCTCTATTCTTTAAAAAATAATTTCAAAGTAAGTTAATAAATTTTACGTCTGTCTGTTGGAAAGATCTCTTCTTCATGGGAGTTAAACCATGTCACTGCTTAGCAAAGTTTTTCATAACACAAATAATGACCCACTAACTTCACCACTACCATCCTAGGGCATGGTGAATACACCACACTTCTTTAACACAGCAAACAAATCCGAATTTAAACACAGATATAAAATATTAAGCAGCACTTATTTAATATCAGATTCAGTGAGTGCTTCCAAATGATATAAACCACTTATTTTAACAGGGTTGGTTTTAATTTTTTTTCCTGTCAATTCCGTTTCCAGTCTCTGTGTTCATGTAATAGTAACAGAGTACTGTATTTGGATAACTTGAAAATTCCATATTTCATCTCCTACAGGCAACACTAATTATGAAAAGAATGGCTTTGGCATCTGTGTTAAACACATCTTTATGCATAAAATTTCATCCTCCAGTATGGATACACTTGGTATTTATTAACAAAAACCAATACACTTTACATACATCATTAGGGACATGTCTCAGTCTACCTTTCATAGAATTTTACATAGTTCTATCTTGTAGATTCTGCTTTACCTCACTATGTCAGCCAGAAGAATTGAGAGAGTAGTAAGAAATGGAGTAGGGAGCTCAGAAGAACAAATTGGATTTCTAATTTAAAACTGGAATTGAAACCATTATTCAGTGCTGTATTATTTTATTCTTTTGAAGAAGGGCAAAACCTTTCAGATTCTAAGTTATATATAGTTTTCTACTTCCCCTCCCTACTGACAAATAGATTAGTGGAGGCAATTTCTCTCCATTAAAGGTTTTACACTTGACACTGTAATGCAGCAACTGTTCAAATTACCCTTTAGGGGAGCACTTTTTAATTCAAAGTAGCAGAAGGATTTGCATTTTTCACTTCAGGTGAGCATAGTTCTTCTTCCTCCCTTCCTCTGTCCCATTTAACTCCATATGATTCCAGCTCAAAAACAAACAAACAAACAGAAAAAAACCCCCAAAAAACGTTGTTATGGATTTTGTTGTTGTTGTTAGTAAAATAACTACAAATTTGTGCAAATTTTTTACAAAAGCTTGGTAGGTAGAAATAAAAAATAAAGACAATAGATTTATGTTGTAGGGAAACATCAAATTATTTCAGCTGTTATGACAGACTAGGGAGCAGTGAAACATCTACAGAGCATGAAACAAGCATGGGTAGGAGACTAACCAATACAATGATAAGAAAGTTGGTTTTGCTTAAGAGCTCCCCAGCTGTGGATTGGCATCTGCAAAAGCCAAACCCATAATATATTACAGAATACCCAGTGAACTTGAAAAGAATTACGCTAAGAACGATATTTTAAAAAAAAAAAAAAAAAGGAAAAGGTTTTAAAATAAAATATAAAGAAGACAGAAATAATGTAATTAATATAAAGAGATAACCTAAAAATACATATGCTCTTCATGTAAGTATTAGCACCAGAACTGATATTCTCCCTCGTGGCTTTATTGGATGACTGTGCCAACCCCAGGCAACTGACCCAGTTGTTCACCTCTAAAAAAAGATTCTTATTAAGACTTGTCTATGAAAGCATGACTTAGTCTCTAAAGGTTAGCTGCCAAAACCTTATTTCTTTGAATCTGTGTCCTCTTGATTCTGACTCAGAGTAGTAATTTCCTTTCTGTTTGCTATCAGCCACACAAAAGACAAATCTTTGCTAGGAGCAGCTGTAAAGAGGTAGTTGACTTCTTGCTGGGAGCAAATTGTAGATTGACCATGCTGAAAAATTATGTGTTTTTTTCTTTAAGATATATTTTTCAAGTGTTTACAAACAAAAAGCAAACAAAAAAAAAGCCCCATATGATACTTTAAGACCATATGCCACAAAGCAGAAACAATATAGTAATTTTAAGGGTAATGAATTCCACTATTAGTGGTTTGATAAGTAGAAATTAACATTTTCCTCCAGATATCTGGAGTTCATGGAGACTTCAAAAGGGATTCTCATCCTAGGTCAATGAAATACATGTAAGGATTGCAGAAAAAAATCTACATACAGAAAATTGTACCTGCTACATGAGAGCTACTTCAGCAATCAGGCTCCTAATCCAGAATCTGAGACACTTTGTAGCCTTCATGGATTTCCTTCTCTTGCTCAGCAACTAACTTAAGTTCAGATGCTGAACATATGGGTCAACAGCTCTCAGTTCTTTTAATAGAAATTTAGCATTAATGATCTAGACCTTAATGTTTTTATGACTCTTATTCTCTGTCAAGTAGTGATATTTTTTTCCTGTTTCCTGTGCATAATTATACATAATAATATGTATGAACGAATGCATTTATGAATTATAACTATAATAACCCCATTATTATAAATATTATAAATACTCCCAATCCTTGGAAACAGAGGTCATAGAAGTACTTAGAAGCAGCAGTTTCTCACTATATGCTTTTATGTATCAATCTGGAATACTAACCCCAAACACACCTTGTACACAAAGCTGGTTCCTGTTTTTTTTCTCTGCCAGAAGAATCTTGTTCCATATGACATAAGGGTATATATTCAATAAGAATGCCATATTTAAATTCTACCTTTGCATTAAATTAGGTTTTCTGAGATTTTTGTTAAAATAAATCACTGGATAAATTTACCCCATCGTACAATATGCAGAATTAAGTCTTTTGTCTCTCATACAAAATTGATTACAGGGTTGATTTGTAAGAAAGAAAGAAAACAAGTTTTGCACACCCTAAAATTACATGTATAGAAGTGCAATTATTACACAAGATATCACACATGTCCCACACTGCACTGGTCTTTACCAGTGCTATTGTGAGACTAGCAAGAACAGGTATAAAGGGAACTGCAGAATTCAAAAAATGCAAATATATTACAGTAATTTCATCTACATGCCGGAAAGAGAACACAATGTTTAAAACACTTGAAGCTTTTCTGGAGTGTATATGTAAATGGGACTTGAATAAGAAAATACCTTAGAAAAAGTTGCACATCAATGATTGCAGGTAGCTTTTGTAATTTCATTTCAAGGTCAAAGAAATGTACACTGGTTTATTGGTGGAGTGCTTTTCATACCCTATATCTTTTTTACTTTCTTTGACCTCTTAGTTATAACTATATAAAGAATTAGGAAAATATACTTCGGCAAAAAACCCCAAAACCTAATAGCAGAATTTTAAGTAAAATGGGTGTTTCTTTTAAACAACACCAAAAGACAAGTTTAAATTCTGGTACCATAGATGAAAGACTGTCACTCATTTCTCAAAAAATAGCAATGAGCATCTATAATGACCATTTAACTAGTAATTTAATAAAAAATCAGAAATCACTAGTAAATTGTCGAATCTTAAATGTAATTAGATTCCAAAGTTCCAATTTAATTTTAAATGTATAAAACATTATGAAGTGAGTAAAGCATAAGCAGCTTTTGAGGAAGGTTCTGTAACAAACATACTGTTATATCTGTTTCCAAAATAAAGTAAAATTAAACTTGGCCTAGAAGCAAGAATAAGGAAAATTTCATCAGAAAAATATTAAAGATTATTTTGCTAATTAATTAGATTTTGGAACAAACAGTTTTATTACACTATTAACTCTCATGTATTTTGATGATACAGAAGTTCAAACAATGTTAGAAACCAGAAGACATCAGAGAAGGGATACTGAGAGATCCCACTAGAAATTCATAGGGTATCAGAATATAATTGCTGCTTACTAAATGCCAGGCAGTTGATCAGGACACATATTCACAATGTGCTGCCTTAGAAGTCCTGTTAGGTGCTTCATTTTAGAACCCCAGGTTTTTATAGCTGTATACCTTCATGCTTATCTCAGCCTTCATTTCATTAGTCAGTAAATCAAGTTTTTCTAAAATTCTCTATTGTATTACATCCCATCTTCTTCTCATACTAGTAGCTCTTCTTTGCACCTAATCTAGCGTGAAGTAATTTCTTTTAAAAGCTCAAGATGAAAACTGTGAATGCAAGTTCAGTTGAGTTCATCCTAACATATATATATAAAGATGTTATAGTGTCAGCATTATCCAAATATCCAGATACATCACAGTATTTAATACTGAGTTGGAAAATATTAACTATTTTACAACAAAGACAGAGCAAGATCAAATGGCAAAAATAACTAAAACTATTCACTACAGTACACCACAAATTTTCAATGAAATGTCTCCTCTTTGGAGCAGAGTTCTGAATGCTGGCTGAAATGTGTACATTCCCTTTACAGGGCCAAACAACATCTCAGAGTAGGATTAAAAAAACACAAAGTATAGTAATTTCTAGGCCTACACATTAGATCAATCCTGAGGACAGGACAAATCTCATATCCTGGCCCTGGACATCTCTTAAGACTGCAGAATTCTACTTAGAAGCCTCACCAGAGAACAGCTTGAGAGAAATGAGCTAATAGGACACAGATTCAAAAAAAGGGAAGGGTAGCAGCAGTATAGTTACAGGGGTTTGAGACAGTATTAAAGACTGAAAGGCCTAATTGTGAGTTCTACCTTACTGAAAAGGTCCAACAAAAAAAGAAAGAAGTCCAAACCTTTACTTGCCACGTCCTAAGAAAGCCCACTCTTCCTCTCACTGACATAGACAAATGTAAGACACATTTAGACAAAAAAAAACAAAACCACAACCCAACAGCAGTAGAATTTAAACTCTGTACCCTATGAACTCTATATTTAATTCTTTGCTAACAAGACCTGGAGCTCAGAAATGCCAGGTAGAGTCTAAACACTGCGTTCTCATTCTCTTTGGGGAATTTCAGCTACAACCTAGGTAGAAATCAGTGGGAGTCTTGAAATAAATAAGAAATTTAGGTGAGTTTCAACTGTTTTAAGTCAATGTAGTTCAGTTTAGACAATGAAACTTGAAATGTTTAATACCAAGAGAGGAAGCATCCCTTTTTTCTTAATAATATAAATGTAAAGTTAAAGTTATAGGTAGCTTGGTCTTCTGAAATAAGACTTGGATCCTCTGGAGGAGCAAGACAGGAGAGTTCCAACAAGCTATTACTGATTATACTTTTCACGTAAAGGCACCTCTACACAGGAAACAATTCATCATCCTTTACACAGCAATAGGTATGTGTAGTCACTGAAAATAGTCCAATTTAAAGGTTAGTTGGATCCTCAGTGTTAGGAGACACCCATGTTCTTATGGGATAACTGTGAGCTTTCAGTATGAAACATACTTCAGCCTTGGACCTGAGTGTCTTTCAGTTTAATTCCTCCAATTATGAAAATAAATTTTTTGTATCAATAGCAATAAGCCACAAGTCTTGTTAATGATGAGAGCCAAAAAAGCATCAAGCCATCAATACTCAATACAGCAAAACATCTTAGGAACAGTAGAGAAAACAAAACACCACAGAAGCCTAGGTTTTCCCAGCACTGACTGAGAATCTCAAGGCAATACACAGTATTTCAGTGCACGAGGTGGTTGGTGTTACTGCTTTGTGCTGAGAGTTTTCAGATACAGTTTACTTTTTCCAGCACACTGCAGTGGCTATTTTTTTCCCCATTTGTCTCAGTAACTTTTCAGGGTTGTTTTTGGTTTATATGCGGCTAGAATGAAGCCCTTGTGTGGAGTCCAGGTAGGAACTGATAAGAGTGTCAATGAAAAAAATGGTGGCCTTTAAAGGTACTGTGCCCTGTACAATGGGATGTATAAAGAACTGCACAAGATATTAAAGAGCTGTTTTCAGCAAGCTACAGGCTGTACTTGCAGATTTCACAGACTATTTGCAATGCATAGACCTGGCCACAGAACACAAAAAGGCTAAAACCTGTGTTCCCTAATTTTATGGAAATTCAACAGAGTGAAATATTGCCATTAAACACTAAGATAACTTCATGAGTCAATCGCAGGAGAAACACTTCCTATACAGTTTTATTTAGAAAAATTTCTGGGAAGCAAATAAGAACATTTCCAAGTGGCAAACTTCAGTAGTGTTATATTCTTTTGCTAATAGCTTTTGCTTTGATTTAAATTGTTTTGATTTTTCAGTCTCAATTAGTACCCTCAACAAGGTGTGAACTCAGACAGCCTTGTTATTCTGTTTCTCTGCTCCAGCAAGAACTTTTCTACGTTTTTATTTTGAGAATGTTACTTAGATAAATGACTGTGTAATTTAACTGAAAAGCTGCTGAGGAAAATTATATTCTTTCCCCCTAACAGTAACTACATACATTGACACTATGAGTAGTGTGAGTCCATCAAAACTGAGTTATACCCATTTATACCAAATGACAATCTCTGCTTCTGTCAAGCAAATCAAAATTTTCCTATGGGTTGTATAGTTACTGATAACTCAAAGTTTTATGTAAAATCAATAATAAGATTCCCAAGGATTTTTTCCCTGAAAAGACCTCTGTGCTGTTCCAAATAGTAGTTCCATCTGCTCAGAGACTCTTCTCCTCATGCACAGTCAGGTTAAAGCCAACATACACACTTAGTACAATCAATCTCAGAAAATAAATTTAGCATATCTGTGCACTAATGGTGTGGATCAATAGAAGAAGAATATTATAAATCAAAGAAGAAAATAGCAATAAAGTTCAAATACCATTAAAATCCATAATGCCTTTCACATAAAGCCATTTATCACAAAGAATTCTATGAGCCATGTGTGAAATTCTATATGGGAAATTTTACAATACTGTGTACACAAGTTTAGGAAAGTAAAGACAAAATAATAGATTAAATTTAAGCTTCACCTAGAATTTAAATAGGCTTCAGAATAATTTTCTAAATTATTATCCAGCATAGGCAGTAGTATTCCTGCTTTTAACTAAAGAAAAACAGAGTTTCTAATATGGTCTGGAGACACCAACTAAAGAAATTACCACAGTCAGTGTCACTTTTAATCCATTTGGAATCAGACTTTGGCAAAAAAAAAAAATTCTCTCTGAAATCACTAACACCTATTTGCTTTTTCTCCAATGTAGATGCAGCTCAGCCTTTCTTGTGGTGAGAACTGAAAGGGCTGCAGTACTAGAAGGTAGAGCCAACAGTCAAAACAAAGCAGTAGAATCCTTTGCCAAAAGATATTCTTCAAAGCACCCATCAAAAGTCAAGTAATCAGCATATATCTTGTGGGAGAAAGATGTACATTGTTTAAAAGTCTGTATTTGCTAGCTAGAAATGCAAAATAATTCAGGTGTTTAAGACAGACAGGAGAAATACCAATAAATATTTCATTCTGTAGCCATTCTTTAGGCTCTTAGTCATGAAATTAATTATTCCTATTTCAGCTGAGAAGCTTTACTGCCCCATATCTGTAAGCAAATCAACTGAATTTGATGCAGAAAGATTATTAACAACCACTGAATTCTCCTCTTTGAAAGCATGGCATGTGCAAGGGAAGTTTTTCATCCTTTATATGCAATGAACAGTCTTTAGTGGTAGCAGGTAATTCCAACTTTGATCAAAAAAATTCAAAACTCTGTGCTGACAAGAACAGTTTTTAGATGTAATAGCAATGATAGAAGACCACAGCTGATGATTTTAAGGTGTATTAAGCTCCAATTTCACACAAGCCTTGCAGCAATCCAGCAGCAACCATTTTCTATTAGCCTTCTAGTCTTAACACATCAAATCAAGACCCCAAGTGAACAAATATTCCTTCAAGCCTACTTTCTAAAGTATACTGTATTTTAATGTCTCCTAAAATCCCACTGTTTGACACACTAATTTGTATTCTAATACTTTCTGTCAGATGACGTCGATCTCAGATATTGAGTAGTGACTTCTGAAACATGCAGTCAGAAGTAACACTTCAAATAAGTAAACAATCCATTCTTTCATACCCAGACATTTTTATCATGTAAACAAGAGAAAGGTACCTTCAACCAAATAATTTGCAATTCACATCCAGGATACATGAGAACAAACTTGCACTGCTACGAGATTTTGATAAGGCCAAGGCAAGAGAGAACGTGCTCCTTTAGTCAAACTGCACTTCTTAATTTATTTAGAAACCTTTGACCTGGAAGTTGAGAAGGAGATGGAACAATTTTGCTTTCTGATAACATTCTTCGTGTGACCTATGTCTTCTGCTAAGTAATTACAGCAGCCTTGACAAATACGAGTTAACCAGTGTTGCCATGCCAACATATGTCCTCTTTTCAAATATTCTACTGATAACAGAGACATTGAGCTTGAAATATACTTCCCATCAGTCAAACTACTGTAAGGTTTCTTTGACCTCAAAATTACACTGAATGTTGTAGATTTCACTTCATATAATCAAGTATAAATATTAATAGTAAATGTATTTCCACTTCTCATACACTCTTTTCAGAGCTGGAATAGCATGTAAGAGCAAATTATGTAATCGACATTGGTGATATTCAGTAATAAAACAACCATTCAATGTTTACTGATATTCCAATGGGAAAAAGGGCATTCATTTTTCTGGTCAAAATACAAAAATACTACATTAGTGGTATACCCGTAATTTATATTCAAGATGATTGTTATCCAGATGAAAAATGAGTAAAAAATGAAAACCAGATGTGAAGCTTACAATAGTGGCTTTAAATTTCTGGATTAAATCTTGACAGTGCAGCCTCCTCACCCACTGAGCATGGGACTGCCACTGCTGGTGACATGATCCTAACTCTTTGTTCAGATAACAGCTCAGACCTTGGCACTTGGCAGGGTTTTTTCTGGCCTTGTCTGGATCTGAAAGGAGACTTGTTTTAGCATAATAATATGTAGAAAAACAGCTTTGAAAAACCTTAGTTTTACCTAGTTTGTGTTAGCTTTCACTTGGCTTTATGTTGTTGCATAGTTTAATGCTTAGTATCATATATATAATTTCTGAAACAAATATCTAGTTACATCACCAGTTCCTCGGTGCAGACTAAACTATCTACAGCCCTAGAATGAAACACCACAAAGAGGAAAGCAGGCGTTGGATGGCAGCACAATAACAGGATGTTTCCAGAGATCTACTAAAGATCTGGGACAAACCCAGTTTTGGGAACAAGGTAGAGGAAAAAATCAGGTGTCCAAGAAATGTAAAGCACTCCATAAGCAGTATATTTGGATGTGACACAAAACTCCATACCAGTGCAGAAATAACAAGATACAGAGCACATGAATAAGCATATTAAAATGACCCTGTGGAGAGCCCACAGTAACAAGGAAGAAAATAGCAACAATATTGTCCTCCCAGCTAAGGTCACAAGATGCTAATGATTTTCTATATGCTGTGCTCACTCCATAAGTGAAGCCATTTACCTTAGGCCCTTGCAGGAAAGTGGTACATACTGGAATGTTTAGAGGAATTATCACTGCACATAATATGAACAAATTGTATCATCCTAGCTCAACTAATTATATTTTTAGATGGTTAAAACTTCAGTTTGGGTAATCATAAACATTTGTCTTTGCGTTTCGCATAAAGTGTGTTTTCTTTTTCACGTGACAAGACTCTGCATGTGAAATTGATGGAAAAGTCATGCAACACATTTCATAACTTGGATGCAAAGATGTAACACCAGCAAACATATAACACCAGCAAAGATTACGATTACTTTATAAAAAAACTATTGGAGAGCAAAAACTTCAAACACAAATTTTATACAGTATCTAAAATAATGCAGGCCCAATACATATTTCTAGTCCTTTCCTGGTTTTGTTTCTCTTTGGGGTTTTTTTTTTTTGTTTGTTTTTGGTTTTTTTTTTGTTTTAATAAAATATTAACACTGTAGAATTAATTACTGTAGAATTACACAAGAATAAACTACATGAGATGCTGTTTTATAAAAAACATTACTTCCTGCAGCTGCATTAGCAGTGCTCCAACCAGCACTACCAATAATAAAAAGACACAGGAGGTGTTTGAAAAGAGTGTTTCTACAGACTAAAAATAGATCATTCTGGATTAGGTATTCACCTATACATGTAAATCAATCAGTCTGATTTTCAGGCAGGCTTTAAGGGAAATGAGATTAACATAATGTGAAAATAATTCGTTTATTCATGAGAAGACACAATCAGCATTCAAGAAATCAAATAAATCACCATCTTCAGATTTATATTTAAACAAAGAAATCTATCTCCCAATGACAGAAGATTCAAGTACAATTAATTTATTATGGAACAAAAGATATCATTCTGGTGATTTGAAAATCAGATACAAGGAAAGCAACAGAACTAATAATGACTCTAATGTATGCTTTGATTGTTTACACAGAAACTGCATTACATAAGCCAAACAAAACTAAATGACAGGTTGTTCTACACCCTGTGGACCCACAGGAAGTCTCCTTTCATATAGATTGCTGTCTTGTGATAAGATTTTTTTGATCTGAAGCAAGTTCTAAATAAAGATTTCTGCATTGCTGTATTGGAGTGCTGTTGGTTCATAGCAGACCCCACCCACCTAGGTTCTGTGGGGCTGTACTACAGACTTTCTGTAACCTACATGACTAATAGGATCTCTCTACCTACTGTCCAATTTTCATTAAACCTGCAGGAATCCAATGTAATTTGAATGTAGAGGCTCTCTTGATATTCACCTGTGGGCTAAAATATGAGAGGTTGCAAAAACACACATGTACAAATCAATGGATTTTTTTTTTTTTTTAGAATAAATTGGCCTAAATATGTAACCAGTTACAGGTTTGGCTGTTTGGTCACATTTGGTAAAACTGAATATGAGTGAAAAATATTTGGCAATATTTTCATGCATTTCAGAGAGAAGAAACTGGACAAATACTCTAGAGAGCCTCATGAAAAAGCTGGGAAAGAGAATAGACAAATGAGGTAGAATATAACTAAGGTAATTTGCAAACAGCACTCAGAATTATGCTCAGGAAAGAAACCCGTTTAGTTTCCTAAAGAACTTTAATAGTAAATGATTTTCCCAGTATTTTCCCATCCGAAGGAGCTGGATCACATATATCTTATACCTTGGGGTAAATATTGTGATTTCCATAAATGCAAATAATTGTATTCATAACATTTCTGAGTTGTGGGGAAATATAAATGTGTACATAGTTGAAATTGAATCAATTTACAACCAACAGCCTGTGTGTGGCCCACCAAAGCAATTTAAATGGGCCATCATCTTTTTTTTTACCCGACAGCCCTTCAGAGAAGGCCATGTATGTGCTGCCATGGGATGAGGATGTGCTGAGGCTGTTTGCATTTAGGCACTGCCTGGTCAGACCACAGAGAACTCATTCCCCTGCCCTGCCCATGAGGCTTCAAATAACTCCATGCTGTGACCTTGCTTTGGGACTCATATTACAGCTATTATTTTGTGTTCAGAACAAACTGACCAACTTACACACACACAAAAACCTCCACTATTTTTAGCTGCTTTTCAAGAAAGTATGAATCTCTCTCCCCCCACAGTAGGGATGCAGTTTCATTGGTATTTGATATTGAAATAACCGTAGGATGTACTCACGTAAACATCTACAACAATGCCTCTAACTTCAGCAAAAAGGAGCACTGGATTTCCTCTCATCCTGTAGTATTATATATCAGCAGTATTATAAAAGATAATGTTTGAAAGGGAACGAACTGGGGACAAAGAGAGAGTCTGAAGATTTAATACAGCAGTTTCACTGTGAAATAAAATGGCATCTAAAGTGATACAGTAATCCCAAAAACAGTCTAAGGAAATAATCACAGCTGAATCTCCAGTGGTCTGTTTTTAAAGTGGTAATAATATTCACTGGGAATGAATATAATAGACAAATATTTCCAGAGTGAATGTCAGAATGTTTAACCATATATTTTCACCAATAAGCTTGTGTTAATGTAGAAAACTTTCAAATATATTCCCATACATTATGGCTGATATGACTGGTGTGATATATATATATTCCTAGGAATTTCCCATTTCAATAAAAGACTACATCAAGATATGTTTCATAAAACTAGAGTTCACAGAGGAATAAGCACATTAAATTAAGAAAGTTCGGTTTAGGACAGAGATATTTTACATTTTTTCTTGAGGGCCCTAGGAGAGTTTGAAAAGCATAGTTTATGCTTGATGTATTTCCATGATGAGTTTGATTCAAAGTGTTCATGTTTCCATAATGTAAAACACCTCCTGTTTCCATAGTATAAAATACCAGCTAAATTTAATGAGAGTCCATTACGACTTTTGCTTTTCTAGGTAATACCAAAGAAGTGGTTTACAGGATAAAATACTTCACAGCTTCATCGTATGACTGGGTTAAGTAAAAGAAAAGGTAAAAAACCCAAAAGGCTGTGGAGACAACAATGTTAAAAAAAGCAAGCAGTTACTTCAGTATCACCATGCACTGTCCAGGGAAATAGCCTTCCACTGAAAGCAATCACTGCTTTATGAAATAATATGCATAAAAAATGCTGACCATGGCCAACAGTCAAGAGAGGAATTTTTTGCACATATTCTTATTCAGTAGTTTTGTAAGTTTTGTATTTAATAAATAAATAACCAATAGATTCTTATGGCTCTCACTGTACGTTTAATGGGTCAGCCACATTGCAGTTTCTGGGTTTTTTTGGGTTTTTTTTCCCCTAATGATGAAATTTAATACAGAACATGTGCTCTGAGCATAGAGATTTCAGAAGAATCTGCAATACAGAAATCTGCATGGATTTCCCCAATACATTTACCAAACACATATTAGATTTCAGTGCATAATTTAATGGAATAACAAGGTAACACTATTGATTTCAATACGCCAACTCAAACAATAATTATATTGTAACGTTAAGCAACTAAATTTTTCCCAAAAATATGTTTGGAAAATACTAATTGAAGTTGCTAATTTCCTCATATATTTCCTCATATATTCTGTTATTGTCAGTGTACTAGACTCTCAAAAAACCCACACAACAAACAAGCAAAAAAATAAAGTACAAATTATTACCTGGAATATGATCTTCCTCAAAGATACTCTTCTTTAGAAAGGGTCAGTAGTGATTTCCTCTTTCTATTTCTAAGATCCAGATATTCCCCAACCTTACTCTACAGGGCTGAATTTCTTCCCTGTTTTCATTCTTAATGTTGTCTTCACCAAATGGAAAGTGTCTCTTTCTTCTTCTTCCATGTGTGAGTTTTTAAAAATATATATAGATATTTGAATTTTTCATTTCATTTCCCAGTTAGTATACTTCATTTCATGCACATTGACTTTTCATCACTCCACAAATAAAGTCTTCACATTACAGCTGTATGAATTACATGGTCATGCATATGGAATGCACACTGTTACTTTATAAAGTATGGCTCATACAATCTCTGTATCATTAAAATAACTGGATTAACATCCCCAGCAATTATGTGCCATATGTTAGATGCACTTGTCACCACATATGAAAATTGCATGTCTACCATCTAAACACTTATGAAGTGAAACAATGTGACTCTTCCTCAAAACTACCAGTGTTTAAGAATAAAACTCCATCAAAATTTGAAAAAATATTGAAAAGCCCAAATATTTAAATTAGATTAGTCCACCAGGGGCTTTTCTCTGACTTTCTAAGCTAGACCTTTTGTAGCTCTCAGTAATACCAGTCACCAGCATCAAGTTAAAAATTTGTGCACATATTTGCAAGACAGAGCCCCAAGAAAGCCCCAACAGGACAAGTTATTCCCTTTCTAATTTTTTAATTGAAATAGTAATTTTAATTTGTGGTAAGCATTTGAATTTTTGTATCACTGAATAGCAATGAAGCTTAAAATATTTTTTACAACAATAAAATAAAAATTCTGTAGTATGCCACAGTGTCCTCTAGAAAATAATTAGCATTTCTTGTCTTCAAGAGTCTGATATTTCCAATCAGAACTTTCATGCCATGTATGTATTTCTTTGGAATGGATGTGTTTTGAATATTATTAAAAAACTTATTAATCAATCTGAAATGCTGAACTAATTCCAGTTAGTGCAAGACAGATTTAAAAAGCATTTTGTAGGCAACTGGGAGGCAATTCTGGGCATGCATATTTTTCAGCCAGCTGAGTCTGACACCAGGGTATTTAATTTGATTCTCCTGAGAGAAAAAGACCCAGCTGTGCTTCTTATATAGCACTTTATGCCAGATGAACCAAAAGAGTGGCAATTCCAGAGAGACTAAATGCTTGCTTTTTCTTTGACTATGAAGTGAAGTTATATTCAGCACAAGGGGTATCTTGTTGTTGCCACTTATTATTTATTACTAAGAAACAATTGTACCACAGTTTGAAAAGCAGTTGCTAAAGTCAGAAAATTCCCATAATTTTATCTGATTTTCTCTCCTTTAGCCTAAATGGTAATTGGAAATGTTCATGAGAAAGACACAGGTAGTTCAGCTGGCTTCTCCATCACACCACTGCTGAACAGAAGACACACTCCATCATTCCTCCATCTCCCGATTAAAAAAGAAAAATTAAAACCCCTGGCTACAAAGAACAAGAGGCTCCTGATTAATTATGACACTATCCATCTGAATTTGCAGATTTCATTTGTTGTCCTAAAAACAGGTGAGCTTGAGGCCTTTCTTTTCAAAACTGGAACTTATTTGAAAGTGATATTATGCAGCTAAACCAGAGAGACAAATAAAACCAAATAAGGAAAAAGTCTTTGGAGCACTTGTTAGAAAAGAAGAGAGACTAGATTCATAAAACTGGCACTGGTGGCATGTCTTCTATTTTAGAGCTATTTCCCAGACAGCAAGAGATTCAGCCTCAGTGCAGGTATCAGTGTGCACAGATCTGAGCTCACATTCACTGCTTGTGGAGACCAAGCCCTAGGTGTGCCACTGTGGGATGCTTTTCTTTTTCTTTTATTCAGTTATTCCACCCTGAATAAATCTTTAAGACTTAGAGAAGAGACTGCTGGCTACATATCCCATTTTCCCAGGTGAGCCACCTACCCTGTTAGTGACTTATTCCCTTTCTGGCTCAGAAATTACATAAATATTTTATACAAATATATTTGCTGGCTCCAGCGACAAAAATTCAGAAAAATCCATTTGAAATTACTGACAACTTCCTTAACTGAGTACTGGAATAAAAATCTGCTCTCCACTGGGTTCAGAGTGGGGTTTTGAAGACGTATTTTGATAGACAATGACCCTCGAGCCTCCTGAGAACTGAACTTAAATCTCTCATATCTTGGATGAGAGCTATTACTGCTGACCTCCCAAGGAAAGAGAAAGAATACCTCATTCTCTAATAATGCTATGTCTACAAATTAAGAAGTAGCTTTCAGAAAGCTGTTTTTCTGAACACTTTCAGAAACTGCTCAGTGATTTTGGCCTATATAGAAACAATGGAGTGATAAATTTATAAGGTTTGTCCTCAGTTCAAGAAAAAAAAATGATCTTTGAGTTTGTATGTCATTCTAAACCATCAGTTTATCATGAGGTACAACACTGGAGAATTCCTCATTTCCAAAACTAGAAGCTCACAGGTGTGCATTCAGGGGTATGAGTAACAACTACAACTTTCTAAATCAATGAGAAGAAACTAATAAGTCAAATAATTTGCTACTTCTTAAGTATTATTGACTTGTATGGGCCCATGGAGAGCACCCAGTGCCATATTGGGTACCCAGTAAGGACCTCAGTCACAGGAAGAGGTCTGGAAGATATGGCATCAGACATAGGAGAAAGCCAGGGGCCTTTTTGGAGCAGGAGGTGGAGGGCACTGGACAGCTGTATTCAGGCAGCTGGTTTGTTGTTTCTAGCCTTACACCTCAGCCTTGACACCTGCCCTGTACATAAGAAAATAGCCACTGGAGAAATAACCCAGCAGTATCTGCTAAAAAGCAAGACAATTAAAAGCAGACAGTTAAGCACCAAATTTTCATCCGAGTCCAAATTTCTAAACCATGTTCCAGAGGAATAAGAAAAATCTATATGTAGACCTTGGAACCACGTGTTCAGGTTAATGCCAAAGCAGCAGAGCTGGTGTGTGTACATGTACTTATACAAAGACATGATCATGGGCATATTTCTCACATCCTTGGCTTATATGTTGATTATATGAATGGACTTGCATGCTACTTTGAAGTTATGCAGCAAAACATTCTGTCACCTGCACTGGCTCTAGGAACCATATGCTTTCATTTACAGTCCAATGACAGCTTTTAAGTTCCATATGCACTACATTTGTAAACAGGAGTTTATGTCTGGAGAGCAAGTGCACTCACAAAGTTTAAGCAACATCTCAGAAGTCTAGAATTTCATTATTGAGAACAGAACCATAGCAGTATAATCACAAAGAAAGGTCATGGCCTTAGTACCATTGACACAGGTGTCACAAGTGGCTTGTGTGAAAGCCAGAGAAACCTTTCCCATGTGTGTGGCCAGCAGTATGGTACCTGTAACACCAGACAGAGATCTGAATAGCTGCATCTCTAGGTGAGCCTACTAGAATTGAGACAGTTTTGAGTGTGCCAAAAGGTTCTTTTGCTAAAAGCGTAATTTTTTTCTGTCAATTCCCTTTAGCTCAATATGAAGCTAAGGTATAACATATGTTGTATGCATCATATGTTTCCCTGCATGCCCATGCATATTGTCGCTTTGTGTTATTCCAGGAGTCTCCTGAGCACATGGGAAGTAGAGTTTCAGTGGGTTGGAAATTTATGCTTCAGTAAATGCATTGTCAATTTGGTGACCATCTGTAACTTGCAGAATTTTATTTTATGCTGTGGCAATGAATAAAGCAGATTTGAGATGATAGAACAGACCCAATAATGTTCTGGAAGCCCTTTACTTGTTATAAAACCCAAGTATTAATGCACAAGCCTTCTATGGGTTCTCTTACCTTAGGTGAGCACATCTCAACACAGTTCACAGAGCAGAAATATTAACATTTGCAGACCTACCCAAAGAGTAAGAGAAAGCAAACCTCCCAGGAGCACAGGCTGAAGCAGTTAATTGTCTTCATATTACAGTCGGGAGAAAATCAAATTTTCAGTGGTGGTCACTTATTAGACAGAGACATATTCTACCTGAATTCATTCATCTGAATGTAGATAAAATGTGCATATATATATATGAACGAGATATATTACAAGCAATTAAGCCACAGGGAATTTCAGCTTTAAAAGGAAAACCTACATAGAGCAATTAGGAATGAATGAAAGCAGTATTTTCCAGTTGAAAAAGCATTTCCAATATATTTTATAGATTTCCTATCCAGGGTTCAGGGCATACATATCTCTGAGCAGCAACCATTCTTGATGGTTTACTGAAAACACTGAAACTTTGGCAAGCACACCCACCTGACTCAGGGACAGTCTGAATTGTTTGCCATTGTTTCTTTATCAACAACAGCTGACACTCTCACTGTCTTAGAAATATAGGTTTAGAATTAAACAGAAAGATGCAATCCATTCCTAAAACAACTCCACAACTGTTTTCTTCATTCCTGTTCATTATAATATGCGATGAGGATATTGTAAAATTTTAGTGAATTGCATTCATTATTCACCTGTCATCCTCATAAGAAATGATTTTTTGAGAGGGAAACTCTTTTTTTTTTTTTCTGTATTTTCCTCCAGTGCAACAAAACATGGGGAACCCAGAAGGATGCAGTATTTCCTTAGCTGCAATTGCATATAACCTGGCTTCTATGAAAATGACTGCTCTGTTACTTTTCTGATTTGTTCTCTTATGGGCAGAAGTTGAACACAAGCATGTGAGAGGGATGCTAATGAATTTCCAGAGGATTAGAATAAAAATAGAGTAAATAGAGCTATGTTTGACTCACCTAGCTCTTCTGCTTACATCTGTACATAGAAAGATGACCTGCATTAGTATAATATTGCTTCTATTTAATATAATAATGCTTCTGTTTGTTGATCTGAAAAAATGAGTATTGCTTATCTCATGTGGGTATTCTGATAGCTAAATATGCTTGGAACGAGCCACTCTAAGCTGTTTTAAGTTATTTAACACAACAAAATATTCTATTGTAAAAATTAAACTTAAAAATATAGACTACTCTTCAAAATCTGTTTCTGTTCCTTGAGAGGATTTTTGTTTGTTTGTTTTAGATTTCACAGCATCTCTTATGTTAGAAAAAGACACTGCTGTTGCATTCAGAGTGTTTCTATTAACCACAGGCAGAGAAAAAGAAACAGTTTAAAGAACTGAAGGGGAAATTATATGTTTTCAGGTGAGATGTTTCTGGTTTTGAGGGTTGTGAGACACTGGCACAGTGAAGTGAAGCTGTCCTTCCCTGGAAGTGTTCAAGGCCAGGCTGGATGCAACCTGGTCTAGTGGGAGGTGACCCTGCCCAAGGGTTGGAGCTGGATGAGCTTTAAGGTCTCTTCCAGGCCAGACCTTTCAGTGATTCCGTGATTATATCTTATAACCTGTTTAGCTAAGATTGAAACACAACACTCTATCTGTGGGCTTGTTTCTGAAATTTAGAGTATGTATATATTCCACATGATGCAATTGCTTTTAGCTGTTTTGAAGAATACTACTTAGAAAAGTGGAAATTTTAACTGTTATTTGCTGCATCAGGACAATCTTATAAACTTTATTGCTCTACAGATAGGATCTTGCAAAAATTTCCCATATCTTCTGCTATACATATATAGCAGTTTTGAAACTTCTTCAAACAGATTGATTTTAATGAAATCTGCTTAAGAATTCCTTAATTAGGTAGTGCTCATTAGTTTTCTCAAACTTTAAAGTGCTTAGCCTCAGTAGCCTTTGCTTCAGTTGGGAATTTGGGGTAACCATCACTACCAGAAGATACTTTCTCTACAAAGAAATCTTGTGTAAGCTCCTAAACTGAACATGTACAGTTTCCTTTTATATCCTGGGGAGCTGCACTCTAACACTGGGTACTGCAAGAGAGACCTGAAAATTAGTTTTAAAGCATTACAGCACTCCCTGTATAGAAAAACTCAGTGTTACTCAGTCAGAATTAGCCTAATAAATATGATTTTTGCTACTATTAGTAGATGGCAGAGGGTTTTGGCCTGGTAGTGCAGGGTTTCAGGAAGTACTTAAGCTTTCTTTGGCCTGAGCTGTTTTTAACTTGTTTTAACAACTGTCACTCTAGTGGTCAAGTGGCCACAGTGTAACCCACTCCAGCTTGAGCTCTCTAATGTCACAGAGGACAAAGGCCTGAAAAATATTTTATTTAATTTAATTAAATGCCACATGCACAGTGTCAAAATTTTGATCCTGATGCAGATGGAAGTGAAGCAAACTTTCAGCTTTCCCACTGAACTCTTTTATTCACTTTAAGGACAACTTTTGACTGACACCTTGTAATTCACACTACATAAAATCTATATGGTCTGTGCCAGATCTAAAATGATTGATATTTCCTCATGGCCATGTTTTATAAGCATCCATATATTTTTAATGTTTTTTAAAATATAGCGTTATTATGGGAAAAGGGATGTTCAGCCACATTTTCTGCAGCAACCAGATCATACAAAGTTCAGTTCTCTCTATTCAAGTGAAAATTCCCACTGAAACAAATAGGCTGCCACTTTACAGATCTGGCTCAGCTGTTGTTGAAATTAAGCAAACACTTGACTTTAAAGCCATCCTCATTTTTTTTCAGTGTAATTATGCATCACATAACTAGGCCAGGTGTGCAATATTAACAAGTATGTGAACATTTGCATAAGAAAAATTGACTGTGGCATAAAATCTAGACAGATTTTTAACTGTTAGCAAGAAGTCTGGATTTTATTGCAAGGCTAGCTTAGTGCTTCTGAGCTACATTTCTGAATGGAAAATTTCACAAGCAGTGGAAAATGGTGTTTTCTCTAACTTATCCCTTAAGTGTTGCTGCTGACTGTAGTACAGTTTTCCTTAATAACTTTCCAGTTTGTCTCATGAAATTATGACAGATATGCTAAAAAAAAGGTAAAACTTATCAACAGCTTAGCAGAACAAAATTGTTGTAACACCTCATTTGTATATGTTCCAGAAAAATTGGTGATAATATGTAACAGCAGAAATCTTAAATCAGTACTGTACTAATAATGACCATTAAAACTGCTACTGAGCTAATCAAATAATGAACAGTGGCAGGTAAGGTACATCTGTATAACGGTTATATGGCTGAACACACATTACAGTTGTAAAATTTTGAGAAAAAAGTAAGGAGAAAATGGAAGCAACCTGATTTGAGTGTGCTTTATCTGCAAGGACACAGTCTACATTAACAACAACAAAAAAAAATATTGAAGCATAGCACTATTTTAATAGTTAGTCCTTGATTGGATTAACAATTAAAATAAGAAATTCCCATGACATTAAAAATAATTATTATCAAATTAAACTATTTTTCCTTTTCAACTACTGTTTCTATAATGCAAGAGAAACTACTGAAAGGAAAGAAGATAAAGTGTATACCACTTTCTACACTTACAATAGACTTTAGAGTTAAGCTTATTGTGTTTCATACACCACAGAACTTCCAACAGTGTGTAGGAATGCTACCATTAAGTATGCTACCATTATATCACCTACAGTTTTGACACTTGGAAGAATATGCTCTAAGTTTCATTCACTGAAAAGGTAAGATTGTTGTAAGAGCAGAGACTAAAATCAAAGGTACTGAACAGCACATTCTTCTATTAGGAATTAGCATATCTTACTAGCAGTGGCAGCACTACTGAGGCTTCTAAATTATTCAACATCTACACTCGACATGCCAAGTGTCAGTGGAATTTTACGTGCTCTTGTAAGTAAATTCCTATCTTACCCAAACATGTTTGTTAGGCTTCATGTGCAATTGACAAAGATTTTTCAAAAAGGTATCTCTCCAGCTTGCCTGGTAACACTGTCCTCTTGTTTTCTTAAGAAAAGACTAGTAACTTGCATTTGAATTCATGTTATTAATTTTCAGTCTTCTTCTATCTTATAACCAGATTCTAGCTTTTGTGTCTTTGGCTTTGATGAAACTAGTGGAAACTATAAGCAGATCTGCTAGGGCCATCCATTTATTAATTTTAATAAAAGTTATCCTGATCCACAAGGCTCAGACATTTAATTAAAAGTAAATGGAAAAAATGCCGTAAGAAATGATAGTCAAATTTAATATTAAATCAGCCTAAAGCAATTCAAGAGAAACCAGAGGGCACTGATAAAATGCCTGATTGATGGTGAAGGATATGCTATTTCAAGGAGAGAGGATGTCATGCAATATTGTCTAAGCTGAAATGAAGGCAGAGTACATAGGTGCTAGATAACTCATTTACATGCAGAAGTGCTGACAGTATAACTGGAATGGCCAAAATTCTTAAGACGACAAATCCTGGCATAAATGATTTAAGGGCCAGAGATGCAGTGCTCACTATTCCCTGCTGTGATTTTCATTTCTGCACACATCCCCACGCCAACTTGAAACTATGTGAGGTACCTCACTGGGGAATGAGTGCCAGTGTAGGAGTAGCAGCACTGAGTTATTGCAGACTGCAGTACCCAGCCCTGAGTTTGAGCACAGAGCTGGGTGACAAAGCTACACTGACCTTTTAATGCTTTCAGGACGGCATTGACAACAGTGGCTAAGTAACTACCCCATGCAGTTTCACCCTCCAAGCCTTTCTGCCTATGGTTTTCAGGAAGCACTTGCAAAAAATACTTCTGCAACCTTCATTAGCTTGTCAAGTCTTCAAGCTCCTTTTCCTGAGTTTTGATGGCTGGATCTCTGCTATCATATTAAGAACAGCACAGGGAGTGACTGAAGGACTGACAATCTTTCATTTTTTGAGGCACTCAAAAAGTAATTTTTCCTGTCTACAAGTTAATCCTGTTTTATTCTTTGCCACACTCCCTAACATAGTTTCTCAGATGAGAATTGAATTCGTCAAAGACACAAATACTCTGGCAACGCTTCCGGGAACACCATTCCAAATCCTTTCTTCTTAGGTTGAACTTGCAGATTGTGATTTATCTGGTAGCATTACAGCTCTAAAAACTTGCATTACAATGTTGTCATTAAGTGGGAAAAGAAAAAAAAAAAAAATTTCATTTCAGTTACGTAGAATCCCTGACTTTCTCCCAAGGCAATTACTAATCTAAACACAAGCAGTGTCTAGTATGTAAAATTCTTCAGTCAATATCAGGTGTGATTAAGAAAATAATTCTGAAAACGGTGAAACAGAAAATTACAATCTACGTTGGAGTTTGACTGATGATAAAGAAGAAATATTCCTTTCCAAAAATAAAGCTGAAACGCAAATATTAATACTATCTAAAACTTCAGTGTGGCTAAATAATTCACAAAAGTTAATTGAATTTTGTTGGTTGGAAAAGGGATAAGATTGATTCAGTTATGAGACAGAGGAGTTAATCCCCTACAGCCTGACATGAGGACTGCCCTTCTCTACAACCTCCTCCAATTTCTTCCCCCATTACCTATAGATCACTCATTAAATGCTTTTAGGGACTGCCTAAACAGGTGCTCCAGAATCTACTGGTGTTTATGCTGCAGGGGGGAGCTGACAATTAATAACTGAAATAGTTAATTTAGTCCATGTGTACTTATTCAGAGAGAAATAATTTCCTGACCTCTCTAGCCACTAAATGTGTCTCACGTTTCCCTTATACTTCTGTACATTGAAGTTCTTTAGCAATGCTCACTTGCATATAATTGCCTACTTGCATATACTATATAATTAATATATAATTTACTCTAAAGTACAGCTCTCTTGCTCCCAGACATTCCAGAAAATACAAGGTCAGCTGCATATATATTTAAAGAAATCTGAAAAACAATTCAATCAAATAAAGCTAAATAAACGGAGCAACATCAAAACTGTCCCTTAGCTAAAAATCTAAGTAAGATCTGGAGAAGATTTAATGTTTGTTTCATTAATGTGAAGAATTGACCTCAATGTATATAACAGTCTAATGATTCCTGATATACAAGAGGAAGACTGAGAAATAGGACACATACAGATATACTTTAGATAAGTCTGACCTGTGTATATTTAAGTGCAATTTGCCTGCTACATCTATAAATGATTTTGTTAAGTCAGCTATACCAGTACATTTTTGGAAGATAAATGGCTGACTGCTTCCAAAAGCAAGTGGAAATATTGAAAGTACCACTGGAAAAAATATCTCCCAGTACTCAGACAATGACATATGTATAGGTATATCAACAACATAACAAATGTTCATAAGTCTTAATATCCTTAGTTAAACAAAACCTCTGATTTAGAGGAAGAAATTTTAGAAGCAAGAGTTGTTGAGGGGAAATAGAAAATTAGTCTGGAAACCATGTTTATTTAAACTATCTCATCTACAGATTAGAGAAATAGTTTCTGTTCCTTTCGCCTTAAATTCCCAATTCAACTCCTAAAACTGTAGTCATTCATTCACTTGGTGAAATATTGCAGCAGTGTGAACACTCTAAACCCAGAATATTAAAAAGGTCAAAATAGTATTTAATTCAGGGCTTTGCAAAATTGAAGAACAGTCTTTCAAAGCACTGACTGGCCTCAGTTCACAGAGCAAACCAGAAGACTTAAAGACACATAGTGCTCTGTACTTGGAAGGATTGAGCTCAAGGGGAATTCTGATACACTTGTAACAAAATCTACTAAAAAGAGAAGTGGCTAAATATTAATTCATATGAGTTAAGATTACAAAAGTAACACGAATGAAAGACTACTGTAAGAAACATCAATCCTCCTTCTGTGAAAGTTATCCAAAGGAAAAATAGATCAGCAGTAAATTAGATGTGGTGTGACTCCCACAGTTCATTCAGAATCTTTTAGTCAGTTTAATAGGATTCCTGCACCATCACTTGGAGAAAATACTAAGTACGTCTACCTACAGACACAGAAGTATCTTATTCCACTTAATTTAAGAAAAACTTCTATAACATACACACACACTCACAAACATGTCATGCACACATCCCTGAGCTTGGCAGAGTGATGATATATACACATATTGCAGTTTCAGACATTCAACTTCTTGCAGTTCCTCAAGCCAGCAGCATCATATCAGCTCTATGAGATCGAGTTAAACATATTTTCAGAAAAGCAGTATAGGCATTTTTATGCAAGATTTTTTAAAAATTAGAACATTGAACCTGTTTATTTCATATTTATTATTGATAGGCTCTGCTCCAAAAATTATTACTCTCAGCAAACTTAAGCTATTTAATTTTTTTTTCTCGTTCACACACACAAACACTTTTTTGGCTATTTCCTGGCTTGCAGGCATATGAGAAAAGGCAGAATAATGTAAGTAATAAATAGAGGACATTAACTTCTGCCAAAGTGAACACAGCAAACAGTCAAAATTGAAATCTGTTGGTTAACACCATGTAGCATACACCAGTTAATCACTAGTGTTTGAGATTGATTTGTGAGTGACTCGCAAGTGGAAACAAAAGAACCTGAAACCATCCAACAATTAGGCTGCATAATTCAAGCAATTTTCTGACACATCTGCTTTATACTGATTATTTTTCTAGACAAAATGCTCAGGCTTGGTGTTACATCTTAACAAACAAGCTCCATAGTCTTCTTCAATAGCAGATGTCATTGACAGGATAATAACCCTTTGAATCCTTTTAAAGAATTGGATTTTCAGAGAATGGATTCTGAGGAAATTCTGAAAAATCTCACTATGTTCCTTTCAAATGGACCTAGGCTAGAGCCAAGAATGGAGTAATTTTTAACCGCTTGTCTCCTGTTTTGGACTTGTCAATGATAGCTTAACTTAAAGACAAGAAACAATAGAGAGAAACTAAAGTCATTGCATATTTAATGACTGAGGATTTGTTTCAATACACAGTCCTATAAAATATTGGAGGCAGACAAAGAAGAGTCTGCACAAAGAACTGATACAGTCTGAACTTAATTAATCCGCAGGATTTTTTACACAAAAAGTATGAAGAATCCATCATTGTAACTGGTATCAGTAAAAAGTACCTCTTTAAACCAAGGCTCACCAGTCTCCTCGTTGGTTTTAATGTTGCAGTATGTTGTTATAATCCATTATTTTTCCTCAGAAAAAAATAATCCACATTTCTTTTCAGAAAAAAGGTTTTTTGTTTTTTCATTTCTTTCTGAGAAAAAGCATCAAGCTACCAACATTAACATGGAGCACTCACAGTTCACTTTGAAGGCTTCAGTGTTTTTCTCTCTCCCCTGTATTGCTACATACTCTAAATGAAAATTTCTTTATACCTGCAAATCCACACCTGGAGACTTCATTTTCGTAAGTTGGATATGCACAGAGCATGCCCATCATTTATAGTTTCTTTTCCTTGACTGTCAGAATAAATCACTAAGTACACATACCACAAGCACACCTTTTTAGGAAGGATGCATAAGTACAGTTTCTCATATTTAAAAGTGCAGCCAAAAGTATCAGATAATTTTACAAGGCAGTAAGTGTTTTTATCACTCCATCATGTTCCTGTAATGCCCAGTTTGTTTCCCTTTTTTTTTTTTTTTTTTTAATTGGGTCTCTTCTACAATTGAGAGAAGAGATCAATTTCTTACAAAATGTTCAGGAAACAAAAACACAACATGAATGGTTAAGGCTTATTCTATCAAAGAGCTAGAAAACAAACAGAACATAAGCTTGTAAAAACAGTTGTTAATTAGTTCTCATTTCCACATTACTTGCCTATAAAAATTTAGTACTAGATTTACTACTTTAGAACAGCTTAGGTACCTGTTTTTCTTTTACCCTCTCTGCAAGTTATAATCCCCCCCCCCTTTTTTTTTTCTTTTAAATTAAAATCCTGTAATTTCAGGCCATTAGTGAATTATGTACATATGCGTAATGACACAGCCATCTTATTTCCAAATATTTCTTCCAATAGCTATCTGGGCTTTTTTTTTCCTACTCCATATATCTTGATTATGGATTTTCATTGTCCAACATGCAAACAACCAGCTGAGGCAAGTTTGCTGGCTTTGAAACTACACGGCTGCTATTTTCTTACCAATTGCTTCTTAATATAACATTGCATATATTATTTTCAGTAAGTTTCAAAATATTCAAAGCTATTAATTTTACTTACTAGTAACCATTTCTTAATTTAAAGGGAATAATATATAGAAAGAGATTTTGCCTTCCAAGCACATCAGACCTCAAGCAGTCAAGAATTTGAACCTTGGAACACTTGATCACTCTTGATCACTTGAAACACCCTGAGTTATCAGGTGTGGGAAGGATTGTTATCATTACTCTATGCAGGGTGTAACCTCAACACACACTACCTCAAGACTACATCTGTTTTTCTCTAGTCCCCAGGGATCTATCTGGATCTTTTCCAGAATGGATTGCTCCTCTGCTGTCAACTGCAACAGTTTCAAAATCTGAAAATTTTTCCCATGGAACAAGAACCAGGAGCCCTTGGATTTGCTCATTACCTTTCATCACAACTTAATAATAAAAGCTTTTATATTTCATAAAACAATGCCATGGTCTTCTAATATATGCAAAAGAAAGAGACCATCAGACAAAAAAAAAAATGTTATTGATTCTCTTGTTAGGACCAAAAATTGTGTTTTTAAGAAAGAGTTTTAATTTATTTTTTTTTTTTAAACCACAGAAGTCTCAAATAGTTTTTAGACATATTTATTTGATTTCTTTTTTCTCTTCTGTTTGTTTATGTCCCTAACAAATGTTTTCATGACCACAAAGTGCTGCTTATAGTGGAAGCATGAAGGGGTCTGCACAAGATTCTATGCACAAATACGGGTTGGGAGGAGAAAGGATTGTAGACAGCCCTGAGGAGAAGGACCTGGGTGTGGTGGTGGGACAGAAACTCAACATGAGCAGCCCAGAAAGACAACTGTGTCCTGGGCTGCATCAAAAGAAGCACAGAGAGCAGGTCAAGGGGGGGGATTCTCCCACTCTATTCTGCTCTTGTCTGACCCCATCTGGAGTACTGTGTCCAGTTCTGGAGTCCCCAACATAAGAAGGACATAGAGCTCCTGGAACACGTCCAGAGGAGAGCCACTAAAATGCTCAGAGGGCTGGAACACCTCCCCTATGAAAACAGGCTAAAGAAGTTGGGGTTGCTCAGCTTGGAGGAAGCATTTTCAGGGCACTGTATGCCTTACTGTGCAGCAGCCAGCCCTTGTCAGTCTTGTGTTGTATTTGTGCACGTTTCTATCATCTGTTTTATCTTTAGTTCAGATTCTTCAAACTGCTTTAATTAGTGGAGTTAAAGGAAGATTCATCTGTTCAACAACTGATACCCAAGCTGCCTGCATTACAGGCCATCAAATACCAATTCTTGAGGCTTTTTTTTAACACTTAAAATGGCCTGAACTCAAAAAAAATATAGAAGTGTAATGGTTATGTTAGAAACACTAATATTTATTCGCACACATAAATGGATACTGCCTTGATACAANGTTCTTCTATTTTAGCCTCTTTTGCCTTTTTGACATAAAAATTAATTGCCTCAGTCAATTAATTGCAGTTGGCCTCTTTAGTGAAGCAAAACCATATAAAATACTTGGACTGTTTTAGATTCAGACTTCTCAATCAGTTTCTTTCCATTTTCAATAAGTGGAGAAAAAAAAAAAGTTTTTTCCTCACTGGCTGCATCTCACTTTGTACATTCACCTTTCTGGTTTTGTACCTATCTATTCACCCTCAGTAACCCCACTTCTTCTGTACTTCATTATTAAGACAATTTAAGAACTCATGATTTATCCAGATTGGACTCTTGCTACTCTTTCTGTCTCTCTCTCTTTCCCATTTCCCTATTAAAAAATTGAAAACAGTAAAAGCTGTTATTCCTTTTCTGTCTCCTTAATCCTATTTCACCTAGTTTAGGTTCACATGAAGCACAAACCATTACTTACCCAAGTTTATTGAAATCTATTATTTTATTGAATTATCTTCCCTTCCTTCCTTGAAATCATGAACTTGCTGATGAATAATTCCATGATTAACCTTCCAACATTGCATTTGACCAATATTCTCAGCAAATTCTTCCCTGCTAATTTCTCTTTTGCCTTTATTAGCCTCTATTGCCTTTATTATTTTTAATAATCCTTTTACCTGGTGTTTTGTTTTTCTTTTTTTTAAAAAAAGCCCCAGACCAGTGAAAGCCAATGTAATCTGTATCCTAGCTATATATGTTGTGGCGATTAAACTGAAATAATAAACCTGCAGTTTAATGAATGCTCACAAAATCCAAAATCTGGGCTTCCCTATTTGGGAGCCTGCATTAGATATGGATTGCCAGAGTGATTTTATTCCTTTTGCTAAACATTTCCAGACATTTAAACTCTGTCTGTTCTAGGTATAAGAGCAAGTTATTGTCAAGGAATAACACCTTACTTGTTTTCTTTGGCAAGCTACAATCTGTCAAAATCAAACATTTTTCAAGATTTATATCACGTGAATTATTCCTTCAAGTCTCCATGTGCCAATTACATCATAAACTTGACCCTGTACTGAGACCTTCAGTTCCTATTGCTTATTATATTTCTCACATTTCTTTCTTATGTATTCCACAAGAATGCAGATACACAAAATGTTTGGCAGAGCAATATTGTTCTTCTGCTTGTTCCTCTTAAAACATTGCTATGAATAAACTTCCGTAATTTATAATCCCCCTTCACTTAATTCTCCTTACAGATACAAGTGTTATTTCTTTCTCTAAATGTTGCTCAGCCACTCAGAAACACTTCAGTGATTATGGGTTTTTAATTGATCAGAGGCATTTTTGCTGATTCATTATTAAACGACTTTTACTCTACCTCATTCCGTGACACTACATTTGAAACATATGTCACTCTCTGTCCTGTGAGAAGTTACTTTCTGGGGTTTTTTGTCCCAAGAGGCATCTCTACTGAGACCATAACACCAGCAAAGCCAGAAGCCAGTTGCTTACAGAACTAAAAGGAGGGCTAAATCCACATGTCAGACTTTGTCAGGTCTACAAGTACTGTGACAGGTTCATGCTTTTACTGTGGGATGAAGAGTTCTACAGGACTGTAGAATATTCTTGACACATTTTAGTTAGCTTTCGTTTACAAATAAAAGCATAGCCACTGCAACAAAGTTCACCTCTTCAGTTTTCCACCTTCCAATGAATTTGCCTATATTAGAGTCAAATAGGTAATCTCAGCCAGACAATAGTCCTCAAGTATTTTACCCAGTTGAAAGTAATAACCCAAAGCACTCCTGTAACCACTTTTCTTCAAGATAGTAGAAGGAAGAGCCAGGCTCTCATCTGTTAAGGAGCTTTCTTTGTTGTGGGAAAATCAATAACATGTGGAAGTGTCTTCTTAACTAACACTTTTAATGCATTTTCAGTTTTCATGCATTTATCAGTTTACTTCCCACTTCAGTTTCCTTCATGGCTATCCTATTACCCAGACAGTGAAAAGAAGGAGAAATCTTTCCCCATGATATCTGAGCTGACCCAGACAATTTCCTTTCACCCTGCAGCTTCACAACACCATTGAAGAACTACATATTATGTATATATATATATATATATACACATACACATATTTATATATATATATATCCATATATATATATATATACACACACACATAATTCATTCATATATATATATATATATATATACACAAAACTACTATTACCTCTCCAAAGTCTCCATGGCAATGAAGGTCAGTGAATCACTGTGCCCCTACTATTAATTCAGTTTTCTGGAATTAGACAAGTATACTTTCATTTTCTTTCCCCTGTGGTTAGATCAATGCTGATTATAAAGAAGGAAAGACACACACTAGGTCACTCTTCCATAGTGAGGAGGTGTGTTCAAGGTCAAGCTGTCCACAGGTCAGAATGCAGACCATCAGGGTCCCATGTCAGGTGGACATAAGTATGGCTGTATGTAGCCTTGAAAGAAATATCCACAGTCTCCAATCTGTCCCAGAGACTACACTGTTCCTTCTATGACAGTATATTGAAAACTGATTATACGCACCAGAATTCAAAGAAAAACTAATCAATTTTCTGTAGAAGATAAGTAATAGAATGGTCATTAATCAAAATCAGAGTTTTTCTGAAGATACTCAGTGTTTCCTGGTAATTTGTAAAGCTTTTCCTTTTTTTTTATCCACTGTTCTCTCAAAAAGAGCTTAAGATCTTGGTAACACCCATTACCTGTCTTTTACCTTGACATATGCTCACTTGCTGATTAAGTCTGTTTAACCCAGATTACCAAAAAAAATGAAAAAAATTAAAAATAAATAGCACACTAGTTATTGATGTGCTTGCCTAGAAAAACTGTGTCCTGTGTGTCCACTTCTGGTAGCATGAACTGAACTTCAGCCCATGTGCTTTGCCAGAAGTCATGCAATAGAGCACCATTATTTCATCCTGGCAAGTCTATATTACATTATGTGGCAAGTAGAGACATCCATATGTTCTTAACCTTTTCAGTCCACTAAAGAACAGATGGTCTCAGATTAGCTGTTGACAGGCTGTTAATGTTGCTATCCATCAATGCCTTTAATGATAATTTTCTTGTTTTCCAAACAGCCCATATTGGATTTATTTTTTTAGAACAGAACATAAAATAACCTGCTCTGTAAACACAAATAGATCTATAAACATAAATAGACCTGGATAGTGTTCTTCCTTCTCCCTCTGTGAAAGCTCCATGTGAACAATGATTTGTATAAAAACATCAAAAAAAATGTAAATATAAGTGATCTTAATTTATGTCAAATGCTCCTTTGAACCTTCTCTACAGAAGACATCCTTTCAATCACCTGTTCCCAGCAATCATAAATTATGCACTACATAAAAATTTCTATTACAAAAAATATTCCTTCCAATAAAATGCAATATAAAAAATGTATCATTTTCTGCCCTGGGAAAGAAAATATATTTCCATAAATACCATACAGATTAAAAATCACCTCTGTCTTCACATAGTTAAGAGTATTGCTTTGCTAAACTCTCTTAGGATGCTACAGTGAAAGCTATTTCATTTTTATTTTAATTACAGTGAATTACTTGTTAAATAAAATAAAAAAAGTCCTGCACAGATAACAGTTTCACATACCAAGCCTTCCTTCAGGAACCAGCTGATAGCCAATCCAATTTAATATTTTCCAAGGCATTTTATTAGTGTGTTATCTGTGCAGGTAATTCTGTCAGTCATATGTGCACTTTCAAGAGATAAAGTGACATTGTTTCTCCTGTGTTGGATGCCACACTGCTCCCAATTTTCGTGCAGGTAAAAGCAGGTGGAAAGTCTAATCATGAAGATCTGGTTTAATTTTTTACTATACTAATGCCATAAATCCAGATTTTTAAGATCATACATGAGATTTCCTAACAAAGACAGTCTGGAATAAGATATACATTAAAACACAAAACAGAGTTGCTGAAAACCCACACTGATATGTGAAAAAAATAACCTAACCTGTAACTACAAAGCATTTTATTATTAACTATGAGGAAGTTTATGTTTACTGCAATAATTTTCTTTAATGTGTGATATTTGAATCCTCGTGAATATGAGTTTCAGTTTGTAGAGAAGAAAAGTATACAACTCTTTGCCAGAAATTCTCCTATAAAATCTTGAAACATATCTGTAATAAGAGGAAGGCTTACCTTTGCAAAGTGAACAGCAAAAAGAAGCAGTTTTGGGATCCTTACCTGGAATGACAGAAATGTACAGCAAGCATTAGGGTTTTACTTACAAGAAACAAATATTGGTATACAAAATGATGAGTCTGCCATTTTGCACCAATTCCATGGTCAAACTTAGAGACAACTCTGCTGCATATCAGCTACATTTATATGCTTAAGACCACATAATACTAACCTTAAATCCAAAAGGTAAAAATTAAATTAAATTAAAGTAAATTAAAAACTATTTTTTATATCTGTCTTTCCACCATGGTCATCCCTCAAAGTCCACATCCCAGAAAGGAATTAAAAGGTTTATTATAGGTGAAGAAATCAAATAAGGCCTTATTTTTGGAAAAAGGAATGTTTGGAAGAAAGAACGCAAATCTCAACATACTTTGGAAGTTTCAATACAGTATTATAGATATCTTAGATAATCAGATATATTGAATTTTCCTTAGCTTTGGATACCTATAAAGGGCTATCCATCATTATTGGAAAATTACTTTTATGTAGAGGTGAACAAACCTATTTCTTCCTTCATACTTTTCCATTAAATTCTAGTAGTAGTGCAATGAATTTGACTTGCATATCCCTCACCACCTAAGAGCTAATTAAACTTTCCCCAAGATTTTTTTTGGCAAAAATTCTTTTGTTACCTACTTAAAACACTTCTTAAATTAAAACCAAACCAAAACAAAAAAGGTAAATAAATTTAACTTTTAAATAAAAAATAATAATAATTTGAAACCCTGATTCGCTCACAGAACACCAGCAGCATTTTACCTTCTAGCAAATGGCAACCACTTTCAGATAGACTGGAAGTATTAAAACAGGCTGGTATAAACACCTAGCACTTTTTTGAATAACATGGATTTGGCCATTGGTCAAATGGGTCAAAAATCTCAAAGTATTCAGCTGCACTCTAGAAAAAATTCGACCTCTGTCCTGCTGCCCAGCTGGCAACTTGCTCAGCCCTCCACCCAGGTGGGATGGGGCAGGAGGGAAGGTCATGGGCTGAGACGAGGACAGGGAGGGTTCACACACCAATTACTGTCAGGATGAAGAACATCAGTTTGTTACCAATGAAAACAGAGCAGAAAAATGAAAGAGAACTAGATCTTTGAAAACACCTTCCCCCACCCATCTCTTCTTCCCAGGCTCAAATTGCTCATCTCCCCATTCCTGTACCTTCTGTCCCACAGCAGTGCAGGGGAATGGGAATGGGGTTGTGGTCAGACCATCACCCATGTCTCTGCTGCTCCTTTCTCCTCAGGGGGAGGAACTCCTCACGTCTTCTCCTCCAGCACAGGGTCCCTCTCCTCAGGGAATCCTTCACAACCCCTCTGACACGAGTCCCTCCCATGAGGTGCATGCAGTCCTTCCAGAGGAGACTGCTCCAGCTCAGGATGCCCACAGAGTCACAGCCTGCTTTAGGAACAGCCATCTCCCCTGGTTTGGGGTCCTCCATGGCTGCAGGTCCATATCTGCTCCACCATAGTCCTCCACAGGCTGCTGGTCCACATCTGTTCCACCACAGTCCTTGATGGGCTCCTCCACCATGATCCTCCACGGGCCACAGGGGAACAGGCGGCCACCTCACCACAGGATGCAAGGGAGCCTCTTCTCTGGCACCTCCTCCCCGTCTTCCACACTGACCTTAGTGTCTGCTTGAGTGTTTCCCTCACAGCCCTTTCCTCTCTCTCCCTCTGCAGGTCTCCCTCTGCTAAAAGCCATTAACTTTCCCCTTCTTAAATATCCCAGAGGCGCTCCCACCTTTGCTGATGGCCTTGGCCTAAAGCGCGTCAGACCGGGAGCCAGGGGAGCTTCCAGCAGCTCCTCACAGCAGCCGCCCATGGACCTCCCCCCACTGCTGCCGAAACCCTTACACAACCCCCTCACAGCCTGTGAGCAACACACTGAATAAAAATGTCTCTATCTTGAAACGCAGTTAAGTGCTGTGACACGGGGCTGTGGCACCGGCCTTTCAGGGAGCGGTGTTACAGAGTGCCGTGGTAATTAACTACAGCTCAGCCCTGGAACATGAGGTGAACTCCGAGCCTGCAGCAACAAGTGTGTCAGCAATCCATCCTTCCAGGCTTTTCAGCACTCATCTAATTGCCCGTTCCCTCCACAGATGAGGGGACGGTAGGAATCGAGTCAAAAGGGTGAAAAAAAAAAAATTGTTTATCATCAAGGAAGGCAATGAAACAGCAAGGAAGGAGGAATGGAAGTAAGGAAATTGAATGAGGAAAACTACTCCGGCATTCCTCCTGAATTATTTGGAATGTCAAAATGGCAGGCAATCCTGTAGATATTTTGCCTCAGGGTCTACTCCTAGCAAGGCTCAGTGAAAGAAGGAGGCGAAAAATGTCATGCAAGCACTGCTATAACAGTAGAAAAGGTTAAAAAACAGATTTTTCTCTCTGTATATATGCATATATATGTTTCAATACAAATATATATATGCACATATGTATGTTCACACACATACTAATCATTGACAAAAAAAAAAAAATTGAACAAAACACAACTTCCATAAAGTATGCCAATCAGTGCTAAATTTAGCATAGAATTAGAAAAAATAGTAAATGTTTAATAGATGCTTTCAACTCATTGCAAATATATACTGTCAAGACATAACCTAACGGACTGTATTAATAATGTATCAACCCATCCCAAGGTCTCTTTCTATCATGGCCTCTGAACTTTTTCTTCAATGACTGCTGAAAATCAGTTATAATTTATTCTGATGACTGTAACTTGCTCTACATTTTTGAGGAACTAAAGCTATTATTTGATTAGTGAGTATGGTGTATCTTTATCAGTTTTAAAATAGTATTTTACATGAGTTTTTACTGTGGTGGCTCTGACAGGCAGTAGTGCCTTTCATGTAAAGGTCATTGGCTCACTTCTGGCCCTAAATAATAAAGGCTGAAAGTCACTGCTGCCCAATGGCTATTTTGTACCCTGCATGAAGTGAACTGATGGGTTAGTCCACAGCTTTAGTGGATAAATATGCACATCACAAACTATCACCAGAACTGGCGTTACTAATGTCATTCTCAGCAGAAGGTCAAGGAGTGAGTTGGCACACAGACTAAATTGTGTTCACAAGCCTAGAAGGCAAGAAAAAAACAGACTGACTAGGAGGCTAGAGAAAGAAGCACTCCTGCCATATAGAGCTTTTGGTCCAAAATTCTTAGCACACTAAATTCACTTTCAAAAAGAATACACCACTGGGAGGATTTCTCACGCAACTTACTGTTGATAAACTTCGAGCTCTATTGGTAGCTATGAAATTTAAACATCTGATAAGCAAATAATATAAAGCCTGTTACAATTTCCTGAATTAGTAAAGCAAACAGCTGACCTTCTGCCAGTAGTAGTTTATCTGTTGCTTAGAAGAGTCAAAATAATTGTATGCATTCCAGTGATACCATTTCCACTGAACCTTTTTTAGATATTTTTCTTTAGACTTTGTTTAAATGGTTTTGGTTTTGCTTAGAATTAGCAATATTAGAGTTTACAAGATTTGTTGGGACCATATGTATCCACTTCTCCAACAGCTGAGAGTTTTCTTCTGCTCCACTTTCTGCCTTTTCAATACGATGGGGAAAAAACTGCCTATTTCAGACCCTTTAAAAAGTTTTGCTGATTTCCAAAGGAGATCTGTTTGCACCTTATCCTTTCAGGAAAGGTTGCCCTTTTCCTGTAGTCATAACAACATCTGTGTAAAATAAACACTGCAGGTTTAAGAAAACATTTTGTTCTAGCATTTACTCATGGTGCACAGCTCATCACAAGGTCTGCAATTTCTTCTACGTACATGATTTTGCATGCATTCTTTCTGGAAAAAGGTGCAAAGACAGACAATTACCAACCATTTATAGAAAGAAATGAATGTATTTCTTGGGCTTTTTAAAACCAAAGACTAATCCTATCTAAGTCAGTGCACACCTGATGGTAGTGAGACTACATGCCCTTGAGAATGACACTGCTGATTTCTGTCAACACAGATCCCTTCATTTAGGAGTTAATTCTGGGCAAATGAGGGCTCCTCAATGCCTGTTTGACATAATTGGAAGCAAAAGAAGTTTCACAGTGGGTGAGTACATTTTAATACAAATTATATTTCTGCTCATGGGACAATGAGTTATGCCTCCCACACACCAGGGATGGATTTGGGGCTTCAGAAAGTTATGGTTGTCCATATTTCCTCTGGACCTAGGGTAACCTAACAGCATCCCTGTCTTAATTGAACCTGTCTCTGGGACCAAACTGAAGCAGTTTGCTATCTCAGCCAATGACCCCTTCCCAACCAATGAGGGGAATCAGAAAAAGGAGAGAAGCCCCATGGGCTGAACCATAAATGGATTTAATGAAATAACACAACACAAACACTAATGTCAAGTACCTAAGCTACACTCAGCCTGGTCCTTGGGAGCAGCAGAGGCAGCAGCAAACCCAGAGGCAAGCCAGGAGGAGCCCCAGGAGCCCCCAAGAGGAGACCCAGGGAAGGGAACCCCCCCTCAGCAACTCCCCTTTGATGATGGGCTGAGGTGAGGGGTCTGGGACACCCCTGTCACTCACCCTGGAGCAGCTGCCCAGGATTCTCTCTCTGTGAACTACATAGTCTTATCAGGAAACCTTTCTTTCCATTGTGGTAGTGTGCTTGCTCTGACAAATAAAGTTAGAGATTTGATAAAGGATCCACAGAAATACCTATTCCAAAATGTACAGAAATCTGTTTAAAAAACTGCTAAGCTTTTCCTCACTATGCCACGTGGCAGAAAAGTAAAGTAAACCATAACTGTCTTATATTTCAGGAGAAAACAATGATCTGCAAGAGAGGAGTGACTTCCAAGAGAAGAAAGACTGAGATCCAAAAGAGGAGTGAATTTACCAGCACAACCTGGGCTCTCTTACTGTCATCGCCCTCCTGTCCTGCCCTGAGCCCCACATCACCTTCAGATCATAACCCTGCCCCAAAACTGCACAACTCCCTGCACATTTAGTGCTACAAATTGTTTCTGGTGATCATAAATATCTTGCCACTTATATGCACTAATATTTAATAGAATTAATTTTAAAAATTGCCAGGCTCTTCCACTCAAGACATTATGGTCCATAAAAGAGAGCTATTCAGGTTGTTTACTGATTCTGACAGAAATACAAAGACAAATAGACATATTAAAATGTATAAACAAGCTTTCTTTTGTAGGCACTAGGTTTATTTTAACAATGTCAATAAATGTCTGCTCATATGGGTTCAGTGGTAACAAATGTTCACCAGGTGGTACATTTCAGAAACAAGAACCAGGAAAAACCTCTGTAAACACAAATGGTAAGATTAAATGCAGAGTGAAATCTGTTAGGAATATCCCTTGAATTTCTACAACTGAGTAATTTGGAAAAAGCACTAATTTCTGTTCTGTTGCAGGGTAGAAATCCAGGTTATAAACAGATTAGAAAGATAACCAATTTACTTATTAAAATCTAGGAAACATGAATGACTGCTTAATATGTTATTAAAATTTAATTTTAAAATACCATTTATAGGATGAAAACTGCTCTTTCTTAATCATGCTTACTGATACAGAAGAGCTTTGGTGAAGTATACTATTATAATATATTACATTCCTGTTAAGAAATTAATTCTCAGTATTACAAAATGCTTGAGATAGCTACTATACATATATATAATTTTATATATGCATATTTTATATATACATAATCATATTTAGCATTAAGATTTTTTTTCCTTAAAAAAAAACAAAATACCACTGATATTTAATAGGGGGGGACAACAGGAGAGATCTTCACAGCCTATTTGTATCTCCATTTTACAAACTCTCAACCCTCTGCATTACTCTAGCAACTCCCTTTGACACTATCTTCCTGCTGAAAGATGACTGGCAAGAAAGAATATTTGGAACTGAAAGGTTTCCAGGCTGCTGCCTATCTAATGTCTCCTCAGTTTTCAGGAATGATCCAGTGTCCCTCCGTTTCTCACAAAGCCAGTTCTCTTCCCATCACCAAGGATGACTTAGGGCAGCCTTCATAAGACATGCCAAATTAGTGGTAGGTAAAAGAGAAAATGAAAAAGGAAATACGTGAATTAAGCCATCTTTTCATAGATATCCTAAAATCACATCGTTCACTGATACTGATCTTTGATAGGATGAGACTGGGTTAAATCTAAATCCACAGTCATATAGCTCAATTAAGGTGAAGATGAAAGAACCAGACCTCTTCATCACAATCATTTCTTCTTAATAGGGATATCATTCCTTCAGTCTCAATGAAAATCAAATTTTAACACCAGTGCTTAATTTATTGTCAAATTAAGCAGGTAGGATTTTCAAATAAGAAAAGGACGAAAAACATGTAATTTAAATCCAGCAGCTCTGATCTCTTATTAAGAGATCTCTATGTGCTTTAAAATAAAAGTCAAGGAATAGCCAGACCTGACAACTAACATTATCTGACCTCTGTATTTGTTTACGAATACATGACATATTTATTTTAAACAGATATGCCAAGATGATTCAGATAAGTCACCCTGAATCAACTCCACATCATGATTAAATATTACTGAGAAGTGTCAACTATTACAGTAACTCCATTAAGGCAAGTAAAAAATAAATTTTTCCCTGGAAATGCAACCATTTGAGTTTTTTAAAAGTCTCAAGCATAAGTACAGAGGACAAGTATTTCAGAAATATGGATGTCACAGGACTCTTACAATATAATTCAAATATCTGCTTAATTGTCATGGAAAATGCAGCAAGATTAACATCAATATGAGCATTACTAAAATTCTGATCGCTAATATTCTCAGGAACGGTGTTAATTTTACATGCTAATGAGTAGATAAAGAGAATTAAGATCCCTGAGGGACAGAAAGAAGTTGACTGAGGCATAAAAACCCCCTAAGAGTGCAGTCAAATATGACTGTGGATGTGCTCTGTTTCTGTAAGCTGCCAGACACATTAACTTGCATTTTGCATGGGGTAAAGCAATTTTTTTTCTTGTTATTTGTTTATATATAGAATGAAGACCAGTGTGAAGAGCTGTTCTTAGGAATGTAATGCTTTATTAATATAAATAGCTCTTTCATTAGGGTATTATGGCAAGGTAGACTGATTGTAGGTGGGATAATTAACAAGCAAATCTTTACTTTCAGGGAATGCTTGATATAGAGCACCAAGGAATATTTCCTGTTTATAGTAATACCACGGTGCTCTTTTTTTAATCCTCACCACTGAGAAAGGAATTTATTCCTTCAGGTATTTCAAATCAAACTACAACTACTATGGTGAAAAAAAACACACAACAAATAGGCAAAGAATACAACAAAATAAGCCAACTGACAATCTATCTTGTTCCTTAAGGAGTAAAGAAAAACAAAGACCAGTAATAGTGTTCTCTTTAATGAACAAAGTCTACTGATAACTTACTGATAGACAGATATCCTGGCAACTGATTGTCAAGAAGTGTCATCAGATCACACAAATAACCTACACTCACAAGCTGTCTGCAAAGTTAATCTAAAACCCTGTAAAATATTCCAGGTTTGGAGTATAAATATCTAACTGATGAAGTAATTTCAGAATGCTTTAAAAGTTAGTGTTTGTACTTTTAAACACACAGAACTGCTAAATATGCAAAGAACTAAATTAAACTTCAACCCTAAGACCTGTCTCTGATCCAAGAAAATCTGGATTCAGTTTCCCATCCAGACAATGCAGTTACATACAGAATAGCCCTGGTGCCCCATGCCACATGTTCCACTGCTTGGTGTTAGTTTAATTGTTGAGCTCCAGATGGGATTTTTCAGGGGAAGAGTTTGCACTGGTTACTTTTGGGCAGACTGAAGATTTACCTAAATCTTTTCTGAGAGCTTGTTCCATCACCAAGTTCCACACTGCACAGCCAACACATAAGGAAAAATGAAAAGCCTGTAACCACTTAAGAGTCCACTTCTGTTCTTTCTCTTGCTCCTAAATTCTTCCTCAGTGCCAGCAGGCATTAGGAAAAAGGGGAAGGCTCTTTTTAAGCAAACCACGTATTGCTGCACCAATAATTGCTTTTTGATTATAACAGCTGCCCAATCATTACAGCAGCAAGAGACATCTCTTTAATAATTCAGAGGAGATCTCAACCTGACCAGATACAATCCTGTGCGAGCTGCTCTATCTAACCCTGCTTGAGCAGGACTTAGGACTGTATGACCTCAAGAAGTCCCTCCCAACCTCAGCAATTCTGTAACTGTAATTCTCACACTTGACTGTGTTTTGCTTTGCAGGTATTTTGCTTCAATTTAGGTAAATTATGAGGTGTAAAATGAAAGTTGCATATAAGTAAAAGTGTCTCTTTCTCCACCTTCTTGTTTCCAGATGGCTGAGCACTAGACCAAGCATATAAGATGGTATAAGACCAAGGTATAAGATACAAGGAGGACTAGATAGAGATAAAAGTAGAGATGTATATATATCCATTGCAGAACCCATGTGTTACATCAAGAAACATACAGGATAATCAGTCATTTCTAAAATTCCAAGAGTTAATATAAATGGACAAATATATAATAAAATAGGACATAAGATGTCCTAAGCAATGCATCTCCTCTATATTGAATCAAAATACACTGATGTAGAGGCTTACATATTCCTTAGGCCAAAAACTCTTTCAAATAGAATTTTTTTGGGTAGCTGAGGCAATATTTGCCTAAAGCAACTGTCAAGCATCCATTGAGAACTGAATCACATAATTTCTAAGTCTATATCATCTTGGGCTACTGTCAGGTTCTGGTGGTGACTTGATGTGGAACATTATAGCAAAAGTAAATTCTAATTTTGTCCAGAAAAATAAACAACCAACTAAACAAACAAACAAAAAAAACCCAACCAAACAAAAAAACTCAACCAAAAACAAAAAAACACAGGAAAAAGACACTGCTCAGAAGACCTTGGCCACACAGAAAGAAAAAACAAACCCATACCCGAACTCAGAAGGAGCAGAAGACCTTCCACAGAGCATTATTAGCCTAGAAATTCTAAGTTTTCATAGCACCCCCTAGACTGAATTAGCTCTTCCTCCATTCTATGTCTTCTTATCAGTATCAGCCAATTTTTCAGAGTGAGGTCACAACCTCTTTCTCAGGTGGTTTAATTTTTCTTCTCCAGCCAGAATCAGGTGGTGCTTTCCTGTTATACACTGAGTGGTCCAAGCTGCCAGCTGCAGTATATCTAGTCTCTTTTGGCAACAAAAAATTGTCTTGTTTTCTATGTTTTCCTCCCCTCCACCATTCAGGAGAATGCTTGGCACAGAAAAGCCAACAGGTGTACTTCATTGTTAAAAAGACATAAGGCAGGGGTTCTTTGCAGACATTAGCTGATGGGTCTCCCAGCTGCAAATGATGCCACTCACCTTATTATGCAAAGTGCCTATACAAAGCTATTATTTCTTGGCATCTATGCCCCAGTGAGGTGGTCCAACCAATTAACAGGCACAGTATCAGATGAAAATGGACATGACTGCAGGCAGCCAAGGCTCCCTGCATTGTCAAAAAGCTTTTTTTCTTTTTAAAATTGGATTTCCAAGTCAAAAGTGTGAAACTGTGTCTGTACCAAGTTTATGCATCTAGTGCTAAAGCACACTAATAATCCTCAATCTATATTCATTAATTTCTCTGATTTGGGAAACAACAAAATTTAACAGATTTTCATGTCAGAAAAGAGGTATCATAAATATCTATCCCTCTCCAGAAGTGAATGTTAAAACCAGTATAATAATGGAGCTTTCAGCTTAATTGACTGGTAAGAACTAAAAATGTTGTGAGGTCTCATGTATGAGATAGGAGTAAGGAGTCCTTGGACTGCATTACTACCATATCTTTTACTGTTCCACCTACTAGGGATATCCTTGCTAACTGTGTTGATAAATGGCAAGAATTTCAGTGATCTTGAACAATGCTATAGTAGTGCACATCCTAAAACTACTTATTTCCAATCCAATGGAGTTCCAGAATTAGAGAATTATCAAGGAACATGCCCACAAGGATTAGCTAAGTTGAGAAATGTGTCCTTTCTGCATTTTGTCTGATACTACTATACTGTAGTTTTCAGATTTAAAAAAAATAAATTCTTTCTGAAACATAAAAATGGAACATTCATTAGAATGGTATCTATATAGACACCCTGTAGAATAATATCAAGAAAAACATTTAATGGACACCACACAGAAGTGAAACAAATTAGCAAGGCTGATGCAAGTATAGTTTTATATTCCAGCCTAAGAAAGACATCTGCTCTGTTACATCAGTGTAAGCATAATTTCAGTGAAGTTGGTTTAAAAGCTTGGATTTACACAGAAAATGTTTATGCATTTTCATAAATGTTTGCTGTGCTCAGAAAGACTTCTTATAGTAAGCAAACAAATAAAAAAATTAGAGAGTAGAAACCACTTTGAGTATGATTAGCTTTAAGAACCAGGTCTAGGCTTAAAGGAAATAAATTTTTTCATTCAATGATACTTTTATTCCTTCTGGTACAATAATAAAGAACAACTGGAAAGGTGGATACTAGAACACAATCTAAAAATAGTTAATAATTGTTTGAAAAAATGGTCTGATTTCATTTTCCAGAATATCTTGTTTTTGAAAAGCAATTCTACAGTATTCCTTCTTAACTGCCCTTGCTTCAGTGATGTTATATGGAAAATGAAAAAATTTAAGACAAACTTGACACTTCTGTCAAAATGAACGCTGTGTTCCTCTGTTACATCTTTTGTGTTTTGCACAGGGGGGAGTAGGCATCTACTTATGAAGAGGAGAAATGTTCAGCTGTAGATTTATAAGGTATATTTCAAAAAAATCTCCAGTGAAACCTACACTTCCAACAGAACTTAGTTCTTCAGTCTTCAGCAAAGTGGTTTTACTTATGAATGTCAAGGCCAAACCCACCAGGCATTTTAAAATAACCTGGAATACATACAAAATGTCATCTCCAGAGATATTTTTGCAGCTACTCGCCAAAAAACCTTTTGAGGTGTTTTCTCCCCAAATACTGAATTTTCTGATTTTCTTATTTTCCTGACAAATGAGTACAGATGTTATTTTAGTGAAGAAGTAGATAACAAAGAGCCAGCTGAGGAATACTGATATATAAGCCTATATAAAGATTAGGACTGAGGTCTCCTTTTATCCTGTAAGAAAGAAATAGTTTTCATATAGATTATTCTTGTGTTGTGAAAGGCTGAGGCAACCTATTTGGGATACTGAATGCAAACAACAGAAAACAGCTCGAAAAAGAAAGTAATTTCATCCATACTCTGAATATTCTGGTATGTATAAAATCTTAACAATGAGATGAAAAAACCCTTGTGTTTCCATTAATTGGTTGACCATGGCAACCAAGAAGTCAGACATACAATCTGAACTATACCCTCCCAATTAATGATAGTTGCTCTAGGGCCAGGCTGGGTACTTAGTGCACACATTATTGTCAGAACACCATGGTGCTCCGTTTGTGTTTGGATGACATTTGTATTCTAACAGCAACTTGGGATCAGAGGAACAGGACCTTGGTTACCCTAAATGCTTAATGACACATTAAAGAAAGAAACCCACAATTTAAACTTTTGACAGTATTCACCTTATAAAAGGATTTAAAGGAGACAATGAGACAACAGCAATCATCTGTATGCTAACCTGTGTTGAGGTGTTGCTGAGTGTCAGGGAGGCCAAATATGACATTGTTCCATTCCTTTCTGAATGCAATACAAGTTCTGGCAGGAAGGCATGGTTGTATCTCAGGACAGTACGGGCTGTTTTAATGTCCTTAATTGACAAAAATTAAAGCAGTTGATTACCTTGGTTATCTGATCAGGCCACACAAAACTTTTGCTAGAAATATCTCCTCTACTCTGTATTTTTTCCATCTTTCTTTATCAAGACTGCCTAAGCTAACCCACTTCAGCTTCAGGCACCAACTACTCCGTGATGGATACTTCCCTCCTACCTTATTTTCTGAAACTGCTTTTATTTGAACCTCCCTTCCTTCTTGTAATAGGCCTGTTCTTTGCTGCTGTGCTCTGAAACTGAGCACTGGATGCCCACTGACCATATGTAACATAGGGGTGCTGACGCCTATTCTCAGACAGCCTGTAGAATCTAGAATCAAGATCCCCAAGACTAGTTCTAACCTCTCCAAGGCATAAAGCTCCCCCTCCAGAATTCTGCAGCTTAAAGTTTCATCTTCTGAGACTGTAGAGTACCGAAAAATTGAGTGAAGACAATAAATTCATATTATTATACATGTTATGTTAATGGAGAAACCAAAATAAAAGGCAAAGAAGCAAATCCTGGAAATAAAATCCTTGACAGACCACCGGTGCCTCGTAAAACCTTGAAGTTTTGGACAATCCTTCTATGGTATTGAAACCTTGCTGTCTTCCTGATGATCCTGCCAGTTCTCTCAGCAAACTTGTTCTTTTTTCAGGACCAGCTTTCTCTCATTCATTCAGCTAGCTCCCCAGCCCAAAGAACATGCACTCCTTTCTCATCTGTTTTCTCACTAGGCAATTTCTATTGTTCTAATTTAGAAGCAGACAGCCTGAGACAATCAGTTTCCTTTACTTTAACCAGTCTATTTAGCATATTCAATGTTTTACTGAGAAAAAAAAAATCATGTTATCTCTGACATTACTCTTGTATCTGTTCTCACACAGAGTATGTGATGGATGACATAGTCCCAGTCAGCAAGTGGCAGATTAAATACAGATTGAGGAATAGAGTGGTACATGAAATTCATAAAATAAGTCTGGATTTATAAATTATACATAAATTCCCCAAATTGTCATATCTCCCAATCTTCTCTCTGCTGTTTGCTAGATTTTCTTCCACCAGTCACTGTCACATCATAGCTTCTCCTTTCTTTTTTGTGGCCTGATTAACAGGACATCTATATTCTCCCTTGAGCTCTCTTCCTCCCAGCAAGATTGTTTTCCATTTCCCTACAGAGAGGGGCCAAAAAAGCATTTCTGAGCCTGAGATGCTTCTTTTTCAAGATATATTATGTGATCAAAGAAAAGATAAAACTTTTTTGTATAAACACCTCTATCCAAATGCACAATCCAAATGCTTCAGAAAATAGGTTCAGAAAAAATTCATATGAAAACTATACTTAGATTACTTTTAAAAAATCAAATGTAGAACTTTTTTTAAGTATGCAAGGGGATTCTAATAATCTTTTTGGAGAACGGTTTGACTCTCAATATTGATAAAGATTTTGTAGTTGGAAAAAGCAACCAAATACAGGGTGGTGAGATTCTCCTGGTAGAACTGATTCTACAGTGATGTTCATCACATTTTTGAAAAACACTCTGGTCATGTATACCATTTGTACCCCATGCTCTATTTCAAAACTTAGCCAGCAGAGGAATTAATTCAGAATAAATAGATACAGAACTAGACAGTATTTTGGATCTGGTTTTGTTTTAGTTTTGTTGGTTGCTTTGGTTTGTGTTTGGGTTTGTGTTTTGGTTTTTTTTCTGTGTGTGGGATGAGTGTTTAGTCACTCACCAAGCTTTATGTCTCTAACTTCATTACTTAGCTCTCAATACTCAGAAATTACTTAGAGGGTCTGATAGGTTCTTCAGTGTAGCTCAATGAAGAGTACACAGCTGTACAACACTGTCATGCAGAGGTTTTTGTATGCCAAAAAATAAGTACCAAAGAAGTACCAAGTTTTTTAAGAGAACAGTGTTTGATAATAGGAAATGGTTCATTAAAACTGATTTTCTTTCCATGCTTGAGAAGAACCACTACTTTCATTCTACCCTTCAGTCAAGTCTACCTTATTAGCACTCTATGCAACAATTTTCCTGGAATTAAATGAGTGCATGTGGAATCACAATATTCAGTGCAAACATGTATCTGTTGCAAGTTTTCTTCTTAACCTGTTTCTGGTTTCACAATTTTATTCAAAATCAAGGGAAGGTTCACAAAGGCCCTTAGGTTTTTTTTCTCTCCAGTCACTTCTACTATACATTTCCATCTGGAGTAAGTGCCACTTTGTTTTCCAAAATGTGTATTTTTATGATGTGTGTATTACACACATTCTAGAGACTGAAGCAGCTTTATAAACATCACTTTAGATGATAGGTTGATAGAGTAAGTGACCTCCTGAAAACAAAACTGTCTTGCAGTTTTACACTCTATTTGCAGTCTGTGTTGTTTTTGATTTTTTTTGTTTTTGGTTCGTTGTTTGTGGGGTTTTTTTATAATGAGCTTTTGTTATACCGGTAATGTTTTTAGCTCTGATTGATAATTGATAAAAGGCATCCAAATGGACAATACATAAAACAAATACAAAGTACAGGAAGCACTAAAAGAATGTGACTGGGTTAGGAAAGTCTCATTGACATATTTCAGAGAATTTAGTAGTTCAAGGAAAGAAAAAAAAAAGAAAAAAAGAAAAAAAAAAAGAAATTTGCAGGCAAAAGGGAGCATGTCTGCACAGCTTACACAAATATCTATCCAGCCTTACCACAGAGTTCAAGCTACAGTTTCTAGCATGAAACTAATAATACAAAAAAGAAAGCAAAGTCCTTAACTACTACAAGGTACAGTTCTCAGATGTATTCCCTTTTACTGCTTCTTAGTTGCCAGAAGAAGAGTATATCTTACTCTTAAATACCAAGTTTGTGTTAAAGACACATTTAGTTCATTCCTAGTTTTTCCTTGTCAGAAGGGCAGTAAATGGGTTAAATCCTCTGCTTGAGGTGTAGCTGTAATGCTTACAATGTATAATTATTAAGTGTATAAGACATAAAACAATATTCAACAATCCAGCCTCTGAATGTCACAGCTGCAGAAGGTGGTGATGCACTGGTGTCACCACTTCTGAGGGATGTCATAGTTCTATGTGATGCTAAGAAATATTATATTTATCACCATACTACCTAAGAAAACTGTGTTACTTAAAGACTTTAGTCTTTATAAATTTTAAAGACAAGTGATGCAAGACTTTGGAGGATTTTTTTTAACCATTAAAGATCATTTTTCCTACCTGTGAGAGTTAGGTTTCCAACTTATTCCGGACTTCAGTCATTTAATGATTTTCAGCCATTAGGTGTTGCTTTTCTAAAAGCTGTTCACCTCAGAATGGCTTTTAGATTTATGAATCCTAGGAAACCTTACCATTTCCATAGTTCATCTGTTTCCCTGCATCACTCTAAATCAATCTTCCTATTAATAAAAAGTCTGTAAATATTAATGCCTATCAGTCTCACCTCAGATAACTACAACAGTAGAAGAATACTAGGGAAGCAGTAAACTTTCTGTAAGTTCTTTCCAGCAAATTAAAGTTTCTGCTGCAGAGCAATAAAAGAGAAGAAAACACTTATGAGAAAAGATCACAGGTGTAAAATAACATGAAAAAAGAATGGAGGTCATAAGCTGATTAGAGAAAAGAGGAAGGTCAAAAGTAAGGAAAAACTACAACATGCCAAAATAACATGAAAGGAAAGAACAGAACCAAGGAAGGAAGGCAGAAAAGAGGAAAAAGTGGATAGGACTTGTAGAAAAGAGAATTTAAAACAGAAAGTTATGGGAAAGGAGAAAGAATACAAATGAGATTATATTTCCATTTTTACAGTTTCTGGAAAAGAATCAATGACAAAGTACACAGCTAAATGAATGAATGAGTATATGAAACAGATAGGATGTTTCAGTAGAGGTCAGGGGCAGATATAATCAGATTCACCAAGAACAACAGAATGCCTGGGGCTGGTTCTTAATGCCATCACACTGAGACACTGAGACAGCATATATTGCCCCAGATTCCTCCTCACAAGAAAAAAAAAAATAAAAATCCTGACTTGTACTTACTGCTAGTTCCTTAATTTTAATCTTCTGTGACACCTCCCATAAAGTGATGATGACTGGTACCAAGTTACTCTGGTTTCTTATGCACTGGTTTATATTGATTCTTTACTTTAGTGAATCTTTCCTCAGGTGGTCATTTCTCACAAGTGTTTTCTATGTTTGTCTTTCCCTCTACTTCTGCCTCCCCCCTTCTTTTTTTAAGCAAATTTACTCACCTGCTAGATTTTCTTTTTCCTTCATTGCATTTTTGCTTTTTCTCAAAGACAAGAAGGAAAGATTAGAGGGGCAACGAGCACGAGGAAGAGGGCACTTGTCTTTGCTGTGATATATTGTTTAAACATTGGCAGTTCAGGGGAATTAAAACGAGAGGAAAACAACTTCTGCCAAGACAGAGAGAGAAAGGGCATGTATTCTTTCTTCCAGTTTCTGACATGTTCAAATACCTTTTGGATACAGTATGCCAGCTTGTGTTTCACCATATGGTATGACATAATGCAACGTGACACACCAATTGCTTTGTGACAAAAATGTAAAGAAAAAAGAGCGTCTCCGCTCTGCTGGTAGAGAAATAATTTTAAGTGGGGAAATAGCTAGATTTCCTAAGCATTAATGCATCAAACTGTAATGGCCTTGAGAGCTCCCCCCTTGCTGGAGTTCCTGCTGCCAGGGCTCAGGGACAACTCCACCACAGTGCACCGTGGGCTCTTCCCTTCCCCAGACAGCTCTGCTGGGGGGGCCAGGGCTGACCCCCCCTTCCCTGGGAACTGCTTTCAGACTGACACTGCCAGCCTTGGCTCCAGCCTGCACTATGTGGAACATCAGCTCTGCCACAGCCAAGGCTGTGTGCTCCATTGATTCAGACCTGGATCGAGACAGGAATTGAGTTCCCCCCATCCTGACCTCAGACCTTGCCTCCTGACTGCTTGGCTGGCAGTCACACAGATACACCTGCCCTTGGTCACCAGCACCAGGCCTGGTCCCCTCTCTGGTTCTCTGATGTGTGTGCCCAGCTTGACCCTATGGGTGACTTAGCAGACCTGGCTGCCATCACCAGGGACACCCAAGCACCTGCCCAGGGTGGGTCACCCAGGCTGGGTTACCAGAGAGGGGTCCTCTCTCTCAGGGAGCAGCTGGTGCTGTGCTCTGCCCCAACACAAAAGGAAAAGTATTCATTGAACGAGAAAGAAAACTGCTCTGTTTAACCCTATAGGTCCTGCTGGTACTTTCCAGTCCCAGTATATTTTAACTGTAAACCTTTTACTCTCCAGATATGTTTGCAGGACCCTGGGTGAGTGGATGACCTTTCATTTTAGATGCATATTATGTGTTCAGAATGATTGAAGGAGGAATCAAGATCAGGAAATTTCACCCAGTCAGTTTGAAGCTTTTTGGCAACAACATTTCCACAGATCCAGAGGTTTTGGTTTTCACTTTTAACCAGTATTCTCTCTTCACCAGGTCTGCCTGATCCCAGATGGCTGTATTTGCCTTCTCAGACATACAAACTCTGGCTGAAGAAATGAGCTAATTTAAACTACAAAATTTGTTCTAGAAACCCTACCAGTTAACTCCAGGCTATGGCAGTGCCAGCATTTATATATTTAGAGAACTGGCACTTTCAGGTGAGGAAGTAAGAAAAAGGAAAAAAAAAGAAAGAAAAAGACTGCTCTTTACTAACTTAGGTTGCATTATCTAGACTTTTCAAGTATCTTTCAGTAAACCTTCCTTCTGAATAAAGTCCATAGTACCCTAATTCATACCTTTAGGGCAGATTTTCCAGAGGAAAGGAATTTGAGTTGTGGTACTCCAACAACCAACAGAATCAAAAAACCTTTTTGAATATTTCAATTAATATTTTTGGGAATATGACTCCTGAATTCCAATAACTTGAAGCCAGTTGTATTTTCAGCCCCTTTTTGCAACAGAGTTTAGCTTGTCTAGTGAATTTGTGGGAGACACAGGAAAGCAAAAAGCTCCAAGCAGCCTTTTTCTTTTTTTTTTTTCCTACTGCCTCTTCCCTGATAAGGAGTGAGAGAATGAGAGCAAACCAGCAATAATTCTCTGTGTAGTTACAGAGCCCATTCTGTCCTCTAAGCTCAGGTGCAGAACTGCTCAGGAATTTCTATAATGAAAAAATTAGTTTTGTCTTAACTGACTTGAAATTCTTTCAACTGGGGAATTGCAACAGTGCTCTTAAAAAGTTATATTGGTATGAGACACTTCCAGGGATAGGACATTAATCACTTCATGTTACTGTATCAATAGTATACTTAACATTCAAAATTCAAGCAAAATCCAAATGATAGAACTATTAGGAGGAAAAATGTAATACTGAATCTACCTAAGTGGTGCTTCTGCTGTGACTGAGTAGCACATTCAGACTAATAAATACCAGCTGGATTTCTGTTGGATAGTGTGTGGTTTTATTCCTTGAAGTATTCTTTCTAAAAAGGAAGGATGTCAGCAGAGACATTCTTGTAACCTACCAACCTTCAGAAAGAATTGCCTGCATGTAGAGTCTTCTTGTGTCCTGCTCTGAGCATTTTTCTCTCAAAATATATGCATAAATATATCCTTAATCATACTACATACTGGGCATCTGTTTCACCTCCAAGCAACACTGATTATTATGGTCTATACCATAATAATTTAATGGGACAAAGGCTACAGGTTTTACTACTGCTTTCTAGATAAAAAGTTGCCCTCATTTACATGACACTAGGAAGATGATTAATTCTAACTTTACTATGTACAGAGATTGTAAACCTCTAAAAAAGAATTTATTAATTAATTACCAGCATAATCACACACTATCTATTACTGTTACCCCAAAAATAAATAAATTTTTGGCAAAATACCTAAATATTATTAGGATTTTAATGAGCAGGAGGGAAGGAAAGCAATAGTGTACATATAAAACAGAGGTTCAAGAAATAAGGAAGTTGTCACTGAAACAGAATAGAGATTGGCACAGCTGCCCACCCCAACCATCACTCAGCAGAGTGAAGTCTGAAGGGAATGAAGAAGTCTTGATAAACATTCCTCCTTCTCCCCCTCTAAATTCTGACTCAACTGAAGTACTGTAACTCTTGTGATATATTAGGTAATTGTGATAAGACCTGACACAGGCACAACAAAGCTGTAGTTCTGTCCTGCTTATTATGTTCTTCCTGATCCATGTTGTCTACAGGAGCTTGGGCTTCACTTGCAGCACTGAATTTTAAATAGCTCTGCAGTGGTTTGGTCCTCTTGTGTCCCATGTTTCAGAGTAAATCCCATCTTATAGAATAATTTTGGTTGGAAAACATCTTTAAGATCATCAAGTCTAACCCTTAACCTAGCACTGCCACATCCACCATTAAATCTTGTCCCTGAGCACCACATCTGCACATCTTTTAAATAACTCCAGAGATGGAGGTATACCAGCCACTTCCTTGGGCAACGTTTTGGTGAATAATTTTTCCATAATATTCAAACTAAACCTCTCCTGACATTCCATCTCATCCTATCACTGGTTAGATGGGAGATGAGACCAACACCCACCTCACATGGCACTGCTCTGCTTGCCTCCCCAGCCTACTGAAGGCAAATTGCCACTGTCAGGTATGGGATCCGTGGTCTTGCACACTAGATGTTCCCTTCAGATTTCAAAGATTTTTGCTTTGAAAACAATGTTAGGACTAGTTAGAAGGTGTGTAGACGACAGCTGGTTCACATGAGCACCTAAGCCAGTTGTGAATCACATACCACTGTCACCATTGCTTTCACACTGCCTGAATTCAATGTAGAACAGAACAAAGAATATAAAATGCACTATAATGGATCAATAGAACCCAAATAGTGACAAAAGAAAAGTGACAGGAATTAGAGCTGAGGTACGCTAGGAAAAAAAGTTCAGAATATACAAACTGCACTACAGCTCTTTTTCCTACCAGCTTAATCAGTCTGCTGTGGTTTTGCAGGTTTAGTTAACAAATGCATTATTTCATCATCTTGCTTTCAGATTTAATAAAAAAATGCCCAAGTAAAATGAATAATAGCCAGTTTTGTTGTCTGATAATAGACTGATGGCCTTGAGCTTTCACAAAGGAAATGCAATTTGAATAAGGATTAAACTTGAATTGATGGTGAAGTATCCATCCCCAAATAATTATTTCTCACATTTATTCTAAAGTCTGCTTGTACTTTGTCTTCCAAAACATCAAGTTTTGAAGCCAGATCCAGCTAAATCACAGAATATCCATATTAATAAAGATATTTAATGCAAGAGCATTGTTTTTCACACAATATTTCATGTTCCAAAAAGGTCTCCTATAGTACCACAGGAAAAGAAGATGTATTTGTGAGATGTCTTGAAGTATTGAAGCAAAAATAAACAGATTTTTTTTTCATATTTTGGCTGAGGTTTCTAAGTTCAAGTAATTAGCTTATAGTTTTCTTGCATCCTTCTGCTGCTTCTTATGTCTGTGTCAAAATAATTCAATTAAAACACTCACAGATGATAATTTTAATGAATTTATGACAAGTTAATATACTCCTTGTAAAGGTGTAACTACAGGTTAAGCTTGGTTTTGATTCCATTCCCGACACATTTACTGTTAAAAGAACAGGAATAATACCAGGATTAATGAATGGTGCTAAGATGGAATAAAGTAAATTGAACTCACATTTTTGGACTTCTAACCTTTCACGATCTACTGCCTTTTCAGTCAATATTTAAAATAAATACCAATCATTCAAATGAGCATAAATACCTTTACCTCAGAATTTAACAAAAAAGAAAAAATAAAAAAGGCAATCATTACAACTACAGAATGCACAGTAGGTCATTAACAGAAAAAATTATAGATCCTTCTGAATAGGCACTACAAGTCAAAACAAACTGATGAGATTGAAATAAAAAGAGCACTTGTAAAATCACAGTAGAACATCACTGGAGCAAGCCGAGTCAAGGAAGCAGAAGCTCTAATTAATTTATGAGTTCTCAGTTCCTTATACTCGTTAGCTGCCTAGAGTACCTTCTTCAAAGATGTCCTAAAAGGAAGTAACACAGGCAATAATCATAGGAGAAAAGAAAAAATAAATCTGTTTTTCATGTAAGGCAGTAAGAATAGAAAATCAGAAAAAAACACCTGTATTTTTACTTTTCCTTTGTATGGAAGAGAATGGGGGTGGGTTCTTTTAGAGATACTAATTCAAGAATATTTTCCATTAATTAACTGATTTTGAAATCACCTGTTATTGAAAGGACAGATACTTTTAGTTTTGTAAGTATAATGTGGTAGAGACTGGAAAAAATAAAATGGTCTGTGTACATCTGTTGAGCTTAGAAATGACAAATTAAGAGGAAAAGGATATTTTTCTCTAAAATTATATGGTGCCTGTCAGTGGAAACAGTCCTAAGTCCTCAGCAAGGTAATGAGCAGTAATGCTACTCTAAGCATTACTGTCAGCATACGAAACAAAGAGAAAACAATGAAAAATATTGGGTCAGGCATTCTTCCTCCAGCATACTCCATTCAGGATGATGGCTAATTAGGAAAACCTCCAAAATTAATACTGAGTTTTGCTTTAAGTGTAATGGTAGAGATAATATAAATTAGTAATCAATCTTAATAACTGATTCAGCTGCTGAAAATGAACTTTAAAGCACATGTTCATGTGGTCTGAGAAGACAACATAGGGAGAACAATTTTTGAACAGCATGATAGAAGTCTGGAAATACATGCCAGGGCTCACACAGGTGGGTTTCCACATCTGTAATTTCAACAAATATATTTTAGCATTTGACAGTTAATCGCAAAGAAACACAATGAGGATTTCCAGGAATTGTTTAAATTATTCCACTCAGTTTTTGAGCAGTGTGATTCATTTCTAACAGAGAAACTGGGAATTTTTCTCTTTAAATATGGCTGATTTCTTCATTAAGAAAAATAAAACTGAAACTGAAATAAAAGAGCTGAAATTCTAACAGAAGACACTGCTTACTACAGGAAAGCACAACAGAAAAATGGTCCACAGATTCTGCCCTATAATATATAGATAATATTAGCAAAGCTTTAACCCGTCATTCTTGCCATGGTTTTTTGGAAATGTTTCCCAAGAACCCACCTCACTTCTTCTAATTTCCATGAATGGATTTGGTCTTACACTGTCCTAAATTCCTTTCATTTTTTTCTAGTGTCCTAATCTATCAGCCAGGCTCTTGAAACCCTCTCTAAAATAAAAATGGAACAACAGCACCCCTCTCCAAGATAAAGTCATTCTTTTTCCAAGTCCTTCATTTTGAAAAGAAATCCATTGAGTATATATTGTGCATGAAGCCTAACCCCCACTAAAAGCTAATTTGACCAAGACTAGATATCCTGACAGCATTTTTGAACCCTGAAATCCATGCAAAGCTGCTAAGTGCAGAGGGAGGAAATGAAGCACCGTGGTCTCTGGCTCACTTACTGGTTTGCATCTGGCACTGTCCTCAGAACTCATGCCCCATGCTAAGGGGTACTAAGTGTGTTATTGCACTAGGCCTCCTATAGAGATCAGTTATAGTTCAGGCAGGCTGAATCACATTCTGGAGCTGTCTGCCTTTCTTTAGTGCATATGGAGGGAACACAGTGCAATCAGGATCCCAAGTTCAGTGCTGGAATTACGTGGCCATCTTAACTTTTATGGCTTGTGGGTAAGTGCTGCACGAAGTCTTCTGCTGAATTGATTAACAGTGCACCCACGGGAATCTCCCACCATGAATAAGGCCAGATGAGGATGAGGGACTGTAACAAAAGGCTGAAAAATGGTTCCTGATGCACTGCAAATACAATCCCTTGAGATATAAATGATCTGTAACTGGAGTATCACAGCATTTGGTACGTAACCAAAATCAATGACTTGTGCTCAAAAGTATTCTACAAAAAGAAAAGAAGGATGAAGTGAAGGTGTTTCAACTGAGAAATTTTCTCTATAAGAAAAAAAAAAAGAAATATGATCTAAAATTTGCCATAGAAATCCTAAAATACAGAAGGAAAGCAGCAATGTTTAGAAATCCTTCGCTAGCATTACAAAAATTATACTGAAATTTAACTATTGGTAGGTTTTTTACTCAAAAATCACTATAGGATATTAGAAATGAGTAGTAACTTTACAAAAAGATGTAAATGTCAAAATCATTTGCCACCTAATCATTGTAACCATCACTAACTGTGGTTTTCAACAGAAACAAAAAGAAAAAAAGTAACTTTTCTTAATGAAGCAACTTCCTTTTCAAACCTCCTTGTTAGTTTTTCATCTTTCAGTGAAGATCAGATTTATGATCGACTTGAATGAGATACATACTTATTTATTTAACCATCAGCCTTGTCTGCTTTATTCTGCTTTATTCAGCTAGTTCTACAAAATTGATATTTGGAGGTGAATTCTCAGATGCCTTTTTCTTTCAAAAGAGCTCATATACAGCTGGTATGACTGGGCAAGTTTTGACTCTCTCCACAAATCTGTATTTGTTATAGGAAGAATGCAGAGTGCATTTCAAAACCACTCCTGCATGTTCAATAGTATTTCCTGGAAAATTACACTGCAAAAAGAAAAAAAAAGGAATAAGACCTTGGATAAGTCTTCTTGTACAATTTCCCTTTTTATTCTGTTTTGGTTTGGCTCTTGAGCCTGCAGTTGGCTGCATATTTAGTGCTTCCACTGGGAAATTGAGTGAGTGTTCCAACCTGTATTTATACAGGATCTATAACCTTTTTATCATTTAAGCTGTTTTCATACAACCTTCTCCAGCTAAAGCAGCGCTGGTGAAATAATTGCCACCTTCAGACAGTTGCAGTAGTTAGAGGTTACTGCCTCCTCTAATCTCCCAGGAGAGCTGCTTGTATAAGCAATTCCTAACCTGTTTCAGTTCCAATCAGGCTGATTAGCAAAATTCTACTCTGTATACTCAATTTGTTAACTTGGATCATTTAGTTATGAAGCATACAGATAAGAAAAATCCATCAGATTACAAAAAGGACTATGTTCTACAGGGAAAACTGAGAGGAAGAGAAGGGCTGGTGGAGCAGCAAATGCTCCAAGCTGGTATGAAGACTGTATCTGCAGCAAGTTAGCCTGAATGCACAATAAAATATATATACTGGTTTATATTTTATACCAGAACAAAACAGATTTGTATCAGTTGCAGGAGAACAGACACCTGACCTAGCATTAAGGTGGAGTTTCACAAACAGATAATACTTGACCAAGCATAACCTCTTCAAAGACAAAGTTACTCTTTCAAATATGTTAATAAATATGATCTGGCAGAGAATATAAGTCCAGCAGAATGTCTTATCTGAGCTCAGGGTTTCTGATCTGTGCTCAGTGAAAGCACAGTTAATATCCCATGTCAGTGCAATCTGAGTCCTTCAAAAAAGTAAGCTAATTTCTAAATTACAATTAGAAAATTTAAAAAAAAAATTATTTTTGTATCTGAGGGATGGGAAAGTAAACAAACCATTTCTCAGGCTATCTTGACTCTCTATATAAAATATAATCTGTTTCTTCTACTGTATCTACAACATTTATGGGCTTGCAGTAATTTAGAGTTAGAGAAATAGCTTGGTTTTGATGCTAAGATTGAGAATAATGTAGAAGTGCTTAGTGTAGCTAGTGTCACTTCTGGTTCTTCACAGTATTCTAGTTTAGTATGCAATTATTTTTTTTTTCAAATCTCTTAGCATAAGAGAAAAATTTGAAATATAGCATAAGATAATTTTGTACCATACCTATGTCATATTTTGTTAAATCCTCATCGACATGCTAGTGCCCTGCAGCACCTGGAAATGCACACTGATCTTCTGCAACACCAGTTTCATCTCTTGAAGACTAAAATTGATTTTTCTCAAACTGGCATGTAAAGGTACAAAGTGTACCCAGTGATCCATATCTCAAGTGAGTGTAACAATACCAACCTCTGTGGTTGAAGAAGTAGTAACTTTTTAAGTCTTTTCAAGCAACAGTGCAAGAGAAAACAGACAGTGAAGAATCTATCTTGTAAAATACCAGGCAGTCAACTTGTTTTACTGCAGCTGGAGGCTATTGTCAAAGTTGCTAAGTAAATAGTAGAAATAGTTTTCTTTAATTGGAAAGATCTGGGATACCATGGTGATATGCTTTTTATAGCATACCTAACACAAACAAATAAAACAGGATTTATAAACTCAGATTTTATCACCGCATGATTTGCCCTATTCTACAGCTCACTGTGAAAGGCTCAAATCTTCCCCTTTGAACACTGAAACTGGAGAGAAGGTGTTGGAGTCTTGCCTTCCTCTCCCCCACCACATAATCCTGTCTGAAAGGCTTAGAGTTTATTGAATGAGAAGCAAATACAATATGCCTCAAAACATGAAGAACAATCAAGTCTTGTACTTGTTCAGCCCTCACTATCAATTCCCTGGAAACTCAGGCATTTCCCTAAGGAAGCAGAGCAGTACATGTCTTGGAAAGGACGTGCACAATAAGCAGGGTCACCAGTTCCCACAGATTCCTTAGTAGAAGATCCACTATAATGTGTGGCCTCAGCTTTGATTTCACCTGTAGTCCCTGACCTGTTGGCTGAGAAAAAAAGTTATGAAGCTTAAAGATACATCATTCAACACATCTGTGACTTGTTCTGGCCTTTCACAGTTTCTCTGAAGTGTGTATGAACAACAAATTTTTTTACTACTAGTGAATCCTGAAATAAAAACTTGAATATTGTTTCCTGCAGAACCCAGGGCTTCAAGAAGCCTCTTTATTTAATTGTCACTACACATGCATAAATGAAGTAGAATTTTCATATGCTCAAGGAGAAGTGGCACACAGGCAAATAAAAGATTTTAGACATGATAACAGCTGAAAGTGGAGATCTTTGCATTTACAAGTGGAAAATGACCTTTGTGGTTTCAGTTCTGATTTTTTTCTAATTGCATGTGACTTTTCTGTCTTTTTTCTCCTACTGGCAAGTAAGGATTGTAAAAATGTAGGGCTTGACTTTCTAAAATAGCTTTTAGAAGGCTATTCAAGGTGAACAGGTACTGGAGATGCTTGGTATTCTTTAAATTCCAGTGCAAACAAGTAAGCATATCTGAGATTTATCAGGTCCTGAATAAATTTCCAACATTCAGGAAGAGTTGGAGGTCCTAGTGGTCAAGGGATTGAGCACCAGTCAGTTGTGTGCTCTTGAACCAAAGGCAGCCAGATCACCCCAGGCTGTATTAACAAAAGTATTGACAACTGAAGAAAAAGTACTTTTTCCTTCTATTTGGCTTTTGCAAGATTTCACCAAGAGTACTGTGTCCAGTTTGGAACTTCCCAGTTTAAGAAAGACATGGATAAACTAGAGATAGTCCAGCAGAAGGGCATTAAGATTATTAGGAAGAAGGACCACGATGAAAACAGAAAGAACTGGTTGTTCAGTCTTAAGAACAGAGGGACAGGAGGAGAATCTTCACATCATCTTCAGATACCTAACAGGAGGATATTGAGAAGATGGACTCTTTTTGGAGACATAATGATTGCATGAAAAGCAAGAGCTCTAACAAGTGAAAATCCAGTCAGATACTGGGAGAAATAAATTTCACAATGAGAATGGTCAAATATTGGAACAGGGGCCCAAAAAGTCCATGAAATCTCTGTCCTTGGAGAAATTTAAAACTGCATAAGTCATGGTTCTGCTTTAAGTGCACCCTGCTTTGAGAAGCACTAGGAGTTTCAGTGATACCTTCAAACCTATATTGGTCCATAATCCTATGGTAATATCTTGACCTGTATCCCTAGACATGCTAAATGTAGGAGAAATGCAAGAGAGCTGTAGGGCATCTGGGAGTAGCCGTAATTTTCTCTGTGGAATATCTTGATGCTAGCTGGCTAGCTACATTAAAAAATAGAAGGTAAAATTGAAATTAATAAATGTATTTAATTACTAAAGAACAAGTTAGAGAAGCAGCCACCTCCTATTCCCCCTTAAGTACCCCTCATAGATCAATATCAAAACGTGTGTTCTTGCTTTTGGATTCATCTGATTAAGTGATGGACACTACCCAATGTTAGTTAACAGAATTGCTTCTCATCCATCTTGTGTGCTTAAAACTGTGGTTACAGCATTCTGAGAGTGCAAATGGAAAATTTGTACCAGATCTGAAGAAATCAATGTCATTTTATATACACAGGAAAACTATATAAACCAAACACAACTTTGAAGGCTCAGGCTATTCCAATACCAAGTTTGTGCTGTTCTGACAAAATGATATGGAAAAGAAATGAGCTTTAGTAAAACACAAAGATTATTTCAGCTAAGATTTTCTTCCTTTAAAACTTTAATGGCATGTGTATCTTTTAAAGAACAGATTATGCTAATTATATCTCTTGCTTGCAGTAACTTACCTTTTTAAATAGTGCAGCTCCTGATAATCACAATTTCAATGTAACTGTTGAAGGAAATATCTCCAGTGGTGAATATCATTCCCAGAGTGCTTCAGGCTATAATGCCAAGCAGTTTTCTAATTCTATTCACAGGAAGTATAAATCAGGATTAGATTTCAGTAATTTGCCCATACACTGACAGTGATTAACATAGTGTGTAATACAGACCACAGCCTTCAGAGAAAGTTCATACAAATAACTTCACCAACATAGGGATGAATTCTGTCATGGTGTCCTGGTATGGAGAAAAGACTGAATTGCCACTGCATGGGGAGCATTTCTTTGAAAAAGAACCTATCATGGCAATAACATAACCTGATGTTCCTTAATCTCAAATGCAGAGATATTAATAGACTATTTAATCTTTACTAAAAAGAGAGCTAGTAACACAGTCTTACTTTTAATTTATGGTTCATTAGGTCTATTTCTTAATGTGATTAATGACAAATCACTACTTTAAGTATGGGACATTCATCAGCAGAACTGCGTGCCCTTAAAACAGGTGTTGAAGGAATAGGAGAACGTTCCAATGCAAAGGTTTAGTATTTCTATAATAGTCTAAATTGACAAATTGTGAAAGAACAAAAACCATGACAATCTTGATGCAGGAATTAATTTTTGTGCATTTATGCTGGCAGATTTTTCATAAATTTGTATGTGGAGGGCATATAAATATAGCTGTAAATACAAACAGAGGAAAGCTAAAGAATAAAAAAATTTCAAATTTAAAATTTTCCACTGCAGAATTGGAGATAACAGGAAAACTGAACTTTTCTTCAATCTAGGAATGAGTGCAAGGCAAAATTTGCCCTTCTTAAGGTAGGAAACATTTTGAATCTCAATTATTGTGACAAGAAAATAGAACAGACCAGACAAGAAAGAAAACATAACCTACAGAGCACATTCTACATACAATACAAAAATAACACAACAGACTTCTAAACATCTCTGGAATTAGAGCATGAAAGACCAGATCTCAAAATCAGTTATTGCACAAAATAACTAATGAAATAATGGTCCACAAAGGACACTATTGATAAAACTGACAAGCAGACTAGATAAGCTAAAGGTCCAGAGGTCAAAGATCCCCAGAATTCTCAGAGAAACAGAAAACAGCCTATCAAGTAGGTAGAAGTAATGAGTGTTGTTCACTAAAATGTTAAGAAAGCCATAAAATTAATTGAAATTAATTAAAATGAATGAATTAAAGATAATTGAAGTAGATATTAATTACTAGTTTTTTTCTAAGACGTGCACTTTAGAACACTTTTTATCAGATATAATATTTTAATATTTATGCTTCTTGTTTTACCAAGAGTCATCAGTGACTTTTGCTTTTCTGCTCTGTTCTGTTCATTTTTTTTTTTTAGTTTATCTTCCATCTCTTCCCCAACCCTCATTGTCTGTCTTGGCCTGTTATTTCATCTTCTCTTTCATGTATATTGTAAATTCTCTGGAGTAAAAACTTGTTTCCTTGTTATAGGTCTGCAGAGAGCCCTGCCTAACCCAGCCATGATCTACAAATGTGGGATTTAAGTGACAACATACAAACTAATTAGAAAAAATATGTTAATTGCACTTACATCCTAGCTACAATAGATGATTAATGGATATTAAACATTGGTTTTATTATTTTAGAAAAGAAACAAAGAAAGATCCTGTTGGTAAACAAAGCTTTAAAAATATTTCAACACAGTCTATTGAAGTTATCACCAGAAAAAAAAAAAAAGAAAAAAAAAAAAAAAAAAAGAATCTGTCAAAAGAAGGCCTCTAAATTATGTAGTACTTGAGTTTCCTGACCACTGTGGAAGATTTAAGACTGACTCTGGTATTGTAATTAAAGAGAGATTGCAAAGTTTGAAACCAAATTAACATTTTTCATCATTTCAGTTTATTCAGATCTGGCCATTATAAAAATGTACATTTACAATAGAATGCAATTTTATTTTTTTTTTAATCATTGTATGGCTGGTAAAGAAGGGCTAGTGTCAAAAATTAATAATTCCAGTTTGAAATTTCTCACCTGAGTGGTGACTCCCAACCGTTGTTCCATTTCAGGTTGTCCTAGGAGCAAGAGCCTGTCTGAACACTTGGCAGATCCAGGATTAGGGACACAGAAGCAGCTCAGATCTGCCCTCCTTTCAGCTTCATTACACTGGACTCTTGATCAGCAAGGGGTCTTAGTCTCCAGACACAGTCATTCTTACTTGTGAAACAAAAAAAAATGCATCTGGAATTTCATTTCATATAACACAAACTGCTTTCAGAACACTGGTGAAAAACAAGATGCAGTCAACATACCATAATTATCCATGTGCTTTTTCCTACCATTTAAGAACAATTTGCCTTCCTGGATTCCTGACACAGTTCTGCCCCAGGGAAAAAAAATCTGGAATTTGTAAATGGTGAAATAAGAATAAGGGACATCAAATTGATGACTTTGAAATCCCAGCATAGCAACAGCTCCATTGTTTTTGTGGACTATGTCAGGGAGAGACCCTTGATCTCTGAGCCAGTAGTACGATGACAATCACACTGGGGCTACCTTCTTATAATCACTTTAATGTCACAGACCAACACAGTGGGGGTTTCTTTGTGGCATGAGGTATTCTGGGATGTCCTTGACTGCTGTGCAAGGGTGTTTGAGAATTACTGTTACTACGCCAAGATAGTATTGAAAAAGCTCTCAAATAGAACATTTTATTTTTATATTCTTCTTATTTTTGTTTGCTTCTCAAACGTGACTTCTAATTCATGCTTTTCCATACAACTGGAAGCTGAACATCACTGTGAGCTTTTAAAAAATATAAGCCCTGAATTTTGTCCAATTGCATCTGAAAAGCCCCACAACTTAACAGATCAATGCTTGTCCTACTATTGTCCTCCATCTGCATATCTTCCTGGAAAATGTCAGTCACACTACAGCACTGGGTCATTTGGCTTGGAAAAGCAGAATTCAGAGAAGTAATGATCATTTTTGTTGACTAGCTTTCATCTATTCAAGCAATCATAGTCACTCATAGATTTATTTAGGTATTTGCTTATGATAAAAGTTGCTGTCATTAATCATTAGGAAAAAAGTTCTGGCAACAGAATTTGGGTTTAGGTTTTTTTTTTCTCTCCAAGTTAACTGTCTTTAACTGTTTTTAGCAGTGCTCACATTGTTTGTCTTGGTCATCTGTGGCCAACATACTCTTTTAAAAATATTCAGGGATCTTATTTTTAATTTTTGTTTCCAAGTAATCAAATGCATTTGTCCTCTGTGTGTGATTGCTTCTTTGATTACAGACTGTCTGGTCAAGTTTTTCTGTGGCACTACAAGAGAAGTAATGTAGAGACAGCATTGTTTCTGCTTGCTAAACATCTGTGCTGTGAAAAGATATTGCCTGGGTAATGAATTAGGCATGAATCAGTTTTTATATTCCTATATAAAACAAATACGAAATAAATCAAATTATTGTTTAATATACTTAATTATCTTTTAATGTGTCTCAAGTCACATAGCATATGTCCTGTAAAAAGCACTTGGTTTGGTCCTTTGAACATGTCATATATACGTTAATGATGAGAGATGGCACAACATGTTCTTGCCAGACTCAGAATCCACTGGAAAAAAAATGAACTCCAAAATAGAGTTCTACTCTAAAACCTGTGCTAGTACAGGAATATTTGATTTTTTAAATGGTGCATTAATTAGAAATTCCCTTCTCTGAATACAATGAATAATCTATTTTACTGATTAATATTTTATCCTAGTATCTTTGACTTTGGAAGAGACCTCCTGAGCTCAGCTATTCCAGGGCCCATGCCCAAAGCAAGGTCAACTAGAGCAGGTTGCCAAGGACATAGGTCCAGTCTCATTTTGATTACCTATAAGAATACATATTTTATAGACTGTCTGGGCAAACCTGCTTGGCCACCTTAATTGCAAAAAAACTATTTTATTATGTTTAACTTGGATTTCCTATATCATGATTTGTGCCTGTAACCTCTCATCCTACCAATGGGCACCACTGACATCTGGTTTTAATTTTTAAAGAGACTTAATTCTACTCATAGTTTACACAGGGGGAAAAAAAAAAACAAACACAACAACTATTTTTTTTTTTAAATAAAGTATTTGCAGTTCTGAAAAAATGTAAAAGGTGCCACTTAATTCAAAGTGTGTCTTCTCCACAACAGAACTCTTGTTTTTGGTGAAAGCTGGACTCTCATTAATGGGATAAAGTGCATTTCAATAATAAATTCATTAAAGGATTTTGAAAGCTAAGTGAAATAGCAGTTTATTTGTAAATAGTTTAATAGAATTTGCTTGGCTTTAAACAAAAATGTGGAGTAATTTCTGGCCTAGTAACACTGAGATCAGCAAATTTCTGTTACAGGAGTACAGTCATTAGAATCTAGATTATGCATATAACTAACTATATATACTCTTACTTTCCCTATATATACTTACACTCAGAAATTTTTATATCTACACATAAAATGTCTTGTATTCAGTTGGGCAACATTTGCATTTACTAAGCTCTCCATTTTAACAAGCCTGATAGAAGGAACCTGTTAAATGTCTACAATATGTTCACCTTTCACAGTGCATAATAAAATCAAACAGACTCTTACAGCTACTTCATTGCAAATATACTGGCAAGGAAATTAAAGCTTTAAAGGAATGAACTCATCTGAAGGTGGTGATTGAAAGCATTTTCACATCTCAGGAAAGAAGCATTTTAACATTGCTTGTCAGGCCTTCATGTGTTCCAGATAACACCTTTGGTACAGTGTCTTCAAGCATCAGAGTGAAATTTTGCCATTGATTCTACTGTAAAATTAGATTAATGCATAGTACTCATGGGTTGTTGTATTCAAATGGAAATTTTTGCTTGCTTCTTGCTATTCACTGGGAAATAACCATCTCCCTATGACTCATCAAGTTGTGGGAGTTCAATGCCAAGCCTGCTTGCACACAAAAGAAAATTACATAATTACACTAAATTTTGCAAATCAAAAAGTTCTTTGCAATTGCCTTAAGATTATTTTATATTCCATTTTCAGAAGATGCTTCCCTGCGTAGCTATTTAGCAGGAACATTTATTATAAGCGTTAATTACAGTTTCTTAAACAATTAAACAGGGTTTTTTGGTTCTTCAGGGTGTTTTTAACCAAAGAATATCTGTTATCCTCATCTCTGAACTTTGGGTTTATGTGATGCTTTTGCCCACTTTCTTGATAATCTGATTAGGGAATGTCATTCATTTTTACTGTGTGTATCGGATCTCTGCTTCATCTTCTACTGAAAAGAAGTATTGGGGAAAAAAAACCCCAACCAACTAACCAAGCAAGCAACAAAAAAAAAACCCCAAACAAACAAACAAAACAATCAAAAAACCAAAAGACCACAAAACAACCAAAAAAATGCGCACTATTGTTCTGAAGTAATTTCAACTTCAGCAAACTATTTTGAAATTACAAAGGCATGGAAAAATTATGGAAACATTTTAAACAACATCTTATTTCAACATACACATTAAAACAGACAGGACCTTGACAAAAACACTTAATTGAGGAAAGAAGGGTCAGGGAATAAAAATATTAAAAAATGAAGTTTTTCCACTTTCTGAAATTTTTTTTTTTTGTGGGTCTTCTTGGATTCCAACACTGCCAATTCAGCAGTCAGCAGGTATTCCTGACATGCTGCTTCCTAACTTAACTACAGACTGTCACTTTGATCTCCAGAGAATGTTATTGCTTAGGAAGACTGAACAGGTAAGGGGGAGAAAGAAGCCAAGAAAATAACTACTAATTACCATTATATCGATTTGGAGACTGACCACGAGCCTCAGAAATCTGTCCTTATTTCTTACAGTAGTGTAGAAGCAAAAAAAATCTCAACTTCTTGAACCATGGCTCTGTCTGGTTCCTGAAAATGCCAGTTTCACTAAACAGGATTTCTAGACTGCAGGCAAGCAGGAAGAGGTAATAAAGGAGTTTTCATAATTTAATGATAACCGGTCACAGAGTTCTGTTTAGCCAATTCTAATGCTTCAGAAAATTGGATTTTGATGGTTCCTGCACCTTAATTTCCTCTCCCTGTGCCTTTCCTACAAAGTGCTCTTACATAAAATATGGACTGAAAGCTGGCCCACTCTCTGCATACTTCAAGATGTTTTACTGCTTTTGTGAACATTAGGCACCCTACTTATATTTACCACCCACTAACAGGACGGGACAGAAAATAAAATACACGCTGTGAAACTCACTGATTTTGTCTCCCAACTTTGGCAGTTTCCTCTGACTCTCTTTGAATGTTCTGCAAAGCAGCTCTCTCTATTTCTCATTTTTTTCCCTTTACCTTCATACGTCGAAAGCAGAGAAAGGGAAGAAAATTCTTGGTCTAATGCTGTGTAGGTGACAAGACATTTCCCTCTACTTAGGGGACAAGTTTGAGACACATTTCAGAGCTGCTTCACAGATCCACAACTCCACCTGCCCAAATCCTGGCTGAATTCCAGTCTCATAATTATATTCCACCTACCTAAAATTCTCCCTTTAGTGCAGGTGGGATAGTGTGTCAGTTTTTGAGCTCTGTTACTTTCCTTATAGTCTCCCACTGAAACTACAGAGAAAGGCAGGCAGGATTTGGTTCACTAGTGTAAAAACATTATATATAAAGAACCAATTTTTCAGTAAAGCTTTCCATAAACTTAGGCTGGAATATTGCATTAAAAGCTGCTGATGACCAATTAGCATAGTGGTCTGTGACAGAATTGACGCTCCTGTTCTGTTTGATTCAAAGTGGTGTGGAATTAAAATCTTTTCATATGAAATTTGGAACTCATAAGCCAATCCCCAAAATAAGCTCTGCATTAGGGTTCCCCCTCTTGGAAAACAATTAAGTGGCTACATTTTTATTTCAGTAGGGAATTAAAAGTTTCCAAAACTTTGTTTTCCAGGAAAGAGAAACATCAGTCACTCATGGAACTTTCTTTTCAGGTCGTAATGTACATCACATTCTTGGATTAGAGGAGTGATTGAAATCTTCTAGAAGTTCTAGGTTTCCCTTTCTTGATGAACACATTCTAGTCAATTGAATTTTCATTTGTCCTTGAAAAATATTACTAAACATTTGCAATACTAGATTTAGTAATATTGCAATTTGCTCTGACTCCTGATCACTCAATACTCATGAAACCTAAAGGAAAAATCAACCATTTCAGGCAGTAGAAGCACTGACATGTGCAAGATAAAAGCAGTTTAACATCAGTTAGATGTGAACAGCTAAGTAATAAGATTTTCAAAACTTCCAAGATCTTTTGGTGTTTAAAAACTTAAAGCCAGATCAGAGAAGAATAGTAAGAGGAATAAAGGTAGCATCTTAATGCATACGAGAAGAGTGGCTATAATTATGGATAAAAAAACCTGATCTTGGAGAAAGAAAAATGATCAGAGCCTTACAAAATAAGAAAAATTACATGAGGTAGAGTTAAGACAGGCAAAAGAATGTTAAAAATAAGAAGAGTAGAGGAGAAAATAAATTGACATCACCTCTTGCTTAGAGTTTTAATTAATTCTTTTCCTTTTGTTTATGGCAGAATTGTGTATTCAGCATTTACTTATCTCTATGATAGCCATCATAGTAAAGTTTGTTGTGTTTAGATTTCCTACTTAGTTGACAGAGGGATTTTGTCAGTAATTTGCTTTAGTTGCTCAGTGTTTGCCAGTCTGTTTTGATTTATATACACACAAAACATATTTGTTTGTGTCTATCACAAATACACACAAAATCAGGGTGGACATGGTGAGCCCCACTGTGAATTTTACTAAGTGACTTAATGGTTGTTGTGAACTTCTGTGACTCTCATGCTCTTTTAGGAATGGCATGATAGACCTGGTGGCTATACACAGCATGCACCCATTTTCCCCTCTGTATCAGTGGTATCCTCCAAAGAAAACACTTGGAAACACGCTGAGCATCGAGTGAAGAGCTGGCTTGATCTGATGGTTAATAACATGAAAATGGAGAGCCAGAGAAGCCTGTCTTAATTATATTATTCCTCCACCAACTCTTATGCCTTAGGGAAAGTAACTTCCCTAAGAACAAGACAACATTCTGTCTACTACTTTGAAAATATAAAAGCTAACAAAAGCTGATCCTAGGGACATGCTATCAATATGAAGCCAACAACACAAGGACAATTACAATATTTATCACTGCTCACTAAGTGTACACCATACAATATTGCAGCTAGGCTCTGTAGTTAGTAAACACAATATATTAGAAGTTAGAGAAACCAAACATTTTCCATCAAGCTGGAACTGAGAATTACCAGAATTACCATTAGACTTCCTCCTGTAGACTTTTTGCCATTCCTTTAACAGCTGTTCTGCGTGGCAGGATGGGCAACAATTCCTATTTTTCCTGGACACCACTGAGCCTCCAAAAGCAGTCCAGATCGCTTGATTTTCAGTTATTAAAAACATTTGCAAGTGCTGTACCTGATCTTCTCTGATAATTTTGTCTAGTGGCAATGTTTGACCTTTTCCTTTTGATTTATTGCAGATGTTTGCTGATTATATGCAAACTGCTGCTGCCTTTTAAACAAGCTACAAATTTATCAGAAAATGCACTGGACATCAGTAGAAAACTTCACTAGCAGCATGTCTTCCAGATGATGAAGAGACAGAACATGAAGAAAACCTAATTTACTTTTTGTGTGATGTAGAAGGGTTATATTCCTCTGGGCCTTTATTCCTATGCATGCCACTTTGCAAATGAAACACAACACATGAGTACTGTATGAAGAAAAACATCATGAATACTAAGTTAGTTTTGAGTTGCATAGAAATAGAAAATGCATTGGTTCTAGTTAAAATTGATTTTGCCTTGGAAATAAGTATTAGCTTCACTTGCTCTCTTTCCCTAAAACACTTAGACAGATGGAAAATACCACTGTAGCTGCTGTATATTAAAGTGGTAAATATAAAGTCAAGCAATTCAAAATCTTTTTTGGTAGTTTCAGTAAAACACATTTTCTTTGTTTCACTGCAAAGGGGTACAGTCTCTAGAATGCATTCAAAGAGTTAATCGGTGTTGATTTAAAAAATGAGCAATTCCTTTTTTCCTGCCCTAGTAATAACAAAATATAATTGAAGCAGAGCAGTTGCCAGAAATTTGGAGATACTTGCTGCTATGGAAATATTGAAAGAAAGGAGGAGAAGAAATAGAAGAGTAGCAGCTCATAGAATTCATCCCATTTTTGCTGTGTGTAGAATTTTTTTCAGTTTTTCATTTTTTCCATTTTTCTTTAAAAAAAAAATGTTCACGAAGGGGAGGAGCTACATAAAATTAGAGAAAAACAAAATTTGCATACTGCTGTAAATAATACAGCAGCTGCTGAATTCTTCATGCTTCCCTTTATATTAGGTTAAAATAAATTGCTGATCAATAATTTTTAGTAATCGCTGACTTTAAATAAATATGAGCATTGATGAGATTAGGTACACCAAGACAATGCAACTTTTACATTCTTTTAACTTAATATCTTAATATCCTAAAATATAACTTAATATATTAGCCCCTTTAAGTTAATTCAAATATTTTTTTTACATGTAAAACACAACTCCAGTACTTAACAAACATTTTCAGGCTTTTCATACAGTTTTCTTCACACTCTGTATGTTGTAAAATGTTCAATAGTATTTTAGGAAAGGTTATTGATGGTGTTGATTCTCGTCCCCTAAATAGGGCAGAGTTGGTCAATCTGAGGCTGTAAAATTGACTTTTATATGCATTTCCTGAGTATTTCTTAGACAACATCAATTGTACCCCTCATCAAAATATTTTCACACAATAAAGGTACAAGAGATATCATTAGATTGATTGTTATTATTGATCTATTATGACCTGATCAGTTGAGAAAGATAAGCAAATCCTAACTGTCTTTGCTGCACATATTCTAATGATATGGATGATATGCAGATACTTAAATTTCAGACAGCATCCTGGCCAGGCATTTTGCTTCAAATTCAAGTAACTTTCCACCTGATTGGACAATAAAGTTAATCTGGCTTTGCAGTGCCAGGTTACAGGTCAAAAATACTGTGATAAATTGATGCTGTCTCACTCAGCTTATTCAGAATTGCTTTAAACATTTCACTAATTATTTCTCACTGGTTGGGTTTTTGTTTGTTGGTTTGCTTGTGCCTGTAGAGATCAGTCTGATAGCTTTATAAGCAAAGAAACTTGTACTGCTGGATATTCCAATAATTAATAGATCTGGTACCGTTACTGTGGAAACAGAACCCAAATCACAGAAAAAAAAAGAATGCCTCTGAAGGCACCATTTTTCAAACATTTTCATTCCTTCAACTTTCAGACTCCTTGGCTGGCAGATTACCCTTGAATTTTAACATAAATAAAACCCAATAAAAATAAATTACCTCATTCAGTTAATGAAGAAGGGAGAATAAAGGTCACCTGCAAACCAATATGAACTGAAACACCTTATGTGCAGCCACAGGGTGACTCATTAGGTACTCAGAGATGGGAAAACCTAAAAAGATGGCCCCTGAACTTATTGCCTAGGATACTTCAGGTGAATAAATAGCCACCAGAGTCCACCAACAGAGTTCATCAGAGGTCTAAGACATATCTATGAGATCACAGAGCTCTTGTCCAGGCACAAAGGAGAAGATGTATGCCCTAGTATTTTAGGCTTGGGCTATATGATTTAATGAAAACACTGAGATTTTTCTGTAAAGCTCCTTAGCTGTGACTTGCAAAGCATGAGCAAAGAACTAAAAGGAAAATTCTAAGGCATTAGAACTGAGAATAAAAGAACTTACAGGATGCAAATTGAAAGAGAGTTGTGGATGAAACTGGGACACAAAGCTCAGAAAGAACATTCTCCAGCCCAAGAAGCCTCCTGCCAAACACTGCAGAGACAAAACACCCACTGTGTTGGTGAACACAGTGTTCTACAGGGCTAGTACATTGATGACACTGGTGTGCATTAACACAGCAGGTGCTGTGCAGTGAAGGGATCAAATATTGTAAGAGTCTTCACTTAGAAGAATCTGTTGCTTCTCCACCTCCCAGCTGTTCTTCTCTTTCACTGTGGATGTTGGAGGACTTTACAATCTGGCTTAAAGCATGGCAAAAGTAATTATCTCCCTATTGTAATTCCTGCTTTCTTTTGTATTCTCTTTGAGGCTTCTGCAAATCTATTCTGTGTCCCTGCTGCACTGTATAAATTGCTGATATTTGCCTTTAAAGATTAACTAATGTTTTCTTGAATCTGCATGCAGACTGTTATGAACTGAGAATTATCTTCTGCTCATATTTTTTTTTAATTCTGCACCATTCCAGGCATTTTTGTATTATGCTACAACATGCTTTACTCTGATGCCTATTTACCGTATTAACTAATCAAACTCCAGCTAATAAATACAAAAAATTACTGAGTCATTTCTCTATCATTTTGGTGTACTTTTGATTTTTATGTAACATGTCACATTTTGCAAAACTGTACCAAACTCTTCCCCAGTTGAAATCTGAGCATCAGAGCTTTACCCTGTATAAAATGTCATTCTTCAAGGTTGAATACATTCCGATAAAATACAAAGATTTCTCTTCCCAACTCCCCAAAATACATCCTTTTCCCTGAAAATTCTCCATAGCTTTCTGTAAACTATTCACTTTGTCATTACATATACTCTTTCAACATCCAGAAAAGTGCTTGTTCAAACTAGGAATTAGCTGTCTGTTATCATTCTTTTCTCTCCCTGGATCTCAGATGTATGAACACAGACTGGTACAGTCCTTTACACTTTTCAAAATGAAACCAATTTGTCTGCTATTCTGAAGCAATATATATCAGGAGAATAATGCTTCCAAGAAATCTGGGTAGAAATGCTTGAGAGATGTACAAGATTCGCCTGTTCAAGATTAGATTTTCTGTTTGGTAGACATATTTTTCCAAAATGACCTGGCACAGAAATGATCACTTTGCTTTGCCTAGTTGAGCATGGTGAATAGTGTCTCCTGTGTAATTCCCCTGAGGAAAGATATCGAGATAATGACATTCTCATCTACATCATGTATATCCAGTTAATATGGATTCACAATTACAAGAAATTAAATTCTAAATTCTCCGGTATTAAAAACACCCTCATAAAAGCTTCACAAAGAACAGAGAGAGACCACATAAAGTATAATACAGTCATCTAATAACAGGAAGAAAGAAGAGATACTTTGAGGAGTGGGAATTGAGATGTTCATAAACAAATAGTTTCTGTCTCAGTCCTTAAATGCACCAAGCTTATTGTGTCTATCATTACAGCACCTGAGTGCCTTCAAACATCCTCTGGGGCATTATTAGAGCCTAACAAATTTCCAGGTAAAATAAATGGTTAAACTATAGTTAAGTTGAAAGGTTAAAGTATAATCTTTACAGCAACTGAAAACTGATAAAAATCATTGCTGTTTAGACCATAAATTTACTTAGTTACCAGTTTTGCACTTACTTCTTATATACAGTTGCAAATACTTAAACAATATTCTTCTTTTGCAGAATAAAAACAAAATCTAAAATCTGCCCTCCACAGCTCACGTTTGAGTTTAAGAATTCCTAAGCTTGGGACAACAGATGTCTTATGTTTGGGAAGGCACTAACGTGCTCCCCTCGCTTGCATTTAGAATGCCATAAATCTAAACCAGAGAAAACCAGTTTAAATCCTTTGTATGATTCTGATCATCAATGGTTGCACTAACTTTTTATTTTTAGTCTGCAAGTCAACCAAGTTAAGGGCATTGGACCTGGAGGTCTGGATGTACACAGGTATGAACTCTGTGAGTAATGGTACCCATGTAACGGGTGACACGTGCTGTAGTGCTGGGGAAGTGTGGAGAATCTCTTTCCTTAGCATGCTTATTCTATGAAAGAGAAGGCAGAGTATTTTCTTCTGTCAATTTTGCCTGTGCAAAATGTATCAGGCAGAACCTGTGATAGCTTTTTTTTGTTTGTTTGTGGAGTGCAGTTTGGCTCAATAATACTTTTGTCTAGAAGTAACATAAAATAGAGATTATAAGATAAGATGTTCATTTTACACCTCACTGACTATACAAAGAAAACATATTATCAGGGAGAAGTACAGCTGCATTTTGTGCATTGAGCTGCAATCTGAAGGTAATGAATCCTTACCTGCTTAATTAGTAACAGTCTTATACCATAATGATACCAGGAACAACCTGATATACAGGGATTCCAATGTATTCTCCTCCTTTCAGTCATTAAACAAAGGCTGGCTTGGATGTGAATCCATTTTGCAAGAGTTTCACTCTCTGAACATGATTCAGAGCTCGCTTATTGCAGGAACTGAAGTTGCACCAATGACAACAAACCTCATTCCAAGGCAGAGTTAATTGTTACCTCTTCTTGGCATCAGTTGTTTGAAGAGCTGTGGTACACAGGCAGAGACAGAAATGTGTCTTAAAAACCTCACACTTGAAAGAAGAGCACATGGGATTAAATATCAGATTGCTCATTGTGCTTTAAGAAGTCAGATAATTGAAAAGCTCTATTTTTCACTTAGCTTCTTCCAACCTATTTTTAATTTTTTTCACTTGTTAACGTGTCATAGATTTGGGAATTCTGAGACTGCACCACCAAGAAACCACTAAAATGAGTATTTTTCCTTGAAAGTGCTTTGTGCTACCACTGGCTCTTCTGCTTAACATCTAAAGGATGTACTTTAGGGTGTTTTCTAGGGTAAGTTTTAAGAAAAGCCGAGCAGTACAAAGGTTCATTTCAATTAGAACATGTGAAAAAATATTTAGAGAACTTTTTAACTGAGGTTTCCAGTACTACCTTCTCCTGTCTGCACTGAAACCTAACACTGATTATCATACTCATAATGTGACAGTTACTCTTTAGTAATTATGAAAGAATAAAGGTGGAGAAAATATTCCCACACAATTTTCATGTGTCCATGTGTATTTATTTCTTAATATATAATAACTGACTTCCTTAGGAGAATGTATATTAAGTACATCTGTTTGAACCTGACTTCAATCAAACTATAATTGGGGCAAAACATCCTTTTCAAAGTCACTTACTTTGTCCTAAAAACGATAAATTATAGAAAGATAGAAGAGCAGAACAAAGACAGGAAGAGTTCAGAAGAAATTGCCAGGCACCAGTTCCAATACATTTACATAAGAGCAGCTCATCTAGTAGTAGTATGGAATTCATAGCTAAATCTCAGATTTAAAAGAGGTCACATACCACATGACAGATTTCTTGTAGAACAGTCTTGATAATTTATTCATCAAGATGGTATCAACTAGGATATGACAGTGGGGAAAGGAAATAGAAACAGAAAGTGCAGGAATGGGAAAGATGTGGTAAAACTGTAATATACCTGAGGTTTTGGAATGGGAAGAGAATGTTATTAGTAGGAGCCGTAATTAAAAATGAGAATTAAAAGCAGGTTAAATAATATAAGAAATAAATACTAACATAAATATAAATGATAAATAATATAAGAATGAAAATTAATAAGATAGCTTCACGTCTGTATAATGACAAAAACAGGAGTGGAAGCAGAAAGCACTGCACCTAGAAAATACAATAAAACAGATAAAGTGGACTATAAAACTGTGATTGAAGGGCACACAGCAATAACTGCAAAAAGGTTGAGAGAGCATAACATACGTTAAGGAGAAAACATCAGCAGAGATGCACTTCAGAAATCTTCAGAAAATCAGATACAGGAAAAGGAAAGATATTATGTTATTGAAATAAAATTATTGAATAAAGTATAAAAGGAGAGGAATATGCAGTAAGAAAAGTTAGATGCTAACCAAAGGATCTGAACAAATATGAAGAATGAAGATAAACGATGTAGTCGATATATAAATAAGTCATTAATTAATAGACTGTTATATTACAAAACAAGAAAAAATGCCAATTGGCAGAAACAAGGAGAAATAATTCACAGTATATAGCCAGCACAGACAGCAATTCTTGGGGTCACAAGCACTTAAAGAGTTACTAGAAATTAAATATGACACATAAATAAGAAATTAATTATTTACTGAGAAAATAATTGATCATGAAGATTTTTTTGTACATGATCTCACCATCAGTAAAATTTGTATTTGCAACAGAAATTTTTAGTTCTAGTTGCGAACAGGACAACGGAAAAGCATACAGAATTTTCTACTTATATTGCTCAAGGGATTTATCTAAAACATTTTTAAAAATGAGGAAATACACACTGATAAATTTACTTTGATTCACTGAAGCTTAAAGAAATATCTTCTGACTTCAGTAGAAAACATTAGATGATCAGAAGAGAGTTGCTATTCCCTGTGGAAGTGTTACAGGAGAGATGGAACACAGCTGTATTTTGCCCTCCCCAGTAACCAAAGTCCAAGTCTAGTGTTTCTCAAGAAACAACCCATTCACCTGCTCACCCTTCAGATATTCATGGCAATAACTTCAGCTGGCAGCGAGCTTGCCAGATGAGTAGAGGCAGAATTGCACAGCTCACTTGCAAGACAAATTGCAACAAATCAGTTAATCCTGACTGATGCATGTTCAAGCTCTGAATAAGATTTTAAAATATCAATTGAAAGGAACCTGAAGGGTGGTTGGTTTTAAGGTGGAAAAAAAAAAAGCAAAAACAAAACCCCAAAAAAACAATTTAAAAATTCAATAATAATAAAAAACCAAGAGAAAAAAACAACCAACCAAACAAAAAAAAAAAACCACAAACCCAAACCAAACCCCTAAAACAAACCAAACAACAAACACACACACAAAACTCCACAATATAAGTTTGAGAAAAATCTAACAGGTGTTTTTGGGGTTTTAAATTCTGGGCTTTCAATAAAGACCAAACAATTTCTAAGTCCCAGAATGGAAGCTGATTCTGTTTTATGTCTCTTTAAAGGTAGATTTCAGCAGCTATTCAGAGAAGACAGAAACTAATTTAGTACTAGTTCTTCATGCCTCACTTATAGGGCTATTCTCTTCATGCTATGTGTTTGAGCACATAACGCCACATGAACCAATGGTCTGGAAAGCAACAAATGAGTAACTGAAGTTCTGGCATAAACATGTTGGAAGCAGTTGCTCTGTTATACACCCCCATCAAGCAGTGCCAATCAATCATAACTCACAGCATCAAGGATACATTTGGCAGCAAAGCATTCTTGAAAACAGAACTATATTAACCGTTATCATCTGAGAACTAATCCTGTTTTTCTTTTTCTTTTCCATAACATATCTTGTCAGGTTTTTCTGTAGCAGCCCAGAAAGCCAACTGTATCCTGGGCTGCCTTGAAGGCAGCGTGACCAGCAGGTCAAGAGAAGTGACTCTGCCCCTCTGCTCTTTCCCACTGCATCCAGTCCTCAGCAGCAGCAGGAGATGAACCTGTTGGAGTGAGTTCAGAGGAGAGCCATAAAAATGATCAGCACCCCTTCAATGAGGACAGGCTGAGAGAGCTGGGGTTGTTCAGCATGGAGAAGAAAAGGCTCCAGGGTGACACTGCAGCCAATACTTTAAGGGGACCTCTAAGGAAAGTGGGAACAGACTTTTTAATAGGACCTCTTGTGAGAGGACAAGGAGTAACAGTTTTTAACGAAAAGGATGGATTCAGACAAGACAAAACAGAGAAATTTTACACAATGAGGGTGATGAAAAAGTGCCATAGGTTGCCCAGAGACGTGATAGAAGCCTCAACCCTGGAAACATTCAAGGTGAAGTTGGACCAGGCTCTGAGCACACCTGATCTAGATGTCCCTGCTTGCTGCAGGGAGGTTGGATGAGGTGACACTTAAAGGACCCTTCCAACACATTCTGTCACTCTGTGGATCTATCAATGAGCTGCAGCAACAGCCTAGAGAAATGCAGGGAAGTTCACTATAAATAACAAAGGGGGAAAAATGCTGATTGTTCATAAAACATCAAGACTTCAGTCAGCCATTCAAATATTCTCCAGTGTAGAGCACAGAGAGTGGTGTATCACAGCAGGGAGCCAAAATCTGCACATCTGTAACATTCACTAACCAGAGAAAAGACTGTGATAACTCATCAACACAGAGTTATCATCTCCCATAAGAACAGAACCAACACGATGAAGATCCTGTTTTCATTCATGTCCCTTATGCATTCCAGGAAATTTGTGTCCACTACCACCTAGATAAGATCAGAGGAAAAACCACAGATTCATTGGAATCACAGATATTCTGAATTCTCAAATTGTATTTCTCATGTGTTGCTGCAAAATATATTTTTTGGGGAATGTTGCCAAAAAAGTAGTCACAGAAGACTGACAGCTAAACACACTTTTAGTGTCCATATACCATTTTGGATACTGAGAGACTCTCCCTTCAATTTTGTGTACTCTTTACCTAGAAAGGTGCTTTGTTGAGTTATCAGGCAAAAGCAAAGTCTAAGCAGTTTCTGTCAGTCTCAGTAGTATCCCATGTTGTCAGCTGAAGTAGAAAGATGAGCATCACCTTTCCTACTATAAGTGAATATAAAATCCTCCAGTTTTACTTGAAAAAAATATTTGTATTAAAATTGCATAAGAAGTTTAAAAAGGATAGCAAGATACTGAACTAACAAAATTATCTTGGAGAAAGACATTTAGACTAAAATGAAATTTTTTTGAGGCTTGAGACTAATTAGCAAGCCTTTCCTTAGTACAAACAAGTAAACTCTTATTAAAAATGTGTCACCCCGGAGTTCTTTTTTAAAAAGAGCTTTTTTTTCTTTTTCTAAAAATAGCATGCTTGCCTCCAAAGGTAAAACATTGTGGTGCATCTCCAGAGATGTAAAAGAAAGGATTTGCACAGACTGTTGCATGCAAGAAGATCAGGACTCCACATGTGGGAAACACATCTGCATCAGCAGAGTATACCAGCATCAAAACTCCTTTTTATACAGAGGTGCAAGAAACATTATGCAGGATTTTAAGAAGCTCTGTAGGAAGGAATTCCTTCTTGTACCTGTCCTTCCATAGTTGTCCATGCCTGACAACATCACAAGTCTTTTCCACAATCCCAAATGCCCTGGGTAAGGAGGATTATGTTTGCAAGACCTGAAGGGAAAAGGTAGAGAACGACGGAGCACAATTATCAGGACTTCTCATTTGATCAACTTGCAGAGGATAAAATACTTTCAGCAGGAAATCTCTTGTTTATGTTTTGCATTAGTAGTGAAAGAAAATGTGAAACAAACATTTTACTTAGCTGCAGGGATTAGGTCAGTGGATGCTCAGTGTGCATTTGTCCAAGACTGGTGGCACCACCAGGTTAATGATTGGACTTAATGATCTTAAAAGTCTTTTCCAACCAGAATTACTCTATCCCTGACACAAGTGGTAAGTTTGTCAACTCCTATCCAAACTACTCAGCACATTTGATATTCCTGAGGTACTTCAGTCCAGTGTGTCTACACGTTTTATCATTTAGAGTTTTGTATTGGTAACAGGAAGACATTGTAAAGTTGGAGATTGGAGATCAAATCAAAACTTCTATTTTTAAACTCTGTCCTTCCGAAAAACATAACTGAGACTTCTCAAATACAATTTGAGACTTAATTAAACACTTAACACAATCCAGTCCTCCGGACAGGAATGTTAGGGACAAGATGGGCAGCTTTTTTTAGATAACAGAGTTTGCAACACATAAATTTGATTAATAGTGCACATATTGTCAATACTTATTTCCATGAAATCTATGGCCAGTTCATTCTGCTGTCTGCTAACGTGCAAACTGTTCCTGTGTTGCAAACAGCAAACTTCAGGCAGCTGATACTGAAGACTGTGAGGGCTGGCAAAATGAGTGCTTCCCCAGGGAAATGTGGGAGCTTGGACTACTGCTGAAAGTTTTCAATCTGTGTTCTACTTCCTCTACTGAATTGAGGCCAACTTTTATGCAAAAGCAATCAGATGCAAAAGTCCTGGCCAAGCAGATACCATGAATATAAACGAGGGAGAGAACAGGGCTGCTGGATGGTTGTTTCCATTCAATTAAAACTTCTGGATTGTTGTGCTGAAATTTCCAGTGAAGTGGAATAACATACTTCAGTTTGGTTGGTCAGCTAAGTGGACAATCCTCTAGTCCACTTGGCAGCTGACAAACAGCAAGCTAGCCAGCATCCTGCCTTCCCAATCCCCCAGAGCTTTCTGTGTTCCCAGGAAAAAAAAAAAAAAAAAGAAAACACATACTTGATTTCTACTGCAAAAAATCCACAGTCATGCATTCACAAAAAACCCCCAACCCAAATGCACTGAGTCTGTGAAATCTGCATTTTTGGAAAGGAAATTCCTTCACTAGAAAAAAAGTTCTATATTAGTCTCTCCCCTTATTCCAATTCTGTGTTATGTGTTGAGGCACAGTAGGAAGCTGTGACTGAGGACCACTGCACACATGCATTAATCTAATTGTTTTCTTCCCATAAAGGAACTAAAATATATGTGGATTGATTTTTTTCTGAAATTGAAAAATATTTCATTTGCCTTGAAACCAGTCATCCTAAATAGCAGTGCAACTTGAGCTTATTTACTAATACAGTGTAACAATTTTGTACCTTGTTGGGTCGATCTCCAGTTTTAATTTCTCCTCTGACAGGTTGAAGTTTCTTGTTTGACAGAAAATAACTCACAAGAAACCCTGTAATTTAATAAATCTTTTTGGTGCTCCATTAAATATCAAAAAATATGTGTGTTGGTATAACTTTGCAATCATTCACAGCAGCTCCAGCTGTTATGGGCCTCCTATATTCTCCAAAAATTATAATTACATCAAAACCCATGATCAGTAGGAAGCACATAAACTTGCACCTTAAAAATCCAAAAGGCTTCAAGATTCTTCATAAGAATACAAGATTCTCCAGAATTCTCAGCACAAAGCCCTTCCAAAACCTTTTCCTAGGTTTTCAAAATTATTAAAACATGCAAGTAAAGGTAGTGACTTGGTGATGTTCTCTGTACCTTTTAACCATTTTTATCTATAGTTTTTTAATATCTTCTCTGCTTCTTTATGGTAACTATTAATAGATCTGTGCAAAAGATCACTTGTAATTTGCTCATATTGGAAGCACATTTTATTGAATTAATGAGATTAGGGTTCTTTGGTTTGGAATCCTTGTAGTAATTAGACTTAATATAAGAACTCTCACAGCTGATCAGAGGTGTGAAAGGCATCTTATAATTAAAACCTATATAACACCACATTTTCTGTACTTCTCAGCTTCCCAGTCATACATCTACAGTTTATATAGTCTAAACAGTTTGTGTTGTGAATATCTTATTGAAAAAAAAAAAAAAAAATTAAAAAAATGTTTTTCCAAGCAATTTTTCTTATTATGCTATCATAAAATTTAGTGAACATGAAGAATTGATCCAGAGAGAATACCTTTGCTATTACCAACAAATAGAATCTCTATCAGTAAACCCAAGGGACAGCTGACATTTAATGGCTGACAAATTCTTGACTTTTTAAAAATTGTAATCTCTATGAAGGTTTTAAAATTATATGTATCTATAACTCGCTCTTTGACTTTGCAGAATGCCCAGCAGGTTTGTATTCTGAAGGATTAAAAACAGCACACCATGAAATAAGCAGCAATAAGCTGTTATCTGTTATCTAAAAAGCAGTTATTTATTGGAGATACTTAATGTTTAGTCACTGTGGGAACTGCAGGACTAGCATCCCTCCCTTTATAGAAATATTTTAGCTTTGGGAAGACAGTTGGGGTACAATTCATTGATGTCCAGTTATGTGAGGAGAGGTAGATATAATTATGGATGCCTAAAATGCATTATTTAATTTACGTGCCATCAGTCACATCTACATTGCATGGAGTGACTAACAGATGTAACTAATTTCTGACAGTGCATGGACTAACTTGAGCAGTGTGAAACCAAATATTCAAACTCTTGCACTAATATTTATGGACAAAATGTCATTTGTCATAAATATTGATTCAGTTTCACCTATTGTCACATGTAGCATTAGTACCCAAAGTGCATAAAATTCCCAGAGCTGTGTCCTACTGTGCAGGTATCAAAATAGAAATGCTTTTCTTAGATCTTCAATTGCAACTGACTGTGAATACTTTAAAGTACAGGAAGGACACAGACGTAAGTTCCAAAATAAGCTTTGAGTTTCTTCCTTCCAAAAATCTGTGATTTCTAAAACACAGGTGAGGGTTCTGCTCCTCAGTCAATTGTAATTCTGCTTTGTGATATACAGAGATGCTGGCTGCCTTATGAAGCATCTAGTTAGGAGCAAACACACCTCTTGATACTGTCAGTTTCATAAAATGTTACTCAGAAATTGTAAATCACATTAGCTTATGCTAAACAGGATGGATTAAACCCTCCAAAATTTTCAGTTTAGCGAAGAAACAAATATTCTGGAAAAAAACAAAACAAAACAAAAACAAAAACCACTGCAACAAAACCCTATATCCTTGGTTTCCTTTGGAATGTAATAGCTATTTCTTCACAAAGCTATAGTGCTTACTAAGAAATCTGCTCCTAAGGTAAGCTATTATTACTTCAGTAGTCTCCAGGCTCCAAAAGGAATGAAAATAATTTTAAAAACACAGGATGTTCATGAAATGGAGAACTGGATGATGAATTTGTGCTACTTACTGCACCTCATCAATTGTTTGCATTTTATCACAAACTGAAAAGACTTCACAGAGCAGCCACTTAGAAGCAGAGCCAGGCTGAGGATTAGGTTAAAGAGGAGACTGCCTAACCTGGCAGGAATTAAACAATGGCAAAAGAAGCAAATCTGGTGGCATGGAACACCTCTTAGTCGTCTGCAGGAATTTGTTTCCCAGCAAGAGGTTTTGAATCCAATTTTGTGAGTATTTCAGAGTGAGTTAATAAATTTACAAAGGACAATCAATAAAAATATTCCTTCCTCTTCTAGAAATAAGCTAAACTGATCACTGGAATTTTGTCATCTTTAATAACCAGTCAAGACCTAAATAAATCAATGGTCAGCATCACACTAACAGCTGGAGATGGGAACGTTCAAATATCTTCAGGCAAAGGTCTGCTTCACCCTCAGACTCTACAGGAGAAGCAGCACAAGAAGTAAAAGGAAGAGGCACTGGTTCACTGCAGGTGATCTGGAGCACGGTGAAAGGTCTTTCTCACTCTCACAGAAGCTGGGGAACAGCACAGCTGAAGTCTGAAAGTTTCACCAGATATTCCCTCCAGCACACCAAAGCCACATGTCCTGTGGCAATGACTTGGAATAGTAACGCCGAAGCTGTTTTTATCATCAGCGTTTTGCAATGCTCTAGGATTTTTTTTAACTGAAGTTAACCTCATGGAATCGTGGGAAGGACATTTACAGGTGGGTGTTCTGCTTTTTTTAGCTGATCAGCATCCATAACATGAAAACATGCAACTTTTCCCATTAACAACACAAATACAGGAAACTTGCTCATACATTTACTGGATCTATACCTGGTTTTCTGCCAGCTTTCTAAAAATTTGGCTACAAAATGGAATTCATGTGCTGGTTAATACTCTGGGGAACAGACACAATTTCTTCTTCATCCAGCAAAGCAGTAAGAAGAAAACAAATCTCAATTTTTTTTTCCTGTGCCACAAAACTAAAATTAGCACAGTTATTCACGATACAAACCTAAGTTCATTGACTTTAAAAGTGACACGGTGCTAACTAAATTGAAAAGAGTTGTTCACAAATGCTGACTTGTCAAGTAAAGAAAAAAAAATCTTTTTGAATAAGAAATTAATCACTATTAGCATTGTAATGTCTAATAAAACAAAAAATTATTTCACTATTATTCTGACTTATTATGAGCTACAATTTATACTATATTACAAATCTTCCAAAAGGCAATAAATTTGATGGAGAAAAAAATTAATACAAAATCTAATTATATTTAATTTTATAAAATTAGAATGGACTTTTTCTGTAATATCATTTAATTCAAGACATTTATAAAACAGCAAAATTATTAACAATACCTAAAACCCCCCTAGATGTAAAGGTAGAGTCTTTATCAACTATCTACCTTCCTCTCCACTCTAGGAGAGATGAGAATGGAAATCTCATGTTTTGAACCAAATTCTGCCATAGGCAGCCACTTTCTATGCTCTGCTGACCTGAATCTCTGTTACTTAGATCTATAGTTTTAAAAGCAGAGAAGAAATAGGGCACAGGGAGGGCAGAGTATTTCTGCAACTCGCTATTTCTCTGAAAATTTATGGGAATCTCACTGCTATTTCTCTAAAAATGAAAAAGAACCTCACTGCTTGTCTCATCACATTTACCCTAAAAGAACTCCCAATTCACACTAGTAAAACCTTTTCCTTTTCAAGAAAGGAGCTTTGTTCTGGCATAAGCCAGGGTCAGATGTTCTGTTCATTGCTGATATTGCTGATCTTTATATTTGTGGGATGGGATGGTCATGCTCTATATTGCCCAGCTGAGGAGTTAAATCTTCAGTCTGATGGAGGACCACAGCAGAAAATCTACTTATCTCCTCTTATGAGTTTTTCATAAGGCACAATCTCACCCACCTGAAAACCCTGGTGCTCCAACTCCAGGCTTTCAACAGGAAGAACTTTTTTAAATGCTGTTTTTCTCTTTTTGCCAGCAAAGCTGTCTCTGTAAGTCCTCTAAGTATTATTCTCAAAACACATTCCTCTAAAGAGAATGGATGCTTCTTTCTTGAAGTGTTTTGCTAATCATGCCTTTTAACTTTGCTCACTGAAGACACTTAGCCAGTCAAAGAAACTTACCTGGCAGTCAAAAGCTGTTTGCATGGGTACCATTAGTAGGATGAAATGGTAATTAGTTTCTATTGTTGATCACCAAGCACTCTTTTCAACTATCAATTCCACATCCATCTGGAGGTCTGGGTTTCTGTCTTTGTTTTGTAAGAGAAGCAGAATGAGACATCTTACATAGCTATGGAACAATCAGAGCAAAGCTCTCCTCCCTTTACTTGTCTTCCAATCTTTGCTGCAGAACTGGCTTTTAACAAACCATCACAACCCAGTCATTAAAAGAAAACCAAAGTCTAGTTTTGAGAAATTACAGACACCATTTCAACACAGAAAAACTCTAGACAGCTTTTAAAAATTAACAGCGATGCGAGGGCTTTTTTCACTTCAATGACTCAGTATCTCGTTTTTTTCTCATTTTTTTCCTGTGCCACAATAAATCATACTGTGAAATAAGCTTGGTTTAAGTAGCAAAAACATTACAATTTCACATTTAGCAGCGTAAAAATTGCCTTATGTTCAAATTCATGCTCCTCAGTGAGGTTCCCAGATACCTTCCACAGAGTATCAGTTTATTATTAGAACAGAAAAATGCTCCCCATGGGCAAACTAAAGCTTGCCATCACAAACTGTGATGAGTATGTATTGACAAGACATGAGAACCTAAAGAAATGTTGTGTTCATATTTGACATTTACTAAATTAAGCTTGTGGCAATCAGATGAGATCATCTATAAATTAACTTACACAGTTTTCTTTGCTGATTATTAGAACTTTCCAGCTTGAGTTTATGCGTAAGAAAACTTCAGCAAACTGAAGTCTTAATGTACTTGCACACAAAAAAATTAATGCTCTTGCTAAAGATAGTGAGCTTAGTGTTTAGAAAAAACTAAACTCTGAATATGCTAATGAGGTTGTAAAAGGTATTGGTCAAGTTGAATAGAAAAATGGAAAATTTCCACGTAGTCTTTACTTTGGGTTAGAATGGATTTCAATGTCATTGTTTTTGTATTTTTAAAAAATGGCTTGACATCTGAGAAAAATCAGAGGATCTTAATAAAATTGAGCTAATAAATGGTCACATACTAATATTCATATTTAATAAGATAACAGATAAAAATATTTTAAAACTAATGCAAAGAGAAATCCAGATGAACCAAAAAATATCTTCTGAAAATTAAACGTATCAACATCATCAACATGAAATCTGTCAGTATCTTCAAATAAAGATATAATTATCTACAACACTTATTTTAACTCTAGTTAGTTATCAAGGTGAACGTTCCCATTTTTAAGGAAATGCTTTTTTGCAAAGGACTTTTTTTTAGGAAAAAGTTCTTAACAGTTTCATATAAATATATAAGATTTATAGTTGTGTCTATATATTTGTAATTAAAACAGTGATACATGCATATAAAATTGTGAATTGTATTATGTTTGAGTTGATGATGGAAATTTAATTTAATGAGCTGAAGTAATTAAAAATCTAATTCCATCTCAGGATGTTCTTCTTTCGATATAATTTCTACAGTTTCAATTTAATATGATTTCGGTCTTGATATGTTGTAACTAGTTTATAAGGATTGCCTCAAAATATTCTGCTTCACTGTTTTAGCTTCATAAATCAAAAGAAACCTAAACCACATCAGTTAGTGAGTGCTGAAAACAAAGCTTGCTCTTTGTAAAACAGAATATTACAGCAACACATATCCACTCCAGATTTGGCTAATCTTACCAGAAAACATGGATAATGTCTTCATGATCACTAAAAATAACATTTCCACAGCTTCCAGAAGCAGTAGAATACTTTATTAATGAAGGAAGCTGAAGATAAAGCTTCTGTGTTAAAATATATTAATTAAAATTTGCATTCAGGAGGCAAAGACCTTAAAACCTGCAGCTGTTCTTGGGAAACACAGCAACAAATGAGGAATTCAAACCTCTTAGAAATATCACTGCTAAGTCTGAAGATATCAGAGTGAGCATTCATAAGACATTTGTTCCTTTACTTCAAGACACGATGATGAGCATTTCTTTTAACACCTTCCTACATGGATATTTGAGCATCCAGGCATTTAAAAACAGATGGGAGGGGGGAGAGGCAAAAGTCATAATGTGACAAAAATAGTAACTTTTCTTAGGAGTTCCAAAGGTTCTGAACACTCTTCAGGTTTGACCTAATGGGCTTGAAATGGTACCCAGCAGTAAGCTGGGAAATAAACATATTTTGGCTTAATTATTGTAATACATAGAGAGCAGCTGGGATGCTCTAAGGAGAAAAATTACTGCCAAAAGGACTTCACAAGTTAGGTTTTGTTCTGGCAAACAGCATACGTAAGACATTACTTCAGCTCGAAAAAAAATGCTAAACTGCATACCACTGAAATGACTTCTTTGATTTATCAGTAATAATGTTCTACCAGTAAAGAACAGGTGTGAAGAATGAACCTTTCACGTCCCATAATCTTTCACAATACCTTGTTTAAACACAAGAAAATAAAAGGAACATTTAATATGATTCAATAACTGAATCATATTTAATTGTTCTTTTTACTTGTCCTTTATAACAACGACATCAAGATGGCATATGACCACCCTGAGTAGGGTAGGGGTGGGAAAATGCAACATAAGTGCACAGGAGTGAAAATAATCCCCATGCACATGCTATCTCTGCCTCCTGAACTGCAGTTAGTGGATGCTGTATATTTTATGCATATTATGTATATAGACTTTATGCTGTATATTTGAGTTATGCTCTATATACAAATGCAAAAGTGACCATTGCTAAAGTTCATCACCTGGAACATGCAAGCTCACTGATGCTGACTAGAGAAGAAAGGCACCAAGCAGAATTAGGCAAGGTCAGAATCCAGCTCATGGGCAGTATCCAGCTTTACATCCCAGTTCTATTGGGAAGAGATATTAGGATAAAATCAGAAAGCTATTTCTTAGATTGAACACACAGTGAGCCAGGCATTGCTTTCTGTGTACTAAAAGCAGTACCAGCCTAGATGGTTGACCATCCTGTCACTGTACAAAGAAACTGCCACGGTTCTCAAATACAACCAGAAACAGAAGCTGCAAGAGGCTCACTGTTGCAAAACCTCATTAAAGTCAAAGTAAATTCTTACAGCAGGGAGATGCAGCCACTATCTGATGACTTTGCAAACTTTTCTTCTAAATCTTACGGAACTGCACATGAACTTAGGAACTGTCTCATTCCAGCTCTTGTGAAAACTATCTTTCAGCAGTGTCACAGAATGACACCCGTCTGAGAAGAAGCAAAGAATAACCAGGAATGTTATTGTTACACTGTACTATATTGTTGCTGACAGAAGTTCCCATCCAAATATGGAGATTGCATTTTATATGCTTCAAACAACCTCTTTCATAAGCTTGATCTTAAGGAAAGACATTCTTACTGCATTTTCAATGAGAGTCACATTGTTCCTAACTCACAAATGTTGTTTATTAAAGACACCACATCATCCTCAGATAACTAAAGAGATGCCAAAATCATAATTGTAACCAGGTTTCTGTAAAAATAGTAATGAGATATTTGGCTTGTAAAAATATACATTAGATAGTACCCAAAAGAGCTATTTCAAAGTTATCTCCATGAAGCTCTTACCAAAAGAGAAAACATGTATATTTTATTTTTTAGCATTAAATATTCACAGAATGTCTATTAAGACGAATATATAGCCTCATCAAGATGAAGGATTTGGGAAGACTTGTGAATTTTTAAAATTAAAAATAAAACCATAATGTTAATACAACTTAATTGCATAGTTAAATATTTAAAATACATCCGTGAAAAACTCTTTTAATATCTAGATAGCTAAATTGATTTTTCTATATGGAACAAAAACTATCAAAACAAATCAGGTACCAAAATTTTGTTGTGTATCAGCTGATATAATCAAAACGGACTTTTAAAATATTCTCCTACAGTTTCTTTTTCCTATGTAAATAACACATATTTCTTCTGAATCAGCTGCCTAAGCCAGACAGAGCTTACAGAAATAGATTTTGGATATACTGGGGATCAGTGTTCTCCTAACAGAGACTTGGAACAGTCTATGCAAGCCTTTTTACATTGTTCCTATAATGATACTTGAAATCCACGCCCAATGGTAAATCAAGTAGGAAAATGATCTCATAGTTGCTAATTTTTGATAGTTATCTATAAGCTTGGTCCTACAAGAGGTCTGTGGCTACTTTCATCTCAAGGTGGCACAGATAACAATCAGTAAGGGGAGGATTAACTGCCATGGTGAAATTTAACTGTCAGCTTCCTTGGCTTTTTTATGGCTAGCTCCATGATGAGATCTGTGACCATTCTTTAAAATACTCCTTGATGCTTAAGCTTGCCTTCTCAGCTGTTGCTGCAATTCTGTCTTACAGGGATAGAGATCAGCAGTCACTTCAGATTCATTATAGAAATATTAATTCACAGACACGTCTTTAGACAGAAAAGCATGTAGAAATAGCAGCTAAGTTCTGTGTGTCCTGATGTCTTTATTCAGGAAGCTTCCATAAAATTATTTTAAATTATTTAAATAAAATGTTTTAATCAGTTCTATCAAACTTTGGCCCCTGTTCTTGAAATTTAGATGAAATAGATGAGTAAACAGCAAAAAACTGAGATGAAAGTGCCTGAAATGCTAATTGGACTTTTAAAGTACTTGATCCATTCAACCAAAAGATGAATTCCACATTCATGCTACTTCTGGGAAGAAGTCTGGTGGGCAATGCTTCTTATTGGAAAAATAATCCTGAAGCTGTAAACAAAGAGCTTTGTCTCCACTCATCATTACAAGGAGAGAGAAATAAACACAGGTTACAGAAGAAGATCATCCAGCAGGTTCAGCCCACCAGACTACAGACTCTTACTACCTCTTCCTTCCACCTGGAATATAACAGAAGCATTATTCTGACCAGGTCTTTTTAGTGAGCTCTGACTTCACTGCTTGCCAAAGTGGTAAGCACAATAGCTTGACATACACCCCAAAACTGCTCAAGCAGTCTGGTCAGCAATGTTTGAACGTAGCTCCAATGTCACTTATACAGCTTTTGCAAAAAAAGAACCATGACAATGGAGGTTTCCTCACAACTGTAATGACATTCCATTAAGAAAATGACATCAGTGTCCATCTTTAAAGTATCAGTGTCCCTGGCTTGATCTTTAATTTGATGAGTTTTAAATCCCAAAGGTTTAAACTGAATCCTCTACTTCTGCAAAAACAAGGTGATGTTAGCCTGCTGTACTGAACACAGCTGTTGCTGATCTGCACAGTGATCCTGAAATCATGTTTTTCATTTCTTGTTCATAAACTAGTATGGTCTTTAAACAGCTGCTTTGCTGAATCCCACAGGTAGCTGCACTTTATTTTGAGAGAAATAATTCCTATATATAGTGTCCATATGTTCCTTTTCTTTCAAAGGCTTACTGGAAATTCAGTAAACAAACAAAAAATCCCACTCCAAACTGCAACTGTCCTCTGCCTCTATACAGATGCTAGAAAGCCTTCTGTGAAGATCATGAAGCAGAGCCCCACAGTAGTATAAAGGTGGTAACTGTGGTCAAAAATCTCTCAATTTACTGCTGACCTCCAGTGTTAAAGCCAATAGTGTTTATTTGTGCTTAAAGCCTGGCACAGGATTAAGTAACCTGCAATACCGAGGCCTTCTTGTTGGCGTTCAGATTTCCAATGTGTTTTCAGATGAGCAGTGAAAAAGTAGTATTGGACTGAAATAATGTTTTTTTTCTCCATTCACATCTGCACTGAAAAAAATAACAGTAGCTTCAAGACAACAAGAATTTGAAGAAATGGGGTCAGAAATCCTATCATTCTAAGTTAAATATTACATTCTCTATTTTTTTTTCAGCACATTGCCACACAAATTGCAACATAGTATTCATTTCTAGTATTCTTAGACGAGTACAAAAGAGATTTACCAATCTCCCCCCAGTTCAAGTTTCAACTCCTACAGTGTTTGATTTCATTTCTAATACTACTTTTTCACATTTTTTCCTTGATTTGAGTCTTACATTTGTGCCCTGCCAGAATACCATTAAAAATCTGTTCAATTTATGATGCGGTGGAAAAAATCACTATGATGCATCTGATGTTCAATCCTAGATTAATTTGTAAGTGATAAGTTAGGAGGTTTAATCTCAAGGCCCATATGTCACATCTCAGAACCAGATCACACTTTGGCATGAATGGCAGGCACTGCTTAGCAAAGCTCAAGATTGACATACTGAAATGGGTTTGGGAGATGTTCCTGTGGAAAGCTAATTCATCTTTTATCACTGGTGGAAATATTCATACTTCAGATATCTCATATGAAAAACCAGCATTTTCAAATCAAAGAATTCTTATGGACAACTATGAAATCTACTTTTCCTTAGAGTCAGTGATCTACGTGTAAGGATTTTTACCTGAGCAAATTCTCTAGAAAATAGGGACAGCTTCCATTTAGCAGTTCCTGGTTACATAAGTATCAAAACAGAATACAGACAGGCAAGAACAGGCAAAAGACACAGGCTATAGGCTTCCATACAAAAAGTTTAATAATTTTTTTTTCCTACTGAATATGTTACTGCCTACATCTGATACTTTAGTAAGGCAGCAAAACACTGCACACAGTTTATTCACGGTTCCAAAACTGGTTTTAAAAATTATCTCAGAAATTTAGAGGAAGAGAAAACTTAAACCTAAACCACACAGCCCAGTTCCTAACAATGTATGAGCAAAAGAAAGATTTAATTACTTTAATTTCGTTTCATTTCATTTAGGGTTATGTATTAGTACTGAATAAAATTAACCTGAGCCTCCCTTCATTTTTGTGTATCCTGGTGTTTGCTCTTAGTCCCTATTGCAGAGAACAGGGTTCAAGAGGTACAGATCTTTTCATTCAGTGCTGTTTACTTCTTTGATCATGGTGAAACCTCCTTCTGGGGCTCAATGCTGTTCTGTTTCCTCATTATGTAGAGTTTTAGACTAAATCCCATGTTTTCCTTTCACAAACAAATGCAATGCATTACAGTGCATCCTAAGCCCAAAGTTTTAACCACAAAGTTCTACTGCTTCAAAAGCTAAGTATGGGCAGTTAGCTATCACATCTTCTGCTCACCCTCAAAAAAACTCTTAGTAGAAACAGACATTTGCTAAGGTTGGGGTCACAACAGATGGTCTGTTAGCTGTTCTCTAAATACTTATCTTACACCAGAATGGGAACATTTTGTGCCCAGAAATGCCTTCGTAAATAAAGTTTTCTGAGGACCCTAAGCTCACTACTTGCAATCACATTATAAAGAAATACATTTGAATTGCCAGGACTGGATAGGAATAACCTTTCTTGAACTTGTTTTCCACATCCAAATGTGTCCCAACAACTACAAATAATGGAAAACCTGTTATGAACAAAATACTATGAAATATTATGGTCACAGCATTAGTCATCTGATGTGTTACTATGTGATTAGGATGGCTGTATCATTAGCCCATTTCACTGCAGAAAAAAATTGCCAGTGGTCTTTGTTTCCTTCATTGTGCAGTTAAGAAAACTAAAGTTGTTCCATTCTAGCTTTTCTGACAGGAGGGTTTAAGGAAGAATAGCTGGAAAGGGAGACATTACAAGATCTCATATGATGCATGAAGATAAATTAGCATGTGACTATAGCTTTAAATTTTAAGAGACTTATTTCAACAGAAATAAATTCCTTTGTCTTTTCTGCAAACAATGAAGGAATGCAGGAGAAAAGTTATGAAAATTTTCAAAAAAGAACCCATGTGTTGCAGCTCATATGACTACAGGTTCAGAATCTTATGGTGTTGCCTGATGGTTAGGTGATTTCCCAACTCAGGCAGCACTCCTGTAAGCTGTGTAACCCTGACAGGCAGAAATAATCACAAAAAGGGTTTTTGTGAGGTATTGTATATCACTGCCACTATTTGAATTACAGCAGCTTTGATTGCTCTGATGTACCCTGGGATAGAAATTTGGGCTAGGATTTGTGGAATATTGTAGACTCCAGTTTTAACCTTTGCTCTAGTCCTGTGCCACAGTTCAGCATTTCATATTGCTTTGCAAAGACTGAGTTTTCTCCTTTTTTTTTTCCCTGTTCTAGTTTTTCCTTCTACAAACTTCCTGTTGCAAGAAATCTGATGTTACCTTCTTGTTTCCTTCAACCTTGTAAGAAATGGTGTCCAGCCAATGAAGAGCTTTCAGGAATTTTGTTCTTCCCAGCTCCATTACAAAAGCAGATGTAATTTTTCACTGTTCCTCTTGTGAGCTCAGCTGTGCAGAATGAGATGGGTCAGAGCCACAGCCATGGAAAACAAAGCAGTGACTGGCCAGAGAAGCTGACTCTGGGTAATGAACGTCTCTGATATTTCTTCATCATTCCTGGAGAGCACAGCTATCAATCTGTGCCTAATCTAGGCAAGATATTTCTAACATAAAGTCCCCATATAGCAGGAAACGACAACTGCAAAAGCTGATTTATCCAAGCTGCTCTGCTAGTTCCTATTCCATGACAGAATAGCTCATAGGCTGACAGACAGCTTAAGGCTGAGCTGTTACTTGATCTCATTATGTGCCAGCTGATGTAAGTTAGCAACCAAAGTGGTAAATTGTCATGTAGACAAACAAAACTTTAGCAGCAGCTAGTAGAAATAGTTTCAAGCTGAAGCCAAGAAACTTTCATTCTTCTATATTCTTGAAAAGTAGCTTAGAAGTTGACAGGTGACATTATAGCTTCTCTTGGAATAATTTAAATCAAAGCTGCTTTACCAGAGAAATATTTTGAAGAACTGCATTTTACTAGTTTTCATGTATGTTTAAATTTAAAATTATTAGTGATTGATTGGACCGGGTTGTACCTAGGTCAAGTTGTTAAATACAGATGTAGCCAATTTGTTGAGAAGAGCTTGGAGAGTGACATTTATTTCTGATCTTGTGCAAAACTCCACCATGGTCTGATCCCATTCCTTTCTAGAAAAAGCAAAGCAGAACTAGATTTTTGAGCTGAAGATCCAGCAGTTATACTTTAGAATGCCAACCTCTGTGGGATGATTTCACAGAAGCAGTGCTGTCTTACTTCATCCATAAGATAGACAGTTATACCTAAAACTTGCAATCTCACAGAAACAGGAAAAGCAGAAGAGCTCTGTATTTGACTAATATGGGGGGTTGCTGACGTTCTTAAGCCTTCTCAACATGATACAATTTCCAACAAAAATGTTCGGTTTAGATAGAGCCTATTTTGCAATTCTGAATTAACAACTGCAAGTTAAAAACAAGAAACCAAATCAGTGTTAATCCTGGAAAACAAATAAAATATTTATCATTTTGTTTTTCCCCTCTACTTTTTCATTGACTTTGAAAGGCCATCCTTTTTTCTGGCTTCAGTTTTAAACTTCATTAGCCAGTGGGTCATCACCTTTTGCTCCACAGAGTAGTGGTTATTTTTCATGCCAACACAGACAGAGGATTCAGACCTGATTTGTATTGCAGGTAATAAATGGTAATTATCTGCACCTTTCTTCTAATGTGAATGGCTGTCTCAGAATTGAAGGAAGTAAATCTTTGTAACTTGATGACAGCATATCACACTGTAACCAGTCTTTCCCTGGTATACTTATTGGGGCAAAGACTTAGAGGTCACACATTCAATTCTGTGTAATTACTGTCAGTTTAATGATGAAGATGAAAGAAGATAGCCTATACTTAATCAAGCAGATAAGCATATGAAGCTTCTGCATTAAAGATTTAATGGAAAAATAGACACAGAACTGGAAAATGGACAGTAGGCAAAACATGTCCCTTCTGTGACTGCTCATGCTTTCCTCAGAGAAGTCAGGCAAACAGTAAGTGCTTCCTTCTTTTTCCTCCATTTTTCTAAAGATGCTATAATGAACATGAGGGAAATAGGAGGCTAAAAATAACTTTGGGAACTGTAGTTAAATATTTACTTTTTTTCCTGTAGAAGACAATTATGAAATGTGTCAGAGTCGATGCACTCATCTGAAATTATCCACAGAACACAGACAACATTGACAGAATAGAGTAAGGTTTGTTTTCCCTGACTGCAATGGTATCACAAGCAGAAATGAAATCTGCAGTAATTAATATATTTAAAATTCACAGCTTCTATTTATCTGCATAACACTAGGAACCACTGTGGCGTTTACAGTGCGTAAAATTCTACATTTCCTTATCTTTGAAAAGACCACACATTTAGGGCTGACTTTTAGCAGACCAAGAGGCTCAGCACAGGTGTCACATCTAAACCCATTCAGTCTGTCTGTCCCTTCTCTGCAGTGCATCCCAGTGGGCTTTTCCTGGCCACACTTTTCATGCATTATCATGCTCTGCACAAAACACAGCAGGCATAGCAGCTTGCCAGAGTAAAAGCAGTTGGTTGGGGCTTCTTGTGATACAGTAGTTGTAATTCAGGTGTAATACAGCTGAATGGATTGTCTGTACATTTTACAGAGAGAAAAAGTGTTGAATAAACATATTTCATGGAGGAGGGAACATGAGCCTGAGCCTACACTGCTCCAGAGGAATGCTAACACAAAACTAGGATAATGCTACCACCTGCTTCTAGGAAGATTATTTCCACCACTCAAGAAAATGATAGGGCCACAAAGTTATTATATGAAATACATCTTTCTTTAGATGTGTATTAAGAGAAAATAGCAATGATTATTGAGACACATGACACAGTTACTCAACTCCAGCTACAATTCTGATCTAAGATACACAATCTCTTAAACTGACAAAGAATTTAAGTTTAAATATGCCTCCCCCTCTTCATCATTTCACATTGACTGGTGCAGACGAGGTCCCTTTTTTGTGCTTACTATTGGAAATTCCAGTTCCTAATTTCCTCCACTGCACAGAAATGTGAAGGAAAGAGTTGTTGATCTCCCAACATCTCAGGTTGTGAGGTCATCAGGTCACAACATAGGACAGTGTCTGTATCCAGCTCTGAGGTCACAGACAAGGTTACAGCACAGCAGCACACCAAGTACAGGCCTCTTGAATCTCAGGTTGTATCCCACTTGCTGGCCTATTTATCCATCAGAAAGCACTGGTGAAAAGCACTGAGTCCAAACTGAACTGAATCCTGAAGATGGTTACCTTTTCTAGTTTGTACAAATTATCCCACTAAAATGGTGATAGCAGTTCTCAACTATATCGGAACATATGAACTAGAAACGTACAGTTCTGCCACTTCTTTTACAAGCTCATGAAATTTCATGGGGATACAGTTCTAATTACCTCCCATATCCAATTTGCCAAGTAAGTAATAATTGCTACTCTTCTATTAAATGCAGACGTAAGGAGGATGTCAAACAGCTCAGGAGTACAGTGCATCCCAGATGCTACACCTATTTCTCACAGCTCAGGTCTCCCACCAGGGAAGGTAATCTCTGAATGATCCTCACTACTACTATTTACTCACATTTCATTAATGGTCCACAGACTATACTAAGTTGGCTAAACATTATGGAAACATCTGGTGACCATCCTGTGCTGAATATTCTGAGCAGAGAAAGAGATAACTGTCTGGGAACTGCTATACTGGAATGATTATGCAAACTGGTCAACATATCAGTTCTACCTAACTCCACCTATCCATACTTCTAAATATTAGTCCACAAAACCAAATTTAGATTTTCCTGTTGTTGGCATTTAAACCACAATAACGTCAGGAAAAAAAATAATAAAAAAAATAAAATACAGGGATAAGAATGAATAACAATAAACAGCAGAAGTTCAGTGAAAACTGACAATGTCAAGAGATGAAATGCTTTGGACTTCTTGCACCCCTTGGGAAGGAGAGCTCCTACTACTGCTTCTGATGAAGTTACACAAAAGTATGTTGACACATTTACTTTTACAGAAACAATGGAGTTCTTATTAGAGAGTTTCAGCCATAAATTCTCCCTGGATTTTGGACTCATCAATTTTCCCAAAGATCTATTGGTCTTCAGGCCTCTTGTCAAGGTTTGGAGACAACTACAAAACAGACTTAGCTGGATATTCTGTATTAGACCAAAAGTCCAACCAATAGAGTTTGTAGTTCCATCACTTTCTTCAGAGTGATGATCAGGACCTAATACACAATTCTATGAATGAAGATTGCTACTGCAGGATGCAGTACTTAAAGCAACATTAGTTATTGGCTGTTTCTGGTTAGAAACTGAAAAAGCAGTGAGGCTGAAATCCCAGAGATAACTGAAGGCAGGCAATGGAGAGGTACACTGTAGTTTTCCTAAACAACAAATAATTGTAAGATAAGCCTTACTAAAATATCCCACTGTGTCATTTCTGTTTCTGAATGCAATTCTTCACCTCCTGCCACAAAGGCTTTGTTTACCAGTGGTTAAATGTCTCTTGTCTGCAACATCTGTTAAGAACTGGAGGGGTTTCAGACTGTGAGCTGTAAAACTCTGATAGCAAGACAGCAAACCTGGCCCAGTGACCCAAAACAAAGGAAGCAATGAATGTGAAAGGGTAATGCTGGGAGAAATAAGGAAAGTTCTGAATTAACCTGGGATGATTATGTGTTCTGACAGAATGAAGTAACTCCTACTGGCTATACTAAAGCTACGTGGCAGCAGAATGGAACCAGATGCAGACTTTGCATGCAGTAGATAATAGAGTATCTTTCCTCAGACATGAGTAAGTAGAGCTGCTGGAATAAATTCTGTCAACAGCCACTAAAAATACAAGTAATTAGACATACATTTAATATACCAGACTCTTATACATATTCTTAAGGAAAAGTTCATAAAGGTATAGAATAAAATCACAAAGGAATAATCACACTTTCTGTAAGACATATTGTTATGTTTATCTACAGAATATATTATTATTGCAACTTTTACTGCAGCTCCTGGTGCAGCTTTGCACCATCCACATATCATTTCTATTAAAAGCTATAGAAGAGCTGTATAAAAGAAGGGGTTTGTTTTAATTTCTCAGTGTCCCTGCTGGTGCTTCCAATTCATACCCCTTACAGTTAGAGGGACTGACAGAAGCTGGAAAAAACCAACATTGCTGTGTTCCTCTGCCAGGGATCTCTTAATTCTCCCAGAAGGATGATTACTTTTCTACTTGAAGTCTCTCACTTTCACTGGAGTCTCTGGCACTGCTGAACAAATTAATGTTACCTATATACCAATAAGAGTAATACTGAAATGTGCAAATACCACTCAGCTGTGCTCCCCAGCCCATGCACCTCCTCTGACCATCTTCACCCCAGAGAAATAGGAATGCAAATAAAAACCAATGCAAGCAATGTAAATACATCTCTAGCAGAAGAACACAGAAACCTTACTCCTCTCTACATTCATATTGCCACTGCTGTGCACAACTTAGCCTTGCCCAAAAGCTAGACTGACATGAGATGCTTTAATACCTGCATGTGGACAGCTTTCACTGTACACAGTATTACGGTGTGTTACAAATAGCTTAGATGCCCCTTTTATTGCTTGGCAAAGAAAGGGTCAGCAGAATCTAAAGAAAAAGGGTCTGTTTTCACTGGTCACTTTGGGAGTTCAAGAGTTTTGAGGCAGCAGTTTTCAAGGCAGCTGAGTGCTGTAAGAACAGTACAGTCAATAGTGCTGTGTCCCCAAGCAAACTTGCACTACTCACACAATTTTCCTGTTGACACTCTGTAAGACTGATAGGACACTGTGGTTAATACCAGAGTAATTCTAAGGGCAGGACACTACTGCCCAGTTTTCAGCCTCAAAGTTAACAACAAATACTAGCAGGCACCAGGATAGGCAAGGCTCATGTAAGCAAACTTGAAAATGCATGGCAGTGAAATCCCAGACTCCTATGTCTATGTCTCTCACATAATCACTGTTGCTTTCCCCAGAGCCTGCTAATGCCAAATACAGACACTATCTTTGTATACAAACTGTGAACACACACACACACACACACACACCTCCCTGTCCCTAGCCATTGGCTTCCTGGATAATGGCTCCCTCCTGGCTTTGAGGATTGAACTTCACTGAAATGCACATGGAAAGCCCAAGCACTCACAGTTCTTGCTCAGTGTTTAAGAACAGACAAAAAGAACAGCAATACATTGGTGTGTAATCTTCAACTTTCTTGACTTAGTTTTAAATGCTAGGGATTGTTAGCTCCAGATAAACAGGGGGAGCGATGGTTGTATATGGGGAGGAAAAAAGTACTGCACCTTTGAAGATCCTTCTTATACTCTAAAATTCATTACAGCCAGTTTTGAAATATGAGAAACTTTTCTAGGTTCTAATTTCATCTGAGTCTCTTAAAGGACCAGTCTGCTGTGTTTATTAGAGCTCTATAGTTTGGTTTGCACAGCTGAGAAAAGGGAGGTAGTGATGCTTGAAATGACATAACTGTAGTTTGTCGATATTTCAAGATGATGATGGCTGAAATTCTGGTCATCACTGGATCTCAGAAAAGTGATATCTGAGAATGTCATGTTACCAGTTGAAAATGTGACAGTACCATCAAGTTCAGAAACACACTCCAGGTGAAAACAAAAATAATAATTCCCCAAATGTCAGTGCAATAACTAATATTACAGGAAACACTTGAGATTTAAATCCATCCTTGGAAAATTTCCTTATGTGACATTCACTTCAAGGAAGGGGATTTTTCTGGAATTATTTTTACAAATACTTCTAAATAAATATTCTCAATATAGAATACCCTGCTTTCCTCACACCCCTTAGAGTTACAGTGTTTGCTATCATTCTACTCCAGAATGTTTTCTGTTACCAAGGAATTCCTGAAGCTTTCTGGCACATCACGATAGAAATGGTCCCCAGGTTTCTGCCTGAAAGGGTTACCAAGAAGCTGTCGTGCAGATGAGAATTTGACAGTTGTCCCATTATCAGTATAAGTATGCCAATGTGTCACTGTGTTTATTTGTTTGAGGAGTTTCTTTGGTTCAGCAACTGTCCTCTCTTGGTATTACTGCATACCACTAATTTCAAATGGAATATCCGAGCCTTATTTTTCAATAGAAATGCAGTGCAGCAAGGTAAAATGTTAACTTAGGCATGCATAAATGTTGCCTATGTGAATCTAGTGGAGGACGTCTGACTGACAGGCAGAGAAAGAAAAGTCTATTTATATAAAGAACAGGCAGTGTTGATGGAGGCTTCCTCCTCTTCTGCTGTTTTTACCTCCAGAGCCCTGCCAGCATCATCTTGTGCTTCATTTGTGTGGCCTCCATGGCAGGCAAAAGAGCTGCTCAGTCTCAAGGCAGCTAACCTCTCTTCCAAAACTGCAAGCAAGCTTGCAGATGTCTCTGCAAACCACTGGGACTCTCAAATTCTTCACTAAATATTTCCTCATAAGGCACCACCAAAGTTATATTTGACTGTTAAGGATTTGGCCCACTATCAGGTAGTTGGATAAGGACTCTATAAGGATCCTTCATGATGGTTTAAGAGAAGATAAAGCTCAAGCCAAACATCACCTGGCCAGCATTCAGGATCCAGCATCCTGTTCCTGCACCTTTATCCATGAACCAACAAAGTCACCTGCAAATGCCTCTTAGGCTGAGGATTCAATGCTTCCCTGCAAATGCTTCACTCCCAGCAACCTTCCCCAGTCAATACAACAAATGAGTCCATACAGTGAGATACAGCTACTCCACTCTGGTGATAGATTTGGGATCCTAAAGCTTTCCAGGACCAATTTGGAAGTCAGTTAAGAACAGAGGGAGTGACAGTAGGACTCTTACTTTAAATTTTATCTTCGCAATTTTCTGGGCAGAAAAGGGACAGTGACAAACAACTTATGTGTGAAAAATGGGTGTACTTATGTGAAAAAGTTGTCCTAATAATATTTCTGGCCAGTAAACCAGGAAAACATTTATGTAGATGGCATGGTTCAAATCTCTGTATTCTCCTAAAATAACTTTTGATTTTTTTTCTATAGCTGACACACTGCAAAATTCAGAAAGCTGGTTTCTTCCATTTTACACACTCTTTGAGGTCCCTTCTGCCATTAGCCTTAACATCTGTTGTAATTATGTGGTGTTTCTGTATCTCATGCAAAATGTTTGGCTTGAAGCAAAAATATTGTACTATGTCAAATAAAACAAATTTGATACCCATCAGCTGCATTAATTGGGATGACAGTGACATTCTGCACTACACTTAAGAGTGGAAATACCTTACAGACAAGAAGCCTGACATTGGAGTGAGATTCCCTGTTTAGAATCCCTATATTGTTTAGAAATGCAAGCCCTAAAATTGCAAGCATAGGACTGAAAATGTGTAGCTTTTCACAAATTACACAGAACTTTCCAGTTTCACAGAATGCTGCACTGCCTCTGTTGTGGACTTCATTTGCAGTGCTGATTAAGTAGATTTTTTGCATCAAAATGCAAATGTATACACATTTTTGATACAAAACACTCTTTGCAAATTTTCCTGTGTTATGGAAACTTCACAGTACATCATCATGGGCTCAAAACAGACCCTCTTGGGGATAAAGGAAACATCCTTAAAGTTATGCAAAATACTCATAACAAAATGCAAATACTGTGTATAGTATAGCAACTCATATCCTAAATTGCAACCAGTGAGAAGCTATATGGAAAACTTTTTAATTAGTCTCTCTGTTGGATATTTATATCATTGTCTTGTACAACAAGCAAAAAGGCTGGGCCCAGCATGAAGTATAAAAATATTAGGGAAAGGTAGTACTTTTAGATACATTTAACACTGACACATTCAGAACAAGCTTCATTTTTCTGAGATTTTCTGAGAAGGGAATTCAACAAGACAGAGGACTGTTTCCTCTGAGGAGACAAACCTTACAGTTAAACAATTGGCTTTGAATTCCACCAATGTTAAATTGCACCAAAAATGAATTGGGCCCAAAAATAATTATTCAAATCACACAGTGCTGGGCAGTTATAGATTGATGTATTTACATTTTGCCAGAATAAGCAATGCCTTCTGAGAACTACAAACCTCTGCTGCTTTTACCCTTGCATCATTGATGAATACAATTCTTGTCATTGCTCACTGACATAGGGAACATACATTCCCTCATCCCCCCATGCATATTTACCTTGCTGTCTCCCTTGTGCTAAGTAAAAAGTCCTTCACATTTAGGACACAATGTTCTGGTTCCTAGCATGCTGCATCAATAAACTAATGACAATTCTGTCAGTCTCTCTCTTGTGGTCAATTCTGCCTCCTCAAGAGATGTCCATAAAACTGACTATTTCTCTCCACTGCACCTAACTCAACCTCACTGGTTCAGAAAAATTTTCTGGAGAATGAGAAAGAGAAAACATTGCTGACATTGCAGTCAGCTTGAAGAAACACTGGAAGCTGCATCAATGAGATTCCCACCCTACTAAGATCCTTGTTTAGTTCTGCACCTTCAGTAATAGCCATTTTTCAATGAGTAGAGACGAAAGAAATATGTTTTAAAGGTTTATACCAACATGAAGGGCTTCACCAGGGTGAAGTCTACCCACAAGAGTGAAGATGGCTTCTTCCATGAAAAGCATGAGGACCCAGTCTCACTATTTCAGTTAGCTGAACTTTGTTTCTTTAGATTTTCCCACACATTCTGTTGGATACTCCTTGCTTTTCCAGTCTGAAAATGTATCGTGCAGATGTTCACCAAGTAACTGCAATTTTCTGCTCTGCAAAAGGCAGTCACCACAGTGGCAACTGAAATGATATGGGGAGAGAAAAACTAACTGAAAGAATACTGGATGAAACACAGGAAAGCAAAAGATTTCATAATTTGCTCCACAGGTAAAAAAACCCTGAAATTCAACAGAAACCTTTTGGTTCAAATTAGGCAGCAGAACCTACCTGATCTCCACATCTGCTCCTTTTTAGACTCAAGTACCTGCAACAAGCTCCTCCATGAAGGAAATCTGATTAAAATAAAAATGAAAGATAATTATGACTGTGTTGCTACTGGATTGTACCAAAACGGCAGGCTATGTCTTCATTAGGAGCAAATGCTTTATTTATGTAGGAAAACTTGTACACTTAGTAAGAAAAATAACTTCCTGATGACAGATTTATGTAATTTGTTTCCATGAGTATATATACTACAGTAAAAATAAAGTTTTGCTGACACAGCAGCATTTATATTAAAGGCTTCCCCTGCGTAACTACATCATGATGTCTTTTACCTACCTTGATCACTGACATGCATGACCTGAAATTGGCAGGGTACACCTCTCCTCAAATGTAATCCAGCTCAAACTGAAAACCAATAATGGTGAAATTAGTGAGCAACAAAAGAAACCTGGTTAGGTGAATAATCCTAGTAGTAAACAATATTTAAGATTAATCCTGGCACAACTCTTTAACCTGGTATTTTAATAATATGTATAAATAGACTTTCTCCTAAGGCAAATTTTTTTGAACAGTCAAACCAAAGAGATGAGAAATAGCATTCAACAGATGCTTAAAAAAAATATTGAAAAAAAGAAGTCCAAGTTCTATTTACTTTATATTTAGTGTGTTAAATTTTGCTTCACAAGAAACTCCACTTGACCCTCAGATTTGAGTCTGTGTAGCTCAGAGATAAATACCTGCAACTGAGTCACTTGTTGGACAATACAAGTGAACAGATCAAGAGACCTTTGATTTACTGTGTCAGCTCCTTGCCAAATGCAGGAATCAAGAACTCTCAAGATTTTACAGGACAGAACACACTGTGAGTTCAAGGCAAACACAGTAACTAAATGGATGGGCAAAGACAACACCTCCCTGATACAGCTCACTGAAACCCATAAAAATGAAGTTTATCCTTTTCAAATTGTTCCTTTGTGTAAAAGGGATTATACAGCCTATGATTTAGTGTTTCTTTAAACGGTTGCTTCTGTAAAAGTAAGATTACAGAAATGAAATTACTTAGGAAGAAAATAGAAGGACAGATGATACAAAAAACTGGCAAAAGCACCTGATAGAGGTTGTGCTGAATTATTTAGCATACCTGTGCTCTTGCCACTTGTGTCTACTTCAGTTTATTATTAACACATCCTGGAAAAATTCCAGTTAAAAAAGCACTAAGTCACCTTTCTTCAGCACAGACAGAAGTCTTACAACACAGAAATACCCCAATGGCCAAGTAGTTTCTCCTTTAAATTAAATTTAGCTTTACATATTGTAAAGTGGCATGAGAGAAACCTGCTTCCTAAGCCATGTGTGCTGCTTTATGGCATTTCTTAAGTGATTTCTTAAGAGATTACTCACAGCTGGTACATCCTCTGCTTTACAGAGACGTGGCCTGAATTTTGCTAGTGAAGTGCTGTGGCAGTGATGCCTAAGGATGACCACCAAATTTCAGCAGGCAAGAAAAAACCAGTTATTATTTTAAAAATGCAATGCAGACAGTTGGAACCCAGTTCTGGCTGACTGAGTGAATTAACCCCTCCCCACAGCCCTCCCCCAGTATTGGCACCTTTCACAGGCTGTGCAACAGAATTAACCTTATGGACAAACATGCTGGGTTTTTATACTGCAAACTGAAGGATGAGAGCTGAGCAACACCTTGTGTTAGATGATAAAACTAACCATATGTTGTGAGTTTGCTCCTTTTTTTACTTAATATAGCAGACCTTTCTCTCTGTGTTACCAATTCACAATTTTCTTTTTGAGACATTTATATATTTTCATTTCTTTCTGAAACACCAGCTTTCATATATCACTTTGTAACACTACTTTATGTGTATTTTGCTCTTCCTCATTATTCCTTTTCTATCCTTTCTGGCATTATTCACTACACCAAATGTTGCTTTCCAGTGCAAATCATGAAGTTCCTTGAATTATTTTTATCCATGTGATTGAAAGCTGAGGCTGACAGATGATTATCACCAACCCACTTCCTTTTTTTGTTGATTTTTCACTATTAAGAAGTTAGACACTTGGCTCCCAGTAACTTCAGTTGGAGATAGCTCTTTTCTACTAATGTATACTTTGAATACCCATTTGACTAGGAATGCTCCCATAAAGTAATTACTAAGTTATGTTGTTGTTGTGAATGACTGCAGAGTATTAATTTTTATAAAGTCACTGTATTGTGCAAGCTTAATGTAGATGACTCAAAATGCACTTCTATTAAGTTTAGTTAAATTCTCTACATACTAGAGAAATAGTATGTAGTAACTACATACTAGGAAATATTTCCCCTCCATCAGAATCCATGCACAGTTTTGTGATAAAGAATTTACAAAAGAATTTTTAAACACCCGACGCCACAATTAAATTTATGTTTAAACTTCAGAATATGAGTATTTAAATGTACTACAGGTTGCACCTCATCACCATGTACCAGAAATTGATGTACTTTTGTGCCTATTAGCTCTTGAAGTAGTGTTTTGTTCTTCTAATACCTACATTTTAGCTTCTGGTACCAGTAGGTTGTAAGAGGCTGTAAATTACCCTCATTACCTTAATAATCACAGAATTGCTGAATAAGCTCCATTCCATCATAACAAAATCACATTTCAGCATCTGCATCAGGCTGCAAGACTTCCTACTGGGTTTGAGGAATAGTGGTCTGAGTCAATCAATACAGAAAGCATTAACATTGTGCAGCATCATGTAGATGTGGGAGACACTTGCATATCATTACAGCACCAATACCCCAATGATAAACTTCTGTATCTAAAGTGAATCAATACAAATTTTTGTTTCAAACAACACACGCAGGCCATTAACAACAAGAAGTGTATGTTGCATTTCATCTGAGTACATCACTATTTTCAGTATTTTAAAATTGCCACTGTTGAGTGGCAATCCACTGATAAGTGATGAGGAAATGTAAATAGGTTCATACAGTAACTACAGAAACTTGCGAATGTCTTATCTTGGAGAAGGAAGACAAAATCACTTTGTACCAATTTATCTAGTCAATGCAAGAGAAAATTTATTTGCCAACCATTAAAAATCAAGCAGGTAACAGCCTAATCTGGTGCAAATTTTGATAATTTCTCTTTACTTTAACGGTGATAAAATAAAGACAAAGAGCTCTAGGTTAGTAACCGAGCTAAGAACAGAATCAAAGAACCATCCCCACCAGCTTTAGGGTCTATCTATACATGAGTCTCTCCTGTTCATTGCACAGAACTCCTTCATGTTGTTCAAGTACAACTAAAAATCACCTCTAATTACTTTTAAATGGTTCCTAACCTTTATAGTGCAGAGAAATCTGAAACATGCCCAAAGGGCTGCAATGATGCCTTCCTGAGCCCACAGTGTAAATCTGACTCTGGAAGCAACAGCTCCCTGCATCTCAGGCAGCATCCAGGATAGCAGAAAAAATTTCCTTCCTCCTTCTTTTTCTTTCTGGCCTGCTGGGAACTGACCTACTGCTTTCTAAAATTCCTTTCTGAAACCTGCCAACCAAAATGCACCACCTGCCCCCTGCCCTGCTCCAGGGGCAGGTACCAGGACTGCCCAGAAGCACAAGCACAGCCAGAGCTGTCTGCCCAAACTGCTCCCAGGGCTCCAGCCCCCGTGCCATGGCCCAGCATCTGTGGTTTGGGTCTTCCTTTGGGTAGAACTGGGTTAAAAAGTGAGAACTACAACAGAAGAACAGAAGGGTCACTATTGTACTGATGAGGATCTTCTTTCTATATCCTTCTCACATTCACTATTTAAAGTGGATGAGTGTTTCTCAGCTATAATAATTAAATGTCAGCTTTTTCTGCTGTTCATTTGGTATTGAGATCTTTTACATCAATAATTTTTCTCAAAAAAACAAAACTAAGGGCACACAGATCAAAGCATTTCAAATAATCTCCGGCTACTTTCTGAGAAAAAAAAGGAAAAAGACAACAATAACAAAAAAGAAAATAAAATTTTCTTTTCGATTTTACACTTATCATAAAGAGGGAGTAAAATATTTTTTTAGACTTAATTATGCTATGACAACTGACTTATACTGCAACCTTCCTATTCATACTAAGCTTTTTTCTTAACTGGCAGCAATCTCCTGTGATGAGCTAAAATTCTCTGATTAAAAAAAACCCCAAACCTAGAAAAATAAATAAATCACAGTCTCAACCATTCTCAGTTTATTCTTATGCCTCAAACATCTTTGCAAGAAAGGTAACTCATTGGGCAGACTGCTTCCAACACTGTAAGTTCCTCTCTCTCCCTATAAATAATACACAGGCAGACTTCTGCAGTTAGGCAGCCTGCAAGCCTAAGCTTCAGTTCCTAGCATTCTGAACAGTGAAATGCAATGGAGAACAAAATACTCAGAGAGCAATATGTTCAGATGAAATGTAAGAACCCTCTTAGTTTTGACTTGTTTACACTATCTGAAATAAAATTATTTTATTAATGTTTGCAAACGTATCTCCTCCTAAGGTGATGTGACTCTTTCAAGAGCCATCTCACAGAAACAGAATTAATAAGCTATATAAAATACTCTTACTCTCTTTTAGGTGGTGTTTGAACTCCTTAAATCTTGCCCAATTACTGTTCACTGGAATTAAAGCTGCAGCCTATTGGAAGAGATTTTAATCTGTTCCAGGTAAAATACATCTTACATTTACACACACACACTGCCAAACATTACATTAGATCTCTCTTGGGTTAACAGAAGTTTGAAATATTTCTGGAGCACAATTTTCATTTGACCATTCTATGCTACCACAGCTTTCAAAATCCCATGATCTTCATTAAGGTGTGACAGATCAGTTCCAAAATCTATTATGCACAGTGCCAAATGCATGTAGGTAAACTTGCCTCCCTTGTTTTTCTGTCTGGTGTTAGTACCACTCATTACCTTTAGTGCAAAGACCTTTTTACAGGTATGTCATTACTTTTTGCCTTTGTAATCTCCTTTCTCTTCCAGGTAGGGCATTCAGACACTGAATTCTCATTACATTTTGATTTTTTTAATCTGCAAATATTGCTGTTATTCAAGTTCACCAATTCTGTACCACTTAAGTAGAACTTCACTTGAGTAAGTATGGAATCAAGCCTTACTGCATTTCAAATGCTATTTCTTGAAATTCACAATTCCATTCATGATTTATAAAATATATATACATCTTTTGTTACTACCTGGTTTTATCTCTACAAAGTAATCCTTTTTTCCTCTTTGCTACTCCAGAAGATAAACATGTTCATTTACAATTTCTACCACAAATGCAAGAGTCTTCTGAGCCACCTCAGGGTATCAGCATCACCAAAGTGCTAAAACAGGAACAGCCTGACGTGAATCTCTAACACCACTGAATCACTACTCTGATCTTTTTTCTTCAACACATCCTTGTACTCTCTGAGACCATTTAAAAGCAGACATTCCTGAGCACTGCAGGAGTAACTTCTACAGGTCAGAGGTTTGGGTATGTAGGGTTCATCTAATGCCAATGGCAATTAGAATTAGCTTGTTGACACCAGATCTGACCAAGGTCTTGTGGGGACCAGGTCTTTTTTTTTTTTCTTTTCTTAAAGCACTATAAAAAGCAGATAAGCACTTGCAGTCATCTGAGCCTTACAGATTATTTTCCCCTTAAGACACAGAGATCAGTTATTTCAACAGAAAAGAGTTGGGCATTTTGCCCTTATAAAAACCTGGCCTGAAGCCCTGGCTCTGTTGCTGTCCATCCAGAGCATCACAGGATGGGGCAGGCTGGCTCTGCCTGTGCCCTGAGCAGGAAGGGGCAGATCCAGTTAAAATCAAAAAGCTGTGATTTTGTTAGAATGACACCTGAGATAATATCCTTTGCCTCTCAGATAGGCTTTTTGGTTGGCCTAACTTCTACCCAAACACAAATAAACAGCTTTCAGTATCTTGTGAATTTAAGTGGACTAAATTAGTGCTTGCTCACAGCCTACAGGGAAAAAAAAAACCCCAAGCCACCCTTATTTGGATTTTCCTTCTTAATCTTAGTGTCACATCCATTGAAAGGGATTGATTACAGCCATTAAGTGCTTAACAAATACTTCTGAGCAAATCAATGGAATGTTTTTATAATTTTACTACAGCCCAGTAATATTGACTTCCATTAGAAAATGTAGAAAGGCTAATTTTAATATGATGACTGGAGAAATAATAGAGGGGAAGTGTTTAACTCACATTTACAGAAATGTATCCAAATATAAGAAAGAATTCTATCTATGCAGCAGAGAGCCACCACTTGCTATCATTCTGAAGTTCACATACAGATTTCTTAAGTATGTGAAAAAGCAAAAGAAATAATTACTATTGAGAAAGGTATCAAGGTTCTTGTTTCAGGAGAAATTCTGCCTGCCAGTCTCCCAAAGGCAAAATATCTGAGAGGATGATGTAGACCCTCACAATTGGAAGTCAAGAACATTTACCTAAAAATAAGGAATAAGATTGTGGTATATGTAGGACACCATTACTACATTTTTCTTAATCATGACAATCCTAGCATTTTCTTTTTTGTTGTTAATCTCAGAAGAAATTAAACCTCTATTACTTCACCATACATTTAGTAGTACATTGTAACAGTAAATCAGTTAATTAAAAATAACATGGTGCCTTGGACCATCCCTTGGCATGTCTCTTCCACATATTAATGTTTCTTTAGGCATGTGGTATCAACATGCCTGATCACAGTCATTGGAATCCCACTTAGAGGGAATCTTAAGCACTCACTGCAGAAATTCAGTGCTGTCTCACTTATACTTCTGTGTGGTTCAGTCTGTTGTGGTGACATCATTCAGCTGCTTAAGGTGTAATATACAGTTTTAAAGGTAACAATTTTCCATTTTGTGACCAAATGAAGGAAATCATTTGGAAACCACCAATAGCTGTCTGACAGACTGGGTGTCTGTCTTTAAGAGGCTATACTGGAATCCATTTACCTAAAATAAATGTGGACCCATGTACGTTTTTTAATTATTCCCTTTTATTGTTATTTTTTAAAAAATAAAATTATACCACCATGATTTAATGTTGGGGGCTTTTTGAACTATATGCTTTTTGAGATTATTTTGCTTTTCAGTCCTTCTCCACAGGGAAATTCAGCCTTTTCCCCAAATTAAATCAAATGACACCCTAGAGAAAAAAAAAATAAAAAGCATAAAATATCGTGAAGCTAAAATGGAAAATAATTTCAGTGTGATAGTTTCATATAACAAAAACAGATTTTGAGGTGATGGTACTCAATAGATAATAATTATAAACAAGTAAAACATTGGCGCACCTACCAAAATCACGTTATGTATATCTTTATTACAGTTTTCAGAATACATGGATTAACAATGGCCAGGCTGTGATTTCATCAAATTCCTATTTTAAACATTACATACAAACACAAAGCTGTTTAAAAAATAGAAATGCATGAGTTTTGTCACTTTTTTGTTTTTCTTTTTTTGGCATCAGGAGTCACGTGACTTCGAAAAGAAAAACCAAATGGTGCATGACAGCAGATGACTAAACTGTAATAGGTCATTGTTCACATTCTGTGGCATATGTATCACCTCAACAGTGCTAAAAGAAGCACTACAGGAACAACTTTTTCCTTTAGCATTCTTCTAATGACATCAGTGGGTGCTGAGTGACAGCTCGCAGGACTGCAGAATTCACAGGCTTACACCAACTCCCTTTTTTTTTGTGCACAAAAGCAGTATGTGATCTGAAATAGAGACACCTGAAGCTGAGGGATTTGGCTTTAAATGCTTTGATTTCCTTTATTTACATTTTGTGTGCATGCGTGGGTGTGTGTGTAGATGCTGCAGAAGAGATGTAGAGGTTTCTTACAATATGTATTTTAAGATTCATAACTTGCAGGTACAGTATGGCACAGAAGAGGTGGGCTTTACATTGTTGCTTTATGGCATTTGTCACGCCTGACCTCTCAGCAATTCAAAGGCAAACATTGAAGTATAATTCAGCCAAGCCTCTGCTTAGTGGATCAGAAGCAATTTACATCTATAGGTAAGTTTGCTCCCACGTAACTAGTACCAGCTCTACGTATTTACCAGTGAGATCATTCTCAATATAGGAAGTACTCAATTCACCCATCAAAGCACGATTTGCCTGAGGGTTGCAAAAGTTTTCTTAATGAGAGCTAGAGGAGAATTTCCAGAGTCAAACCCAAAACTCAGCCAGATTCTCAGTTTTGCAAACCATTTGTGTATAGTGGGATGAATATAAAGTAGGTCACTGATGAACTGTGGCTTGGATAGAAACCATAAAAACGTTATGTTTTTTACAGCATTTGTCTGAGGTAGTACATATACCACACACAAAAACGAGGAAATATACAGATATTCATAACTATTTGCATGTTACACAAGGGAACTATGAGATTGCTTACTTTTGTTTCAGAATTTTCAAGAAAGAACAGATCATTTTTAGATAACATTTTTCATATTGACTATGGTTGTCTAAAACCAGGACAAATTATTGTTTATTATTATTATTTCTGGGAATACTTCCTGAAGCTGTTAGTCAATGCCCTCTGAGGCACTAATTTTGTTTTGGCTTTCACATCAGTTCATAATATGGTTAACAGTTAAACCCAACATCACTTATGTTGTGGGAAAGGATATTTGTTGAATCACAAACAAACATACAAGACAAACTGTGTTGCACTTTTTTTTTTTTCAGTAAACTGCATAAAACTTGAGCAAAAAATGTCTAGTGTCTTTACATTTCTGATCTGTACAGCCAGTAGTTAAGCAACAGAGATGTATATTTGTATATGATTAAAAAATTTAATTCCCATGTCAATTGCAAATTTAGATCAATTCATTGCAAAGGTAAGATTATCTTCCTCTTAAATAAACTAAGAAATGTAAACAGTGTAACATTATTTTAAAAAAAAAACCCCCTCTCTTCAGTACTTGTAACTGGTAAAATGTGAATGCAAACAGATGTGCTGGTATATTGTTAATGTAATGTCTCAGAGGACATATAGTGAAACATAATTAGCAAGAAATTTATGTATGAACCCTCCAGCGATTTTCTTTCTGGGATTACTTTGAATACAAATATAATTTAACTGATATATTTCATTTTTTAAAATTAGAAAATAAGGCAAGTGCATTTCTGAAAAAGGTGCTACTCTTCTACACTTCTAGATAAACATGTGACACCTCTGAAAATTAGATCAATAATAAAAACATTAAAAATATCTGCAATTCAATATAGACTGAAAAACTATCAAAAGACAAAGTGACCAGCATCAATTTCAGAAAATATTTTAGACTTCATAAATACGAGCACCCTATATTTACATAAATTACCTTCTAAACTAGTTTTCCTTTGAAAGACACTTTTGTTCTAACAGATATGTCCATTAAATTATATAAATGTTTCAAATATGAAAAAAATAGTAGCAAAATAGAAGCATCAGGTGGTGATGTTATTTTGGAATTGTTTTTTCTTTTCCTAAGATTTGGTTTTTGATAATCTGTAGTCAGCTTTCACACAGCTTAAAAACAAAACAAAACAAAAAACCCATGGAAATGAAAAACTCGTGCACTAATAATTCCTGCTACAGTATAAAGATTCTCTTGCAGTCTTTTGAGTTTTCACATAGAAAGATTATACCAATACTTGTAAATCCCAGCAAAATGCTAATTTTAAAATCTGAATTCTAATACACTGTTGATTGTATTACAACTTTACATAAAAATTATGAACCTAATCCCTTTAAACTGGCTTTGTACATTAAGCACATTTGTATAGCTGTAAATTTAATAATTCCATTTTAACAAGGTATGCTTCAATACAACATTGATCTTGACCTTGCACAAACCAGGACAGAATTCTTTGTATCTCTTACTGATAAACAAGGAGACAGAATCCTGTTGCATGCATTTTTTTTCCTGAAGTACCATATAACTCTTTAGTTTCTTACTAAAAGCACAAAAAAATCCAAACAGTTTAGGAAGAGTATTACCTGACAGCACACATTTCACTAGGCTTCAGTTGCATTCCTATGTTTAGTTATAGCAATGGGCAAACCCCTTGTTGCCTTTGAAGACAATAAAAAAAATTAAAAAAATAAATTTTTCAACACTAGATTGAAAGAGAACTAAAATCTTTTCTTACAATAATTGGATATTGATTACTGTAGTTTGAAATTGTGAGGATTTATCCCAAACTAGTCAGATAGTCTTAAGTGTATCTTAGCAGAGAAGCAAAAAGAATCTACTGTACAAAGATGCTTGGCTCAAGCAGTAGTGCAAAGTTACACTGCCCCAGTCTTGAAGGCTCCTCTAGAGCTAGCAGTTTGTGCACAGAAAACCATGTGACACCTTATCTTCCAAATATTCTTTATATAACTATAAAAAAAAAGGTTCCCCATAACATCAGGCAATGAAAGTATTCATAATAATTCAGCAATCAGTGAGAAGCACTAATATCTTGAGAACAAGTGCCATCTACTACAGTGTATTTCTGCTTTTAAAAACATTACAGCTGAGCAGTGTATGAGCAGTTCCACTGGAACTCCCACTTAATATCCTCCATCACATCCAGATAAGCAATGAACCTTCTGTAAAAAGGATGGTGAAGACTGCCCTGAACACCAAACAGACTGTACATTCAACTAGAGTCTGGGGAGAGAAGGGAACTATGGAACTATAGTTTCCCCTTGAGTGGCAGAACACAGACAGTGTCAGCTCCTACACTGACTGCTCACCTGAGGTACTGCAGTGCAGGGCCCTGTATACAAAGCAGAATGGGAGGAGCTTCCCAAAAATCAGACTGCTGCAATCATTGATCACTGCTATATAGTGCTCCAGGTAGAAAATTTGTTCTTAGCTGCTAAACCATCAGCACTAAAATCCACCAGTAGAGATCCCGCTACATATTTTACCTGAGAAACAGAGGAAAAACTCAGAGGCAGTTCTGAATAATTTCATAATGTAGCTTGTCTCAAAAAACCTACACAAAGGTTTTTTTTTTTTAGCGTAATTAAAATAGGACAATCATACCTCCCCCCCAGATATCTCTATAAAGAATATATAAGTGCATAATTAGAAAAATTCCTCCTTAAATACAGTTAAAAACATATCCTGCCCTTGATATAATTTAATTTTGGTAAAATCCTATGCTCTGTTTTATTTTTTTCCTTAGCAGTGGTAAGTAACTATACATCATCAGATCATCAAAAGTGTAGATATGTGGCATATCCTACTTGCAGCCAAAATAGCTGAATCCACCAGGCTTTACACTGAGATCTTCAGCAACCTGACTGGGGCTATGTGTTGCTTTTTTATGGTTACAAAAAAGATTCTGATAATGTAGACCAGCTCAGCTCAGCTCTGAATTTATTAACATACAGTTTTATTATTTCTTCCTTTCATGTTCAAATCAGAACTGCAAATGGAATCCACAGCTGTATTCTTTCCACAAACTTGTTATTTTCTTACCCATATAAAACATAACCTAGAAGTCCCCAACTCCTTTCATGTAAGTTGCCAGCTTAAAAAAAAAAAAAAAAAAAAAAAAAAAAAATAAAAAAAAAAAAAAAAATAAAAGAAAATAAGATATATCCTACTGTTTAACACTGTTTACAGATCTTGGTAGTTGGGGTAATAAGATACAGTATGTGGATTATTTAGCAATAGCTTTTAAAATACAAAATATTTATACACCTCACTTAATCAATACCAGTATTCCTTTATGATCATTGCCAATTTGTATGATAAACTCTTTTCGAAGTACATCCACTTAATTGTAAATAAATCAATTCACTAATTCTTTGGCATGAGAAGAATCATACGGCTGCAATTGTTCCATTGTGGCGAGAACGAGACCTTTCCAAAGTCACTCGTCTGTTATCTGGAATACAAAGAGAGGAAAAAACAAATCACCATAAGATTTGAAACACGGATAATGCAATGTCAAGAGGTTTTCAAACAGCCCTGAAAATAATTTCAAATGATATGTAAATAAGTAACTAGGAGACTGGATCAGAGAAGTTTCACAGTGCAGCTGCCAGACTGAGTTCAAGAGTTCTGCAATCAGCAATAAATTACTTTCTTGATCAGAGAAGCTCGGGGATAAAAGCATTAGGAGAATCCTGAAACATGGTCCCCTTGGAAACAGCACACAATAAGGAAAATTCTGGGTGAAAATCTTGTTTTATAAACAATTTATGCACAAAAGCTCTGGAAAAATACATTTCAAATTTCATGACAATGTACTGACCAGTGTGGTGGTAAAAATCCTACTAGCTGCTCCAAGTATGAAAGCACTAACATTGTGCACTATAATTTGGAACAGAGCTAAAAATAGAACAGTTAAATCAGCCACTTCCTAAGCACTTCCTGATTGTGCAAAGTGAACAAGTTTTAGTATAAAATATTACACAGTAATTACTGCAATGAATAATAAATACGTCTGTATCACAGGAAAACAATCATAAAGTCCCAGCCTCATTCCTAAATGCCTCTAAATTAAAATTTTAAAGCAATGACTATACACATGCACACACAGAAGACGGGGCAGAAAATTAACCCCCACTTCTAGAGGTTTGGATTTTTCTTTTTAAAAATGTGGTTCTTTTTTGTGACTGCTTCCTTTTGACCTAACCTTTTTTATTCTCTCAGGTCACATTCAGGTTGCTGCTCTCTGCATCAGTACAGATATCTACAGTATCTACAACAGTCACTCCAGAAGCAAAGTCTGACAGAGAAATTGCAGGCAAGGAGGTTTTCTCAGCTTTTATCCAAATGAGCTGATTTATTCCACAATGCAGCAGTCCATAAAAGCCTGGCACTGGTGCTGCTGTGGGAGAGTGTTAAACCTGAGCCAAGGTGGGAAGGTCAGGCAAAAAGCACATCTGATGGGTAAAAAAAACATCCTTGGGAAAAGCTATTGACTGAATCACTGCATTCCAGAGACTCAAGGAAAGTTTGGAGCAAAGACCAATCTGGGATCTCCTTGATGAATAGACATATCTGAAAGAAGGATGCCAGAGCAGAGCCAGGAGCTTTTCAGTGGTGTCCAGCTAGGGGACCAGAGGCAATCTGCATAAACTGGAAGACAGGAGGTTTTTTACAGTGAGGATGACTGAGCACTGGAATAGGCTGCCAGGGGAGTTGTGGTCCCCATCTGTAGAGGTATTCAAAAAGCTGTCTAGACATGGTCCTGGACAACCAGCTCTGTGCAACCCTGCCTGAGCAAGGGGGTTGGAAACAATGACCTCCAGAGGCCTCTTCCAACCTCAACCATTTGCGATTCTGTTCTAAGCTAACAAAGCCAGAAATGATCCAAACACACTAAATAAGGCTCTGAAGAAGACAAAGCAAAGTCATCTGTGTGATCTCTTTCTGGACAAAGAACAGAGGATGCCTTTGGAAGCTGCATGGGCTCTGCAAAATCAACTGTCCTTTCCCCTGCTCCATGAAAAGAGCCTCCAATGCTATAGGGAATTAACGGCTCCTTTAGCAAGATTATTAGTTCTTTCTATAGTTCTGCCTTGCCTCCTTTTCCTAATGAATCTATCCATGCATAAAGTATTCAAATTACCCTAAGTCAATCTGTTTTGCATGGGAATAAATCTCTACACTGGTTGCAGCGTCACTAAGGCACTGGAAATTAAAGCACAAAAATGCTGTCTAAAACCTAAGGAGAGCTACCAACTCAAATGTGCTGCTCCTTCCTCCTCTGCAGCAGGGACTGGTGAAGAGTCCAGTGACATCTGCTCTCAGTGGGGAGAAGTGCCTTCATTTTGTAGACTGTTTCTAGACTGCATTTTGTAGACTATTTCTTGGTATAATTTCAAGATTGTTGACTGCACAGGTTAAAAATAAGGGTCTAAGAACTGTTGATATCTTCATATGTTTTTTTTTTAAGATTTTTTAAAATAATGAGACAATAATTAATAATTAATTATTAAAATTTGCTTCAGATGATGACAAACAAATTATTTTCCCAATTATTTGAAGTAACACATTGGTTTAAATTACTTCCAGTTTTTAAATGGAGATAACTACATTTTCTAGAGGTAGGGATACAAAATCTGAGAGATTCAAGAGACACTGCAACCATGAGGTTGTTCTAATCAAGGGAACAGGAATACAACAATTCAGTTATTACCAGTACAAAACACTGTCAGAATTTGGAAGATATTGCAGATTTTTGTCTGCAAAGCTTAGGAGCACTTTACTAAAATAAAGGCAAGTAGGATATAAATTACACTTTGATAAAATATTCAGTTCATGGATGGATTAGATTTAGTTACTATCGATGTAAAAGCTTAAACATACCTGAAAATTTGAGGGTAATATAAAGTATTGCTTGTGTTTTATAAAGAGATCTATTTTATTCAACAGTGAATCTGGAAGCAACCTTATATGTGTGTGCATATTTATATCAGGTTAAAAAACCAAAGCATTAGTATGTGTACATAGATATATACATGCCCCAAAAGAAGTCACTAATTTTTTCACTAGATGTAAAATGTGCTTGGTATACGTGCTAACATATTTTTAAGCTAAAACAAAGAATTTCATATTATGATCTGAAGCTGGACTGGGCTGATACTTCAGTGACTTAAACAAAAATTTAGAAAATCACTGTACTTATAATGCTTTCAACATATGCTTTCAGTTATCTCCAACAGCTGTATTTACTTTTTTTTTTACATTAGAGTCCATATTGAATACCACATGAAGCAAGAGTTGCTTATAAACATGGCTGTGACTAATCTAGCATCAAACTGTATAAGCTAAAACTATTCACTTGTATTGTGGGGTGTGTGTGGAATAAAAGGTAGTACTATTTAAAAGTAAGCTAAAAATCATTGCCAAAAGGCTCAGGGGACAGCAAAACATGGTAAAAGTTCCTGGGTGCATCTGTCATGCCTTCTGGGTAAGCCATCTTCCTTGTAGATGAAAACTGTTTCCTCTTTTAATGTCAAAAGTCCAACTCTTTTAAAAGCATGGCATTTAGAAAGCATCCACAATGCTCTTATTTCAGACATTGTAATCTGCCTCAGAAATGAACACATGAACTTAAAAGTGGTCTCTCAATCAGCTGAATGGACCTTTGAATGAAGTAAATATACAATTAAATTCTGAGAAATCAAGGTATTTTAATTTTATGGAATCTGACAACTTCTCCCTTAAGACGTTCTCTCTTACACCCTGTATGTATAAAGCATTAGAAGTTACAATCAATTAAAACCACATTGGTAGGGGAGAGGAAAAGACTTTTGCAAAAATTATACTCTGCAAAATGTATTTTTCCTCTCCCTAATGCTCCTTCATTAGTTCTATTATTAAAAGAGAAATCTCAATAGCTGCAACAGATTAACTCAGTAGCTTGCTATCAACATAAAACTCAGTTATATTAGGAGAAAAATAAATGATACTCTGCAGAACTGCAATTCTAAGATTAAGTGACTTTTCAATTTCACTTTCTTCTTATCCACTCTTCCAGGTAGTAAGTTTTTGCTCTCCTAATTATAAACCTTGCTTTTTATGAGCAATCAATGCTACTAATAATAAAGATGTGTAATCGAACGGACTAGTCATGAGACTGAGGTATCTAATAATAGAAAAAGACAGAGACTACAAAACCATACCTCAAATATACTCAGGTGGAATCTGTATTATCCTCTATCAACCACAAAAAAGTTATCTTTGGCATGCCTGATACTGAAATCATATATGCATTATAAACTACTATCTCAGGCTTGGGTACCTTAGACGACCAACTCCCCAGGATTAAATATTTTTTTCCCCAATCCGTTAAATCATTTTAAAAGTTCCTTTGTGCCTTAAATTCATCAATTCACACACTTGCCTGATTTTGAAATCTTTCCCTGCAGACTTTCCTAGAGCCCTCATTATATCTAAGTTCCTCCCAAATGTAACTGCAGCACCCTTAGATTAGCATTAAAAACAAACAAACAAACAAGTTATCTCCCAAACCACAAAAATCCCTCAAAACCAACAACCAACATGCCTGGTGCCCATAACTACTTTTTGCCCTTTTTAAAAAAACATGAGATTGAAACAATAACCTGCATGCAGAAGATGAAACACCTAAATGTTATAGGAAAACAGGCTAAAAAGAATAGTGGGGTTTTCAGGAGTGAACCCCAGTACAGAGAACTCTGAAATGCTTGTTTATTAAAAAAGCTCACATTATTAACATGCACAATCACTATCTGCTTTTTTTTTTTTTCTTTCACCATCTTGACTAACTACCCAGAGGTTTAAGAACTAACTTTCCTAAAGCTGTCAATAATGAAAGATGTTTGATGTTCAGAGACAGAAGGTACCAGCTTGAGTTGACTTGAAAATGACCACGTAAGGAGGCAGAATACACAGCAATGAATAACATATTTAAAATTTCATATTTTTGAAATAATTTTGGTATGCAAAAAGATGCAGGAACGCATGTTATAATGGAATTTGTATGGCCTGTGCTTTTGGGAATCAATGAAAGCATTTACATAAAATATTTATTTATTCATTCATGTAAGATTTTGCTCACCAGGAAGTCCTAGTGAAAATACATCTTGTTTTCATGAGCAACACAAGGGAAAATACACATGCAGTCCCAGGTACTTCAGCAAGCACCATTAATATATAAAACATGGCAAACAATTAGAAAAGCAAGATAATTTCCTCTAAGTACAGAATGATTACATTAAAAAAATGAGTAAGCTGGTCATTTAAGAATGTTTTAAATGGAGAAACTCTCAGAACAGATGATAATTCCAAGGAGCAAACACTGCACCTGTGACATTGATGACACTGGTATTTCTTCTTCAGAAAAAGGTGGAAATCTGAGTTGCACTTCACAGGTGTCACTTTTATCCTGGCAGAGATAACTAAGTATTTCTTTATAGTATCACTGATTAAAATTGAGGCAATGAAGAATAAATTCTTCACTTTAGTCTGAGTAGCCCAAATTTTTCTCCTTGAGTTACCCATGCACGGGAAAAACTGAAACCAAGTTACAATGTAATTTATGTAAAAGCACATTATCAGTTGCTTTAAAGAGCAACCCATGACAACAATTAGCTTTATTATTTTTCTTTATTGACTGCATGCACTTTCATCAGCTTAGCTTACCAGTAATAAAAGGTAAATCCTTTTGCAAATTGGAATTGATAGAACATGAGACAGAAGCAGAATTGATGTAATGTTAGACAGCAGGGAAGCCCATCAATCTCCTGTGCTTCTGTAGCAGCTACAGCTGAACACTTCTCTGATGTTGCCTGGCCTGTACCTATGATGTTATTAGAGAGCATCAACTGAGAAATAAAGAAATTAAGAGTTTCAATCCTGTTGTTCTGCCTAGAACAAAATTCTTTTGAGAAACAGCACCTTGAGAGAGAATGTCTCTCCTAACTGCAGTTCTGTTCAGATTCAGTCCGTCTCTATTAAATTTGTTTTCAAACTGATTTTTCCAAATGTGTGGCCTATATAAAGCAACGAGGCAAAAACCAACTAGGGGAGAAACGCAGCCGAAGTAACACCCCAGAAAGCACTCACTGAAATAGATAGCACTTTCCAGAAGATCTTGATTGCAAATAGGTGAAAAAAGCAAATAAAACCGTTTTCTTACAGGGCTAAGGGGAACTGTACAGGTAATACATTTTCTTATAATCCTTTAGTATTAAAACACATTTTATTTCAATCTCAGCAGGCACTGGACACATGCCTGGCAAAATCTGAACTAAGTAATGTTACAGTGACCACACTGGGTCATTGTACACTCACTCAGATGTGGTATTTTTGTTATAAAATATGAGCAAAGATCAAGTGATACAACATCCCTGTTCTCAGCTTTTTTTTTTCCTCAAGAGAATCTCAACTTCTTGACAATCAAACTTAAGTGACAGCTAAAATGATTACTTTAGCATCAATTTCAAAGAAAACATTGTTATTTCAAGAAAACCCTGTAGCTGTGGGGCCAAATTCTATAAAGATTATTTTGTTTTGGTTTAGGTCCAACACCAGACTTTCATGTGAAAGCTGAGTGATAACCTGATCACATACACAGTATATGTTGTTATGATGGAGAAAAAGAAACTTACCCTCAGACCGAAGAAATAGCAGAGTTTGGTTTGTTGGGATTTTTGATGGTGTTTTTTGTTTGGTTTGGTTTGTTGTTTTTTTTTAAGCCATCCAAGCCCACACATATAAGCAGCCCAAAACGTGGTAATTATAAATGCATCATGTTTTGATCTTACAATATTTAAAAAATTATGTTCTTGACCTGGTTAGTGGGATGTTCACCAATATACTGATTCACAAGAAGATGTGTTGAAGATTAAGAAATGTTGTTAAAAGAAATAAGGTGAAAAAGGAAGAAAAAAAAGGTTCTGTGAAGCTCTTAAAATGTTCCCTGGGATATAAAGAGAAAGTATTAAGGAGAGTTATAAGAGAATTAAAAGGATGTCTCTCAAGACTGAATAGTTCTTAAAAAAAAGCAGAAACAGACATCTGAGTTATCTGCAGAAGTCAGGAGTGTCAAAATTATCACCTTAACATAGTCAGCCTTAAGGTAAGGTAGATTGTATGTAGATGTATTCTGTTTGAAAATACTGCCTTCTATAGTGTTAGGCATTAAGACAACAACACAGTCCCTTCATTTTAGGAAGGTTTCCAGACCAGTAAGACAATTTCTCATTGAAAAGATACATGGATGTTTGGATTCCTTTTACCTTGCTAAATAAAAGTCATTATTATCCAGAAGCAATGTAGTACAGAGCTGGATCTAAAACATGGAGAGCTGAAGGATTGAAGACCTTCAGGGGTTTCACTCTGATAAAAAGGGAAGAAAGACACATCTAATCTTACCACTGCCACACAGTTGTAGCCCTTGAATTGTATGAAAATACAGAACACCAGTTAAAAAATATAATTTATATTCAATGTGTTATATATAAATACCCACTAAAAATTAATAATGTGAGAATTTTTAATGTTAAACGGCATGTGTGATGTTGTTTACCAGCTCAGCACAATCCAGTATGGGAACACAACAAAAGTAACACTTTTGCAACCAAAACCTAGGATGCTGACCATCTGTATCCCAGTTCCATTAAACAAATAATACTAAGCCTACTTAGAGCTGAACAAAATCTAATAAAATATTTACAGAATAAAAATGGACTTGTAAACCCTCTCTTCAAGTAAAATAAATCTTACTATTGCTAAAAGAATTAGCCTGACAAGCTAAAATTCTTCAAAGGTTTAAATGATCTATTTAATATTTTAATGTGACTTTGCTTTCTTTGTTAATAGTACCACTTGGGATATGCATTGAAAGCTCTTCCACAAGAGTTGCAATGGAAAAACCTTACTTTGAGACAACACACACCTGCCTCAGGGGTTACAAGACAAATCAATCTATTTTTCTCCTTTCCTCCAAGGGTAATTGGCCTTTAAAATTTCAGAGGAAAACAGGCCTTCATGTCAGCCCAGTGCAGGCACATATACAGCCCTTTTCCATTTCTTTTTCAGTTTGAATTCTCAGCTGAGAACTAAAGTTATAAAGGTGGGAAAATAAAAAAAGCAGATGAAGAGGAATGATTGCACCAGTTCAAATCCTCTCCAATAACAGCAGCACTGTGACCAGCATTTGAGTCTGGAATGTACTGAAACTTGCTCTGAATAGCTGTCATTTTCCTAGTCAGTATTTTTTTTTTATTCTCATTTGTGATAAAACTTACTTGAATTCTTATGACAGCCTGTACCACAAGCGTTCATGGAGATTTGCCACAGAATTTAGTTTAACTGAAAAGTTATAATTATTGCTTCATTTCTCATACAATCTCACAAAGTAATGCTGATTTATACCTTTTCCTTGTGAAACTGCCTTTTTCAAGCAGCAATCATCCCTACAATCTTTATGCTATGGTACAGACACAATCATGTACTGTTAAATTGCACATGGTAAATTTTACTTGGCTACTAAATTGTTTCAAAGCAATAAAACTCAGATGTTAACCTTCATATTTTTCTGATTATTAGATGTGATTTGTAATGCATCACTCATATCATGCCTCTAGTAAGATATTCAAATGTAAAAATATTTTTTCCAGTGAATAAAAATAAGGAAACAACTAAGGATACACAAACAACAACAAAGTTGAAAAAAATCAAAACAACTTAAGTCTTCTCAAAACAGTAATAAAATTCCCTTGAACCAGAGTATTGAACGTGCATCACTAACCCTTTAATGTGAACGTGCTCAGAGGCTCTGTGGATACGGGTGTAAAGCAATTACTAGATTTGGTATCCGAATGAACTCAGGTTCCCATTAGAGCCTGAATGCTTCAACAACCCTATTATTTTCCTTCCAATGCTCCCAGACCTGATCAACTTAATTATTCTGACTAGTGAAACATTTAGTACATGAACGTATGCTTTGTTTTAAACCAAAATGAGACAACTGAAATAATTTCACATAACACACAAAAAAACCAAATCAAAAACCAAGATACGTGATTTTTCCATCAAAGCCTGGAAACAGGTCATGTCTAAGTAACACTAACAAAGAAAAAGAGATCCACAATAAAATTACATTTATTCAGATATTTTCTTTTGAACTTCTAATTTGTGACCTTTATTGCATCTCACGCACAGTGCAAAAGGCTGTATCTTGTGAATCAGAAGGGCAAAACAAATTTTCAGAGAGTAAATAAAAAAATAAGATTGGCTTCAGTAAGGAAAAAACCCCCAAACCTCAAGTCACAGAGGGTGTTTCTCTCCTTTCATGACTACATACGCTATTAGCAGTTGTCCAGAACTAAAATTAGATCCTCTGGAAAAAAAAAATCTACGTCAGAGAGGACAGATTTGCTGACATAAAAGATGTATTTTCCTATTTCAATTGTACCTATTTTACTAATAAGGGAAAGTGTGGGACATTATAAAGAAAAAAAGATATTCCCCTTTTGAATGGATTTGGTGTGCTGGTAATAAACTCTACTCTTCATAAATAATGGAATTTAAAATGGTTTCCAAAATTATGTATTCCCAGCTCCCCTATTAACACTCTTCCACTCTGTATTTGCTTTGAAAGTAAGTTGACAGTAAGCTTACAAACAGGACAAAGAAATAAAGACAGTAGTAGGTTCTGAACTTCATGTGTACAAGCAGCCATAAAGTTAGCATCTTCACATCGGAACGCATTTGTCCTTAAAAAGAATCAAACTGACATCAGAGTGGTCCCCATGCCCCTTGCCTCCTTTCACTAATGATATGTAATGGCTGCTGAGCCTGCAATAAAAGTGTTTATGTCCAGCTACATTGCCATCATTTTACCATCTAATCTGATACTTTTAAAATAGCAGAAAGTCGCGAGAGACCCTCAACAGCTCGTGCTGAAGGCATCTCCTGACATCAGCCTTCACTTCCCACTTCAAATGGAAGGATTGGATTTGACAAAACATACAGGAAGTCAAGAGAGGAGGCTCTTCACCTCTTCTCTGAAACTGCCTGGTAGAAGTCAATACCAATTCCTTTACAAAACTGCAATCAAAACCTGCCAGATGAAAGGCAAAGGGGAAGCTTTCCAGCTGGTCCTTAAAAAAATTTGTAAGAGCGGCATAAGGATGCGTTTGCCTCACCCCCACCTCCACTTCTCCTTTCTACTGCTCAGCAGTTGAAACACTGGAAGTTACATCTCCCATGCAGCCATGCTTTACCCTTTGCAGAGAACACAAAGGTAAAGAACTCAGAGATAGGGGAATAAAGAGAAAAGTCATTTTTTTGCAAAGGAATTTCTTTCAGAACAGCAGCTGGACATCACTCCTGAAAGGCAAGTATCTCCTGCTGTTCCATGTAAAGTGGCCACGCAGTTTTTCTCCATACCCAGACAATTGACAGCCCTTGTCAAAAGCAAACAATTTTCTCTGTAGCCTCCAAAAGTCTGTCTCCTGTATTTTTTAATGCATCAGAAACAAATTCTCTTTATATATATTAAAAACCCCAACTCTGCAATAACTTGTAGTCCCCACGTAAAATGAAGTATTTTAAATAATACAATAAAAGCAGACTACCCATAATTATTTTTTTATTAAATAAAATATCAACATTTTTTATTCATAGCTAGGTTAACATTTACAATTCAGCAGTTTGCAATATTTAAATGCAATTGAATATGCTATGAGAAAACCCAAAACTACATCACTCCTGTATGACCGCCTGGCACAGGCTTCTGTGCAAGCTCCTGCGCCCATCTGCATCTTCATTATACAATGCTGAAAAGAAGCTCCTGTCTGAGCCTTGCAAGATGATCTCATCCATACCTGTGACTTCCCTACACACCCCAACTGCAAGTAACCAGACACTGCATGTGACTTTTACTATAAATTATTTGCCACAAAGGCACATGCAGGTTATGTGGATGTGAAACTGTTACTTATGAAAAGAATTCATATAAGAAGTTAATTTAGATGATACGTGACAGACTGAGGTGAAATACAATAACTTCTAGGAACTTAGGACTTTTAATTTCTTTCTTGGCTGAGCACAGACTCCTTTATGATCCAACGTGAGAATTCAGTGCTCACATGAGGCAGAATTTGACCCTTTATGTTCATATAAAGAACAAAAGTATAGAAGTGGTTAATGCTGAGAGGGTAAGAAGTTTTCATGAAAGAGATCAGCACAGTGGGTATTTATTAATCCTTCCATCTGAGGAGTGTAATTTTCTAAGGTTTCCTGTGTTATTTCAGTAATCGCTCTCCCAGATAGAGTGAAACCCCCAAATTAACACCTGATTACTCTGTAATGCTGATCTATTTACCTTGCAAAATCTGCCAGTGTATCTCTTCCCAACCAGCACAGTTCCTTCTGATACAATAGCAAGGATCTCAGATAAGAAGGGCAGGGGTAGCATGTGTTAACAGCACATGTATCTGTTCTTCAGATGGTTCTGAAGAACCTGTAAGTACTTTAGAACTGCCTTAACAGCTCTTTCTCAAAGACTAAGGAGAAAAAGATGTTTAGATGCACTATTATTGTCTGCTTTTTAAAAGCATATTTTAAAACTCCAGGGTTTTTTAAGTCCATACAATGAAATATTACTTCCAAATGAGTCTGTCTACCCAAATGAAAACCTATTTAGAAATAAAAAATCATGAAATTATACAAATATGGACATTATTATTCCTGCAGATTACTTCTTCTTGAGGTCAAGCTTTTCAACCTTTACCAGAGGCATAATTACAAGCTCTTCCTTTACTGAACAGTGAGCTGTGACAATGCTGCTAGCCTGGTTTATGCATTATGAAGTAGACCCTAACAAAAATGTTACCACCCGTGTTAAAAGCAAGACCTGGCTTTACAGACTCTGAAGAACACATCCTATTAATAACAAGAATATGTATTGAGCTCTCAGTGCAAGCTTCAGAAGTTTAAAATAACAATTTCACATTATTTTAAAAGATAAATAGACAATATAAAGAAAAAAAGAAGTTAAATTGTTCTGAGTTTGATTTCTTCATGCCACTATTTCAAATTGTCCTGGTTTGAACCAGGATAAAGGTAATTTTCTGTCTTGTATTTTTGCTTTCACTTAGGTCTCTTGTAAACAGCTGCACTTGCTGAAATTAACAGCAAGTTTCTCAGTCAGTATCTGCTTCTGGGACTGATAACACTCCATGTTTATAGTTACTGCTGGATGGTCTGCAGAACCCAGGACACTGCTCAGTTCTGAGGAACGTTTTGCCCTCCTGAAGGAGAGTAAAAAGGTCACACCTGCAACCTTCCTTTAGGGAGAAGCAGACAAGATAAATGACTAAAATTGACCAGAAGATTCCATCCCACACATCATACTCAGTATAAATTTGAGGGACCACGAGAGTCAAACCCTTCCTTCCTTCCTCCTCTTCTTCACCTGTCCCTGTTTGCTTTGGCATCCTGGGAGGATTCCATCCATTTGTCTGCCTGTGGTCCTGATCTGTGCCACCCTGAATCCATGTGTTCCTGCTTCCAGCACCTGACTGCTGCTGATTCCAGGAGTCCAGCCTGGACTTTCCCAGGGCTGCCCTGCAGCCTCAGTGGTGACGTGAGAGTTATTGGGGGAAAAGGGGGAGGAACGCGGGATCAATTTTCCTGTATATTTGTATATATTTAGTAATTTTACCTATTTATCATTACTGTTTCACTAAAGCTGTGTAGTTTAGTTTCCAACCCATAAGTCTCTCTCCCTTATTCTCTCTCCTTTCTTTATCAGGGAGGGGAGGGGGATTAATAGAGAGCAGCTGTTATTCTGTTTAATTGCCAGGTCAGCATTAAACCATGACAGAAATCAAAGTGATCTATAGGTCACCAATTAACAGATGATGTCTTATTACAACTCACAAGTGTTGCACTCTCTGGACAAATATAAAAAATAGAAAACTAATTGGCAACTTTCAATCTCTTCACACCAGAGCTATAAAGTTTTATGAAATTACTCACCAGCTCCAGAGCAAGCAATACCAAGATTTAACATTGTCATTGTTTTTTTTCAGGTAGCGATACAATCTTAATACTGCTTAAATATTTTTAAAAATGCCATTTCACATGTTTGTATACTGCCTTTTTAGCAGTTTCAATAGAAATTAACAACAATTCAAGCTAGGTAGCCAATTCATTCCCTTACTTCATTAGTAGGAATGGTATGGAAAGCCTCACATGTTCTTACTGTTTGTTTCTACCTCCTCTTCAATTCTCAGCCTTTTTCCTCCCAGAACATGTAACTATTACACAGACTCTCCAAATCTTTTTGTGAGTCCTCCATCCACCTCCTCTCTACAAACAGACCTGGTTTTACTTTCATTTGTAAGTGAATCAGCTTCATTTTTACCTGTCTTTACCAGCATTTTCAGAAGAAGGCCACATAGACTTCTAAAAATTTTGATTGGTATCCACAGCACTAGGTAAGCACCCTGTCACCCCCCATGCCACTTTGTATCTTGACAAAAAGGAGACTCAGTCACTACCTGAGCAGTGGGACTAAACCAGGCCACTTATTCAGCTCATGCAACGTGGGTGAATACAAAGCTTGAAGAAACAAAATTCGTCTTCACTTGGGCTGGATGGGAAGCAGTAATGAGCCCTGATACAAAGATGCTCAGGAAGATTTTAGAATTTAAATTTTGCGTTTTACACATCCACAGACTGAAGCAACAGAAGGCAAGGTTAGGGCAAGGGTTGCTTGCCTGTGAATAAGGTTGCAGCAGAGGCTCAGAACAGGTCAGTGCTGAGGGTGCAGAAAAATGAGCATTCAGGGATAAATCGTGGCCATAAAACATCTTCTGAACACAGAGAACTTGATTTGCTAATAAGGATGAGGGCTGCTTGGGAATCCTTTTCACTTCACATGAAAGTGACTTTCGAATGCCACATCTCTTCTTATATGCCTTCTAGACTTGAAAATAATGTTTCATGACACAAAATAAAATTATCTTTCTAACATTTTCCCCTTTTAGAAATCTAGTTTCCAGTACCATTGCAAAACTGCTTGTACAACACAAACAAAGAAATTATGAATTTAGGTGGAAGAAATAAAACAACTCAGGAGCCTCTGTCTGGGGAGGGAGAGAGCAGGAACTGCTTTTTCTGGCAGATAAAGTGATTAGAAAAATACATCCTTAATGCCACTAACATAGCATTAATCCATCAGATATTGTTTTGCCCAAAGCTGGCAATGTCCTTTAGAAATATGTTTTGCAGTATGTAAACAGTCTTAACTACAAGCTCCTTCAATTTCATCTGAAGGAATATTTTTTCATGCCTGAAGTAGTTTCATCTTTACAAATAATGAAGTCAGTGTTAAAGGTTTACACCTATTTGTGATTCACTAAGCACTGTGGCCTTTTCACTACCATGTAACTCTTCCTTGGATTTTCTTATAAACTCCTAAAGCCAAAGCAATAAAAATCATGATCAGCTTTCCACTGTCCAGGACAAGAGTGAATCAGATTTCAGAGCACACAACGGAAAGTCTGTTCTGTTGAATTAAACTTTCATCAAAGGATATGTTACTTTTTTTTTTTTTTTTTTTCCTGTTTAACTAGATGTTCTAGGCAGCATTTTCCATGAAACAGGACTGAGACTGAGTGAACACTGATGATAATTCTTGTTAATGTCCAAGTACTTCTATTGCACTAGTTACTCAAGGAAACGAGGTAAACTGATACAACAAACTAAGTTTTGAGGCTTTTAAACTACTTATCAGTGCTTTATGATAAAGGAACAAAATCACTTAGTTATCCTCTTCACTTGTACAACCTAATTTTGGAAGTAAATAAAAGAGCCTGCATTTTGGCTTAATAATTTGACTTGAGTTAGTTAGGCTTTGGATAGAGAAAGCCATTTCTACAGACTTTCTTCTGTGAGGACAGGAACTTAATTTTTTTTTTTTCTTTTTAATTCTATGAAGTTTGCATCTGTGATTTTGGAATATTCTACTCAGCAGTAACGGAAAGGCAAACTGTAAATGAAAAGTTTTCAAAAGCTTTAATACAAAATTTGTTATAGAGATGTTTTTCATAAAGTATGCAAATCTTGCCACTTATATTCCAAGTGTTCAACTGACTGCAGTTTAAGGCAAATAATTATTTCATAAAGCAGCATACTTGCAAAGGGCTTGAAATGATGTCTATAAAACAGAACGGAAAAAAACGAGGAAGAGAAATACTCTGAAGTATGCAAAATATTTTCATATCCCCTTTTAAAATTTTTGACAAGGATGCATTTAAATACTTCCCTCTTCCAACTACACAGATGCATGAAAAGTAAAAAAGAGCCAAATTGCTTACTGCAATTTGATTTGTTGTGCTTGTTTGGAGTTGTAGCTCAAAAAGCAAACTTTAAGTTCTTCAAGTCCAGCACAGCATGAGACAGATGCAACGTCTAGAAAGTCCAGGGGGAAGGATTAGTAAATGGCCCGATACCTTCAGGGCACAGGAGATCCTTAAAATAGGTAATGATTCAAGAGTTTAAACAGGAAAAGCACAGCAGGGTGCCTTGAAATAATAATAAAAAAAAAGTCTACTAACTTCAGCTTAATGACGATCAAACTAAAAGGTCACTCTTTATTGCCATCAGTTCCAGCTGCTGTTGTGAGTGATGCAGTCAGCAGTCCAGCCCAAGAACTATTTAGAACACTTCAAGCCATGCAGTGCCTCTTAGAGAAAGATCATCCCCTTTTTGCCTCCATTGTGTCACATACATCCAGTGACAAGACTGTTCTAGGAAGGGACCTTCTGAAAGCTAAATAAAAATACCTTATAAAAGTCTGTATGTTTATGTATGTGTACTTAACACATCACTCAGAGAAACTATAGGTTATGTCTTGTAACATGCAAAGTCTCACTGAAAAAACCCCCAGATATAGTACTTAATCTAAATAACTGATATCCCAGACTTGTGATTTTTATTTATAACATAGGCAATGATTACCTATACAATGTCTTGGAATTAATAAGCTTTATGATAACCCACTAAAATTGGTTATTCTCTATGTTACTGTTAACACGTTGTTCTTTGGACACTGATTAGCATGTGAAAGCAATTATGATTTTGCAGTTTAAAGACACTATAAACAAATAACTTCCAAACTAAGCCTCAGAAAAACTGCTTTGCATAATTAATTATGTCATCAACCCCCCTTCAGGTTAGTAAAAAAACAAGCCCAAGAAAACAAAAAAGGGAGTGTCTTCATAACAATTTATCACTGAGAAAAATTTCATCCCACCAAGCCCATTTCCTCACAATATTACATTTTGAAGTTGCTAGCAAATGCACTGCACTGAAGTGTCTGTAAATAAAACATCAGTTAACACAGTAGTTGAACTGCAGAGCAGTAAAATCTACATCTACAATCCAATTTCACCTCAGCTGTTAAACAATACCATCCAGCCTCTCCAGAAAAAGAGGTGAATACACGGAAAGGAGATGAATGGGAGAAACAAATTGAGTTGTTGTCTGTAGCAGTGGGAAAATATATGGGACAACACTGCTAACAGCCTGAGCTAACAGCAATGCTGGGTGCAAGAAGAGAAAGAATGGGAACACAACCCAAAATAAATAAAGCAGCCTGTACCTACCCTGTACTGAGTGGGTAAATGGCATACTGACTGTTATGCACAGCCCAAACATTCCAACACAATCAGACCATCCCATGGAGCAGCCCAAAAGAGGGAAGGCAGTTTAGTTTTTAGTTTCTAGGCTGGTGCACAGTCACTTCTGGAGTATCTAGTTTAAGGACCATCCTACAATAGCAACCAGGTAGCACTGCCACTAAACATCCTTGCATGAGTGAAAACACTCCAAAACTTGACCAGCTGCATTCTACTTGAAAAAGAAGGCCACATAAAAAGAAATAATGAAACCCAAACCAAAAACCCACAAAAAAAAAAAAAAAAAAAAAAAAAAAACTTTACTAAGAAATACACAGCACAGAGATTCCAAGTAGCAGCAATAGGCTTGAGACACAGGGAAAAAAAAAGTGTGGTTATGCAGTGGGACACAGAGAATTGCTATAAACAAAAAGGAATCCTTCCAAATGGTCAGATCTCGTCTAAATTAATGAAACAAAGAAACATGATTTTTGCATCTTGACTCCAGTACTAGCTATTGCATGTGCACACAGGGCTACACCAAAAAATTCACAGAGAGAAAAAAAAATCCTGGTAAGAAATAGTAATATTATTTCCAGTTCTATTTACACAGTAGCATATGAGTAAGGGAGTGAGTATAAAGGTTTTTCAACACACTCCCTTCCTCAAAACCTGATAGATGTCTAGTGGAATTATTTCCTATAAATCTAAGTGGTGCTGACAATCTCACAAAGTATCTTTTAAAAATCCAAGGTCAAATACAGAGTCAGGATTTAAGCAAACCACTTAGCCCCGGATATTCTGGGTTTAATCCAGCAGTTTAGCCAGCAGTTAAGCAGCCTTTCCTTCTTTCACTCTGAAAATGGCTTAATCATCCAGGCTGGCTTCATGCAATTAAAAATCTCCCAGTCTGTAATTGACAACTGATGTAACAAAACATTGATACTTATCCTACAGAATTTATATTTAATGTCTATAACTAATATTGACCATATTCAGAAAACACATAAAATCACTGATCTGCAAAATTTGTTTCTGTACAAAGCTCCACCTTAATTCATATCACACAGCCTCTCTATTTCTTCCTTATGAGAGGAAGAGAATTCAATTTCTTAGTATATTTTGTCTTGTTTTTTCTTTCAGATGACCTATGAGATGACTGTTCACATGAACTGCCAAGAGGCTGAAGGAGTTGGGCTTGTTTGGTCTTGTGAAAAGAAGGGCTAATGAGGGAACTTGCAGCAACCGTCAGCTGCCTGAAGGTGAATCACAAAACCCAAATCAAATGCTTTTTGGTCATGGCAGAAAGTAAAGCAAGAGACAGCAGTCCACACTTGCAGCTTAAATGTTAGGAAAAGAAAATTCTACACTAGGAATATAGGGCAGCACTAGAGTGGGTTACCTAGGAGGGTCTGCAGGTTTTTAGGACTCTGTTTGACAAGTCACAGCTGACCCCAACCAGTGTAGTGAGAACCCTGCTTCAAGCAGGAGGTTGCACTAGATGACCTCAAGAAGCCCTTCCAAATATTTCTCACACCCTTTCAGTTCCCACAGACTTGGCAAGCACCTATCAGGGATTCAGAAATAATAAGTATTAACACTAGTTATTTTTGGCTTGTCAATTAGTATTTTCATCTATACTCTTAGCAGTTCTAAATGCCAAGGCTTTGGTTTCAGTGATATCTTTCAAAAAGGAAAAGGGTTTTTTTTGCCAATTTCTCGTTTCTAATCTCTTCTAAGTTGAAGCCAAAACTTTCTCTTCAGTGAGACTTTTTCATAAGTAACCATATGTAATAAAAATAAATTATCTTCTATTATTTAGCTTCATTTAAAAAATAATTAACGTATACCCACAGGCTAAAGCATATACTGAAAAATTAAACAAAAGTTACAGATAAGGGATCTTCATTACTCTCTGAGAACTTAGTGATAAGATACAGTGGGACTAAGAATCAGGCTAGCTGCATGATAAATTGCACAAATAGTTCAGAATTTAATAGATGTAAAACATGATTATCAACATAATCATAACTACAACAGCCATAGTCAGGTGTGAGTGAAGCCCTAACACACGAAGTGTTAAGATAGTGCTGCTAGGGATATGGTGCAGGAGTTCTATGGTTTTGGCACCATTTACTCCACAGAATTCTATAACCTTGCACCCATGTGCTGGACACTTCCTAGCTGCAGAGCAGGTACCCTACTGTTTTTATTTGAGGTACCCAGAAGACAATAAGCCAGGTCACTTGTGACTTGTGTCTGGGGTTCCTTCCAGAATTCCCAGAGGAACACTACGCATCAGGATGCAGATGCGGTGAACACATGGACTGAGACTCTTGAATGGGCCATCAAACATCTGTCCATGCCACAGAGACAGCCAAAGGGACTTCAGACAGCACTGTCACATGGAGAACAGCCTCCCTGGATTATATAAAAGTAAATAAATAAACAGCTCTTGAGGCTGACTCACATCATCTTCAGCTAGAAGCCCAGAGAGGAGGTTATGGAAGGATAATGAAGGAGAGGGGGAAGTGGAAGACTGAGAAAATTTACCTTTCCTTCCTTAATTTCATGTCTAGAATGGATTTCACCAAAGAAAACACAACACTGACAAAATCTGCTTTAGAACAGCAAAGAATAAAAATATACTCAGAGGAGAAACAAACTTCAGAAATAAATTCTTGAGATGTCACTAACATTTCTGAATGTTGTGTACCACAGGAAGAGAAGACTGAGAAGAGAGTCTGGAAAACAGAACAAAATTAAGAGGTAAAAAGAAACCAAAAGGGGAAAAACCAACACAGCACTGACTGTTTTGTGAAATACCATGAGAAAAGACATTTCTGATTTCTGTATAGTGTTTTGGTTTCCTGGTGGCTTTTTTGTTTCATTTGCTACTTTTTGTGGCCTTAGAGCCAAGACTGTATCTGGGAGGACAGAAGTGACTGACAGATGTTTCTCCAGCGTGCACGATCTGAAAACATGAGGCACAAGCAATTTCAGCTTCACTCTATTCTAAATATATGATACATGCTTATAACATACTTAAAAAAGAATACAGAGCAGCTTCAAGGAAACAGTAAATAATTTGGTCTAGAAGTGCTATGATATTCTTTTCAATTCTACTTTGAGCTGTGGTATAACTTTCAGCCACTGCCAAAAACTGCATGTGCCAAGAGAGCCCTTGTTCAGAGCAGAACTACATAGGAGGAATAAACAGAGGAATTACCAGAAAGTACAAAAAAGTAATATACTGTTATCTTATATGCCCCAAAAGTTCTGGAAATACATGGGTGCTGAAATCAAAACCCTAATGAGTCCTGTCTGGAATGCAAGCAAATCCATCTCAGGCTAAAGTGTGCCAAATTCTCTCACTCCCACATAAAAAGTATCTGTCTGGTGAGATTTTGTGCTCTTTGAAAGACATAATGGGAAAAAAAAGTCTTCATACTGAAAAACATTATTAAAAATAGCTTTTATTCCAGGAAGCTATTTTTATTCTGTATATTATTTTATACAGAAAGACTATGCATTATTAACAGGAAAGGAAAATAAGATAAACTTTTATGTTAGCAAAAGAATGGTTTTAGCCTTCTGACTATTTTTCTGTAGCTTTTAGTAAACCCACTTATCACCACAAAAAGCATTCATTTCCACTGCCACTAGCTCTAGAATTTAAAACACTCATATTTAATTGCAGACACACCTATGCTTGCAGTTCAGGGCATTTGGCAGCAAGAGTTCAGAAACTACAACATGATTTAGATATGCAAAAAGTCAAGATCACTGAGGGCTGAACATTTATCCTTAAGCTCAGCCCAAATACAGAAGGAACAACAAAATGCAGGCAAGTAATTTTAATTTTATTTATATTAAAAGGATAGATGGGGTGACATGTATGTTGAAAATACTGTAGAGAATCCAAAACTAAAGGTATATATGCCCACACAGTGTTATGTATGTACATTTACTGTGTATGCCCTCTATGCATATATGTATATGAATATATGCAGAATAAATATGAATATATGCAGGATAAATACGTGGGATTTGGGAAAGTTATTCAGAACTCTGTCCTGCTAGGAAACACAAGGAAGGTAAATTAATGGGAAATGATGGAGCTCAGGAAAACATTTTCCTACAGCTTCAGGTAAGACATTAAATGGTGTACAGGAGCACACACAAGTCAAAGAAACAGCATAAGGAATAAAACTACCTCCCATATCTTGTAAATGTAAAGCCATGCTACATAGTGGATGAACATTATATGTCAAAAAGTGCAGTCTGGCATGGCTCTACAAGAGAATACAAGGTGTAGGGACAATATGGCTTTACATTCACTGATTCCTCAGACATAAAACAGACTACAAAAAGCTCTTCAATGTTTGCAGCTGAATTGATTTTTCTCTCAGAGGTCCTTGGGATTGCAACTGAGGAGTAGAAATATATTTGACTAATAAAAATGCAGCCATTTAAAGTAAATACAGTAATAGATAATAATCAAAACACAGGCTCCAAAGTTAAGTGTAGTTTCTTGAAAGGCAGTATTAGTATATCGAAGTCTTTATTTTAAAGGAAAGCTAAATTAAATTAAAGTTGAACAATTCACCCAGAAAAAAATTATTTTATTCTACTTTTATCTTTAGCTTTTGAGATTACATGTGATCTATGCATATGGCTACCAAGTTCTTTATTAGAACTTGTATGAAAAGATGTTCTAAACACAGACCACACAAGTAGCAGTTCCCACCCAAAATCATGTATATTTTTAACTCAGCTGAGGGGAAAGCAAACAAACAAAAAATACCAACAAAAAAACCCCCATACGACCCCCCCAGAAAAGAAAGAAGGATTTATGAATTGAATATATTTTTTATCTACCAGTCAGCTTAAGTTGAAACATGAATAACTGATTTAACACTGAAATGATATTCAAATATTTGACTCCAATCCCCCATTGCTTCTAAATTTACTCTGAAGTCAAGATTATTAATTCTTCATGACAGAAAATCAAGATTTAATGATCATCTGATAACCCTTAGGAATTAAAAAATAAACAGATAATAATTCAAACAAAATAAAATTATTTTACATAAATAAGAAAAACATCATGCAGAATGCTCACTTAGGCATTTCCTTTGGGATGGTGACTAATTTTTCGTAAAATACAGTGAAAAAAAAAACTTTCAATATGTGCAGTAAAAATTTTACAAGCAAAAAGTAGTCTGCAGACCTTTCACCATGTTACCTCTACTTAGATAAAATTGACAAACAGAACCCCTCAAGCACACATCTTTAAAAGAGCCTGTCATAGGAAAATTTGTGAAAGAATTTTAACCCAATGACTTTCTTGCAATAATAATGTTTACTTTACAACAACATTGCTTTTGAGATCAAGCTGTCTATACACCAAGGCACATCAGGCTAAACTTATATTAAAAAAAAAAAACAAAACAAAACTTTAATTTTGTAGAGAAACTGTTTTCAACTTAGTAAAAATGGTAAGCTATAAATGATTTTTAGGTAAATTTTTTAGCTTTCAGGTCATGTCTGCAGGGAAATAACATTAGAACTAACAGTGGTGTGAAAAATGGAGATGCAGAAACTGTACAGCCTGTGCATTGATTTTTTTTTTTTACCCCAGAGTTCATTTTGCCAGCAGAAACACTTCAAAACAAAGTACAAGTCAATGACAATCTATTTATATGTCTGTGTTCATTTTTTATTTTTTAATATTGCTTTATGAAATTTATACTTCAATTAAAATTGTCTCTCTCCAATGTATGTACAGTGCCTTTCTTTGATACGAGGCTAAACACTCACACACACACACAAAATTATCAACCAGGGCAATATTCTGTCTAGACACTGAGTAAAAGATTACACCAGAAATTTTAAGAGCTAAAGTAAGCTCAAAAGTCACTTCCAGTACATTCTGTCTGTCATTAAAAATCCTGATAGATGCTTCCCTGAAATCCTTTAGTTGGATAAACTTGAAACAGGATTTAAAGGTTCTTACTAATCTGACCTGTTAAAAAAACCTCTTGCTGATGCCAAATCTCTCTGTTTTACCCTGACCATTTCAGCAACACTTGGCAAATGGAAGAAAGGGAGCTGGGAGCCTTACTCTGCAAGTCCAAGGTACCTCTCAAGGAGGGATGGGGACCAAAACAGCTCAGAACCTCCAGTTATTAATAATATTAAGTGCTTAAGACATGTTAATTGCTTGAATGAAAGCCACATTTTTTTGCCTTAGAAGAAAATATGAAGACCTATCACTATGAAATACAAACTATTAGAGTGGGGTTTTTTCACATTTCTGTACAGCAATTGAAAAAATACTGAGGAGACCTTCATTGTATCTGCAGAAATGATGGATGAAGATGAAAGACAAGAACAACACTTCCTTTTTCCTTACTGCCATTCTAACTCCTTTAGTAATTTTTGGCCTGTCATCACATATATCACCTAAATGTAGTTTTATTCGTAACAGTATGCTTCTGACATTGGCAAAGGGCTTCCATCTATATGACTTTCACTACACATTTAGACTGTGCATTTAATCCATTTAATTTTTTGATCTGTATATAGTACTTGATTTATGCACATCACTAGTATTAAGTGGATTGCAGCAAACAGGCTGAGTTAAAGGTGAATGCTTCTTTGAGTTGTCCTTCATTTTAACTTTATATGACTTCTGGGTTCCCCAATGACACTATTTCTTTGCTATTTTAAGCATAAAACTTAAAAGGCACACTGAAAAGTGCTGAATATCTTAAGTGGTATAGGAGGAACTTGGGACTTGCAGGAAGTAATTAACTCTCTTCTGCCTTTAAACCCCTCCTTTACTCTATCTTCCCATTCTGCTTTGTCAGTTTGAAAAAGTATTTCAAGATACCATCTGGCTATTAAAGAGAGTGGAAGAAAGAAGCTTTAAAAGCAGCCATGGTAATCATAAAAAACACAGTCATCCAGTACTTGGACCAAAAAAGAATGGTCAGAATAATGTAGTGTTAAATGTGTGTCAATGCCTATTTCCTCACTTTGGGCTCACAACAAATGCAAGGAAAGGAATTTGGAAGTTATGTTAAATATCCACTTGGTTGGATTTTTTAAATGTAGGTTTTAGTTAGTTTTTTCAATAAGTATGAATGTTCAAAATTACATGCATTTGATCTAATCCTAAGAATTTTCCCTGAAGCTTCCTCCTCTCACCCCTGTCCCTAAAACATTCTGAATTGTCATTTCAACGGGCATTGAGCAGAGGACTGAAACACAAACAGAATTTGAGGAAGAAATTCCTACCAAAACTCATATAATAAAATATCAACACACTCCCAAGAGAAAATGTTTTAGAATTATAATCTGAACACATTTGCATACTAATCAAGTAGCCCTCTAAGAATTACCCACAAAACGTGTAGCTATACATATATTCATAATAAAGATCAGTGTCACTGTATCTACTATGTCTGGCAGGGCTAGGAAGACAGATGCTGTTAGGTTTTAGGAAGGAAAAGCTGTTGGGGATGAATTTTTAAAAGGAAAACGAGTTTGTTCCCAAGTAATATAAAAAAAGTTTGAATGCCTATGTCATATGACAGATTTCAGTAAAAAACATTTTCCATATCTGAATTTAGCCATGAATTTGCTTGGTCATTTTGGCAGTGAAGTTCTTGCTACTTTTCTGTTAATTCCTCAGTCTCCAAAGCATTTTATTTGTAAACAACTTTACAAAATCAAAAGTAATTAAAGAGCTTTCCTCTAGGATACCTGACTGATTGGAATGCATACTTTATTTAACAGCTGGCTTGTACAGAGCTGTCCCACCATACAGTGTTGATATAAGGTGTGTGCATCTTCCTGAAGTTTCTATACAGGGAAAAGTAACATTACATATAGAAATTAATGTTGGTTTACTTTCATATTTTCCCTTCTAAGTAAATGTAGAGGAAATGGGGGGGTAAGGTATAAAAGTCAATAATATGAGGATACAACTGAGGTGCTGGTTGCATCTTACTTATTGAGGAATATGAAAATACAGGAAAGCTCAAACATGAAGTGAACTCACCCTATAAAAGCAACCAAATTTATGTCTCCCTACACTCACAGAATCTGATTTCAGTAATGCTACTGGATAGTAACCTACTTCTTAGGAAAAAACATCACTTGTAAGATTTAAGATAATTTTGACACTCTTAATACAGCTTCATATATCATTAGCATGAGGAAAGATGGGTTAAAAGATGAAGATGGGAAATGGTAACGCATGCAAAAATAAAATAAATAACTGGGATTATATAGGTCATTGTAAATACAGTGTAAAAAAAGAAACAGATGCAAGTATTTCTTTAAATCCTTAAACTTTTGCTCCTTAATAGCAATATACAGGCATCATTCTGTCAGGAAGGAGTAGCTTGCTCAAAATGACTTACTGGGGTAATATTCTCCCTTCATAAAGAGTAAATATCAATAATTAAAGTTATAGAAAGAACTGGATAAACTTAAGCATAAAGGAATTTAAAAAGTATTTAATATTTACTGAAAAGAAAAAAGATGTTTCTTTGAAGTAATTTTAAATGCTAATTTTTCCTTTTTTTTTTTCTTTCTTTAATACGGAAACATTAATCTATACCAATCTATATCAAATACTTTGGATGGCAGCATATGTCCATCTTATATATGAATGAACTTTGAATACAGCTCAAGTCTACATCAACCTTGTTGGATGATAATGCTGTCCCTGCAAGCTGCTTTCAAGTACATAATGTTACAGGTTCTTTTAATAAAAAAATATAGAGTTCATGTGTTAAAAACTTCATGCAGTAAATCTAAGCTTTTATGGCAAAGGTATTCTGTTTAGATTAATGAACTCTGGTACGAGTTTGGACAAGAACTTTACAAGAAAGATGCTTTAAAATTCTTTGATACCACCTTTCCTGTTTCAGCATATAAATCTTTAACTTAAAGTTGCAAACAGTTCATGTAAAGACTATTAGAAAATAAGTTCTGATATTTATTGTACATTCTGACAGCTTCTCAGGAGAGCAGTGCTTAATCCACCCCTGTTCATCCCATGGGCAGTAAAAGAAACCTTTTTTTTTTTTTTGCATAAAGCATTAAGAGGATATGTACTGCCATCTTTGTTGGGAAACAGCTCACCCTACAGATCCTTAAACCATGTCAGCCACCATCTTGAAGAGGTTAAAACTTTACAGACCAAGCACTTAAAACTGACAAAGTGACAATGATAAATAATGCTAACAATTATGCTCTTATGGTTTTAAATTAACTACACAAACACAAATTTTCCCTTTAGATTAACAGTCCCTAAAATTTTTTTATTAGACCGGTCCAAAAAATCCCTAACATCTTGTATATTCTAATTAAAATGCTTACCTCATACTAGTTTTCTACGATAACTTCCTATGAAAAAAGCCCTACTTAAGAGCAGAGGCTGTGTTTATAGTATTTACATGCATTTCTGTACATGCCAAGAAAAAAAAAAAGATTGAGTAGCAGTTTCCTTTTTTTTATGTCAATAGAAATATCTTTCTTTGTTTTGGAGACTGTCAAAGAACTCTGAAACACTGTAATATTATAATATAGTCCCCAAAGACATTCCCTACAATTTTTCCATTTAATTTAACTTTCCATTCCCACATAGCTATATTTCCATCCCTCTGTTGCTATTTACTGTCCCTTCAGTGGTGCTGAGGCAGCTCTTTGTTACGGTCACAATTTATACAGAGCAGCACCTGATAGCCAGTCACACATCTGCTGCCACACACAGCATCACCCTCAGGTGTCACCAACCAACAGAGCAGAAATTAAACATTTCAAAAATCAGTAATATTTTATGAAAAGTATTAAATTATGGAGCCCATGTAATGTATGTAGACACAAACACAAAATGTAGGGTTGTGCATGTATACACACCTAACACACACACTCACTATTTTTGTTCTGCCAGACAATATCTAATTGGGAAAAAGCTGTTTTTACATATATATCACATGATATTTATTATAAATATATATATATTTACATATATATCACTATTAAATGATGGCTATTTTTCTCCTTCAGACTACAGGCATACACTTTCTGTGTCTAGCAGCAAATTCTATTTGACATTTAATTTAAAAACCAAGTTCCCCTCAACTAGAGCTCTACTACAACACTACTGATAAAGCAATGAAGCTTTCCATAGGACAAACAATTTTTTTTTAAAGTTTAAGATAACTTTAGTCATAAGTTATTGAAAGTGTAATGTACAATTCATCACTTTGTGTGGTTAACTACAGCAGAGTAGTTGCAAAAGATAATGATCCAATAAAGTAATAATTTTCTCTCTGAAACATTTTATCAGAGTGAAAATCGTAAAATGCAAATTAATGAGTTTTTGAATTACGTTGAAAACATAAAATGTATACCAGTCCTGATGTTCAAGCATTACACCTACAAGCATGCCGTAACCATTTATTAAACTGAACAATCTATACAAATCTAAAAAACTAACAGCTGGTAGTTCTTACATCCTTAATTCATCTAAGGAAGAAATGGTTTTATTCAGTTATGACCATGCAATTAGCCCACAGCAACTCTTAAGCTGAGAAGAATGTATCTCCTAACTTTATAAACTGCAGAACACAACTAAAGGAAGGCTTTGCCTCCATTTTATATGAATTTTGCACTTCTTTCTCAAAAAGGAAAATATGCAGTGCATTTAACCAAAACATCTGATTCAGGAAGATAATGCAATTTCTTTTGCAGTGATTGAGTCCAATCCTCCTGTAGCTACTTAGCAAAAGAAGAATCTGTGACCTTATTTCTCTTTCCTAAAGGGCACAAAAGCTAAATGAACTCTTTGCTCATGTTCTGGAAAAACAAAAGTCTGAGTTAAGCTAAACATTTCGGCACCAGTACTAAAAGTCTCTATCTTTCCTCCAATCTAGCTTCAGCAGAAAAGAAGGTTATCAGTAGGTACACAGTTGATGCAATTAAAGCCTTCTGAACATTTCTGTCTAAAGATATTTAGAATAATTTAAGTGGTTTTACAATAGTTGACTGGAAAAGAACTGCCATGCATCACACAAGAAATTTGCTGTGCTGAGCTAAGTGGCTAATTTTAAATTGCTAGCATTGCACCTGAAGTTAGATTTTCTATTTTGGTAACGCAAGATGTCTTACTCTGGCCAAAAATATGGATTTTCCTGCTAATTTTTATTCTTCAGGGCACAAATGATTTTCAGCTCTGAATACCAACCTCCCAAGGATGTGTGTCCCTGCAGAAAGGCTGCACGCTCTGTGTGTACTCCAAAGGACTGTTTCATGACAGATTATACCTGACAGGACTTAGCAAGAATGTCACGTATCACAAATATTGGCCCATAATGCTCAGTGCAGAGGCTGCAAATGTCAGGATAATATTAGAGGTATCACAACACTAAGCCACAGTATCAGAAACATTTTCAGAGATGCTGTCATGACACCACGACTAGCGCACAGCAGTGCTTTCAAGATAAGTTTATTAGGACGTCTTTAAATACTTAGTTGTATAAAATGTAAGTACCATGTTCCTGTCTATTTTCATTTGTACATGAGCCAGCAAGGGGATGTGAAAGTCAAGGTCCCCCTGGGTTTTGCTACAGTAACTCACCTTGACTACCCCACCACATTCCTGCAGAAGGCAGGAGCTCTGCAACACAACAGCCAAATCAATTGGGTTTTCCCTCATCCTGTTCATATTGCTGCTTTTTCCCTCGCTCTCCCAAAAGCCTTTAATCCTTCCTTTTTTTCAGGACTATATGTCTTTGATTATGGTCACGATCACATTTTACTTCCAAAAAATCCTTTAGAGAATATATTCAAGCTTACACGAAAGATGCCAACTGATGATATTTATATTAACTAATTTTTAGGTGATACTTTTAAAATCAACACCATTTTAAAGTCAATGTTTTGTCTTTTATATAATAAGATTTCTGTTAGAATAAAATGATACATATCACAAGAATACCCTAGTTTATTTGCGTGGAAACCTCTTCCTCAGAGTGTGTAAAATCTATACTAATTCACTCAATGATTGTGAGTTATGTAGCCAAGTAGGAAACTGGACCCCACTTAATCTACATGCTCTGCAGACCCCAATAATTTCAGATCTTTTCTTTGAAAACAACAGAAAATCTAATATACAATTATTTTTTTGCTATAATAAACTCTAATTTACTATTGAAAAGCATTAAGGTATATATTGGAGATATTTATTTTGTCTGGTGATGGTGACAAGCATTCTGCTGGTCACTGGGTAACACAGACCTTGTGTACTATTTCTCCTTTACATTAAGACTTATGGTCCACTGAGGATTGTTTGCACCTGAGAAATATTTACTTTTGTCTTGGAATAAATTGGGCTACAACAAGAAAAGTTTCTTTAAGCTGTATTAGCACTAGAAACAAACACAAAAATTACTTTTGTATTGTAATTATCTGTACTAAAAATTATCATTAGCTTTGAGTTGTCTAAATGTATTATTTTTCATTATTTTATTGCTTCTTGGGTTTTAATGTGTGTATTATTCAGCAGAATTCAAGCAACAAAATATTTGAGGATATTAAAATAGAAAAGAAGAAAATGAAAACATTTCAGACTGCATCTTCTGACCCTGAAAATAATTAGGGAAAAGGAGGGTTTACTGCTATGGGAACTATTCCACAGACAAATACTGATTCCATTATGTGAATTCTTATATCCTTTTCTTTGTTTATTATAGAACTGAAGAGAAATTATGCTCTGACATCCTTAAAAAAAAAACAAACTACAAACCCTAAAATTATTCAGGAAAGGTTGCTAATTAAATGAAAGCTAAGTGAAATAGAAAACCCCCACAATTTTAATGATAAAAGCATTTTCTTACTTTAGGAGTGTGCTTTTCCCTGTGCTGTAAAGATAAATACCTCATTACTTTTATATTCAGCTTCTGAGGTGCTCAGCTATAAGATAGTGATGATTCTTATTGCTTTTAAAGGCAGAAAAAGGTGAAGAAAAACAACTTGTATTAAGTCTAAATAAAAAGCTGTTTCTCAACACAATCTCACCCATTTTAAAGCAACTGTGTGATCCTCACTTGTCACCTGGAAGCCCATCATAGGAAAAATAAATCTAATCAGTGAAAGGGTTCTTATCACCTGACAAAACCCTTTCTTTACAAATTGTTTTTAGAGCTTAGACCATGGGGTTTGATCCAGTAGGCTATGGTTATCTAGACCAAGTCAGTTTGGAAATCAAATATATTGTAAAGATCAAGAACTTAAAAACAAATATTCAAAATTAACACTAATTAACAACTCTAAGACCAAACAATCCTCTTCCCATGGCTGATAAATATTACCTCTTAATGAGCACATACTATAAAAGGGACATGTCTGACACAAAAAGATGATTGCTGTCTTGGCACTGGAAGTGAAGTTTGCAAATTCATGACACGCATTTAATACACCTAATAACACAATTGTCTGCTTTAAGAAAATAAAACGTGACAAATACTGCAACTAGAATGTACTACTACAACTATCTTACCCACTATGTAGCCAAACCAAAATTTAAACTCAACAAAATAAAGAAGTTTGCAAAGGTGTTCTTTCTGTGTTTTTTGGTTTGTTTGGCTATTTGGTTTCAGGCTATAGCCAATGACACTGATGCACTCACCTACATCTGGCTACAACTGACAAACAACTTGGAGACCAAGATGGAATCAGATCACTAAGTATGGAAAAATCACTCAAGTTGAAGATGTTGATGGATCATATCTTCTTTCTGATAGCTGAGAAAACCTAAACTGAGAAATTCAGCTATACATAGTATCACCTTCATAGGAGGGTGGTAAGACATCGAGGTTGCCCAGGGAAGTTGTAGATGCCCCATCCCTGGAAGTGTTGAAGACCAGGTTGGATGGGGCTTGGAGCAACCTGGTCAAGTGGGAGGTCTCCCTGCCCATTCAGGGGCTGGAACTAGATGATTTTAAGGTCCCTTCCAACCCAGGGCATTTCCTGATTTTATGATTTCATCATTTTCGGCACAACAAAAATTACTTTCAAGATCTGCATATTCCCATTATACACAGCACCAAGATGAAGTGAGTGGTAAAAAACACATGGTATTTTTTGAATGATAAAATGTTTTGACATTTACTTTAAAAGTGTTTTACCCTTCACATCTGTAATTTGCAACACAGACAGGTTGTCTAAAAAATGTTCTTAAATATATCAGTCTTACTCATGGAGCATTTTACTTAGGGATTTGAGCACTCACTATACTACTTCTCCTCTATTAAAATACTGTCTCAGGTACCCCTATGTAAAACATGAGATGAAGGATTTCTTCATAATTCCTTCTGAAAATTACTAGAATCAGGGCAATGGCACACTGACAATCATGACAAGGATCACTGTCACCCTCTGTGATTTTTGACGTAGCTTTAACAACAGAAAAGGTATCCTAAATAACACAACTGTAACAGTGGCATGACATCTGCTCCACTACTAGGTTGTTGGTTTGTTGGTTTTTTTTTGGATTACCACAAAACTCACAACACTCTGAACAAATTATTTATTTCTTGTTTGTCGCTGTCTTTACTGTAATATATTTCAATTACAAACCATGAAGGCCTTCACTAAATGCTGAATGCACCTTTGATAAATCTATCTGCACAGCTCTTGAGTTAAACTGGGCTGGAACTGCAGCTCTCATGGTTAACAAATTTTCATCCTTGCACTTGGACATTTGTGCACAGCTGAAATGGTAACTGTAGCGTGCCTTTCAACAGCAATATTTCATACATCTCTGTGAAAATTATGCAGTATCAGGCAAATGCTTAATACAACCATTAAAATCCAGTTTCATATAAACTGCAGGGTTAGATTTTCTTGTTATTTGTTCTGTCCTCTAACCAAGACTCTAGTAGAAATTTTCAGCGTAATTAAATCTTCTTTCTTGGCAAATGCTTACAAAAACCCAGCAAAGCAAACAAGGCCATATTTTGACTCACATTCTCTTGTAAAAATGCTGAATGTTTAGAAGAAAACATGAAGGACATCAAGATTGTATTAATGTTACTGCATTTTTTATGATTTCTTGGAAATGACCGCCTTCTACCTTGAAATATGCAAGTTGCTGTCATCAGTATCAGTAATATATCACAGAATCCAGCCTGTGAATAAACTCAGTTTATGAATTAAGATCTACTGACTTCAACATATGCAAGTGTGAATGTGTAAGAAATCCCTGCAAAATATTATTGCCAGATAAATTACCACTGTACATTAGTAAGTTAATAAATCCCTACAAAGATCAGACACTGAGGAGGATGTATGATTATATTTCTGATGGAGGGAAATGACATGGTTAGGGAGGGTGAGTCTGTCTGTATCTTGAGGATGTGTGAAAAAAAAAAGTTTCTACCTTAATTTATGCTGTTTGAAAGCCCTGAACTAGCTTTCAAAACTTTATCCTTCAAAGGCATTCTTAATATTCAAATAGACCTTGCTAATTAACTCCTAAAACTACCTCAAGTCCAACCTGCTTTTCCTGCTCCTTAGAAAAGTTTTAATTACACAGATTAAGCACTGGAATTCCAGCTGTCACCTTCCAATAGCTTTCTATCTTTTTAAATAAGGTGCTTTTGTGCTGATCTCTCCTTTCCTTTGAGAAGAGCTCTGGACAGGTTGTTTTTATGATTTAGCATTTCCATATGACATTAAAAGTGATGTGACAGTATGGAAAGCACATTGAACCAGTTTCAGAACACACAGCTTTTCTCTGAGAAGTTAGGACATCTGGTGATCAGATCAGGTTTTTCCTAACACAGATAAAATTATTTGAATACCTAAATGGTAGTGACAGAGAAGATGATGGCACGATCATCACAAGGGTGCACAGGGACAGGACAAGGGGGAAAAGGTAAGAGTTCCTTCAGGGTGATACTAACCCAACTCCACTGTGACAATTAATCATCACAACAGGCTTTCCAGAAAGTATTGAAAACTTTTTTGCTGACACACCAGTACTTCTCTAAACTGGGTGCTTATCTTCACAAGAACCACACAGAAGTGGTTATATGCTGCAGTTCAATTATCACACAACTAGGTAAGAACAGGGAAAAAACATAAAAAGGAGAGTACAAGTACAGGAAAAAAAGAAAAACTGACTGGAAACAACTTAAATTTTGATGAGAGGTTTGGCAGTGAGTTAGGTATTGAAAGCCACCACTCACCCACAGAAAGCATCAGGGGTCCTGGACATAAATTTTCACATTTGTGCAGTGGTCATACCTTGCAAGGGTCAGATACCACCTTCATTTCCTTGCACCAGGGGAGGGAAGTTGAAATCAGATCATAATAAAGGGATGAGTTTTGAAGCCTCTGAAATGTTTATTTGACATGTAGGCCATTTAATATTGCACTAAATCTATTTCTGCAAGTGCAAAGGAAGAATGTCATGCAGAGAGTAAGACCAGTCCATTCTTTATTAAATCTTCAGAAAGTGTCAGTTTTTCTGATGCATCTGTTTCATTTTTCTACCTCTCCTGAAACAGCAAGAGAGGATCTCAAAGCAGCAGTGTAGGCCATTCAATGTATTTCAGGCCACATATGATGTCTAAGCTTCTCATCTGTAAATTTAATCAAGTATTTTAATGCTTAAAGAGAAATTTTATAGATAAGTAGATTGGAAAGCCAGAAGAAATTCAATGGAATACTGTCATATGGGCTTATCCCACTTTTGGATGCTTAATGGAAGCTTCTGCTTCCAGAACCAATAAAAAAGAAATTTAAAAAGTCATTAATAGCTAAACAAGAAAATTTGAAAGTCTCCTAATAAGTTAATATGACTTTCACAGACTTGCCTTTCTATGTCCAGAATATTTTGTGTGCTTACATCAATTATTAGTAACACAGGCAAGGTATTTCGAAAAACTGAAAATTAAAGTTAGTAATATTTGTATATGACTTGGAATAGCAGATTTCATCTCCCTGGTACTTCAACAAGCTCCTCTTATGAAATCTTTACTGGTAAATTTCAGTTACTTCTGGTTTGCTGTGTATAAAAGATTTAAGACTATGAATACAAAGAGTTCAGCAAGGCTGCAGGACCACACTGTTCTTGCAAGTAAATCAGCATCACTCAAAGGACAAACCAGTTCTGATTAGAGTTTTGTGTTTCGATAGCTCACGTCTTTTATCTGGTTTTGTTTGATTCTTGAAATTGATGACAGGGTGTACAGTCAAGCTGCCAGTTGGGATTAAGAGGTCAAGCACTGAATTTCAAAGTCCCAAAGTTTTCTAATTTTTTTCCTCAACGAACACTTTAGTGTCCTAAGCTCTTCATATCAGCAAGAAGCTGGGTGAACACTACCCCCTAGTCAAAAACAGAGACAAGCTTCATCATCTATTTCTTCAAGTAAGTAAAATCAATAGGAGTTCAGATTATCCAAGCACATACATCTCCCTTCAAATTCAGTAAAAAGTAAGTGTTGTTTTTCAATTACTTTTTTTTTTGGTTGTTGTTGGTTTGGTTTGGTTTTTTTGGGGGTAAGGGTTTTTGATATTTTTTCATTTGTTTGTTTTTTGGGTGGGATTTTTTTGTTTGTTTTGTTTTTAGGAAAGGGAACCTCTTGTTACACACACAAAAACCAGCAAAAAAGGTTCTCTCTTGTACAGAGTCTGTTAAAAATCAGATTATTTCCACAGCATTCTCCCATTATTCACCTGCCAGCAAAATATGTACACTCATTGTCTCTGTTTGAATGCCTATTTTTATCTGACTGAGGCTATATGGTCATTTTTGTATTTATTACTGAGGGTTTTTTTCTTCCTTCTGAAGCATGTTTTTCTGTTCTCAAAAACTGGGCCACATGCCTCTGAGGAGAAAGTAGTGCATTATTTCATTCCCACCTTTTCTTCTTTTTTGGCATCTCTGAGGCCTGCTATGCCCAGAAGTGCTTCCACTCAAGCTGGACCATCAAATCAATTATCACAGCAGTCTGCTTTCTAAATATGAATGGCAATGAATGACAAGAGGCAAGGCAAACTTTCAGCTTTGATTTGTCATTGGTAATGTAAATTTTTTTGGTTTACTTTATAGATGGTTTGTTATAAGTGGCAATTTGACCAAACTCTTCCCCCTGCTGTCTGCAGCTGCATTGTGTAGATCCCCAGATGCAAAGTTTCCCATTTGCCAAGTCAAAGACACAAGAGAAAAGCTGAGAGGGGGGAAACATTATCAATACAGATTTTGGCTTTTTTGTTCAACTGACAATAAAAAAAAAAAGCAGTAAAAAACTTCACCTGTTTCCATCACCAGGTGTTGCACAATTTCAAGGTGCAATTGTTTTTTTCCTGTCATTGCATCATTTCACAACAGAACTCCATTTGCAGAAATGTCTCAGGTTTTTGCAGTTAGTATTAGCATGGCCTTGCTACTCTACTAAAAGATAAAGTACTATATAAAAGCATCCATGTATAAGAGCTAAAAGGTAAGACAATGCAAGCAAACATAATAAATTAGGAAAAAAAAAAAAAAAAAGGTCTTATGCCTTACAATCACAGTTTGAAACTGATGGTTGTTTCAATCTATTATTTTGTTAAGAAGAGAATTAAGCTATAAAAATGCAAAAAGGGATATTGAAAAATGCATTTCTACTGCTTTCCTTCGTTGACAGAACTGCTTCAAAAACATACATAACCTGCAGTTTATGTTAACAGCCAAAATTATTTTTTGAGAACTGATTACATACTATTAAGATAGATTTTACACAGCAACTGGGACACATTCTTAAAAAATCCCAGAGTGAGTACACATGAAAGTTTGCATTATTGCTAGCATATAAAATCTCAGTAGTAGTGTAAAAGACTGTATTGCCTATTTTACTGATAACAATTTCAACTAAGCAGGTAATAATTTATTTCTGCAGTCTCAGACCTAAAATAATTAAATAAATCTTTCCTTAGGTCCTTCTAAAAACACTCTTTGATTGTGAGTCATTCTCAATATATCAAAAAGTGAGGTTTAATGGTACCATCTAGTGGTATCCATGGACATATGGACCAAGTAGACATCACATGGACAAGGATGATGAAATGAAAGCTGCTGACACTCATCTGCCAAGCACCAGAACTGTTCATGTCATCACTTGAACCGTGGTGCTTTTTCAGTTTTAGAACTTCCAAAATTCTACTCAAGGAGGGAAATAATTTCTTTTTTCCTGCATAGTATTTAAATCTTATTATGTAAAACAAACTATACATTATGGCCAAAAAGCCAATTCTATTTAAAATATTTTTTTTCATACATGCTATTACCTTGACCTTTAAGAGGCTATATGCCTCTATAAAAAAGGCATTAGGCTACAGCAAAATGATATCTTACAGCATTTGAAAATACATCTGGAAATAAGACTTCATGAAAGACCAAGGTTCTTCTAGCAGGACAAACAGACTCCCAAGCAGCTGAAGCAAAAGGAATACCAATTGATTGCCATTAAAAAATATCAACCAAGCAAACAACTGCAATCCACAACCCTTTTTTCTCCCCTACAGAATACCATGATCCAAGTAGCTTAAACTATTCTGCATATGAAGAGTGCATTCCTGCATGCAAACACAGAACTGTACAGCACAACATTGTCTTTGAACTAAACTGATCCAGAAATTGACTTCTGGAAATGGGATGAGACTTTACATTCACTGTCCTTATATGAAAAAACAACGTTTGAAAGATACTTAGTACTCTATTATTTCCTGTTAAGTAACTTCACTTGTACATGATGAATACCTGCAGCACCAATCCTTCAGATTCAGTAAAAGCACAAATATATAGAGTAGTTGAAAATAGTTTACTGTTTGAATGACAAAAAGATGGGGTTATACAAGAATAATGAGGCCCACACTAACTTTTATTTGTATAGTCTACAGTAGTAAAAAAACCTACTGGTTTGAGGAGTTTTAACCAAATGTGGTTGTATTTATTTTTTTTTTAAATAAACTTTTCCATTTATGTTCTGGGATCAAACAGTGTTTTATTGTGAGTGAAATTTGCATAGAAAAGCTCCCACTGCTTCTGCTTAGCCCATAAAAATATAAAATGAAGGAGGAATGCAATTGAAAGCTTTTCTGTATGGGGTAAAAGATGAGCCATGGCTGGAACAGAAGACAGGGAAATTAATGGCACATGTGCTGGGAAAAGACAGACTTCTTCAATTGCATAGTACCCATAAATACAGATTAAAACATTTGTTAGACAACAAAGAGGTACATCAAATTTTGAAGGTCTCTGTTATAGTTTTCCTGTGCCTATAGATCCTTCAAATATTTAAAGGATAAGTTTAGAATTTGTACAAGTTACTGAGAATAGTTTATCACTTGCTTAAAATGAATTTTAACTGTGAATGAGAATCCAGATCTTCCAGTTTATTTCTTTGTGAAAATGTTAAATATTCTAAATTCAATTGTTTAAAAATTCTGTGCACTTAAAGACAGCATTTATGGTGGGTTTTGGTTTTGGGGTTTTTTTTTTTCTTCTTCTTTTTTTTTTCTTGTGTGTTTTTAGATTTTGGTTGGTTGGTTGGTTTGGGTTTTTTTTGTCCTAAACTTGTTCAAGTTCTTTCTGGATCAAACTGCTTGAGCAGCCCTGTAAAGAAAGGTTTTGCTGCTGGTACTTCAATGCTCTCAAGAAAACTGCTTTCACCAAGTGAGCACATTGCATTCCACAGAATGTGAAGACCATGTACCCTGGTTTAATGACTTATATCTACCAACTGACAGAGACTTTGGTAAATGATTGATTCAAACTCATTCTTTTGTTTGCCTGCAGCAACAACAGATATTTAGAAGCAGAAAGTCATTTTCCTTTCAAATAAACTAAAATCTACAGATAACGTAAATTACCAGCTGAATAAAAAAACCTTATTTAGCTAAAGAGTGAATACTTCTCTTGTGAAGACATTTTTAAAATTACCTTTTGGAACTATGCAATAGTTCCATGAAAATGTAAAATGTTAAAAAATGCTTGTATCAAAAACTTCTTGCAAGATATTTATGACAGAGTACAGTTACATACACATAATTCAGAATATACAGCTCTGTAAGATAGTTTACAGTAACCAAAACACATTATGTCTGGATCTGGTTTGCCATGGAAACAGAATCCTGACACACAAGAAGGTGAATTGCAGACCCATCTACAAACTTTCATCCTGCATGAAAGAAGGGAAGAAAGGCTTGGAGCATTTGCTTTGGTCCCCCCCCTCACTTCCCCTCTACCAGTTGTGAATTATGCTTCATAAGATAAATAAGATAACAAGTCAAGAGTGAAAAGCTGAGCTGCTTCAGAGCACATCCTCAGGCCTGATGGGCTGACTACCTGTCAGATAATGTTGAAAGCAGGATTAAATCTGAAAAGGTTGACAGACCACAGATTTATCTCTCTAAATCAAACACTGTATGTTTAGCTAACTCAGTGAACTTCGACTAACTAGCCCATCATTACAGGAAATTGCTATTGAAATTATTTTTCAGAAGATTAAAACCAGAGTTTAGACTACTTATAGTTGATAGCAAGCTATTATAGGAGAGATTTCTTTAAAAATTAAGCAGAAATTAATGGCAAATGCAACCTTTTAATCCTTATTGTTTAAGATGAAACTCCTTCTAAAAATAACATTTAAAAATATCTAAAAACCTTCATAGGTATGTATGTACACAAAAAAGCTCCACTGGTGTAGAAATCAGAAGGTTACACAGTCCCATACTCATTCTACAGTACTTTATGTATTTTTAATCAAGTTTAAATTCATTACAAAAACATAGGAGAACAGGGATTTCACTTGACAGATACATTATAAAAATACTCAAATCTGTAAAATCAATCTAGTGAAAAAATTAACCTAAAAATCAAAGCTGCAGAAACACTTTTGGAAAGTAAAAAAAACATTATCAAGAAACAAACAAACAAAAAACCATTTGTCTTTCAGTTCATGGTGGCATGAAACTGTTGGAGCTGGAACACAGTATACACAACAAATTCAAGAAACATTAAAGAAGAAACAAAAGTTTACTGTGCTTGGGAACCACAGGAGAGCTGTTTATCTGGCTCATTTTTTGTGAGACAGATGAGAGCACTCCCTGTATTTCAGTTTCTGATATAATCTTTACAGAACACCTGCTGTTAGTTTCTGTTAATGTGATTTGTAGATAAAAGGTTGGCCTTTTTTTTTTTTTTTTTTTTGGATACATAACTTCTCTTAAGTCACTATTTGTCACCACAAACTTAAAACAATGAAATTAATATCCAAGATTACACTGATCTTTGGTTTGCAGTACAAATGAATTGTTAAGAAACTGCATAGGACATGTGCTTTGATAACAAAGAAAATTCGAAGGCAGCAAATTCTGAATAGATTGTGGAATATTTTTGTCATGTCGCAACTACCTTCTTGGGTTTGCTAATGGCTGCATGGGCCAGATGACACCTCCAGGTCAATCTAAACCAAGATTTTTTGAGCTTTTGTTGGTTTTTTTTTTAAATGAAAAACACACATTTCTATCTCCAGTTATAGAAACTTTTGACAAATTAAATCTTTGCTTCCCTGAAAATGCCAAAAGATTTTTGCAAGTCAGGGATTCTAGCCACACAAGAGAATTGAAAATTGTGTTGATGTTACTCCTGACATCTGGAGGGTAAAATGCCCTTCAAAATCAGTCAGTGGACTACAAGAAAGAGAAGACCTGCCTCTAAGTCAGCATAATAAATGTAGTGCTTTAGGATGTTTCAAACAGAACAGAAGCAATTGTAAAATAAGAAACACAAGGTGTTTTATGTTTTATTAGTCCCCTGCCCTATAATAATGTGTTTAATGTTACTATTTATTTTCATTTAGTGGAGCTTTTGGTATTCATCCTCAAAGAAAAATAATACTCCAGGTATGAAGACAGAGCAATTAAGAAAGAATCACAGGAAATCAGAGCATTATTTAGCAAAGGGGTGCATAAGGAGCAAGACTACAGAGGATGGCACCTCATGACCTGTATCTAGAAAACTATCTGGATATTACGTGAAGCTTCAGTGCAAAAAAGAGTCATACAGACAGCTTCAGAAAGGCCTCAGAACCATGTTCCCATGATATGCCAACAAAGCAACCACCCCACATCATTTATGCTATTCTGGAAAACAAAAGAAAACCCAACAGACTCCAATGTACTGAAGCTGTTCAGGATATTTTTACCAGCAAATCTGTACATATGTGCATGTGCACTCCTTCTCTCACACACCATCTAACCTCCATATGGCAAGAGATAAATGTTTCAGTGGATATTTAAATACACAGGTGCTGCTTGCAAAAGTGTGGCCTTAATATCAACTGACAAGGTCAGCTATGCACTCCCATCAGTCCCTATCTACAGGCTCATCCATACATTCATTTGTGTGGTGGCCATCCCAATATGTCTTCAATATCTGACAACTGATACTCCATCTAGTACTAAATGTTTTTCTCTCCCATGATGTAATGTTATCCTCGATTATACTTTACATGGCCAGAATTATGTAATTTTTTGCAGACCTTGGACTACATCTCTATACAATGCAGAACACTTTCTTTGCAGGTTTTATGTTCCACTGAACTGCTTTGTCTTCAAATCTTTGATCCTTTCAACTACTTTTTTAACAATAAAAGGAGCAACAGAAATGCAATTCCAGCAAACTGCTAAAACAGCTTTTAAAAGTGTATATAACATAACTTTTAAATTCTCTCCCCTCCCTTCTACAAAACTTTCCAGTTCTTTAACAATACATTTGAAAAGATTTTTTCTAAGAAGTTTAAGAACTACACGGAAAGATTCAAACTCTGTTCACTTAGATATGTGGCCACTGCTTTATAATGTATTGTCCTTAGTAATAGACTCCATATTATTTCAACAGAAAATAACTATTCATGCGACTCCATAAACATAATTGTAGCTACCTTCAGAGTGGTTATCCACTAGGAGAAGAGATGAAATTTTTAATAAATTTCCCTTTAAGGTTTTCACTCTAGTAAAGAAGCTTTTAAAAGAAAACGTACTTTTGTCATGTCTACCTTGTAGAGAGCAGTGTTTACATGTAAAGAAGCTATGAAGCACCTTTGAAACATCTGACAAAAGTGAAAAATTTTTTTTCCAGGGGTGAACCATCTGATCCTTAGGTTTTTTTTTAATTATTATTTTATTTTTTTTAGGAAATCGATTAATCTCCCAGTATTGTTGAAATTTCATTTTGTTCTCGAATCAACTTAATTAAAACTCAACATTTGTTCTGTGAAGTCATTCCATCCAACTCAATTTTATCCACAGTTCTTTCAAGATCTTAAAGCTACATGAGTTGACAATTTATCTTGATTACAGAAAGAAAATGCTGTACGCCCTTAAAAGTGGATTATTTCTCCCTCTCTCTTTAATGACAAAAAAACCCCCTCAAATACACTCTGTCCTTTGCTTGGTCTGACTGACAGCTTGTACAGACTGACCTAAAAAACCTTTCAGCCCAAGAGCCTTCACACATACCCTGATAAGAGACAACCTCCAGTTTTACCTTGGGCATTGTGTTGTAAGCCACCAATGATATCACTGTAGTTCCAAGGTCTCCATAAAAATCTCACTGTACACACTTGAGGAAGATAAGCTCGTGGGGGAATGATGTCAGTAAGGTATTTTTTCCCCCCTATTATATCATTTTAGAAATCTGTGCCCTTTAAAATGAACAAAATCTTCCTCACAATAACCGAACATTTTTTCTATTTCAGTGTGCTACGTCTTCTTTTCTTTGTAACTTAACAGAAAATAAATGCAGAAAGGCTGACGTTCCACACTAGTCATACACTTATGGAGTTAAAGGCACACAGACACCTTGTACAATTTTATATGCCTGATATAACAGAAGAAATACTTAATGCAGTAACAGAGAATGGAAGAAAAAAATATAGGAATCACAGAGAAAATGGGAAACAAACATAATTTAGATTTAATGAACTCTAGTACCTTGTTTAGACAAATTTTTAGACATCCATCTGTAAGACATCCCAGTACATATATGGTTTTTAAATTCAAATATTATGAAATTATATACTTCTGCGAGATGGTAAACAAGGAAGAACTTATGCACAGTCTGATACTAGCTATAAAATTCTCACTAAATCTTGTAGACTGTGTCACTTTTTCATCCCAAGAAGAAATAAGGAGTGTAATATACATAGATCTTGTACTGAGACAAACAGAAAAAAATCATATCAAATGTTATCTTCTGGAGCATGTTTTGAAGGAGGACTAAATAACACTATTTCAAGGTTGGTGTTTTGTTTTTACAGAACAGATCACTCTAGGATTTGGAATTTTATCACTATTAAAATCATTATTAACCTTCACCTATATCTCACATCTGGTTTTATTCATCATTGAAAATAACTTCACCCTAACTGTAGAACCCTTCAAAATGCAACAGTATTCAAACTGAAACAACCCAGCAATAGAAATGTATTATAATTAACCAGCACTGACAGTTTTTAGGATGAGAGAGCAATTTTGGAACTGTACAAATTACAAATGTTTCAGCTCAGCTACATTATGTTGAAGCAATAATGCACAATAATTAGAGGAACCACCTGTCCTACAGTTTCAAAAATGTAATAGAGACACTGACATGAAGTTCTGTTAAAAATGTGATTGACTAGTTCTTAATGTGTTTGCTGAAATTTAAACTTGCCTGCAGCACCCAGCAGCAGAAAATGTAATCTGAGGAAGTGCTCACTGCTGCAAAGTGAGGGCAATGTTTTAAAAATGAATGGCCAAAGGTGCTTTGTAGAAAGATGCAAAAAGTCATAATTTGAAACCAGCCAACAACTTGCCAAAACACTAAATACCTCCCTAAAATTATTTTCTCCAAAATTATTAGAAACATAAAAGTAACTGAATTCAGGCTGAGCTGATTCTACAAAACCTATACCTCAAAACTGGTAAAATTTTCCACCTGTAATAAACTATAAAGATCAAAGTATGGGTTTTGGTAGCATGCCTCTAATTAACATCATGGTAACAGCAAAAGTTTAAGCATAGAAAAAAATAATGCAGATCATATAAAGTCTTATCTATACCTAATTAAGACTACTTTGCTTCGTCAGCTCAACTGTTCCAGACAAATTGTTCTGCTTTGTGGTATTTTCTGTTCTTTATCACTGACTCCCATTCTTTGATCTTATTTTTGCAATAGTACTCTCCAGTAGCTTAATCATTCATTGCACTATACTAAAAATACATTAAAAGTCACTCTTTTGCATGAAAATCTTAATAGGGACACTGAAGCTTGACCTGTATCATACAAGATATGCTATATTTCCACCAGAAACTATGTCTAGAAACAGTCTTCTGTAAAAATTAAGCTAAATGAGAATTATACAAGTCAGTGAACAGAATATAATATTGACAGACAAGTGTTTATAAATGATCAATTACACTCCTAAATTGCTCTACTGTCCCAAATGCTAACTTACTGAATGGTATGTAGAATTAAAAAAACTGAAGAAGTGAGAACTGAGTTTTTCCCCTGTTGGTGAGACTTTTGATAAGAAAAACAGCAATACCCTCAAATTAGTCCCAGCTGACTTAACTAAAAAAGGCATTCAATCAACTGCTGAAGGTGGCCACAACAAAGACATCACCAAATCCACCATGCAATAAATCTCAAAAACATATGCAAGGAACAAGCTGAACATAAATAAAACAGAATTTCTTTTTCTCTGCAAGAAATAAGCAAGGTACTTAAGATATTCAGAGACAGAAACATGGTCTGCTCCAGATGGGAAAAGGATAAAATCTGCAGCAATTGCCCACATATATATATTTACCACTCTTAAGTATGGCATATATTTTTTTCAGAATGTTGTATGTTGCAAATGACCTTTTCCTCAACTGTAACTGATGCTGTATTTTCACAGCATAATTTGGTTTTGAAGGGACTTTTAAAGGTTATCTAGTCCAAGCCCCAGCAGTGAACCAGGACATCTTCAACTAGATTAGGTTGCTAAGAACCCTGTTCAGCCTGACCTTGAATGTTTCTAGGGATGGGGCTTCTACAACCTCACTGGGAAACCTCTGTAAGTGATTCACCAATTTCACTGAAGAAAAAAAAAAAAAAAAAAAAAAAAAAAAAAAAAAAAAAAAAAAGCGCCTTATCTCTAGTCTTTTTCTTTTTTTTTTTTTTTTTTTTTTTTTTTCCCCCCCATCTTTTTTCCATTTCAAACACCATGAGCCCTTCTCCTATTGCAACAGTCCCTACTAAAAACTGTCCCCGATAAGTCAGTAGTTTGAATGTTTCCCTAGAGAGCTGAGAACTACCCAATTCTATCTGATTTGATTACTTCAACCATTTTCTTTCCAGGTATTTTTGTATTCTAAAAATGCATCAAACTAGGAATAATGCACAGTCATTTTTCCAATTCCACTGTAATATATTATGGTACAATATTATAATTATAATGCATGATTCCATGCTAAGCCACAAGAAAAGTTACATGCAAATATAATTTCAGCATTTGAAAACGATGCATAGGAAAAGGACACTCCTTCATGCTTTTAAACTTATTTTCTTGATACAAGATTTTTCTTACTCCATTTATTATCAGGAAAATGAAAGAAATGCCCACTGCAGCTTTTGCAGACAGATGAAGATGCCTTTACAAGTTCACTCAGAAGCCAACCCAGTTGTGGTAGTGCAGCATTTCAGAGCCACCAAAGATCTCCTTTGGGCTGGGATCAGCACTGCCTGAGCCAAATAGACATTTAGAGCAGTGCCTGGTAGCTGGCTGGCTTCAGACTGGCTGGCTATTCAACATACTTTTGCCTGCAATAGACTCTGGATTTAGGTACAGCTTGTTGCAATGAAGAACAGACCCCGAGAGAGTTAAAAGTTTGGGCCAGCCACAAACTGAAACTGAATCACTGAATTTATTACCAGCTTAAAAAAAAAAATAAAATAAGCTTCCAGAGCAAGGCTGCTCTTTCAGAATGAGTGTTAGGATATGCAAGCTGAAAGACAGCAGAACTGTGGCATTTGTTTACTCATCCATTAAATGATGGAAGGGGGAGTAGTGCCCACATCCATAAAGAGCTTTCAGATAAAGAGAACACAATTAATACAGGGTAATACCACCAATACCCTCTTTTAAACCCATCATTTGTTTGGTTTCATAATAAAACACAGGGAGGTGGAGCAGGAATCATCCTGCTATTAACAAACCTTGCCCCAGATAAGTGTAGAACACTGAGAAACTACTGTAAGGGAAAGAGCAAAAGTGCTTCTGATAAATTACTCTAAAAATGTTCACAGAAATTGCTGGAGAAAGCAGTTAATACAAAGATGGTACAGCATGCTCAAGTCACCTTGATTATTATTTTTTTTTTTCATCAGGGACTTAAAATGTAAAATAAATAGAGTATTTAAAAAAAAATGATGAAGTGGGTGGGTTAGATTGTTAAGTCATTATACAGTGTCCTCCTACCCTTTTCTCTTGGCAGAGCTTTTCTATAATTTTTGGAAATCTTCAGCAGGGACTGCTGGCCTCTAACTGTCCCACTGTTGTTGCTTAGAACCTTAACCTGTCACAGACCATTAAACAAAAACCACTGGTGAAGTAAAGAGTTACAGCAACCACACAGCAAGAGAGATTCTGGCTTTTCACAGAGTGATGTGATTGCCTAACTACTAACGTGTCTATTGATGAGACAATATCACTACTTTGTAACTAAACATTATTATTTTGTGTCTGCCAAGCAGAGTATCTCATTTTCTCCTGATAATGCAACAAGAAAATTAGAATTTCCATGATTTTTTCTGCTATGTTATAACCAGTATTTTTTTTTTTTCCCCCCCAGAAAGTAAACTATTTGATTTGTTACAGCCAAGATGACAACCACTAGTAAAAAACCTGGGACATTTTCTCTGTGCTGAGGTTAGAGGACTGTCAGCTCTCCACTAACAGGATGGAAGAGAAAGAAACCCTATCTGCAAAATAACCACTTGGCCTAACGTCAGTTACATTAATCTACTACCAAATCATACTCTGCCACAGTGATTTTCATCTTGCCCCTTTCCTTCACATTCATTATGTACATATATTAAAATATTAAAGCCAATGCGCATTACCTCAGTAACAGTACTATGGTAGAAAATTTTTCAAATGGAAGTGTTGCACAATAATTGCATGATAACAGTGTCAGTGCTGACAAATAAAATTCAAATGACCAAATGCAAATTAAGTTAGACTTGCATATTGTTCATTACTACTCCTGTAGTTGGTAAATGAATGCATGAATATCCTTTCCCTGTATAAAAGCAGTTTCTCTAACTTCAAGAACTGCATACAGATGTAGTGAAATGAGCTATCTAGCTCTAGAAATGTAGGCCTTCAAGACATACCTCATTAAAATAAAACAGTTTTCAGATTCAGTGTGAATTAAAAAAAAAATAAAATAAAAAAAATTAAAAATTCAGAACCATGGCTGACTTCCAACTCACAGAGAATTCTGTCATGTGAACTTGGCAGCCTCCTTCTGGATCACTCTCTTTGAGGGGCTGGTTACTATGAACAACTCCCCAGTTCTCAGAAAAGCTTTAGTTCCAAAAATCCATTTCACAGCGTAGGACATTCAAAAAGCCTTTTGGAATTCCAAAGGCTTTTAATAGGTTTCAGAAGCAATTGTGCCAACTCAACTCCCAGAAAAAAGAAACTCCATAATATATACACTCTGTATCAACTTCGTAGATGTTCTCTCCAGGGAGAGACCACAGCACCTGCCAGAACTTCTTACAAGGGCATGGAGTGAGAGGATGAGTGGGAATGGTTTCAAATTTGAAAGAGGGGAGACTGGGGTTAGATACTAGGAAATAATTGTTCACTGTAAGGGTGATAAGACACTGGCAGAGGTTGTCCAGGGAAGTTGTGGCTGCCCCCTCCATGGAAGAGTTCAAGGCCAGGTTGGATGGGGCTTGGAGCAACCTGGTCTGGTGGGAGGTGTCCCTGCCCATGCTGGGGATTGGAACTGGATGAGCTTTAAAGCCTCTTCCAACCCAAACCAGTCTCTGATGCTATGGCTCAGGGTACCTGCAGAGTCATCATCATTGATGGACAATGCATTTTGACTTCAAAAGGAAACTCTGCTCTGTCTTAAACCACACACACAAAAAATTAGAACCTGATACATTTTGGGATCTTAGGACAACCTGATGAGTAAAGTAATACCCAGTGTTGATTTTTCAAAAGGCTGAAACTTGAAAAATGTTCTGACATTTCCAGTATAAAATTTTATGTAACATTATTCCAGAAGAACTCACAGAGAATACTTTTCATGCTACCCTGAGACATATTTTGAAGCACTTATACTAATAAAAGCCAGGAGCACATAACTCTCCCTAGCCTTGCCTAAGTCCTTAAAATCCTTTGGATGAATGATAAACTCAGATGCAATTAGTAACACCTATATAGCACTACTTTTTTGGAGGACATTTTCTGGACTGTGTATATGCTACTGTCATTTCATGGCATATTTTCCTTTATTCAGATAAAATACTTGTCTCAAAAAAAAGAAAAAAATTGACAACAACTTAGAATTAAATAAAGCAACAGCAATACATGCTAAATCTGGAGTTCACAATACCACTTATTTCTGTCTGTCTAGGATTTCAAACACTTACAAGTACTTTACACTATCAGCAATGTCATGCATGCCAAGAACACAGCTCAAGAATCCCCAATACCTGCCCCAGAGGGTGGAAATCAACACAATAAGACAAGTGAAAACAATCATTCAAATGTACTCAATTCTTGAATTTTTGCCTTAATGGCCACACATCTATTGGTCACAAGGTGTTTTCAGAACCTTGTTACCTTCTTGCTGTAGAGTGTGGTTCATCTAAAAACCTGGAGAACCCAGTCTAAGCAGGATGGAGGTTAAACTCTGCTTTACATCCATTTTCCCTCCCCTTTTTCACCACTTCTCCTTTACCATGCTTGCAAGTAGAATTTTTCTGAACTTCTCAGTAAAACTCCACATACAACAGCTGTTGCTTTCATGCTAAGCCACCAGAATAATATATTATCTAATATCACTCCTTTAATTACAAAAATCATAAGCCAAAAATGCATACAGAGTAAAAACACACTGCACCACAAATACCTGCTTTAAAATAGCTTTGGGACTGTTTAAACAGCTTTCTGGTCTACAGTAATTTGCTGAGACTCAATTTGAATGGTATTATAAATAGATTTTCTTTATACAACCTATATTTATATTTAGCAATAAAAGCAAACTTAAATCTCACAATAATGCCTTGATAGCAAAACAAGTAAATTTATTACTGGTGATCCTTGTTTAGCTCTGTCTATTATAGTTGTGACCATTTTGAAGCACTCAGATCATACATGCAAGTCTCATTAATTCACAAATCCTGAGTGCAAGCAAAAAAAACCCTTTGCTATATAACCAGGCTAGGAAAATGTGCTTTTAAATGGTCAGCTTCAAAGTAAAATAACAAAAATTAGGATAAGCTACCTGAACATAGCAACAGGAACATCAGTTCTTTACTGTGGGATGTTTAAAAAGACATCCAAATAAATTTGTAATCTATACTGGTTTTAAAAACTTGAAACTAGGATTTTTATAACCCATTATGCATATTTCTAACTTCACAACAGATACTTCATGATAAAGACTGACATTCCACAACTGGAAGACAGCAAACAAGGCTGCTCAAGCACCAGTTTAGCTGAGCACAAATAATGATCTGTTAGAAGTGCACCTACCACATTTTTGGATTTTAACACTGATAAAACTTCTCATCAATTGACAGACAAATAAAAACATGTCAAAAATCAATTTATTTACAAAACTGCCACATAAAAAATTATTTAAGATGCAGGAGATGTGCTTTGACTGAAGATTTTTAACTGGAACATGTTTTAGGCAAATAAGAATTGTGCACCCAGAAACCTAACTAACTCTAAATAATTTATTGAATATAATCAATGCAAATGTAAACATAGAAGTCAGCCTTTAATTTTCAGCATAGCTATGTCTTCAAGCAGAATACACAAAATTCCTAAAACCATAACCTTTTCATTAGAATTCTGATAAATTTCAATGTAAAATATGCACTACTTTATTTTATTATTTTTTAAAGAATCATCTGAACGTCACCTGAAAAATATCAGAAGTCATTAAAATACAGAAATACTCCATTGCCTCAACAACTGTTTAGCTTACAAAAGTCAAACAAGTGGTGGCAGCACTTCAGATGGATTGCATAACACATTCAAATGAGATGCTGAAACTGAACAAGCAAGGTTCATTCCCTTTCACTCTTAAGGTGCACTGTTACAATGGAAATAGTAATGACAGAGTAGCAGCTCTCAATAAAGCCAAATTCAGAAGTTCTTAAGCTATTTTTACTACCCATATCTCACTTGACTGCTTTGACCTGATGTATGGATTAAAAAAAAAAAAACCTCAAAATGTGTGCTAACAGACTATATTTAATGGTTGACAAATATACTTTAGACTGCAATCTAAAGCAGCAAGAACCTGCATGCAATGCTGTCCCAGTAGTGAAAGACTACAGAAACAGTAGCAGACATTACAATAGTTTGGATATACAGGAGAAGGCACTAGGTATTAATGTTTATGAAAAAATTGAACTTAACTTCCATGGCAAAAAACCTAGCAATTTAAAAGAAAGAACCCTAGCCAGCTCTGTGCAGAAATTTGCTTAAAGTAATACTAGAGAGAAAACATCCTTCAATCAGTTGTCTTTAATAATATCATACCCCAAGGCCAGAAAAAAAGGTCAAAGATAATTGGTACTCCAGTAGTGCTGGACACACATTTTGAAGTGGTACCCTGTGATGAATGCCTCCTAATACCCTTTTTCATGATACTTTCAACTCCAACGTTAGCAAATTTGCAAAAAGTAAGTATACTTTTGAAGACAAAGTAACAGTTTAGAAACTGAATTCTAATTATTACCTTACAACCTCTATAAGCAAAGCAATCTACTGAAAGAACAAACTCCACACTTAATACCCAGCAGCCAGAAACAATAAAGATGCAGTAATAAGCTCAGGAGTGAGAAACCACAGAAACCTTTTTTACATTGAGAAGTCTACATAACAAAGAGTACATCAACATAAGAGTACAATGAAGCAAAAAACAGGACAGAAGGACAGGCAGTTTTCATTATTCCATGAACTGGTAACAAAAAGATTTTTGTTGGAAAAGTCTATAGTCATAATGTAACCCCCTGAAGTGTAGCTTTTCATCTACAGGATTAGGAAACAAGCAAAACCCAATGCAATAAAATATATTTTAATTGAGTTTTACTTCTCTAAATCTGTACATATCTCGATTATTTTTTTTTTTCAAGTAGGAAACTACAATATTGAGTAGTTCCCCTCTGAAGGGCTGCCATGCTAGAAAAGCACAACACCATTCTACTCCTATCTCCATTTCTTACTCCTCAAATCCTTTAAGGACATGAAGCACAAGTATATGCTACAAGGCACAGCAGTGACTTCTGCAAAAAAAAGACTAATTGAACGGTTATCTGGTAAAATGACACTGTCCTGGTACCTGAAGGCCTATAGCCACCAGAGCTCTGTTATCAAAATGAAATGATCCCTTATAGGTCCAACCTGCTCTCCTAGAGCTACCAGTGATCAGATGCCATTGCAGAGCTTTTTCTTTTGGAAAGTTGCAGTTTTTTTCCTTTAGAGACAAACCAATCAAGAATGCAACTGTAATGATGCTTTTGTTTGTGCCTTTGAGTTAAATTTACTCTGTGAAACCACTGGAAGAAAACACACAAAAAAGTGCCAGATTTTCATGCTCTACTGGTTGTAACCATTGAGAAGAATGAAACTTTCTATAGTTTTCATTTTCACCCTGAGCAGGTGCAAACAGAATAAGCAAGCCTGCAAAAAGACAGATCTAGAGCACATACATGAAAATGTACACAAGTGAACTTACTGTATTGCTGAGCTTGTTTCTGGGGCATTTTCTTAAGAGATTTCTGGGGTTTTTTATTTGCTTTGGTTTTAGGCTTTCTGTAGGGGCTACCTGTCACCAAGTGATAAAACTGCAAAAACTAAGCAAGCCAAAGTATCTTTTTTTCCCCTCACTAGATTTAAACTACCAGTCACAAATGACACCCTAAAAATGAAATCTGTGTACAAACAGGCAAAAAAACAACAATTTTTCTTCTCAAACCGTGACAGCTACAAAAAACAAGTTCAAGCTCAAAACTGCCATACAAGTTTAACTTCCAAAATAGCAGCACCACCTTTTCCCCCCCATGTTAAGAGTAAATACAGTGCAGCAAGCTATCAGTCATGCGCAGAACACCCCTACACTGTGCACCATATACAGACAGAACTATACCCTAAGTGCTTGCAAACCACAACTATATGATCTGACAAGTCCAGAAATCCCCCAAACCACTCCTTTCCATAGCTTTTATTTGCTTTTTCATATGGGTCACTGCTTAGAAGTGTCACAGCCATCAGATACTTGACTGAGACTAATGTTCATTGCCCCTTGTCTATGGTCACATCCTCTTATGAGAAGACTTGGAATTGTCCAGTAGTTGGAAATGAATTACCTGGATCTTTTCTTACAGGAAGTTCCCCAAAGGCAATAAACTCTGAAAAACTTAAAAGTTAGACCCCACTAGAGTATCAACTGATACAATGAAAATTTCAAACAGAGAAATCAAAGTGATTATATGAAAGAGAAGGGAAATAACAATTGATTTTTATTTAGCTCTGCTCCCTATTTTTGCAGAGGAGCCGCTGGTTTTGGACCCGAGTTCTGGCATCTTGTTGGCCTTCTCAGCTGCAGCAGATTTTCTGCAATCTCCTCTGCTCCCTGGGATGCTTTTCTTTGTCACCACCAGTTGACAAATCTTTCCTCAAGCCACAACACAGGGACAATCTCTCACAGTGATATCTCTCAAGATATTGCTAAAAACATATTTTGATTGAGTTCTTTCAGTTCTGATCTGAGAGCAGAAACAAGCTCTGAATTAAGAATTATATTGGAACCGTACCAGAATTATTTTCCTATTACAAAATGTTGCTTTTTCCCCCCCCCAGTAAGATCAGGCATATGGCAAATTAGAAATAATAATAATAACACCTTTGTGAGCCAGATGAAATGAGTCAAGTAGAATTTGCCCCTACTTTTCTGTTCCTCTAAAAAAAATATAAAATTAAAAAATCAACAGCCAACATGCATCTAACCCTGGGCTCACTGAAGATGAGGTAGATATAAATGGCTTATCCATAAAACAAGACATTTCCATTCTGACAGACCTTTAGAAGCACACGTCTAACACAAGCTTTTGATTTTATACCAAATAATTTTTAAGATTCCAGACTTTTAAGACTATATTTTAAACTCTAAGATGTATTAACTTAAAAATTGCAAAATACAGTATACTACCATGAGCCTTGATCAAAAGCAAACAGAGTAAGCATGCAGTTCATGAGCTGTATGTAACTGCCATACCACAAACAGAGGAGCATTGAATAGAGAAAACACTATAGTTGCTTGGCTTTTTCTCAAATATTCTCAAACACAAATTTGTAGGAGACATTAATTGTTCAGACTAAAACAGCAAATCAAACTCAGTTCAATACTATTGTCTTCCTCAAGAAAGGGAAACTACTTTAATATAACTTGACTTTTATAACCACGCAATGCTATAATTTCCAACCAAACCAGAACATAACTAAGACAAGTCTTGAAAAAGACTACTGGCTATACACCCAATCTCTGAGTGCTGCAAGAATCTAATATTTTTCAGAGTGCCACCTAAAATAAAGTAATTATCCAACGGTTTTAAAGATTAAGACAAATATCTTTCATGCAGCTATGTGTTAAATGCCATTTGAAACACAATCATACCTTAGAGCTCATGATTATCAGAAGGTAGAGCTATCAAGTTCAAAATCCATGGTCACAAAGAGCATTCTGTGTTTTTACATGAGCTCAGTAAAAGCTGTTGGTAAGTCTTTGCCAAACAACTTTTGCTCACTCAATTTATAAATAAAAGAAAGCATCTTACCTTGTCCTCTTGGTGTTCGTTTCCTGCGATCTCTGAATGCTGCTCCTGACTGCAAGGCCTCCAGCAGACTGTCCATCACTCCTGTCTCATCACCCTCTGAGAACAGGACAAAAATAATAACCACTCAGTGAAACTGAAGTCAGACTTGAGAAAGAAAAACTGTTCAAGTGTTGTCAAGTTCACATAACGCTTCTAAAGAAGAGATATATACATTTTCATGTAATGGATGCTGTCAGTGCTTCAGGTACCACTGTCTAGTTTGCTTATGATGCTCTATTAAGCAAAATTGATGCCACTCATGCATTTCTTTCAACTTAGAGATGTTATCTCGTGCATTATTGATGACATTCAGCATGCAGATAGACAGCTGCCTGTGAATGACTGCTGTTTCATGCCTTAATTTTTTAAAAACTCTCCTGAAGTAGAAACAGGTCATCTCCTTTTGATCTAATCAATGCCCATGGAAAATCTGACGAAACTGAATGGCAAAGTTATTTATTGCACTACTACAGATATATGTTGCCTCCCATCTTTGTGATGCATTAAACCCCTGGAAAAAAAAATTATCTACATGAAATGCAAGGATGGATACACCTTGTGCTACACAGGTCACAGTGGACTATTAGAAAGTAGGCTGAAGAATGCACAAAGAAGGGAAAAATCAAAGTGAAAGCAAGTTGCATAACATTTCATAAAAGCTGAATTCCATTTCTAAATCTTTCTCTTGCTTTTCTCATATCCAAGCCAACCTGTAGCCCTGAAATTGCTGAACTTTATGGTGCACTATGCAAAATCAGGAAGAACGATGACTGCCTTTCTATGTATGTAAATCTTTTACTTCCTTTGCATTTCACTCTGTTAACAAGAGTTTATAGCAGCATGAAATGGGGGTCAAAGAACTTTGATGGCACAGGACTAGTGATGAATGCCTTTTTTTCCTGCTCATGTCTGCTATAACCCAAAACTAAAATATAGACTCAGCAGGTAGGTCTTCATTTTATTCACATCCCTCAGACTTCAAGTTAATATAAATTTCACCCTCACAGAGTGGGAAGATAATTACTTTATGCAAAAGATTTACATTACAGTAAAACACTTCTGACTCACACAAAAAAGTAGGAGGTTAAATGCACATTCAAGCTCCCAAATGTTCAAGTTTAAAAGCAGCTTACTGATACAAAACATATTCTGCCCTGGTTCCTTATTACATTTAGACTCAGTAAGCCTGAATCCAGACCTGATATAAGAGAACACCTATCCTAAAACAGTGCCTGGATAACATTTCTCCATTATGATCATCAGTATAACTACTTGATAAATTTAAATTGTACATCAATGTAATTTAAGCCATTATGTGTTATATACAACACACATATAAAGTTCTCTCCAGTACAAAATGAAACAGAGCAAGAATAGTAACCAGCAGAAGACTCTGAAATACCAGTTTTAATTACACTCTAAAATCCTTATGAAACTAAGCTCCTCCAAAATAAATATGTAAATTAGCCTCTCCATTCACACTCAAATATACAAGGCAAGAATCTTATCTACAGCATGGAACAATTATTTTTCTACACATGCTTATTCATTGATTTATTGTTGGCTCTGTAAAATTTTTTTTTTCTAAACCGAAGGCCCAAACTAGCACCAAAGTGGTCTGAAACATTTAAGGAATGTGACTGTAACTCATACAATTAGTTAATGTTAAAATATTTTCTGCACAGAAAAACTACAATATGACTAGGTCTTCATTAAAAGTGTTGGCAGTTTATTCAAAAAAGACAAAAATCCTTCAGTACTTCATAAATGTTTATTTTTGCTGAATGGAATTCTACTTGCTAATTACTGCAGCTGCTAAAAACCACCTTATTTTTAGAATATCAACATATACAATAGACAAATAGATTAAGAAAGCCGCAGAAAACATTGATAAGAGTTTGTGCTAGATTTGATCTCAGCATTGCATATTCAAACTTGTTGGGTGATTAAGCTGCAACTGGACAAAGAACTGCATTTTTCAGTTAGTCTACATTGAAATTCAACAGAAATTTCCATCCTTTCCCCACAGTTTTGCTGAGGTACTTCACATATGACCAGCAATCTCCCTGATTTGCTTTTCTGTATTATCTATAGCAACTTGCTGACACAAATCAGAAACAAAAACCACCAGAAATTTTCTCACTCACATAAGAGTGACTTATTTGCAACAGAAATCGACAGTGGAAATAAAATGCATAATCCTTATTTATCTTATAGATAACTTCCACTGTACACAAGGACAGGAGTTTCACCTGGAAGTAATAATTTTCTTCTTCATTCTTTCTTCTCCAAGTTGGTCCCAAGCAGTAAGAGACAGGAAAAATACATACAAAAAAAGTTGCAAGCTTTTTCCACCTCCTGACTGGCTCAATAAGGCTCTCATAGAGTGCCTCTGTCTCTTTCCTGATGCTTAAGTGTTAAACAGAATTGAACAGGCAAATATTCTTAACCATTATTTAATGTGTTAACCAGAAGCCAAATTTGCCTTCATTTAGACTTTATGCTAATATTCTACTGCAGATTTGGTTTAGCACACACAGTCTGGCTTGAATCTGGCAAGGAAAATTCTCTCTCTCAATTACTTCATCTTTTAACATTTGATATAATGGCTTAATGCTTAATTCATTGGTGGAAGGTGCAAAAGGTGAAGGTCTTCAGTAAAATAACTGGTTAAGTAAGAACAAAAGGCTGTTTATAGATAGGAATCTTTAACATTTGAGAGCTTATCAGCTGAATTTTTCTGATAACGAAATAGTAGTGGATTTGCCATAACAACAGATGACATACAAATAGGAAATACTACCATTTTGGAAGTTATGATCAGAAAATGCAGATGATTTGGAATAATAAGACCTATTAAAACAATAGAAACAGAATGCCTGTGTGTAGCTTCAGGTGACTGCCAGGAGCTCTTCATTAGAGAATTACCAAGAGCTCCAATATGAAGAGGTGACCAAAGAAACAATGATGATTACCAGTCTGGTCTTGTTTGGGGTAGTAGTGGTACACAAGCTTGATTACAGCATTCAGAGAGGATAAAACTACTGGAAAAGCCTTTACAATAACCAGGGGAGTGGGTTCTAACAAGAAATGCCTAAAGCAGCACAATTTCTGACTGCATAAAGCTTCCCCTGAGCAGGGGTATGACAATCTGCTCTGTGCTTACATCCGTCCCAGGAGATTCAACACATCCCAACAGATAACTTCCTCAAGATAGGGCTGGTTTGGTACAGCAGCAAACAGAAGAACATTTAAGATTAATTAGCAGAACCACTTTCACAATGAAAAATTATGCTCTAGAATCCATTCCCAAAGAAGTTGGTGGAAATAAAGAAGTTTTGAGATTTTAAGGATGAAGCAAAAAGTTCTGAAAGGAATTATATACGTAGCAGAGGCAATAGCAGCAGTTTAAATCATATGATCTCTTCAATTCATTGAACTTAAAGCACCAATCTGTAGCTCCTTATTGAGGGCATATTTATAAAAGGGTACATGACAAAATGGGGAATGAGAAAGTTGCAAGAAAATTGCAAGAAACCGATTAGAGCACTCAGGCTGCAATGTAAGCATGAAGTATCTGTATTCAAGATCCAAGCCTTTCCTCTTGAACACATGCTTTTATTATCTAATGTCTTCTACTGCAGACAGGCCCTTTATGAGCAAAACTGTCCTTTCAAATAATAACTGTTTGCTCAGAGTATTTATCAAGACAAAAATGTATTAGAAAGTTTACAGCCAGGCATGACTACTCTGTCTTGATTTTTCTTCACGTAACACATTGAAGTCAAAACTTCACAATCAATTAGCAGTTTAATTCTACTGTAAAGTACTGCCCAAAGAATGTAAATATCAGAAACAAAGCATATAATCTATTTCCAGGAGAGAGTTTTTAAAATTTAGTTTTCCAAAGATAGATAACCTGTCCCAAATGCAAGCCATTCTTTATATCTTATCCATCAGCAAATGGCACATGGAGATGGAAGAATAACATTGACTTTACAATTCTAAATATTTAGAAATGAGGCAGGAAAAGAAACATTTACAAAAAAAGGTAAAATTACATTAAATTATTTAATTTATGCGTATGTAATACAGTACCAGGAAAGACTGTACTGGACTATACAATCCTTGAGACTCCCTTTTCAAAATATAAAAAGAAAACAAACAAAAACTATATGAAATATGGGTATTAAAAGTTCCGAACACCCTTTCAGGGAAGTCCTGTTATCACTGACTGTTTCTGCTTTGTATGCACATTTAAGGTTTTTTATCATCCTCTTACAATCCTTACATAGAATTCTTCCTTCAACTTGAGATAGGAAATGTAAAAACAATAAAATAAAATTTAAAAATAATAAAAAATCAGTTACCATAGCTCAGCATGAAAGCTCACCAAGCACATAAGGTCTTTTACCTGACACAAATAAGTACATGGACCTCACACTTCACCTGCCTCAGGAACACAGCAGAGGGATTAAAGTATCTTCACTTTTAAAAATAATTACTTAAAACAGCCTGATTTTTGTACTGGATTATGACAATATGTGACCCAGATGTAGAATTAAAATTCCTCTGTAAAGGTAGGTAATTTGTTTTAGCATAATCCATACACTGCTAAATTAACCATGAGGATTGTGTTATAAAGGTAGAAAACAAGCAGTTGAGAATGATAAAGAATGTTTAGTTTATCTTACTTTTCACAGAGCAAATGCAATCCTTCATGTGCTCTGCAGCCACTTTCCCTTTCAGCAGAGTTCCTCTAAAATGGAGGAACCATTCCAACATGGAAAAAACAACAATTTCCCATGGCCATCACTGCTAGCACTTTATGAAGTATGACCCAAAGTTAGATTTAGCACCCTCTTTGTTAATATTACATTCTTTACAAATCTCAGCTAGACCTGAGTCCCCAGTATCCATACCTCCCCATATGAAATGCAAAATAATGTTATTTTCTATGTATAACTCATGATTGAATTGAAAACTGAAGTGAACAAAAAAATATACTGGCAAAGTGTCATTCTTGCACTTGCCTGAGTAGCAACAAAAGCAAAATTGAGACAAAAAAAAAGCAACAAAAGCCAAATTGAGACAGCTTTACTGTATCGTGTTGGTTTGTTCTGAGTTTTTTGCTTAAAAATAGTTGTTCCACAATTCCATATTGGAAACTGACATGTGTTCAGCCTGTTGTAACCTATGAGGCTTTTAAGGTTCTTCTTGCAAATGAAGAAAAAACACTGGAAGACTACACGACAATACATGTGATAGTGCTCTGTTTAGGGACTAACCTGAACCATGAATGACAAACGTACATAAAAATCAGAACTCTTTCACAGATTCTGCATAGAGATGGCATTATTTAACTTCTTGAGTTGCCTCTGATCCAGCAGGCATTCCTGAACTCACTTCTGTGGCAGTGGCTGGCTCTGATTTCCTCTTCATGGGAGTTTTTGGTTCCTCTCCTCTACTCAATCATACTGAATGGTCCTAAAATAACCTTCTTCAGGAAGACAAATATCAACTTCCCTGAAGTCAAGCTCACTTCTTATGAGATATTTAAAAAAAACCCCACCAACATTTGAAATATTAAACCTCCTTTTTTTATTGAATTTTTTTTTAGTAAAAGCATTGAAATATTTTATCTTCCTTCCCTCCTCATTACAGTATACAAAGAAAGAACAGATTTAAGTAAGGTCTTAAAGTAAATTTGGAAGAGGTTTTATCTAAACATTACCTCCAAATGTCAGCTGTGTTTCCATTCACTAAATAAACAATCATGCTTTTCCCAGCTCAAAATGTTCTGGACAAGATTCAGATACGTAACTTTCTGATTGAAGCTGATAGAACTAGAAACCTGGTGAGACCAATTTCAGTTTCTTTTTCTGGACTCTACTGCACAAGTTTTTAGTTCAGCCTTCAGCATATCATTACCCATGAAAAAGGTATAATTGAACATCTAGCAGATTTTTTATTGTCCTTTATGATTACTGCTTCTTCAGTTTACAGTAGAAAGGATGCTACTGTGACTAGAACACCACCTCCCACCCCAACAATTACTGCTGTTCTTAAATTAAATATAATAACCCAGGTAGCACTATTAATGGTAAAACAAAAGAATAGCTCAGGCTTTTTAAATTACTTGAATAACTTTGGAGATTGGATTCCAGGAACTACACTTCATTTGAAGCCACTATGGAGCCCATGATGAATCCAAAACATAATCCACTCCTATCTATTTGGTTTCTTCAGTTTAGATTCACAGCTAAGGCTCCAAAAGGCTCTGGGAAGATGCTCTTGTTCCTGAAGTGTTTTGCTGCCTTCCCTTTTATTTGTCTGCGGTCACTGGATGAAGATGACCCATGTATTTTATTGATGTATTTTCATTTGCCTATAAAAATTTGCCTACTCTCATGTACTTTAGAAAACATCTTGTACTCTAGTTATTACAAATATACTAATTGTAAACTTATCTAAGGTACTAAAAAGCTAAGTAGTGCACAGCCACTTGGCTAAAAGTATATAGGAACTTCCCAAGGAATTCTTGATCAATTTGAGCCCTTACTTGAAGAGTCAAACCAAATACCAAATCAGGTAACACACGCTGTCTACCTGCCTGCTTCCCCAAATGGTTTCAACAGTATAGTTCTGGTTAGATCTTGTGTTATTCTGTTTCACTGTGAACTTTTAAGTACTTCACATCAATCTAATGTGTGTCCTCTATAAAGTTTTATTCATAATCTGTACCAGAATTTTTAATTGCAATATATTCCCTTTAAAAAAAATCACTTTTCAGTGTCTTTTGGAAAGTTTGTCTTCTCCTCATATATTTGCATTTTATTAATTTGCTAAGTTTATTTTGCATGCATAATAAATAACTTCAGGAAGCAGTCTTCCTTGGTATGTTGCACTAGAATCTCATGACTGCTATTTACTTTTTAATTAAAGGAGAACAAGTTCAGACAGCATAACTGCTAAGTGAACCTACACCTCATGCCAGTTTACAGAACAAGGCAAATCCCTGCTTACATACCAATTAAGCTCATTGTTTATGGTAACCTAATCTCAGCCTTATATGAAGTTAACAGAATGATAAATGTTTCACTGGCAGTTACTGAAAACATTTTTTGAAATGTGCACACTTACTCATTTTAAGTCAACGTCGCAACATTCAATGTCTACTTCAGCAGGAATGTATTTAACTGAATTCATCAGCATTACCCCAGGGGCCTCCTTCTGAATGAACTTTAGCCCCTTGCAAGGATGGCTTTCACTCAACTTGAAAAAAATAGACTTTAATATGGTTTACTTGCAACAAATGGGAAGACATGGGAAGGAAAAGAGAGTGCAGCTCAAGCTAAGGGAAGAAAAACGACGATGGCACCTAAACAATGACATGCATCAGATTTCAGAGTCTAATAATTTCCTCACACACACATACCACCCTGACATTCTGCCTCATGAAATCAGTTTACTTGGAAAGTGCCATGTTCATAAACAAGATTTTTTCCCATTTTATAAGATGAGATAAAATTTTGAGTTGTAATTTCTTCCTAACTTCTCATCAATGCTCACACCTACTTGCATCTCCAGAGCTAGTTCTGACCCACGTTAATTAGATTTACAGAAATTTTTCACATCCTCTCCCCTCTTCATTCTCACAATGGCTTCTATCTCCTGCATAGAATTCTTGTATTGTATCTTCAAAAGTCAATTCAAGTGTAACAACAGTTCAAGGAAACACAACAGAATTATTGTTGATACTGGTGGGTAGCAATTTGAATAAGTAGTGCACGAATTCTTATGTAATAGCACTTGAAAAGGGAAAACAGGAATATCCATCAACCAGTAGGACAGACCTTCATTTCCATTATCTTCATCTGCATTAGGGGAGAATGTTAATATGTCTTCAAAACAATTAATTCAATACTAATTGGGACTGTGGAAGCTCATTCTATCTTTTATCCTAATACTGGTAGTTAAAAGGTGATTTTAATTGCCATAGTAATCAGATATAATGAAGAACAAAACTGTTTCTGATTAAATAAAATTTCCGTTGGAATTGCTTTTATATGCTTTTCAGCTTCTAGAAAGATGTCTTCAGTTCTTTTTTCTTCTTTCTTCCACTTTCTCAGATATGCACGTGGAAGCAATGCTGCAAGAATTTTGCAGATGTTATATCAGATGGAAGTCATGAAAGGCTGTGTATAAATGCACAAGAGTGCAGTCTGCTACATCACTTAAAAAATAGGAAGGCCTGCTGAAAAACAGCTATAAAAAATACTCTCTTTCCATAGAGCTAGTGAATGCTACAGAGGAGAAGGGACTGTTAAGCTCTTTCCCTATAGAATTCCTCTCCCGTAACAAGAAAGGCAGGCTCATGATTTAGAGTGTGAAATTAGGGCTCTCTAGGTATGCAGATAAGTCACATCAGTCTTTCTATGTCTTCATTCTTCACCAGGAAAAAAGGCACACAGAAGTACCTTACTAGCCCAGGAAATACACCAAGGAGATGCATAAATAATACCAGAGTGTAAAGAACATCAGAAAGGACCAAATAGTCCCAAGTCTTACAGCTACAACAGAGGAGGTGGAGCTCCCCATTCCCACAGCTGTAGTGCCTGCAAGTAAGAGAGTCTAAGAGCTGCAAGAGTGTCTGCTATGGATTGGACTGTAACACATTTAAATCTAATTCTGTAAAAAACATTAATTCAAGTAAAAGTGAAATTCCATACGTAAAATTTGTATTTTTAAATATATAAACATAAATCTACTTCTCAGCCAAATTCAACCAATTCTAACAATTATTAGGTTTTTTAACTTGTAACTTTTAATCATTTTTTAAAGAAACACTTCTATGGATATTAGCATCCTCCTCAAAATTGCCTGAGCATGTCACAGGTAGCAAAAAATGGTATTAAATTCTGAGAAATATTCTCAGAAATTCTGAGGTGTTCCATATGCTGAGTGCTATCCACAAGAGCTGCCTCTGACTAAAGTAATTAAAACCAGCCTCTTCTGTCTCACTTCTAGCAGTAATTTTATCCCAAATAACACCAAATCCATTCACTGCAAGTGGAAAAACAACTTCCAGTAGAACTGATGTCAAGATAAACCACAGGCTTAAAAGATCTTAGTCTCATTTAATATTTGGTTTTGCTTACATAAGAACAATTTAACCTTTCTCTATTTATTAGAGAAGTGCACATGTTGTGCAAGTTCCTACTGTAATTTAGAAGGCAGACGTTGATTTTGTCACCTATCACCCCACTTTTAGTTTTGCCCAGAAAAATAAAAAATTATATGGCCTCCCAGTTACACAAAACTGAGCAAAGCTTGTCTTTAAAATATTGGCAACTCTCAGGTTACTTCATAACTAGGGAGACAGTCCTTCATTCTGGCCATGTTGCAGTTTTCTGCTCTCTCAGTTACACCAAGAAATTGTAATATTTGATTAATTCTAATTGTTTCTAACCTGCATTTTCCAGTGGCCACAAAAATGTTATAACTGTGTAACCAGGTAATGACAAAAGTAACTAGAGAACGATACACTAAATAGATGGAAAATGTAGGAAACCCTATTGCTTTGACCTGAAAGGCTGTAGCAATGTATTAATTTTTTTCCTTGAAGATATAGCCAGAGAAATAACAGAAAGCTTTAGGTTAAAACAGCCTTTGGGTGAAAATCACCTTGTCAAAATGACAGCTTGAGAGGACATCTGCCTCATTCCTCCGAGTCTTCTGCATCATATTCACTTAAGACAAATTTGCAAACTATTTATATAAGCAGCAATGAGCATACAGAAGTAGATGTATAAGAAATGTATAAGAATGTATACTTGACAAAAGCAGTTAATTGAGTATCAATGTTGTGGAATTCACTGGCAATTTCTCTGCCTCCTAGCATGGCTGTAGAGCTGTAGTATGTGAAATGGGTATTTCAGTATATGAAGTACTGAAAAAAATATTTTTAGAAGAATTAAACCATCTTTGTTACTGGTTTATTAGTAGTAGTTATTTAAATGGCCATTTTGGTGCATTTGATCATGGACATCTTTTAACATGTTTGCAGTTTTGGCAAAAAAAAGACACAAAATGCAAAACTGAACTTTAGTTGTATCTGTTGACAGGAAAAATCTTTCATGATAACAAGTGAAATGCTCTCAGTGTCCTGAGGCATCTATGTTACTGCTAGGCATGGTGTACTCCTCACCTGCTGAAAAAACTCATGTATACAAACAGGTATGCTCTCATCAACTGAGCTGAAGCAATTTAAGGTGCAAATTGGCTCTTAACACAGACCAATTCACTGACCACAGTATCTAAGTGGGTTTCTCATAGTTATTAACAGCTAATAAAATAGCATTAACTTGTCTTAGGTGGCAGTTTCAACTGACCTCTCAATATGTCTCTGAACCCACTGGTAAGTGATGATGCAAGATTAAGGTGGTTCTTACCCCACTCACAGAAAAGAGCCTGTCCATATTACAAAGGACTTTTTTTGGTCAAATGACAGATTTTACAGAAAGATTAGTCAAATGCTAAAAGAAGGGATCAGAAAAGTCTCATTAGATACCTTGATGTTAACTTCAAAGAAACAGAGATGCATTTCTGCATCACCTTTATTTAAACTTAAAATTTAGTTTCTAGTTAAATTATCGGAAGAGTCTTCATATGGTATGAAATTTAATATTGTCACCTACACAAAACAACAGAGTTGTTCACTAAAACTTATGTTATGGTGTAGTCCATGCAGTGTCACTTCAAGTAACACCAAAAATAATAGGATTTGTAGCAACACTGAAGAAAACCTCCATACCAGCCCTAGAGAAGTCACTGACAAACAAGAAACCACTGAAATAAATAGCAATACTCTGAGGTTCTGTGGCAAAGTGATGTACACAAACACACGAGAATTTTTAGAAGATTTGTGCATAAACAAATTGTTCTCTATCACGGCATTCAAATTATACTACATTAATAAAACTTCACTTATAAAGCTCAGAAAGTTTCAGCAAAAAACGTGGTATTGGGCAACACAATTTATCACAATCAGCAAAACCAGCAGCGAATCTATTTATGATTTCTTAAAATATAATGGTCTCTATAAAGTGATCACAGAAGACAGACTTTTCACTCGTAAATAAAATTTGTTTTCCCTTTGTCTGCTTCCTTGTTTTTGCAGATTTATATATGCGTTGCCCATTTTTACCAAATTTCAACTGTTAAATTACTGAGGAGAAAAATATGTACAAAATTGTGATACTTGTATACATATATCAATGAAGTTAAAACAGCAGTACCCGCTGAATAATTTCAAATATGACTCTGTCTGACAAAGTAATCCTTAAACAGATTATATATTTGTATTATATATTTGTACAATATATTGTTACAAGTGTAACTGCAACTTCTTGCCAAAAAAAGAAGGGAAGGTTGGCTGGCTAACATTTCTTGAGGGCTGGTTGTCCACACACAAGTCAGATTTTTCACTAGTGATGGGAATTTAGTGATGTGCCAGAAATACTGGCATTCTAAATGTACCTGACCCCAAACAGCAACCTAAGTGTTACACAACTGTATTTCTGCACTAACACAGCATCAGTGATGGAAATTCTGACCAGGACTTTGTCTTTTCATGGCTCCATATATCACTGACATACCTATAGAAGATTGCTTGTTGCCCTTGACATCCTTGGCCAGATTTAATCCTATTAGGGCTTCAGTTTTCCTAACCCGATCCCTGGTTGCTGAGACAATTTCTCTGTATTTCTCCCAGACTCTGTCCTCCTTTCCACCCTCTGTAAGCCTCCTTTTTGTGGCTGAATTTGTGCAGGAGCTCCTTGCTCATCCATGCAGGATTCCTGGTGTTTCTACCTGACCTTGTCTTTGTTGGGATGCATCGCTCCTGAGCTTGGAGTTAATATTCAAGGACTTAACCAGCTTTCCTGGGCCACTGTTTCCTCCAGGGCTTTATCCCATGGTAGTCTACCAAGCAGATCCCTGCACAGACCAAAGTCTGCTCTCCTGACATCACATCTTGCATAGAACTCATCATAACCAAATGACAAACAGCATTTTTCCATGAGTATGCAGCTGTTAAACTATTAAGTGGATAAAATGGACCCGTCTTTTAGGGCAGAGTCAGATCAGCAGATTAATAAAACCACATGGATTCTGAAGTAAAGAATAAAGCCTTTATTTTACAACCTGAAAATCTGTAAGGCACCATTGTCAGGACTACCAGATTCCTCTTGGGTTTTTTACCTTCCTTTCTCCTAGGGTGACCTCATGCAAAATACAATATTCTCACAGCTGACAAGCTCAACATATCGCTTTTTTTATCATGTCAAAATGTCACTCTGTACTCAGGCACCAACCTCAACCAGATTTTCCTGCTTCTAATAGTGCTACTGGGAGAACATTCATTATAACATGGAGCCTCCAAGCCTCAAAATGAAGACATTAATTGCCACACTTCCTTGATTATAGAGATGTTTACGGAACGAAATTAACAACAAAGCAAGTAAGATACTGCTTCTCGGAAGTAAATCCTTACGAAAAAAAAATAAATCAATTAACTGCTACAAATGAAAACAAGCCAGTAATTCAAAACAAAATGCCTTGAAAAGAACATCACACATATTAAGTGGCAGATACAGACCTACGTGAACAGGTAGACTAAATCAAAACAGAATCTTCACAGAAAAAGTTAATCTTTTTTTTCACCTTTCAAAACAGACAGCAAATATTTTTCATATTGATGAGGAATCGCCTTCAGTTTTTTACTCCTTACCTTCTTTTTCCTTTAACAAATCTCTCTACCAAAAATGATGCCTTACCTTTGTTCATATCAATCAATTGCTGCTTCTTCTTCTGTCGCTCCAGTTTCTCCCTTTCAGCCTTCTCTTTTGCCAGTTTGGCTCTCTTTGTTTTCTCCTCCATTTCTCTTCTTTTGTTGTTTTCTTTCAATGCCTCCTGCATTAGATAAAATGAATGTGGGTGTCTATAAACTGAGGAAAACTTGAAAGAACAATAAAAATAACTTTGTTTGCAGAGATATTGTATTTACATACAGCAGTGTGGGGGTGGTGTGTGGAACCAGGGACGAGCACCCAATACCTCAAGCATTTTCAGAAATCTTAAAGGGATAATTTGACTTCAATTAAAAGTAATTTAAACTCAGTTACTAAAATTTTACCCACAATTCCTCAGATTTTTTTTTTTTTTAATATATCCGAAGCAGACTGAATCACTTAAATACACAAACCACATTAAAGGTAATGGAAAATAGGGGAATTGAAAGATTAAGACTCTAAATCTGAAGTCTCTGAGTCAACAGGTTACCCAAACTGCCAAAATGAAAACTAGAAAAACAAGAGAACACCTATGGATTAAAAACAACCTCACAACCCAACAAACCCCAAACAACCACTTCCAAAGATGTTGCCTCCATCCAGTCTAGAAGATATCCTCCTTTGCCAAAGAAGATCAATCTGATTTCTTGCTGTGGTGGGTAGACCTTGGCTGGCTGCCAGAGACACCTCTCATCACTCACCCTCCTCAACAGGATGAGGAGAGAACAAGCTCATGAATTAGTCTGAAGACAGGGAGATCACTCACCAGTAACTGCCACAGGCAAAACACTTGAGGAAGTTTTATTTCTATTGAATGGTAAGAAACAAAGACAAAACCAAAACACCTGTGCCTCCCCACCCCCTTCTTCTCAGGCTCAGCTTCACTCCTTCATTCCCAATTCCTTTATTCCCTCCCCACACCCTCAGCAATGAAGCAGGGCTGGAGATGCAGAACCAGCTGGAACCTCTGCACCCCCCTCTGCCAGCACCCAGGTATGTAAACTCATCACACTTCATCACCACTTCTTTTCACAAATACCTTCATAACTCCTTGCACAGTGCCTGCTCTCTCAAAAAAAGAGAAATATTTGAATTCCCTTAAGCTGTTTCCCAAGATCCTAAATTTCTCCTTAGTTTTGCCTTTCCTAAGATCTATTTATCATGAAGAAATTCACTGAAATCCATCAGGATGGAATTTCACCTAATGTCATAGACAGGCATGATAAATGTTTGGGATAATTTTCTTATTTATATTCACAACAGCTACAAATTTATTGCTCCCTTTCCTCTCCAGCTCACAGCATACTAACATCCTCTGCCTTCAGGTACTGTAGGTCTTGGGCTCCAAGTGATCTTGGGAGTCCCAACACATTATAACCTACAAATAGCAATAAAAGTAAAGAAGAAACTGGATAAAAAAAAATGTCCAGAAATAACATGGCATGTGCTCATTAATGATGTTTCAGCTTAAAAAGCTGAACAGTCAATGCTTACTAAGCAGAGGACATATGATAAACACTTTCCATATCAATGTTTCCTACACAATTTTATCATGCCTTAAAAACTGGGAAAATCAGACATGTTCACAAATACAAAGATTCTTTATTTGTGAATTGCTCTGTAAATATCCAAGACATACTACACAGCTCTGTATGTCCCTCAGAAATGAAATTTGAAATGCTTGTAAATGAAGATAACTCTTCACTTCACTGTGTACATACCAGGGAGGAAGCAAGGACAATGACTGTCACTTCCAAAAAAAAAAATCCTCTCTAAAGCAACTTTAAGTGTTAAGATTTATTTAAATTGTATCAGTGTTTGGTAATCCAAGACTCCCAAATAAATATAGAATATTCACTCAAGCAAGGGACAACACTGTTCAGTGTGTATATACCATTTCAAGAGTTTACTGAGGTAAAATAGTACATATGGCCTGCTTTTAAGGAGCTGATATTTTTTAGCAGGGAAGCTGGAAACCACAGTAACCACCAATGTTACTTGTGCACACACTTGAAAATTGGACCAAGAGCTCCATTTGCTGTATCATCACATAACCAATTGCACTGAGAAACACCTCTTCTTTCAGAAAAGAGACAGGAGAAAGGAGAAAAATCAATGTTTTATCCTTTTTGGTTCTGGACAGTTCTTTTTCTGCACATTCAATCACAGTTGACAGAGATTTCATTTTACTGCAACTTCATAGGCTGTAATGAAAGTAAATGCCCACAATCTTATGAGAGAAAGCAAATAAGAGATGTCATGGCTGAACCACTAGCCACTGACATACTACAATTAGATTACAGATTCTCTGACTTTTCCTAACAAGAAGACTACACCAGACTGAACTAAACAAGCTCTAAAGTTATTCTATCTGAGATGCAGTTTGAACCAGACTCTACCAGTCCTAGCTGCAGGGATATTATACAAAAATACAGATTGCTGTTCATAAAATACCCTGGCTCCCAATGATGAATCAAACAAATGCCATTCAACATAGAAGCTTAATTTTCCTGAAGCACAGGAATGTACTTGTTTGTTACTAACTCTCCATCAGGCAGTCTGACTCTTAACCATTTCATATTTGTTATGGCATTTACTACCTTAAATTTAGTCAGTTTGATAAAAGCCTGAAATAACTGACTTGCAAGAACATACTCTCAGTTGCTTTCAGGTTACATGTTAATAGTTAAAAAAAAATTAATAATAATAATTGAAAAAAATCTGTATTTATAAACATATTTTACATTTGAATTAATATTGCTAACATATTTAATCATAGCTTCTCAAAACTGATAAACCGTAAATAAAGGTAAGGAGAATTTTTACTCATATGCAGAGTGAATTCTACAGCATTTGTTCTCCCTGAATTATACCACCAATCTTTTAAGTTTCCTTTTCTATAGTCCTACTGCAAAGGGTTTTCTCTGTCATGTGGCTTTGATTACTTCATTATTTACTATTTTCTCACTTTCTAGATCTTTAGACTGTAGACAAGCCTAACAATTTCTAATCTGAAGGCCATGTGACTCTGCACCTTGCTCACTGCAGTGTTATTTGAGCCTCACCAATCTAAAGTTAAGCCTTGATTTAAAAGAAATCTGGACACAATCTCATGCTTTCACCTGTTTTCTCCTGGGCATACTTCTATGCTTCTCTATACCTATTCTCTTCCAAACTCCTGGGTTTCACTGGACTTCTTTTAATATGGAACAGAGATACTTTGTGTTATCAGGTTATTTTTAAACATCAAATAAATGGCAGTTATACCCTTTATGTGTTGGTTTGCAGGCTAAACTACTTAAAAAGGTAGAGATCAGTTTGAATACTTAAAAAATAGCTCTATTACTGGCATTGCTTCTTGAAAGGGTAAGAATTTTTTTACTGCAATGTAGCTCAACAGTGATAAAGTGCATACTGGTGTTCACAGATATACACTACACAATTATTTTTATTCCCTAATTAAAGGGATAAAACCAGCGTTACAGTTACAAATCAGACTAACATCACAAAGCAAGAAGCAATCCAGAGTTAAAAATTAAAGACTACCAGCTGTTTTAGAAAACATTTTGAAAAGTATTCATATAGATACTTTATTTTTAAAAATACTTAAGTGCATACAAAAACTGAAATAATTTTCAAGTGAATCTCGACAGGAACATTTTAATGTATCTAAGTCCTTTTTTTGATTCACAGCCCTCAGAATTTGGATGGTGCATAACACCATGAAACTTTGACAATACCACTGCACATTAAACTTGAGAGAAAGTTTGAGTGTGCTTTGTTTTTAAATAAAAACATATAAAAATTAAGAAACAACACCAAATTGTTGTGCCTCCTAGCAGAAAAACAGATTTTGCAAGGAATTATTATCTCTCGTTAAGGGCACAGAGCTTGATGTTCCCCCTTGTGATTATCAGGATTCATTGCAGTAAGGCTCTTGTATTCAGGACTACCTTGGTTCCCTTATGAAGCAAATAAAAAATTAATGTCTCTCTTGCATTCTGTACATACCTTAAGTTCTGACAGACCAACAGATACTCATACACCAGCATGGTTGTAAACAGACTCTGAGAGGCAAATTATTAAAAGCAAGAAGAAAAACAAACTAAAGCACAAGTCTCCCTGGATATTAAAGATGTAGTTGGCTACAAAGTGGTTGTGCACCAATACTGAAGGCTGCCTGTGATCCCTCAGGCATTCCCTAAATTTGCCTTGCAACTGCAAAATATGTGAACTTAAGTTTCAGTGGGGAAAAAAAAAATCTTTTTCAGTCATAATTCATCAAGAACAAGGAACTCAGATTAACTGGTAGTTAATCTACAGACCAAGTTAAAGCACAACAGACTGAGCAATCAGTTTATACGTACAGGAAAGATCTTTCATGAGTGCTCCTTGGAAGAAAACATTCAAATGCATTGTTATCCTTGTGAAAATAATGGAAATAGAGATGCAATGAACTGGTATTAAACAAGAGCAGACAAACTGAATTTTCTGATGGGTGGGCATGAAACAGTAAGTAGAGAAGATAATGCTTGGGATACTGCCCCATGGTTCATGCATCAGGGACATTACATCTGACATGAAATGTCTTTGGCCTGCCAGCACAGATTAAGATTTCTGGCAAGTGTAGCTGCTGGTGCATATTCAGGTAGGGGGAAGGGGTTTGCTGCTGGCTCATCAGCTGTGTTGCAAAACCACCTACAAACCTTGCAGGGTAAAGTAGAAGAGGATTTAAGTGTTTATTGAATGAAGTTTAGGGCTACCAGTGGAAAAGTACATTGCATGTTTTCACTACTTAACAGTATACATTTGAATAATTACTAAAATTCACTTTTTCTTAGGTAAATCTGTTCCTACAAAAACCTAAATCCAGTAAAAACAGTGATTTTTTAAAAAATTGTTATTTTTTTTAACAGCAGGACCTTGAACAGGATGTGTTTCAAAGTTTCTGGGAAAATTTTGTATCCTCCCTTCCAAACTGTTACAGTATCAGAAGAAAGTGTTTGAGAGGTTGTGTGGCATTATGCTTAAAATAAATTAAAAATAAGAAAAAAAAAAAAAAAAAGACCCCAACATTGAAGGGATACACTTATTCATCTGCAATTTTTTTTCTTGAGGTTTCTCACACCTTCCACGACATGCCTCATACTATATTTTGACAGTAAATCCAATTCTATTAGCTTGCTTTGGGTTTTCTTACACGTGATAAGCAAGACAATATGAACTTAAGGGAGTGAATGAGCTGTAATTTCCTACAACATCAGCAAGCTAATTGAAGATGCAATAATGCAGTGATCAATCTGAAATCACAATTAAGACAAACATGGATTCAAATTATCAAATTATCTTAATAAGATACATATGAACAAGCAGAATGATGAGGCTACACGTTTATGAAAGATCCTTGTGAAGAATTCTGACTTCTTTTAACTCGGGACAGCTTTTTAGAAATAAGTTAGGTGCAGATGTAAGCATCTGTAGCCTGTAAGCATATCCAATGGAAGGGTCTATTTTAGACTTAGAATCACACCAAAGGGAGTCACATGGAGCAGGTAATAATGTCTACTGCTTTAAGAGGTTTTCAACATCTGGGTCAGATTCACATCTTCAATAGTGTGATGGTAAAAATCACAAAATATGCCTGGCTTGCAGAGTGGAATGAGAAATCAAAATTCACATTTAAATACTATAAACTTGCAAGACAAAGCCTGGGAATAATGAGATTACTCTGTTGGACTCGTTGCCATCAGCACTCAATAGAGAGTCTGCTGAAAACCTTCATATCGAAAATTCTCAAGGTAAGTTTGTCATCTTGTTCCTTTTCAGGATTAGGAAACTTCACTTCATTGGTTCACCTAGACCATGTTTTTGCTACCTTACTTCTGAAAACATTACTTAATCAAAGTCATCACTACAGTGAAATATGACTATTGCTTTTAACAGAGCCACAAGAGCAATTAATCACCTTGCCACAGAGAAGTTATTCTAGGAAGAAAATCCTAACCCCATCCATACTGCCTGTTATTTCTACACCTGCTCACCTTTAACTGCTTGAAATGCAGTGTTCTGTAATTCAGTTTAATTTCTTTTTATTTTTATTTCTTCTTACATCTTTTAGATAACTTCCAAGAGAAAGTTCAGCCTTACCATTTCTGACATGAACAGACTAGCTGCTTATTTAGTGGTATTACCAGCTTGTTAATAAAGCTGATGAGTTACCACTTCTATGTGCATTTTTTGTTTCTGATTCCATCACTGAGAATCATACCTTGTCTACAACTAATTCCTCATATGTTCAATATCATTATTACAAAAAAAAAATTATCCTCAGCACTAGGTGGATGTACATTTAGATGCCAATTTAGAGAATTTACAAAAGCAGCTTGATGTGGTTTTGGGGAGCAAGGAAGGGATCACTATATAGTGCATGTTAATAAGGACAAAGTTTCATTTTTTGATATTACCTCTTGGGAAATTTCACTGGAGAAAATACTTCTTGATCATAATTCTTTCTTTTTTTTCACAGCTTTCCCCTAGATAGAAACTTATCTTTCAGACTACATTAAAGAACTGTTACTTTTCAGGCAGAAGGGAGTAACTGAATTCCCAAACAAATAACGAGGGGGAACAAAATATAAATACAGCCTTTCTTTTAAACCACTCCTGAATTACAAACTCAATTTATGAGTTTGAAAGCTGGAAATTTAGCTTGACCAGGTATTGTATATCACGGTAAATTATGTTTATTTTGTATTAATTTATGTATTGTATATTGATTTAGATTATTGTAGCCAATGACCTGCCACTTTCAAGGGACATTTCAAAAAAGCCAGAGAAAAAATGTTCCTGAAGTCATGGAGCTTGAAATTTACTTTGAAGCAAGTAACAAGCCAACAAATATTAGAAGGAAGGAAAGGTCTTACAGGTACATTTATACTCAAGATGATGAATTCACTGTGCTGAAAGTTTTTTCTTAGGAAAGCAACAGAACTTGTTTCATTTCCAGTCTGGTACAGCACATCAATCTTACCAAATTTTGAAAGATCAGGGTAATGGTCACCCAATAAAAAGTGTTAGTTTACTGATCATTTAATATGCCTTATCATTTTAGGGGGATTTTCACTGTCTGGATTTTGTATTACAGGGTTACTGTAAGAGATCCCAGCCACAGAGTAACCATCAATCAATAGTCAGTGTTGATACAAAAGGGCAGTTTATTTCATAGGTCTTTTACAAGAACCCATCACTCATACTGCCAGTTGATGAGTTATTCACATCTGCTTAAATATTGAACTATACTGGAATACAACCCTATCTCCCTCCGTACATTTATAATGCAATTTAGAGATTTAATTCCTTATTCAAAGAGCTGCATTTAAACAAACATTTTCTAAGCATGGGAAGCAGTCACTACTGACAAAACTGTCTCACAGATATAAAAAACCCACATCATTTCACTGAAGGGAAAAGCTTCTCTGCATTTCTTAACAGCTGTGACAATAAATGGCTGTTGCTTCAAATTTCACCCAACTATTCTTGAAGACATTATTACAGCATGGGGTCTTTAGACTAAAAATTCCACTTTCAGAATACCTTCTTTAAAGGAGAGCATGCACAGCAAACAGTTCCCATCTAATGCTAAAGTATATATTTCATACAAATTCCATGAAGCACACAGTGTGATTTAAAGGAAGTTTTTGTCCATTTGTAATACAGGTATGATAGATTTTCTGGATATTTTTAAAAACTCTAGCATCAACAGAAACAGATACTCAGAAAGCAACATATTCAAAATATTCCAGATAAATCGATAGAGACTCTGAGACAGCAGGTTAAAGTGAAGAACCAAAACAGAAAAGAGCAAACTGGCATCTTTCTTCAGGCAAATGATTAATCATTATTTGATAAGAGCCTGAAACTATATCAAACCAAAATGCATCAAGTTGCTATTTTACTCAAGGACAACAAAAATTTCTGTTTACTTTCAATGGAAGAAAGGACTAAGGCAATGAAATATTAAAAAAACCCAAAACATTTCCTCTTCAAAATAGTCCTAAATGTCAAAGGTATATTATTACTCAATGGATGTACTATTTTGACTCCCAAGGAGGAGAAGAAAAAAAAAAAAAAACAAACCAAAACAAAACAACAAAAACCCCCCCTAAAACAACAACAAAACCAACAGCAAACCTTACTGCTACTTCTGATTCAGTTTCTCTGTAATTATCAGCTCTGAGAGAAGAATGAATACACCTTTCTTTTATTCCCTCCAGGCTTGATTTTGAATTGTGTTCTATTTGCAAAGGGAAGTCATGTTGCACTGCTTTACTTATTTCTCATGATATGTCCTGAATACAATGAGGTTATCGAGACAGACTTAAGCACAAAATTAAAGAAGTAAACCCTGACAGAGATGACACAAGTAACAGGAAAAAATCTGGTTAAAAACTCACTTCAAAAGTTGAAATATTCTATATAATCTTAAGGGGAGATAAAAACCCAACAAACATCCCCAGCAAAAAAAATACACACACAAGACTGATCAAGAAGCAGTACAGCCATGAGGGACCAGGAGGGATAAGTTTTTGAACTCTAAGAGGGAGGGGAGTAAAGCAATGCAAACTATTTCATTGTCTCACTACACCCTTGACTCTAATTCTGTTTCCTGCAAAAATGGTCAGAGAAGTCTGGGGAGAAAATGGGAGCAGATATAAAAGATGATATGAATAAATAAACTCTGTGTCCTGTATCTGCATGTCTAGGTTGACTCAATATATTGCAGCTCAATGAACTGAAAAGGCTCACAAAGAGTTTTTGCTTACATTACTGGTCAGAGGTGCTCTAAGTTTATTTCTTGATTTGCAGACATATGATGGTATAACTTAAGACTGAATTCCTAAGTACACAGTGCTATTTTTTTTACCTCCCAACATCACAGAACAGCCAAGAAAATACTTATACTGTTACACAAAGGTAGATAGATGTTGCTAACAACTAAGTATAAAACATTAATTTGGTACTCAACTGGAAACTTTGTATCTGGACATTTTTCATGAAGTAAAGCAAACAAAAAAATCTCTACCACACAATTTCTGGGGTAATTGTGTATTGCTAAGAAAAGGATAGGAAGTGTTCCAACTGCAATCAATATGTCTTACAGAGAAACTGAGAAAGCTCAGCTACTCTATCAGCCCCACTCCCTACTTTTTCCTTTCCTCCTGTTATTTAGGGATAGCAGAACAACTTATTTGTAAGGAAACCTTTGTTGAAAAATAAATTGAGAGAAACTAGTGGACCCAAAGGAATATCACTATATTACTGATACGCTTTGATCAGAAGAATGAAAGGTGAAGAAACAACATTGACTGTTCCAGAATTTTTTTTTTTCATGTACTCTACAACTTGTCATCCAGCCTAACAGCCTCTGAAGGCTTACACCATATGGAGATGCTTTTATTCAAGACTGTTTCTGTTCAACTTGCAAAAGGCAAGCAATTCGAATATACATTTTACTTCAAGCAATCAAAAATGGAAATTATTTTCCATTTGATATATGGCATCAAAATGTTGCAGAACACCCAAAATTTTTATAGTATTCTTTTTCCTTATAGAAAAAAAAGAAGAAAAAAATCACTGTACTGTGAACTTCTAATGCTTGCCCTAGGCCTTTCTCAAGTGCCTGGAAAAAAAATAAATCCCTACACAAGAAACTTTATGCCACTAAAGTCTACAAGGTTCAGCTCTAGTGGATAAAGTAAGTCGAGAAATTCTCAGAAGACCTAATTACAATTACTACTAGTGCTGCATATATCTGAACAAGTGAATTGACTGAAACACAAAAGAGGCCAAGGAAAAGAGAGTGTTTCCTTAAGCTACGTAAGCCTCAGGTTTCACTTTTTAATGTTGAAGCATTACTATTTAAATTAATATGCATCATACCTATGGTCTAAGCTCATTTCCCTATTTATTAACTACTTTAAAAAGGGGCTTAGAAGATTTGACACAAAAATTTCAGAGACCATAGCATCAGATGGATATAGTTAGCTATTTAGACCAACATGTAGCATTAAAAAAGTATCCTAGCAAGTTTGTCCACTTTCTAAAATTAAAGCCATTCAAGAAATAAGCCCTATTTTTCTAGAAAATCAGAAAGGCTATTTGTGCCATCTTTCCTATTTGGAATGCAGGATCAGTGTTCCAAACCAGAATAAAGAACTTGAAGTTCTGTCTTGCTAAACTATATTAATTTAGAGAGACTTATTCTCCTGGTAACTTTTCACCTTGTAGTTTGTTGTCATTACTAAGTAAAATGTAAATATCATGAATGCCCTAAGAGAAGCTGCCCATACACAGGTTTGTAGAAACTCCAAAAGCAGAAAGGCCCCAAGAAATGCCTGCTGGATGTGAGACCTTTATTTGGAGTACAGAAGTTGGCATCTACAATGATTTCCCCTTACCACAGAAGGCAAGTCATATCTATTAGGTAATAAGACAATTATTTGTGTGAGGCACTAGTTTACTGAGTGTATTTACACCACAAGATGAAAGGTTTTGATGAGATGTTACCAGAAAATGACAGCCTGATATCAAGGATTATAGGAATGTGTGAGGCTTTTGTGAACATGAGTAAAACAAGTAAGTCCACAATGCCTACTAGTAGGAGATTTTACTCTTGTTTTTTTTCATAGCTACTCCTAGTTTCAAAGCTTTATACAGAAAAGGAAAATTCATTGAAACTAATTGAGTATATAAATGAAATACAATAGATGGCTTACATTTGAAAAAAGCAAGATAGTAAAGACTAAACTAGATCCTTCTCAGAGGTGCACAGCAGTAGAACAAGTTGCAACATGTGAAATTTTATTCATCTATTTATTTTCAGACCACAAGTGTAATCAAACCCTGGAAAACGAACCCAGAGAGGTTGAACAAGGCCCTGTGTGACTTGCTCTAACTTGATCTTGCTTTGAGCAGAAAGTTAAACTCCATAATCACTGTAAATCCAACCAATTCCATTAATTTAGAATGGAGAGCCAGCAACATAGTGTTGCTATTGTACTTGAAGTATAAAAAGGAAAAGCTTCATAAATTAACCCAGATTCTGTCTTAACATCTAGTGGAACTTAGATCATCATAAAATGCACTGCAGCTCCAAACATTTGACATTTTGGCACAAATCTTGGGGTGATTCCTTCACAACCAGTGGATTTAATCCAAGATTTTTCAAATTATTGAAAGAATGGTCCTAAGGTAAAGCACTCTTACCACCACACATCACATAGCCATTATATTAAAGGCTAAAAAGATGGAATAACTATTTACTTCTATAGAAGAATGTTGTAGAATATATAAAACAATTATGCCTTTAAACTGAGATTTGCCCTCTGTATGAAGATATACACAAAATTCTCACAGACTTCCCTTTTCTTGCATTAGCAAGACAATAAACATGGATAAAATGTAGCCAGATAGATTGTATTTCCTCCTGTTATCTAAATAATTAACACCCAATCAGTTATACCCACACAAAATCTCTGAAAAGAACAAGTGTTTCTGAAATCATAATATGAAACCATGGATCATTAATAATATGTGTAGTCCAAAGTTTAAGATGCTGAGAAGTCAATAGCCAAATTATCACTACCATCTTTTCAAGTCTTCAGTAAAGCTTTTTTCACGTGAAAATGAGATCCATTACATGTGAATAAGTAGAAGACTCACCCCTGAATTCAGCACTTCACTCTTACAAAAACCCATTCTAAACCTGAAGCCATGACTTTTTTTCTGCTTTTGGTTCATTTGGCAAGTCCACATAAATATTCCAGCTTCTTTATTAGAAGCACTTCACATTTAATTTCTCATATTTACCCTTGGTACTACTCAGTCACTCCATAGCAATACATGAGTTTCTTACAAAAATTCTATCTGGATATTCCATAATAATCATTAAAGAGCAGCAGGCCACCAGCCAGACCTTTCAGAAGTCAAAAGAAGGAAAAATACAAGTGTAATTGGAAGTACTTTCATTCTAATACACCTTCCAGAAAACACACTTGCCTTCTACCTCCTATCACCTTCACTGCAGTTTAAATACATATGAGAACAGATTTTCATCACATATTTGGAAATATTGCTAGTCTGAAGTCTATTTCAAGTAGTTACAATAAAGCAGATTTCCAAATTCAGATATCCACCTTTGAAAACATAAGCCTTGACTTTGTAAAAGAAGTAAGTGCCCAGAAATACCTCATGACAACTATTCCTGTTTCTGAGAAGTCTTCATGCAGATGGGTTGGCACATTTAGTAATTATAAAAGAACTGGTCATTAGCTTATGGAGAAAAAATAAATCATTTCAGCCAATACAGTGCAGTAAAAGTTTTCATCACTCTGAAAATGAAAGTCCTTAGGATTACATGATAAATTAACCCAGCTATTGGCAACAGACAGATCAGTGAGCCACAGCTGTATGGTAAATGGTGGTATTTCCAAGTGATGCTAATATTCTCTAGAGACACAATGTGACATTCCAGGCATCTGTTTTCCCTGTACACTTCCTATGGTGCAGTTAATTATGGATCCCAAACAGCTATTAGAGAAGATGACATTAGATTCATTAAAAACCTTAACTGTTTAAAATGAAATTTCTAAATTCCTTCATAAAAAAGCCATGACTTGCCATCAACCACACTGTTTGACTGGAAATAGGAATATAAGCTGTATTTTAAGTAAACTTCAGGAGTACTGTCAGTACTACAGAGTTCACCTTCAAAGCCTCAGCGTTAGCATCACAGCATCATTAAGGCACCATCCATATTCTAATACAACATGAACTTAGACACATCCATTCAGATTCTGATTTTAAAATATATTTTTCAGTATCATGCCAGTTTGTTCTGCATCAACGAACTGGCAAGTTTTTGAAAAAAGGAAAAATTTTCTGATTATCCATATGTCTCAACCACGTTAAAAGATGAGTTTGGAATTTACAAACTGGAGGCTGATAGCCATCAGTGATCAATACCTAAATTACTCTGGAAACATCCAATTTCCTGCCACCCAACAAAACAAAGTTAAATATAATATGAGAAATAGAGACAAGAGGAAACAAAACTGGGAGAAAGAAGAAATACAAATACATATAATGTTTTGCAGACATTACTCACCAAAAACAGAGTTCTGAAGTTGCTCAAATCACCGAAGAATTCTTCTATGCTTATTGTTTTGGGATCAAAGGTGAAGTATTCTCCCAAATTTTCATACAATTTGATCATGTTGTTGTGCATGATGGACAATTTTTCATATTGCTCTCGGGCACTTTCAGCAAAGCTGTAAGGTTTTGTTAAGGAAAATGATTCAAATAAAATCTGATTTAACAGTTAAAAAAGAAAAAAAAAGTAAAGAAAACAGTATGAAGGTTAAAACTGGAAGAATTGCTTAGTGCTGTCCTTTTCTCAAATATGGTATTTCTATTTGAGAGACACATTTCTCAAATATGTGTTTCTATCATAGAAACACAGACATGTTTACCTGTCTGCAAAGTCATACCATCATCAGGTGGAGGAACACTCTTCCATTAAATGATCTCTACCAGTAGGGAAGATTTGTCATTAACAGATTATGCAACTGACTTCATAATTCCCAAACATTTTATTTTTCTTTTAATAAACAGTTACTTTGGTAAAATACATTATTTGAAAAGATATACTGAAAATTTGCTGTGAGAATCTGATTACAATGTCCCACGCTATTCAAGTGATGCCATGTTCTCCTATATATACATATATATATATTTGTATGTGTGAAATTGGCTTTGTGCTTAAGCACCAATGACAAAATTATATAGTGTGACACCTCATTGTCTTTGCCTTTTATTAAGATGTGCCATCTCTGTGGATTCTTGAACACATAGCCACACAGCTCAGCTCATGTCTCAGGCATCCTGCATTAGGCACAATTATTTGGGGTGCTCTCTCAACCATGTAATTTCACAGAATTTTAAAAAGTGGAATATCCACTCAGCTGCCCCAGGTAACTCAAACAGCTTTGAAAAATTATTAGTAAGAAAAACCCCCTGGAACGACAGAAGAATTTTATTACATCAAGAAGTAGGGAATTCTAGAAATGAAACTGAGATTTACTTCCATCCCAGCAGTCACTATTGAAATATAGAATAATCCTTTTAAATAGAAAAATGTGGTACTTTTTCCCCCCTCATATGAAAACAATATTTTAAGAACAATTCACTTGCAAATACAGTAAGGATGCAAACTACCCAGGCAAATATTAGTTTGCCTTGAAGCAAGTAAATTTCAGTCTGCTGTTTTCTTCTGGTGTGGTTGTTTATATCCACAAAAATATAAAGTCTCAAATCACTGTTAAAAAAAACAAACCACAACCTCGTACACGATTAAACTCATTCTGCTTATACTGAAGAGCAGCTGATGATGAAAGTGGTGTGCTGTACATATCAAAACACAAGAAGAAAAAACACAAGTTACTCCCTGAACTACAAAAAACACAGTCTGGCTGCCTGTGGCTTTTTCTTGTAACGACTCTTCCATGTGGATTCTGATTCTTAATACAGCAGAGCTCAGTGTTCAACTTTTCCTCATACTCTGAGTGTCTGTCTAGTAAAACATTTTTAACTTCTCAGTATCTGTAAACTCCCTATCTCTCTGCAAAATATAATTAATTAGGGGAAAGAGACACACAAAGAAATGGTGGAATCCATTTATTTTTGAGGTTAGACAACCCCCCCGCCCCCACCAACAAAAATTCTTCATAAAATAGACAACAAATAGACAGAGAGAGAAATAGCATTCAGGTGGATATTCTATTCAGAACTTTTCCATAGTGTTTGGATACTCCTGAGCACTTGAAAGGCTGTCATTTCCTAAGCCACATGCAAATATAACAAAGCTGAAAATACCTTCAATTAGAAGAAGACCTAATATTTCACCTGGATTATTCTACTCTTACTAAAGGAAGGGTATGTAAATCACATAAAACTATTGGGGTTTTTTTTTACCAAGCATAGACAAAAACATTATGTACATTTTCCTCCTAGGAAATAATTTTCCAAGTATAGCTCTCTTCATTATAGCCTCAGCAGCAAAAAAGGAAAGCTGTATTATTTTGTTACTGTATAATGTTCATTTAAAATAGCCAGAATAAGAAACCAACAATGTGTTGGAGCTTAATTTATAACAATCAGGAAACTGAAATGGTAGTATCTACTATATAGTAGGTGCCATTCTAAACACAGTTGTAATATCTATATTTTCAGTTTATTGTAATGAAGTTGAACTTGTTTGGTGGGAGCTTCAAGCTTGGACAACTGAATTGCTTAACTTAATACAACACACAGTTGGTACAAATGGTACCTTTGGTTCTTTAAAAAAACACATCTTGTAATACAAAACCCAATACATACATAAAAAAAAAAAAAAAAACACCAAACCAAACAAAAACCCCTCAAAAAACCTAAAACAAATTAACAAAAAAGAGAAAAATAACCTCCAAATGCTCCAGATTTGAAACTAATTATTTGCAAAGCTGCCAGAGTCAAATTCTCTATTCAGTTGAAAATTAAAAAAAAAAACAACAACAACAACCAAACAAAAAAAACAACTAACATTAATCATAAAAACCCCAACACTTCACCACAATACTGCTACTGAAACTAGAACATATTAAAGTAACAATGTAGAAACATAAAGTGTAATTTCAACATTATTATTTTCTATCTAGTAAGTGCCAAACTGTAAATAAGAAACACCATTAACAGATGGCTTGTAAGACAAAAGAATGTCAGTAAGACAGATGAATATGAGCAAAGAGACTAGATCTTCATACTTATAAAATATTAGTAACTGAAACATCACCATGAAATGTACTACTTTGAGTCACTACAAATACAATCATTCCAGAGAAGCAAAGCCATACTTGCCTACACTATTTCATAAAAAAATATTACTGAAATATCTAAGCTATCAAAACTTTGCATAGCAGAAATACTTAATTGCAACAGTTTACATTAATATAGATCAAAGCTTTAATAAGGACTCATCTAAGAAGTGTAAACAGTTTCCTTCTTACTAATCTGAACCTAAATAAAAAAGATGTAACTATGAAGTGTAAAGATACTTGTTCAACTAAAAAAAAAATCTTTATTCAGCAGCTTGTTTTTCCAAATACATCTATTTTTCTTTCTTTCATAGCCAGAAGAACATTTTAAGCCAAGACTTCTTCAGTACCATACCTATCTCCCAATCTCTTGCAACCCAGTAAAATTCTCTGCCTGACATTTACAAAATTAAGACAAAAAACAGCAAAAAAACCCATCTTCTAAATAACAAATATTCTAGTAAACGCAGACCATTAACTTCCACTATCCTTATTACTTTATTAACTTTTGTTGATGAATTACTGATCTATTAATTCTATTTTTTCCTCTTCAAATAGAGGATGCAAAGCTCCCACACCTTTCTTTTTTCTTTTCGCATTTTTATTTTTTTTAAAGCAGATTTTCTTTATGTGTTTGCATTAGAGCTGCCAACTTAAGTTTCCATCCAGGTCTGTGGTATGCTTAACAATAACCACCTCAAGAAAGAGAAAAAACGAAATGTTTAGGTACCCAGATGTGTAAGAATTCCTGCAGTGAAAATATTAACTGTAGCATCATTATACAAGTAAATTTTAGTATGGCTGTATAAAGTCAGCTCTACTGACTTAAAATATCTTTTCTGTAAGTTAATTATTTTTGTTCACTTGGAAATATGACCAGATGACTAGAGTGTGCTGGCTTTTCAGTGTGATGCCTAAATTAATTCACTTAATTAAGCAAGCAATGGATGCAAGTGTTACCATGACACTTTGCTACCACATTATGTCAGAAAGAAACAACCATTAATAACCATCAATAGGAGAATTAAATGCTTTACGTTCATATTAGAATCACTACCATGGTACTTCCATGCTTTCTCTAGGTTTCTTCCATGTAAACAGATGAGAAAAAAAGATGAGAAAAATCAAGGTTAAAGACCACAAATCTACTGATGAAAAAGTAACCTCTTCTACCCTAATTTCTGCTATGAACTTCCCATCAATATATCAATAACTCAAATAATAGGGTTAAATAAAGTACCTCAACACACAAAAAACCTCAGTAGCCCAATGGCAAGACCTATTATTGTCAGTATTCACAAAGAAAATGAAAATTAGCACTGGTGGCTTGGCACTCATCAACAATACATATGCCACAAGAGAAAAAAAAAAACATGGGTAATTTAATTAATTATAAAAAATACACTGGTGTTCCAGCACCTAAAGAGGTGCCTCTCTGGGGCATATGGACACTATTAAAATGGAATTTTATGGGTGTTAACCACAGATCTGAAACATTAAAAAAACAGAGCACAGACTTGATGTCTTAGATCCCTTCAGGAGAAGAAAGAACCCACTGCAAGACAAGAAGAAGGCATCTGCCAGAAATGTCTTAACACTTCCCAGAAGCATTTCCTCGAGTGAATAGTTCTTTTGATGTGTCCTTCCAGCTACTGCTTACTGGAAGCTGAAAACAGGTGAAAGCAGCACTCCATTGGGAAAGTTTTTCATGCAACACTTGACTCTGAGAAGCTTGTGGTGACACAAAAAAATTCCAGAGACGTCTGCCTTTATGTTACAGATTAACTCCTAATAGAGAGCAAAAACACCAGGGCAAAAGAATACACAAGACCCACTGGCACTAGAGGTGGAACATGTTCTCATTTTTAAGTATACTCAACCTAAAGAGAAAGAATCAATAGATTTATTAAGATATATAAACCAGTACTATAATGAGGAGGTAGAAAATAATCAGCCTGGGATTTTCTAGGCATCTGAAAAGCAAACCCACCTAAACTTTATTTAAATATGTGATCTACTTATTTTTCAGTTAACTTTGGATTTGCTGAATACATCAAGGATTCTTATTATGCTATACACATTGATCCTAATACTTATTACAGACAGAAACTGTTCTCAAAAGACAGTACAGCATCATTAAAAAAGAGAAACATAGCTTCATTATAATTCTCCATATGATTTCCTTTAAATTTGTCCATACCAGGCTTTTTAGGTGCATTTCTGTTTCCTTCTAAAGTTAAATTTTATTCAGCACACTGGGTTTAGATAAAAATCGCCATCCATCATAATTTATAATTTGCAATAGGAAAACTGGTAATCCATTTACTATTTCCAGTGTAAATAATTTCTTTCTTGAAATATTGCATTTTTTAAAAATACAGAGTGAGCTTTAAGTTGAAGATTGAGAAATCTGCATTGAGCAGTGCCAAATGTCTATGAACTATATCATTACGTAGAGATAAAGCTCTGAGCCTTCATAATCCTAAATACTGTGAGAAAATATACATGTCAACAAGTACTCTTTCATGCTTTACTAAGTTTACAATTTGAAATAATTTATAATTTTGTTAGCTATTCCAAACACTTGTGTACTCATTTTGTGTCCTGAAAATTTACAATTTCCCTCAGAATGTTCTGTGTCTTCAATAATATGGCCTAATTAAAACTGGCTTATTAATATTTCCATGACAAATTACATGTTTGAATGTTTCTCTCCTGTCCTGAGCAGAACTATGGAATTAATGTCAGCAGTACTTAAAGCAGGAGGGAAAGCAGCCACATATGATAATTCCACTTCAATATTCTGGAGACACACACACCCACTGCAACACTTTAAAGGGACAAATACATCAGGAGTATCTGGAAAACTACCAATAGGTGATGTTTTGTTTGAATTACAACTTCTTTATTAATCTAATGCAGAGTATATAAATTTCTAATGGTATAAACCCAGTCTATTATCTTTACCATGCATTCTTATCGTTTGAAGAAACAGGAGTTTTATTTCCATTAACTAACTGTCAGTCAGCTCCATCCATAATATATAACTGCAGACACTGTGGGAAAATTAATAAATATGCTGAAAAACTGCCTATTCAAAAAGCTTGAAAGTAACACTGTCGGAGCCTGAAATGACATAGTTGGTGGAGAACTAATTAGGCAGAAAGAATTATGTAAATAAGCACACAACAGCTGAGTTTTGTTTGCATGCCTGTATGATGTATTAGATAAAGCATACAAGAATGGGATTAAAAACCGTTTGTGACACCACTGATCATAATGTTGCATTTTACTAACATCAGTGCATCATCAACTAACATTACCAGATCTGCCTGCAAATTAATCTTATTCCTAGGTGGCACTTGACCTCCTCAGCAGTAAGAAATCAGCAAAAAAGGAAATTAGCTGTACAGTACAGCAGGCAAGAAATCAGAAAAGAATTAGAAGACTGCTTCCACAGAGGGGGTGGGTCTGCATTTAGACCTAAAGGTCCTTTAATGGAAATTCACAACCTAATTCAAATTTGGGCTTCTACATTTCTGGGTCTGAATCAAGTGCTGACTAACAGCCAGGCTGAGCTTAAATGGGTGACTGCTCACTGGAACAGGTTGCCCAGAGAGGTTGTGGAAATCTGGACATACTCAAAAGCCATCTGGCCACAGCTCTCTAAGGCTGCTCTACCTGGCCCTGCTTGAGCAGGTGGGTTGGAACAGATGACTTCCAGAGGTCCCTTCCAACCTCTACCATTCTGTGATTCTGGGATATCTAAATGAACAAGGCTTAGGCTACTCTGTTGATTTTAACTTCAATATATAACATCTCAAATACTTTCTAATCTGGATATATGATGCAACTTCATACCATTTTTTAAAAATATCAGATTTACAGAAAAGTTTTACACACTGTACTTTACCCAAATATATCTTTTTCCACTCCAAGCATGCTAAAATTAAACCCGATTATGAGAACTACTGAAGAGAAACATGAAATACTGAGAACAAACCAGCTGTCAGAACACTCACTATGAACTATAAACATGCAGTTTTAAAATTGCCTTGCTGAATAATTCATTATTTCGAGAAATCAAGTGGTCCTTACCATTGAAACTTGTTTTGCAATAAACGGATTATTCTAATCAGAATTTCACAAGACACTACCAATTCAGCTAAAGCAAGGATAAGGACCAAATAATTGAGTTTATTTATCTGCACTGGGTTTGATTTAGCTTCCTATCTGCACTTAAGCCAACTCATTGTCTGACTTTACAAAAAAGATGAAAACCCATGCTTCAAAGTCATCTGTGAAAATATTGCCATCACTTGACATGATCACCTGAAATTAAAACCACTCAGTAGACAGCTTGCTAATCTATTGCCAGACACTGTTCAGAGAGAAAACCACTTGTTTTTTTCCCATGGTACACACATCTACGACTTATATTAGAGAAATACACTTCAACCAGAAAACAAATATTTTTAAATTATTTCCTAACAACTACCACTAGGTGTGCAAATTCACTAAAAATATTTCAGTCGTACAAACTGTCCTTTCTGTGCTTTCAAAACTCCATCATACCATTTGAAAGCAGGATTCTGGATCAAGGCCCTGCCAAGCTAAGAAAAAAAGTTTGGTTTATACAGCTAGAATAGAAAGTTTGATTCAACAGTATCATCATTTTTAATGAAGGATGCACCAGTGCTCTCATTTTCTAATCTCTAAGCTCATTCATAATACAGCATTCTTTGAATTGAACTGGAGAAACACAAACAAAACTTATTAGCTGAAGACAGAAACTCAGCTTTAATAACAGTAAGTCATTTACACCAATAGCTCTATTTTCACCTGCTATCAGTATGTAAACAGATGCTAACAATTTTATCATTCACACTACATTCATAATGTATCTCTGTGACTACAGAGAAGACAGGACCTTCTGCAGTACACACAGATAATTAGCAATCACAATTATATACCTAATCTTTTCTTCCTGTTGAAAGTCTTCTTTTTCTGCAAAAAGAACTAAAATATTTGCAAAAATCTCCATTACAATACACTTCACCTACCTAGACTATAATCCAAAGAAACAAAAACCTATAGAATGGGCCTCATTTTACCTGTTTTCACAAAGTCATGCACTTTTGAATAGCTTAAATGCTCACTAATAAAATAGACAAAAAAAAACCCAGTGTGACAATTTCTCTCATTACAATGCAAGTTATCTCATCACTGAGCAATTGACAGAATACATCAGAAAAAACCCATAAAGAACACTTACTTCTCAGTCACCATACAGTAAAGAGGTCTCATTGCTCTTTGTGGCCTTTGTTACATTGAGACCTAAACAAAACCATTAACTATCAGAATTATTTAATGATAGAATCATGGAGTGGTAATAATAAGAACTGTGCAAAGAAAATTTCAGTGTTTGTGTTCATGGAACTGAAGCACAAAAAGATCATCTGATAACAATGCTACCTGTGACCTGTTCCTCTTCCCGAAATTGTAGAATCCTGCTTAAGTTCATCTTAATTAAGATGAGGCTTTCTGACTTGTCCCTAAACATCCCTTAAACTTTCCATCATGATGAACATCAGAAAAATCTGCCAGTGTTTACTTTTAGCTCTAAGCAATGATATCAATTCCTCATTTTCCTGCATTCAACTTCTCAATAATGAAAAGACTATTTCCATTGATTCTACATACACCACTTTAGTATTCACAAGAGAAAGCTTATGTCAACATAATTTCAATACAGCTTTTTTTATTTATACTTCTGTTAATCAGGACACAAAGATCAGCACTCATTCCTTTAAAAGTCCCATAGGAACTCTGTAGGCAAAAAACTGATAAACAAGAGCCTATAAAATATTCAGTCTAAGGAACAAAGCTCCACAGGCTGTTTCTTAAATTGGTTTATATTGGAAAAGTCTGCTCAAAGACTTACAATGCTGATTTAAGAATTTCCTGTGGTAAGATGAAGAACACTTCAAAAGTAAACAAGCACAATTGGCTCCCCAAACATAACACGTGAAATGCAGTATTTATAAAGTGTCTAGAGAAGGGCAGACCTTGCCTACCTTAAATAAATTTTTTTAAAACTGGAAAATTGCAAAATCAGAGCTATGTCTTAATCTAAAAATGCTTATTTATTTGTTTTCTTCAGAGAAAAAGACACTTGATGAACTTGTAATTAAGGGGTTTTTTTTTCCATACATGTTTGTAACAAAGAAATAATCCCCAAAGTCCATACTCCCATTTTTAACAAAGACAGAAACATCAAAACAGTCCTAAAAGCTCTAGAACTCAGGAAAACAACAAACCTTTCATCTTGACAAAAACAAAGCTTTATTTTCACTGATGAAGTCACCAGAACTTTGCAGCTGCTTTTGCAGAAAAACATGCTGAGAGGAACGGAATTTACTGACACTGCCTGACAGGTGAAAAACATCCTCTTGGGAGAAGAGCAAAATTGCCTTCATCAATGAAAGAGGTGGGCTATTCCAAAACATTTGTTCTGCAATGGAAGTTGTGAGAGCTGTTAAACAATAAGGAAAATGAAGATTACATTGGATGAAGAATTAAATAGACAGATACAGCCAGAGTTACAGCTCCACAGTCAGTGGACATCAGTTGCATTTCACTCTCTTCCATTGCAGCTCTTACACCTTTGAAGACCTACAGCACACACTTCCATGTGACAAGTGGGTGACTGATGTGACTGCTGCAAGGGACACAAGGTGACAGGACAGAAGAAAGGCAAAAGAAGTCTTAGAAAATTCAAGGAGGATGTGAAGAATTATTTAGCTTACTATTCAACTCAATTCTCATTTGTGATATTTTGGTTTAAACAGAATTTGAAACAATTTGAAGAGTGGTATTAATAGCTTTAACAAAATCAAATCTCTCTAATTTTTTAAGGTGGCAAATAATTAATCATAATTGCTATTCATGCATTAATTAGAAAGCAACACAGAAGACATGATAGTGAAGAATATATCAAAGAAAGAATGTTGCAAGAGTAATGGATTTCCAGCATATGCTCCCTGGAGAATAATTACATTAAAATCTCCTCAGAAAAACAAAACAAAAACCTAAAAGACAGCTAGTACAAGCAAAATGATTCTGCAAAATTTGTTTTGTATATTATATTCAAATTAATTAAAAGTGACTGTTTCAAATAACACAAAAAACATTGACAAACAATGCTCAAACAATTAAAAAAATTACTCGCTGATACCCGTTTTCAGCAAAGCCACAGTAAGGCAGCCACTCCTAGAAATTTTGTTTAGCCTTGGAACACACAATGAGATGCCTTAAACAATAATTACATCTTTGTGTGCCCTAAATCTTTCAGAGCAACTGCAATCACCTTCACTTTCTCTTTGATCATGCAGATTTTCCTCACTTCATCTGGATTTAATTAAGAGAGGTATGTTTGAGCTGTCAGCTGTACCCTGCTTTAACAAGCTTCAATCAGTAGATCTGATGGTTACTTCATCTAGATGAAGTTTTTGGAAAAGTGTGGGGAAGGAAAAGAGAAGTGACTCCTATTTCTAGGTTTCCTTTAATGCAGCTATGTCAGAAGTCCTCATTTTCTTGTTTGTAGAAATCTGAAAAATTTCCGTAAGGTTTCAAGAACCTAAGATGTTCAAAATCAAGGGGAAAAATAAATAATTTTGTGTCATCTGGTAAAAAAGCACAGAATAAATTCATTGAGACTCGTTTGGAGCAAACAACTGTTTTAGTGCAGTGTACACAAATTCAAGCACAGGAGAAAATGAGAATGAAGGACTACACTCTAAAAATGAGCACCTAAATAGTATTTTGAATGCCAGCTATAAGAAAAGTCAGGAAAGTGAAGTTTCCCATCAAATTTCTATCGCAGCCAACAAACATTGAAATTCATTTCCTAAACAGATGTTCTTGACAGACAGAAAAGCAGAGTATAATCACAGGACATTCAGTCTCCAAAATTCAAGTTTCCTATACTCAGGCACACTGATTGAAAAAAAGAATACACTTTCTCCAAAAAGATATTTCTATTTCTTTTTGGAGATGGGTACAGTGCAAAAAGCCTGTACCATCAATACCAGTATTTTTGATAAAGCAATGTCTCATGACAGCTTGATTTTGATATCTATTGATGCAGCTCCACAAATATAGAGTGTACTCTCCCTTTAACTTCAGATTTTAAAGAAGCGTGCAGCAATTAGAAAATGGATCTCTAATGAATTATCATTCTAGCAGTGCACAAATCCTTAAAAAAATGTCTCTCAGTGAACTGGACAACTTGGTTTAATATAAATTTAGGGATGAAAGCACATTTTCCCTCAGGCAATTATTCACAATCAAGAAGCTTTAGATTTCCATGTATTTAAGTTTCATTGATTTTTGTTCATATAATTTCGTTCTTTAGAATCTCCTAAACAAGCAGGCTTTCCCTTCAGTATAATTTTTCATGTGTCTGTGTAGATTACTGTCAAAGCTTCTCCTCTCATTAGTTAGCCAATAGTTACTCCAAAAATGCATTTCAGTAACCCTTCTATACTTTTCTCCCTTGTATAAAACCCTCTGAATATTACTCAGTACTAGCTCTGAAGCACAATCCTAGATGCTGTCTTTAGGATGCAGAATAGAAGAGAGCTCCCTCATGTGGTAACTCTACATAATCTCTGAGATTAAACAAAAATCACAAATCTGTACTCAAATGTCTAGACTTAAACCAGAGAATTTACAAAAGTTTCTACTGTGTAATTTACAAAGTATTGATTTTTTCAATAAACAAAAATCAGACAAATAATTTATTTACTACACAGCTCCCTGTTGTATATCATTATGCCTCCCCATTTGTAACAGGTGGCCTATTTCTTTCTGTATTCATACTATAAAGGAACCTCCTGATTATCTGTACCTGCCTGTTCACAAGATTTATTGTATAGCCCAATATGAAAGAAATCAGTATGTTCTTATGTCCCCTCAGATCAAGGCTTTACTTCTTTAAAATTAAATAAAAATCTGAAGGTGGAAATATACTGTCAGAAAGAAAACTGATAATCTGCTTCGGATAACACTTTTCATTTATAATGTTCTACAGTCGTTCTGTTTTTAAATATTAGCTTCATGAAAACTGTACCTTAGTCCAGAACAGTTAAAACTCAAAGAATCCTTTTCCAATGGGAAATTGCAACTTCTATTGATATCAAATAGGCATATAATCATAGAATCATAGAATCCTAGGGGTTGGAAGGGACCTCGAAAGATCATCTAGTCCAACCCCCCCTGCCAGAGCAGGGCCACCTAGAGCACATCACACAGGAACGTGTCCAGGCGGGTTTTGAATGTCTCCAGTGAAGGAGACTCCACAACCCCCCTGGGCAGCCTGTTCCAGGGCTCTGTCACCCTTACAGTAAAAAATTTTTTTCGAATATTCAATTTGAACCTCCTATGCTCCAATTTGTACCCATTACCCCTTGTCCTATCGCTGGTCACCACTGAGAAAAGCTTAACTCCATCTCCCTGACATATAATGATTGAACCTAATCTGGACACAGTGGAAATATTTCACTGGCTTTAAGATGAATCAAACAGGAAATAAAATGACAATGTACAGCACTCAAGGAAGTGGAAAAGCTCTTTTCAAAAAGTGTTATGTGTTNAAAAAAAAAAAAAAAAAAAAAAAAAAAAAAAAAAAAAAAAAAAAAAATTAAAAAAAAGGCATCAATTGACACTGAAAATCCAGATGAACTGGGTTACTTCACCATCTGGGAAAAACAATTTTCAATGAAATCTTCTCGGGGACAGGAGTATTTAAATACAAAGTTCAAATTCAATTCACACAGTGAACACTTTTAGGAAAAATGGTATGATTTTTCATCAAGACAGATGAGTTCCTAACACTTTTCTTTTTTTTTGCTCTATATGCTTCTCCTTTTGCTCTCCATCCTTCCAGGTGCAGTCTCCAATCTTTCTGCATTACTTCCCACAGCTTAACAGGTGACTTTCATGCAATTTTTATACAGAATCTACATAAACACAACAAAAAAACCTGAAGGTAACACAAAATAAAGAGCACACCATTAGTAAAATTGAAAAGAATTCATTCTCCTCAACGAGGTACCATGAACAAATAAGTTTTACTGCACTTCCAACTGTTTGATCCCTTCTCTGAGAATTTAACTGAGCGCTGTGTGCCTTTCATTACAGGCTTTTCCTGAAATGATTATATTAAGTGGACTTTGCAGCAGTCCCTGAAGAACTTGACTGATACCTTAACTCTACCAAATATATTGCTACACACCATGATTTGTTGTTTAAGCCCTTAAGGCAGTCTGTTGTCTGGGAGGCTGATCTTGTCCCAAAGCAAATCAACAATTTTCACACAAGTGGTCAAGCACTGAAACAATGATATACCAGCATCTCTCTGTTGGCTTATATCATGTTTTCCTCATAAAAGAATGGAATATCTCATGCAGGCCTCTGTAGAACTACATTTTTATCAAGGAACATAAAGATATTAAAACACATGAACATAAAACAAGTGAATTAAGCAAAAGCAAAGAGAAGTATAACTAAAAACCTTGTATTAGGACAATAAAAATCTGAAATCTTGCCAGATTAGACTTGACCAATTTAAAGTTTTCCAAACTCTATTTAACTAAGGAACAGGCAGACTAAGCAACTGTGCCAGATAAAAAAATTAACATTAAATATCTCAACACAAAAAAACCTCTCCAGTATTTATGTTATTTGATGGCATGTAATTAAAAAAGACTAACAGTTCTGTTGATACACTATGGAGGAAAACACAGAATTTTAGCATACCTTGAGGAAAACTTTATACTTTGTGTGATTAGAAAAAAAACCCCAAAACTATCACACAGAAACCCACATACATTTATTCCAGAAAGCTGCAGTATGCCTCATAAAAGCTGAGAGGGGGAGTAGACCAAAGGAGAGGGCTTTAGATTTGCAACAGATAGTGTGTTTGCTATAGTTAAAGACAAACCTTCTATTCCAAGTGGCCTACCAGAAGCCCTTGCAACTCCACACTGGCTGCTTAAATTTACAGATCCAATGTAGAAGACAGACCAATAGTTTCTCCCACCACTATTTCTCATGTAACTCTAAGTATAACATTTACTCAGAGGAAATAAAGCAAAGGGCATAAATACAAAGGTTAAAACTATGCTCAAACCTCTTGATTCCTCAGCCTTCTTCTGTCACAGAAAGAGTTTAAGATAAATACACTTAATGTTACACAGTCTCCCATCACAAAGACTGGACCTGACCAAGCAAGAAGACAGCAAAGGGTTTTTCTAAAAGGTTAAAATCATCTTTAATTGGAAAGTCTCTTTAATTCTACAAGAGTTGCAGCTCATTAACCATGTGCTACCAGCACATTAGTTAATGTATTTACATAAAGTTTCACTTAAAATGGTTAAATCCTGTCTAGTGACCCTGAAACTGTCACAGTACTTCCCAGACCTCCCAGAAGGATTTTAACAGCATCACAAAAAATTGAAGGATTTTTCCACAAATTTAGGAAGATGTTTATTTGGGAAAACAACTGCCTACCACCATCCACTCTATTAAAAAACAAACCAAACCCAACTGGTTTCCAGTCATGGCCAGAAGGAGACTCATTCTATTAGGATTAAGTTCATTTTGTCCACAGACTCAGACCTTTCTAGTACTGCATGTTACAGCAAATGCAAGAGGAAAATGTGCTGCAGGTCTAGAATATTTACAGGCAGCAGTAACAGTACCTTTAACCCCCAATTAATTCAATGATGTCCATTGACCTTCATGATAAATATCTCGTCACACAAAATGTGACACCAGTCATGCAAATATTACAAAGAAATTTTAGTGAGGGATTAATTTTTTTTTCAGGGTGAAAAATGAAGTAAGTGAAAGGATTAGTAAATGCCACAAGGATTTGCTGACATTTTCCAATTGAAATGGAATTGAATAGCAACAGTTATAGCTGTCACTGAACAACAGAATCCCCTAAAATAAATAAATAAAATAAAATGAATTTACAGCTTCTAGAATTGTTTCTGTGTGAGTGCTGCTGTGCTCTGAGATCTTCAGAAGGTGTTTCTGGTATCTGCCTTCTAATTGCAATAGGTCCTGGACACATTTCTGATCTTTAAAGTAGCACCTAGGAAAAGGCTAATCTGTAGAAGCACAACATTTTATAGACTGGGGAGACACACTCTCTAAACACTAAGTAAGCAAGTACATCTGAACGCAAGAACATTAAATAGTCTTATTTTTTTCCACTTATAGCTTAATGATGTCAATTGAATATACATCTCTAAACATAGCACAAATTGCTGGTAATCTGATTTTGAACTTAGCAGGGTCAGTTCTTCAATAAGATTCCAAATGCTGAGATGCTGGGAGCTTCAACAATTAGCAATGCAAAACCGGAAAAGCCTCACCACTGTTTATTCACTGATGCCCTGATTTTTCTAAAAAAGCTGCTAGTTTGGAAAAGAAAAGCAGATTATATGTATGTACTAATTCTTCCTATCTTCTATCACAGTGCTTGCAGAAGTGGGATTTTCTGCCTGCGCTGATGAAATACGTCAGCCCTTCAGATGTATTTTCTAAGAATTACAAGCACGATCAGTTTAATCAAGTGTGTCTCGGTTGCTTTAGCATATCCATGATGTGAGTGTTCAGAGATAAAAGGTTTTTTAATGTAACCTCTCATAAAATGATAAGCTATTGATTTCTTTTTCAAAAGTGTGTTTTAGTGATTATTTTCTGGCATCTGGGGCAACACAAAATAATGTAAATTTGGGGTATACATATTTGGTGGCTGTCAAGCAGCCAAGCAACTCACTGAAATCTCAGATCTGATACTCAAGTAACAAATTTAGATTTCTTAGAGGTACATGAAGTTACAACAGAGCATTCTGAATGCAAAATTTAGTGTATACCAACCACATGGGCTCTTTTGGGCTTTGTTTTGCTCATTGTGTCAATCAAGTAAATAAATCAGGAAATAAAGCCTACAGAGTATGCAGGAGGAGGTAGACATTCTTAAGAGAACTAAGATCTCAATTAACAGTGAATTCAAATTGACTCAAGTCTGTAGGGGAGGAGGAGTAAATGATATTCCTACAACTTTAATACCATTGAATGGTTCTCTTCTCCAGTTCCCAAAGCACTGAAAAATGTCTCTACATTTAAAAACAGATTAAAACACACTCGGGCAATAGAACATCACTTCATATGTACAGGCATATATAAAAGTTCAAAGAAATTTTCCCCCTTTAGGGTTATTTTTGAGAAGACCCAAGCTATGAGCAAACTCAGGTATTAATGTACTTACTGCACTTCAAGTTGACCGAAAAACAAAACCAAGCTTTCCTAAAAATGACACCTCAAAGCACTTTAAGTGAATTATTTTTCCATAACAAGCTAAGAGGAAATCCCAAGTGCTAACAGATGACAGGAGTGTTAATGGCATTAACATTCTCTCAGCACTCCCATGTCAGTGTGTAAATGATGCCCCACTGTTCAGTCACTCTGTGAGGCGAAAAAGGGTTCACAGCCATTCCCAGAAACTCAAAATCTGATTCAGAGTGTATTTGTTTCTTCCCTAGTGGCGTGCTGGAAGGTATCCTGTAGTACAGTAGTGGTAAAAGAGAATTACCAGTTGGTGTTCAGTGCACATTAAGTATTTTCTAACATTCACAGTGCACAAAAGCCCCCCACATGCTTAAACTAGACATCTCCCCAGTTTATTTCACTACCATTGAAATACATCAAGTAGGGAACTAATAAAACTCATATTTAGTCATGAGTCAATAGTCATCATTACATAGAATTATGAGCATAAATACATATCAAGTGAGAATATGTGCCTTTCAAGCAGGCAGCTTTTTATTTCCTAAAAAGGATTCTGTTTTAATGAATGGTGTTCCTTTCTGAAAATTGAAATGAGTTCACAAATCACTGTTGTTCTATTTAATGATAAGATAAACACACACTGCTTTGAAATTTTTTCTCTCCAGTAATTTTTGTTCTTTCATTCACGGTTCCCTTGATTTTGCAATTCTTTAAAAATAAGCTTGGAATTCTTCAAATGTATGCTATCAGTTAGAAAAAAACAACTGGCATCACTTGGTAGGCAAAAGATTTTAGCAAGATTAGGCATTCCCCTAGTCTCTTACTAGGGGAAATCATACAGCTGAAAACAGGAAAGCTATACAGCATTTTTAAGAACATACTAGTCCTTCCAGGGTACATTATATAAACTAATTAACGTAAGATTGTTTGCAAACTATATAATCATCCATGAGCAACTCAGCAAAACACCAGTCTCCACCTAGCAGGATAATAACAAGAATTCATCTAATAGCCAGTGATCCAACAGGGGCTCCTCCTGCCACCCTAGCTCTGCCTCTGCCTCTGCCCCCTTCTCCTCAGAACAAAGTTCCTGCCTATTTTCTAGATGACTAAACCTTTGTCACTGGAGTGCATGAATACATTGGGAGGGGGAAAGAAGTGGCATTCATTAGTTATGTAGCTGTAGTTCTACGTCAAGATTAATAAATTAACTCTGCAACTTTCCATTACTTCCTCTGAAATAGCTTCTTATTCTGTTGTCTTTAATCTTTCTTAATAACATTTAAAGTTAAACCCCATCCATCTGGCTATCCTCCTCAACCCCCAACTAGAAACTCATGTTTTAACATCATGAAAAAAAAAACAAAACAACAGTGTATTACAACTATGGTAAGGAAGTATAAAATTCAGAGTTCTCCAGTAACAAAAGAAAAAAAAATAAAATTCAATTACAAGCACAAACACTGAGCTAAAACAAGGACTGAAAGCTAGATTTGTCATAGTCATGACTAGTTTTCTAAACTGTTGAATCAGACTTCTCAGTGCTGCATAAAGCTGATTTAATTAGAATAGAAAGCGTGCACATTTAAAGTTAAATTATTTACAATTGATCTTCAAGGAATGTACAATTCGGGTCATGGATCAGATCATGAAAAAGATGCATCAAGAATCACAAATAAGTTATTTAATAGAGCAAGAAATCCATAGAAAGAATATGCTAATGGGATTTTTTTTTTTCTTGCTTAACCATACAACATTCCACCTTCTATTCTAGCACAGCTGGAACCCTCAGTTTGAAATCACCTTCTTCTAGTGAGCAACCAGACAGGTCAGCTTCATGACCCCATGACTGCTTTTACTGCAGTCTGCTAACTTGATAGGCATCAAATGCTTAGTTCAAAACATTTTTTGTATTTACAAACTGAGGAAATTTCAGTGTAATTCCTGTCTATTAAAACTCTGTACTAAGAGATGACTGATGTTCAGACACGTCAGAGACGTTCACCCTGAAATTCTGTAACTTTCTTATCTCAGTATGCATTATCAGCCACAATTCTTCAAACTGACAGAAGCCAAAGAAATACATACTGAAGACTGATGCCATTTCTCTCTTCCCCTTAATGTTTATACTCCAGTCTAAACAAAATTAAAAATACAGGCGTGTAGAAAATTTAAAAACCTTTAATGATAAGCAGAAACAAATTTGATCACTTGACTTGTCATAACTGGAGTTGACTTTCTAAAAAAGAAAAACACCATTTATCAGGTCATCTATTAATTATGAAAACATAAATCCTTAGGCAGAATCAGTTAATTTCTTACAGTCTTATCTATTTTGTCAAGCCACCAAATGCTCTAGTATAATAAAAGCTGTCAGACATCTCAAGCTCAGGGTGCCTGTTTTAATTACCAGAAATTGGTAATCTAGCTGTGACATCAGTGTACATGAGTTGAAGCAAGGCTGCCCAGGAAAATTTCAACAATGCATTTTCAAAAATTTAACAGGATCTTTGTGTCTTTTCTAATACAAAGAAGCATTAGTAATTTTTCCTTTTTTTTTTTTTTTTTTTTTTTTTTTTTTTTTTAAGCTGTTTTGCATTGTCAGATTATCTTTTTCTTAAAGAAATTCAGGTAATAAACCAGAAAGCAGAAAATGGTAAACATTCTGTACTTGCCTCTCTTGTCTCATCAAGTCATTCAGCGATGCAAAACATTCTTATAAGTGCAATAAATATCTAGGTAGCAAAAGAACAAGTGGCAAAGCATTTACTCATCACAATGGAAAAATTATGTGTATAACCTGTAAAACAGAGCTGTCAAGCTTAAGAAAACATGGTTGCAAAAGGTGCATTTCAATATGTTGGTTTCATTTATGAACAGAAACAGGGCTTGTTTGGCAGTGTGCAGCCTACGCACAAGATGACAAGATGAAGGACAATTACAAGGAAATATTATAAATTTTCTCATGGGAATGTATCTCAGGAAAACAACCTTTTTTTTTTTAACAGCTGAACTGATAAATGTGATTACTAGCAAGCCTTCCAGCCCTGCAAATAAAACAACGTGGAAGAAAATACCTAAGTAGCGAGAAACAATTTTCAACTTAATCATGAGTTGTCTCCCTTAAGCTACTTTTCTACAGTCTTGTCAGAAATTTATAATAAATCCATACAGAGAAGATTTTAAATATCTTCTCATGAATTTCAGTCACTTCTGAATCCATTCAGATGTTAATCCCACAAAAACTTAGCTTCCAAATACACCAGAGTTAGGAGAACCTCTTCATTACATCCACCTGCTAAATGTGATGAGCACCTGTGAATGACTCGAGGTACCAACACCCTCTTTATTTTTTTATTACTTTGAAAAACCACAAAACTATGACTTCTTCCCCGGTTGCAGTAAGAAAGAATAAATGTCACATGAACTCTGTGCCCTATAAATACACAAAATGCCTTGTACCATACTCCAAATACTTCCACATAAACAGAAGTTTGGTTTGTGGAAAATTTTCTTTTAAGAAAAAAAAAAAAGCTTTAAAACTTTGGCTTAGTCTTCCTCTGACTTCTGTGAGTTTTTGAAGTATACTTACTTTAGACTTTTAAGTAAGACTAACACTGGGTATAAGAAAATTTTGGAAGGGAAATGGGCTAGACAGACATACACTGGTATTCTCCCATAGATTTTACTTACTAGTGCCTATAGAACCTAAAACCTATCTCCTACAGAAACAAAAGGACAGATCACTCTTGAGTACAAAAGAAAAATTTTTTTCTCTAAAATTGTGTTAAATAAATAAAAAACACTAACAAAACTAACATCCTCCCCTTCAGAAAACAACTTATCTGAAGCTACAATAATAAATCTTTCGATTCTACTGCTGATTATTTTCCAGATTAAAAGGATTCAACAATTATGATTAAATACCCTCTCCTTGAGAAAAAAACCTCCCATACTACTATCTGTATGACACTGGTCAATATAATTCCTTCACTGGAATGCTTTATATAATTGTTATGTTTCAAGTGACACTCATTTGTAAGTTTTCTTACTTTCAGCATGTCTTTTCTCTGTGAATAGAAGGAAGAAGAGAGTTAAAACTTGATCTCATGTGCTGTGAATACTTAACCAGATGATCAGAATGTTCAGATCACCAATGCAGACATATAAAAAAGGATATGGTCATCTTTTGTACAAACTTATCGTGTTCGTCTTCTGTTTTCGGGAAATTCTGAATGTCCTTTTCTAGGCGCTGGATCTGACTGTTCATGGAATCAAGGTTGCTCTTCAGAGTCTGGGCTGAAACTAAGGGAGAAAAACAAAAAAAAAACCTGAGTTAAAAGCTTCCAGATTCCAGAAAGGTCATCAGACGGGGAAGAAACAATGTCCGCATTAATAGTTTTAAGGAGAATCATTCCATTAAGTAGACTCACATTTTTTCTGAATTACTGCTCATAAAAAATTCTACTCTTCATAAAAAGTGAAAATATCTAATGCAATATATACTAAATCATCATATTTTATGTTGAAATGTCACCACTTAATTCTATCATTAGTTCAAATAATTCAATTTCTATTGAAATTTATTGGTAAAAATTCTAATATTTCATTCTTTTAAATCAAACTCAAAGACTAAAAAGCAGCTAAGGTTCAAAGAGATTTTCTGTTACTAATGCATGTACTTGGCTAAATGAATGATCTTATTAACGCACATTCGGATGCAGAAACGATTTAAGGAACAGACATGGAGGAAAGATCAGATATTTTTTTTACTGAAATTAAACTGGTTTCTAGAAACCAACATCTATGAAACCCTCTCTCAAGATCAAAGGTAGATGTGAATAAGAAAAAACTACTGATACTTCTGATACTTCAAAAAACCATAAAGGACAGTACAGTACACACCAAAAAAGAGAAGATACTCTGAAGAAATGCTGTCATATGCTATTGTCATGTAAACCACTGTCTGTAGTTTGCATTAAACAACCACTAATTGATACATCATGAGAAAAATCCCCAGTGGAAATCTTGACAACACAACTGTGAAGGTGAGGCAACAGCACACCACAAAGAAATTCCAGAACAAGATGAAATGTGACAGTCTCTACAGAGAAGACTGGTCAAATGGTGATATTAAAACAAACTTATAGTAATACAAGTTTATAAATATATAAACGTATAGTAATATAACACTTCTATAGGCTGTTATGTAGTTGGATAGGGAGACAGGCAGAACTGAAATAAAATGCTGGAACTGAAAAATAAATTAGGAGAATGCAAATGGTAATTTTGATGGTAAAAAGACAGCAGGTGGTGAGTACACAGGTAACATAATGGATAAAATTTAACTGTTTTCACCAATTTGAAAATATTTAAATGCATGACTGTTTAGAAGTAGTTATGGTCTTAACATTTAAAACTGCAAAGAAATTCAGCAAGCAATGATACATCTTAGCTTCTGTTATTAAAAAGGAGAAAAACATTTTCAGTAACTGTTTTCTAAAACTAAGCTCAGAAAACAGTTTACATCAGGTGCTTCATCCTGATGAAGAAACTTCATGAAGAAACTTGATCCAAGCAAGAAGGCTGCATTGAAAAGCTGTACTTCCCATAACTAACTTCTATATTCACAGTGAATTATCAAAAAGCATTGTATAATATCCATTTTGGTTCACTTCTTTTCCTATAGCCCAGGTAAATGTACAAGGTTCTGTTCAAAACCATTTGTGAAGCTGTTGTTCTGCAAAACAAGCTTAAATAGACCATGTAAAAGGAAACATACATATACACTACCATAAAATATGTGCATTTCCTCCCCTAAAACTGTTTTATTAGAGATCTAATACATAATTAATGTAAAGAGGAGGCAACATGAATACCTTGTACTCTTCTCAGGGAAAAGCAAGTGAATTTCTGCAAAGTCTTTCAAGGTTTTACTTTATGGAAGTATAAATTCTGCTTGAAGCAAAACACCATGTTTGAAACCATTCCATAAATGAACATCCTAAACAGACTGTCTCTACCACTGTATTTCTCAAAGATGGTGATCACAAGACAAAGACTTATTCACCTCCCATTTGCCCATTGTTCTAAATAAAAATTAAGCATCCTAATAGAACTAGTCTAAAAATCTACATGAAAGCTCCCATTTGGCCTTCAGTGGCACACAAGCACTGCTCAAGAACCATTAGAGGGAAAGCCTTTCTGTAGCAGTAATTACTAAAAAAATCCATTTAATTTTGATGCATTATGTTCCATTCTGTGTTTCTATAATACACAGAATGTATTATGTATTAACATAATATTTAATGTTGCAGCAAGAGAAAGCAACCAATGAATCCAATGGGCAAATCTCTGATTTCAAGATCATAGACTCAAACAATGGCTTGGGTTGGAAGGGACCTGAAAGATGATATAGTTCCACCCCCTTGCCATAGGCAGGGACACCTCCCACTGGACCAGTTTGCTCCAAACTCTGTCCAACCTGGACTTGAACCCTTCTAGGGATGAGGCATCCACAGCTCCACTGAGCAACCTGTGCCAATGTCTCACCACCCTCACAGAAAAAAAAAAACCTACTTCCTGATGTCTAACCTAAACCTACCCTCTTTCAGCTTCAAAACATTATCCATTCTCCTATCACTCCATGTCCTTATAAAATGTCCCTCTCCAGCTTTCTTACAGACTCCCTTTAGGTACTGGAAGATGCTAAGGCAAACACCAAAAAACAGGAAAAAAAAAAAAACAACAACCAAACATCAGCAACAAGAATAAAAAAAAAAATCCCTCCATAATGCCCAAACACTATAGAGTGGACAGTCTCAAAAATGGAAGCAGCCTACAAGAACCTTGGACATTGCCCTGTTTTAGCAGCAAAGATAATATATTGACTGCATTTCAAAAGCAAAACAAATCTACAACAATAAACAAACCAACTCACCACCCTCACAGCTGTACAGGAGAATTTAGACCCCAATCCCTAGCGGAAAGGTCAGCATTTCAGAAATGGGGAAGTCTGAGATTTCATAACAAAAGAAGCCCAACTTATTGACACGGAGCAGTGTAAGCAGGTAGTATAAACAAGTTTAGAAAAGCATTATTTAAATTCACATAAAGCAGGTCCATAAAAAGATACCAAAAAGAACAGGCAGGGATGTAACACGATAGGTTTCTGAGAACAGGTGTGATGGTGGGGGAAGGAGCTGCAAGGTTCCCCCCAGATGGTGTCTCACTGCCAGGACCAGAGAGAGCAACAGGTTTTGGGGACTATTGGGTACATACATCCTTATGCCAAGTCAAAAAAACCCAAATTTTCAAGACTGAAGAGAGGAAAAAAGGCAGCAACATTTCTCACCCTGCATCAAGATGTAACAGAGTGNTGTGTTAGGCCAAGAATTCTCCCTTGTAACAAGAGATGAAATGATACACTGTGATTGGGTGCAGTGTCTCTTGCACAATAAATTCAAAGGGTCTCTAAACATGATGAAAATTGGGGATGACCATCTCCACATTTAATAAAAGCTCTAAAATTAAAAGCCAGTGACATCAATGACTTCAGTATGCAAAGGGAAGTCTACATGAAGTACATGAGGTAGTGGATTTTCAAGTCTAGACAGTACTTGTGCCATAACTCCATTCTGAGCATACTAATCATTACTTATTTCTTATTGCCTGAGGGCAGATGGAAGTCTTGCACCAAAGTCTGAAAAACAGTCTGAGGGGGAGTGGGTAAGCAAGTACATAATCTGCAGGAATTACAATCATTGATTACTCATTTTATACCACTAAGTTTATATTTATTCAGAGAAGCAATGTTCTCTTGGAGGTAGGTTAACAGTGCTGCTGCAGCCTACCTGAGGGTTCTGAATACCTCAGTGTGCCTCTGTATTTTGGGGTGTGTGCATACATATGCACATCTACTGAGACAAATACATCTCCTGGGTACAAATACATATGTATTTGTTTATAGATGTATTTTGTGTAATAGAAGTGTATCGTGATACATGTATCTCATAGGCATGTATCTGTATGCATATATACAAAAATACACACATACAGAGATATACACACACAGCTACATCTGTGATACACACCACAGTATGCCTGTATCACAAAAAATCCCGTGGCTGAACAGCATCCAGACTTGAGAGCACCACAGCTCTCTTCATGGTAATTAAGATGTTGCTTTCATATTAGAATTTTTTTCTCACACAGCTATACTGTCTGCAGGACCCCAGCTATGATCAAATATGTCATTGCACTTTGCTATAGAGCTAAAACTGTGTGCTAAAAAGGTAAATCCAGCATTAGCAGAATGACTCTGTAAAGGACAGAAAAGAGATGGCTTTGGTCACAATACCAGGAGAGGGAGGCCCGGAGGGGGAAGGAATAAATACCACACGTATTATTTTCTTTATTCAGAAACTAGGTGTTCATTCTATGCTAGTATGATACNTAAATCAAACTCAAAGACTAAAAAGCAGCTAAGGTTCAAAGAGATTTTCTGTTACTAATGCATGTACTTGGCTAAATGAATGATCTTATTAACGCACATTCGGATGCAGAAACGATTTAAGGAACAGACATGGAGGAAAGATCAGATATTTTTCTTTTACTGAAATTAAACTGATTTCTAGAAACCAACATCTATGAAACCCTCTCTCAACATCAAAGGTAGATCTGAATAAGAAAAAACTACTGATACTTCTGATAGTTCAAAAAACCATAAAGGACAGTACCTGAAGAAATGCTGTCATATGCTATTGTCATGTAAACCACTGTCTGTAGTTTGCATTAAACAACCACTAATTGATACATCATGAGAAAAATCCCCAGTGGAAATCTTGACAACACAACTGTGATGGCGAGGCAACAGCACACCACAAAGAAATTCCAGAACAAGATGAAATGTGACAGTCTCTACAGAGAAGGCTGGTCAAATGGTGATATTAAAACAAACTTATAGTAATACAAGTTTATAAATATATAAACTTATATAACACTTCTATAGGCTGTTATGTAGTTGGATAGGGAGACAGGCAGAACTGAAATAAAATGCTAGAACTGAAAAATAAATTAGGAGAATGCAAATGGTAATTTTGATGGTAAAAAGACAGCAGGTGGTGAGTACACAGGTAACATAATGGATAAAATTTAACTGTTTTCACCAATTTGAAAATATTTAAATGCATGACTGTTTAGAAGTAGTTATGGTCTTAACATTTAAAACTGCAAAGAAATTCAGCAAGCAATGATACATCTTAGCTTCTGTTATTAAAAAGGAGAAAAACATTTTCAGTAACTGTTTTCTAAAACTAAGCTCAGAAAACAGTTTACATCAGGTGCTTCATCCTGATGAAGAAACTTCATGCAGAAACTTCATCCAAGCAAGAAGGCTGCATTCAAAAGCTGTACTTCCCATAACTAACTTCTATATTCACAGTGAATTATCAAAAAGCATTGTATAATATCCATTTTGGTTCACTTCTTTTCCTATAGCCCAGGTAAATGTACAAGGTTCTGTTCAAAACCATTTGTGAAGCTGTTGTTCTGCAAGACAAGCTTAAATACACCATGTAAAAGGAAACACACATATACACTACCATAAAATATGTGCATTTCCTCCCCTAAAACTGTTTTATTAGAGATCTAATACATAATTAATGTAAAGAGGAGGCAACATGAATACCTTGTACTCTTTTCAGGGAAAAGCAAGTGAATTTCTGAAAAGTCTTTCAAGGTTTTACTTTATGGAAGTATAAATTCTGCTTGAAGCAAAATACCATGTTGGGAACCATTCCATAAATGAACATCCTAAACAGACTGTCTCTACCACTGTATTTCTCAAAAATGGTGATCACAAGATAAAGACTTATTCACCTCTCATTTGCCCATTGTTCTAAATAAAAATTAAGCATCCTAATAGAACTAGTCTAAAAATCTACATGAAAGCTACCATTTGGCCTTCAGTGGCACACAAGCACTGCTCAAGAACCATTAGAGGGAAAGCCTTTCTGTAGCAGTAATTACTAAAACATTCCATTTAATTTTGATGCATTATGTTCCATTCTGTGTTTCTATAATACACAGAATGTATTATGTATTAACATAATATTTAATGTTGCAGCAAGAGAAAGCAACCAATGAATCCAATGGGCAAATCTCTGATTTCAAGATCATAGACTCAAACAATGGCTTGGGTTGGAAGGGACCTGAAAGATGATATAGTTCCATCCCCTTGCCATAGGCAGGGACACCTCCCACTGGACCAGGTTGCTCCAAACTCCATCCAACCTGGACTTGAACCCTTCTAGATGAGGCATCCACAGCTCCACTGAGCAACCTGTGCCAGTGTCTCACCACCCTCACAGAAAAAAAAACAACTACTTCCTGATGTCTAACCTAAATCTACCCTCTTTCAGCTTCAAAACATTATCCATTCTCCTATCACTCCATGTCCTTATAAAATGTCCCTCTCCAGCTTTCTTACAGACTCCCTTTACGTACTGGAAGATGCAAAGGCAAACACCAAAAAACAGGAAAAAAAAAAACAACAACCAAACATCAGCAACAAGAATAAAAAAAAAAATCCCTCTATAATGCCCAAACACTATAGAGTGGACAGTCTCAAAAATGGAAGCAGCCTACAAGAACCTTGGACATTGCCCTGTTTTAGCAGCAAAGATAATATATTGACTGCATTTCAAAAGCAAAACAAATCTACAACAATAAACAAACCAACTCACCACCCTCACAGCTGTACAGGAGAATTTAGACCCCAATCCCTAGCGGAAAGGTCAGCATTTCAGAAATGGGGAAGTCTGAGATTTCATAACAAAAGAAGCCCAACTTATTGACACGGAGCAGTGTAAGCAGGTAGTATAAACAAGTTTAGAAAAGCATTATTTAAATTCACATAAAGCAGGTCCATAAAAAGATACCAAAAAGAACAGGCAGGGATGTAACACGATAGGTTTCTGAGAACAGGTGTGATGGTGGGGGAAGGAGCTGCAAGGTTCCCCCCAGATGGTGTCTCACTGCCAGGACCAGAGAGAGCAACAGGTTTTGGGGACTACTGGGTACATACATCCTTATGCCAAGTCAAAAAAACCCAAATTTTCAAGACTGAAGAGAGGAAAAAAGGCAGCAACATTTCTCACCCTGCATCAAGATGTAACAGAGTGATCTCTCCAATACCTAGAGGGAACACACAGGAAGGCTGGAGAGACTTTTCCTAAGGGTGTCCAGTGACAGGGCAAGGGGAAATGGATTTAAACTGAAAGAGAATAGGTTTAGACCAGATACTGGGAAGGAGTTGTTTAGTATGAGGGTGGTGAGATTCTGGAACTGACTGCACTGAGAAGTTGTGGATGCCCCCTCCCTGGAAATGCTCAGGGTCAGGTTGGATGAGGCCTTGAGCAACCCTGTCCAGATGATGAGAGCCATCCCTGCCCAGGGCAGAGGGGTTGGAGTGGATGATCTCTAAGGTTCTTTCCAACCTAGGCTGTTCTGTGATTATTAATCAGTAAGAAAAGAGTGGCTTGTGGAGAGGTGCTGCAACTTGAAGATAGAAAGAAATACAGCACCTTTAATATGTGTGCCTCCAACCCCTCGAATAAAAGGATTTATGAGACAAAGGAAAAATTTAATACCAAAAATTAAACATGTATGTTTCAACTAACTGCAGCATTATCACGCAGCATTGCTATTAATATACAGGATTAATATAAATAAGGTGAATATTAAGTTATATGTATTAATATATTGCCAGACTCTTCTTCATGTTCATGGAAGGCTAGTATAGCATCTAGATTTATCTATACTCTCTGCACTTATACTGAATATAGCTTTATTAATCATACATCATTAAATCTACAGCTGACTAAAATATTCTGTCTGTTATTATTTATTTATAATAGAAATGTACAGTCAGTGAAGGGAAGACACAATACCATTTTGACATGAAAGGTGATAATTTTTTTCTTCAGTTTACTATTAATCTCTGTATTTTAGTATCTTATTATAATTAAAAATACCATCCATTAAAACACCATCCTCTTATTTTGGAGAAAGCAGTTGCACGCTAAGGAAGGCTTAGTGAATGTCTGGTTGACCCCTTTAGTCCTAAAAAAATGCTACAGGCTGTTAATTTTGTTATTGCCAAATGCTAGCTAGTCCCCCCAGTCAAGCTAAGCATTTTATATTTACAGTCATACAGTAATAGTACCAAAGGACATACTAATTTTTTTGAAAATCAGACTGTGTTAGGCCAAGAATTCTCCCTTGTAACAAGAGATGAAATGATACACTGTGATTGGGTGCAGTGTCTCTTGCACAATAAATTCAAAGGGTCTCTAAACATGATGAAAATTGGGGATGACCATCTCCACATTTAATAAAAGCTCTAAAATTAAAAGCCAGTGACATCAATGACTTCAGTATGCAAAGGGAAGTCTACATGAAGTACATGAGGTAGTGGATTTTCAAGTCTAGACAGTACTTGTGCCATAACTCCATTCTGAGCATACTAATCATTACTTATTTCTTATTGCCTGAGGGCAGATGGAAGTCTTGCACCAAAGTCTGAAAAACAGTCTGAGGGGGAATGGGTAAGCAAGTACATAATCTGCAGGAATTACAATCATTGATTACTCATTTTATACCACTAAGTTTATATTTATTCAGAGAAGCAATGTTCTCTTGGAGGTAGGTTAACAGTGCTGCTGCAGCCTACCTGAGGGTTCTGAATACCTCAGTGTGCCTCTGTATTTTGGGGTGTGTGCATACATATGCACATCTACTGAGACAAATACATCTCCTGGGTACAAATACATATGTATTTGTTTATAGATGTATTTTGTGTAATAGAAGTGTATCGTGATACATGTATCTCATAGGCATGTATCTGTATGCATATATACAAAAATACACACAAATACACACATACAGATATATACACACACAGCTACATCTGTGATACACACCACAGTATGCCTGTATCACAAAAAATCCCGTGGCTGAACAGCATCCAGACTTGAGAGCACCACAGCTCTCTTCATGGTAATTAAGATGTTGCTTTCATATTAGAATTTTTTTCTCACACAGCTATACTGTCTGCAGGACCCCAGCTATGATCAAATATGTCATTGCACTTTGCTATAGAGCTAAAACAGTGTGCTAAAAAGGTAAATCCAGCATTAGCAGAATGACTCTGTAAAGGACAGAAAAGAGATGGCTTTGGTCACAATACCAGGAGAGGGAGGCCCGGAGGGGGAAGGAATAAATACCACACGTATTATTTTCTTTATTCAGAAACTAGGTGTTCATTCTATGCTAGTATGATACACTGAAAATAATTTTATATTGAAATATTTATATTTTATATTGAAATATTTTTCCCATGACGGACACTGAACTTAATCATTAGAAGTCCTGAAGTAGAACCCAGATGAACAGTCGAGACAGGTGGGATCAGACTAACTCTTAACATTACATCCTTAACATCAAGGCTACTACAAGAAACATTGCTCTTTCCAGACAAACACCATGTGTTTTTAACATAACTTGAACAGAATTCAAGAAGAATTATTGAAAAGCACATTGCCAAGTCTGTATCTAAATTTCAAAGCAGAACCCCATATATGTCAAAAGAAATCCTGATGTATAAATGCTTACCCATGGAGGATGAAACACCTTGGGAACCAAGGGAAAAAACAAAAGGGTATCCTAATTAGCTGGGGCATATCACCATCCTCTTCTACAAAAGGGTAAGCTTTCTGACACTACTTATGCCTAGCAGTCAATGCATCACACACAATAATATTTTTTTTCCTTAAATGTTCTACAGACATTTCCCTGAGTCCTTTAAAGTTTAGGAAAAATACCAACTCTGTCCAAGTGGGAATGTTTTCTTTATGTACTGTGACAAGCTACTGTAAATGAAAACACGTAATTTGGAAAAGCTTTAAGATAGATTTTTTTAAAAATACATTTCAAATGTAGATGTGCATTTGTGTTTCTGATTTGCATGACAAGAATTTGTTCACTAGCAGGGTCCCTGCATTTTTAGTTGCCTTATGACAACACTGATACAGAATGGTGGAGGCAATGACACCACTAGGCTTAATCATTTCAGGCATCTACAGTAAAATCATTATCCTAATTAATCAAATATAAAGCAAATGTGCACTGATCCTATCGTTCTGTCCATTTGCAAGCTGAAATGAACCTCCATTTTAAGGTTAGAAAACCTTGTAACAAGTCCAGCTCTCAGGAGCTCTTGCCTTTAGAGTTTAATGAGAGATGCAGTCTAAGACACTAATTATTTTTCAGTTGGAGATTATGTTTACTGAGGCATGTATGTGCACAACTCTAGATTGCAATATTATTCTCCATCTATCAAAAGAAACAACACTTATCAATTCTTACCCAAAAAAATCTTAATTCGATCACCTAAAATCATCACTATGCAAATGCTTACAAATGTATATGACCATGCATGTGTCAATAAAAAAAGAAAACAGATGTATCTGACACAGTTAAAGAAAAGGATGACAAGACTTTAAACACACATCTGGAAAAATCTATGTATCACACAAGCTAAAAAGTTATTAAAAAATTTTGGGTACAAACTATGAATAGATTTTCAGCATCTGAGAATAAGAGTAACAGCCATCTAAAGTGAGGAAACTTCATTTAAATATTACACGCACTGAAGTGTAAATGCCATTAGCAAGCTTGCCTTGACAAGTGAGATAGTGGGAGAAAAAAAACAAACCAAAAGTCAACCAACATTGGCTGTTAGACCTAAAATCAGTATCAGAAACAGCATCATAAGCAGCATGTCTTCTCCTTTTCTCTGAAGGTGACAGAATTACAGAGCTCATAATCCTGAAGCACTCAATATATCCACAGACCAAAAAGAAATTTCAGTGAGTAGCTTATGTTTAATACTAACATATAGACAGAACTGTACTCTGGTTTAGGGAATGAATTTGCTTGTCCCTGGTCCCAGGAATGATGTGCCTATGTGCATGCTTTAAGAATAAAAGAATAACTCTGAAGTGCATAACCCAAATTACTGAGACATCAAGAAACAATTATAAATGACAAACAGTGTCTTAGGAGCCCAAAACATGGAACCCCTATTGCTATGGACATAAGGCACTTGTTAAAACACCTTCTCAAGGCACAGCACAGTACAGAGTCATTGATCTCCTAAGTGATATATTGGAGCATGAAATATCTTCCTTCCTTTGGACAGGCCACATTATCCAACTCAATACTCTAAAATGTCTACTTCTTAAGGTCAAACTAAGACCAGCATGAATTTTCTATGTGCTCCAGCCTCCTCCTTTCTTTGAGCTCTCTTGCCAATACCAGCCTTTTCACCTAAATCTTTCAGGTTTACCTCACTAAGTAAACTGTAAAAAATAGTACATTGTGGAATATGATCTTTATCAGTTGAATGTGAACTGATGTTCACATCATACAGATGTCCTAATACCAGAAACATAACCAGAAGTAGGAGGCAATCAGTGAGAAGAGCTTTGTGTTCAGTAGTATTCTCCTGGCAGTACTGGTACCTCAGACAGAGTACTCCAGAAACTCACCTTTGGTGTTAATTTAATTACAAATGTATTTCAAGATTTCAAAAGATGAGTTTATTTGGAAAATAGCTTATAATTACAAAATTAGTATCTCTTATAAATTATCTTTCTGAAGCAAAACTTGCTGGCAAAGGTATTAGGAAAAAAAAATTCTAAAAAAATGTGAGGCAAGGGAAGGAAGAAACTGGACTTTCATGTTCTTCTCACTGCATCCACATTTGGAGTTGTAACTGTCTAAATTGCTGTGTTTATTTCAAAGCCCCTATTTTGGACTTTCACTATTTCTTTAAGGTAAAACTTCACTTGGTTTGTACACCAAACTGATATTCCCATGCTGGAATTCACTGTGAAACAGGTATAGCACACGATACTGAGCAGTGCACATGTGCAGAAACTACAGAAATCTGGGGTGATGAAGAAAGAGGAGCAAAGATTTTAACACAACCTGATACTAAAAACCCATTAGAGAAGCCAGTGAGCAATTTGATCCAATAGACCACCCTCAGGCTTTTAACTTGAAACAGGAGTTTGGACTTTCCTATTAACTGAAGTGCAGGCTGTTTCTTGGGGTGTAACAACCTTCCTTACATCAATGAAAGTGCAAACTGAAGAACACATAAATAAGAGGAAAAATAAAAACTGAGGGAAAAACAGCACCCAGTATTTGTAGCTTTCACCACTCTTGAAGCTGGCATTAAGGAATTCTAAATGGATTACAAAAATCTGAGAAGTGATTTAAAACATTCTTTAAATCTGAACTGGTATAACTATAGCCAGAATGTTGACATGCTATATTTTCTTAAACATACCATAGAAGTAATTTTAACTATTCTTTAATTTTGCCCTTGATATTTACACTTCAGGGACCAAAGCAGACCCTTAGATAATGTATGTGTCATATAAAATAACTTTGCTTAATGCAGAATCCAAATTCTAGCTTCAAAATATAGTTTCAGAATTCAAAACTAAGTCAATTTTGCATACCATTTATTACACATTAGGAGAAAGCAATTAAATATATCATCAGAATCTTCACAGGCTGGGAAAATTTAGTAAGCAAACACGTAGGGTGTAAGCCAATCCAGAATCCTAGAGTCCCCAGCAGGACCTCTTGCAGAAATTGCATGTTGGAACTAAAACACAGAAATTATGTGTGAAGTTTTTCCTTCCCTGTCTTCCTCAACTAATGCTTGCCAATAAAGAACACGTCTGTTAAAACATTTTTAATGAGATGATGCATAAGCTGCCATCAATATGGCAATGTTACATGCAAGCAGAGGAGTGTTACTAGAGAAAGTAAGTCTTCTAGTATTTGATGTACCTAACTGTGTATTTACTACACTCAGAAAAAACACATTGAGAGAGTTTCTGACATTCCAATATTACAGCTTATGTGAATGAAAAGAATTACAGAAGTCACTACACAGTGCAAGATTGACTTTTGATTATGATGCGAAATGCCAACTTCAGATTCTATTATGGGAAAAAAGTCACAGATGCAGACATTAAATTTCTCACGCCAGAAGGCATTGTCTATTTTATATCCCCTAATGTGCCAGATTGGGCAAAGTCTGTTTCAGCAATTTAAACTGCGCAAGGTGGAAAATACCACAGATTTCTTAGTAAAAACACAGTTTCTTCTACTGCAACAAACTATAAAACTTTTGTTTGACAGAAAAATGACTACTACTTATGAGTACATTTTAAATTGCTATACTTTAGGGCAACAATGGCAGAGAACATTTTTAAGTATTTTCTCCTCTCTAAAATTATGGCTTGCAGTGAATATTTTTGCAGCGTTTTAATAATATATTAAGTATATACATATTTGCATTCCACCGTGCTTCTGATTGCTAATGTCCTTTCTAGAGAGATGCATCAACCATCAGAACCATATGCTTGCAAATTAAAGAAATAAATTTTTTGTGCCAATGTGAGAAATCTGTGCTCATGTTGTTAGTACTTTCTAGTCTACTACGAAGACATAATTCACCTCCCCCAAGGCATCTTTCACTTGATTTTACTCATAATGCTCTGTTTCTTTTAACAATACTTTAAAAGAATTAAGTGGTATACATTTCTATCAGGCACAGAATTCTCTACGTTGAGCACTGGAAGGAACACTCATTATTTCTGAAAGAGACTGCATGATCTACACAGCATTTACAGTTAAGCTCAGCTCTTTCACTTGGAGCTTAGCTGTTCTTGAGGCTCCTACATAACTGCTAAAAGAACTCCAAAATACTCCAAAGAACTCCACCCATGCACAGGAAGTATCAATCCACCCTGTCAGGAGAGCACACAGAATGGCCAATGGCCCAGTACAGACAACAGAACTCTATATCCACCTGGTAACCACCAGGAAAACACAATTCCCAAAACTTCATGACTCAACAATCTGGAAACTCCCACTCTTGGCAGACAAAGCAAGTAGGTAACATAAATAAGTCAAGAATTGCTGAACTTGGGAGGATCAGGACACAATGTTCAGCTGATAAAGATACGGTTATTTTTATTTTAAATAAGGCATGATGTTTAAACCCTGGACTATGATTTATAACCACTGGTCTTTTAAAATCTGAAATAAAGTTGTTATTATGAAATATATGGAGTTCTTCAGCTTAATTGTTATATATTTCTTTTTAGGATTCTGGGAGGCCTAGCAATCAGAGGAGTATCAAGTTAAAAAAATAAGTATCACACCTAAGGAATTTAAAATTACACTTTTTACAACATGACTTTGTCTAGAAATTCCATACTTGTTATGAGACTTCTGTAAAGCAAAATGAGACTTTTGTTTTGGTTGTGACATTTCTGGTTGACTTAAACTGCAGAAATTGATGAGACTTTGTCAGCTATTTAATAAAATCACAGATTATAAGATATTAAGAGCAAATACCATGAAAAGCAGCAACTGGAATAACAAGTGAACAGGATAGAAATATGATTAAAGGCTTTGCATAGTTTTAACTGTAGGGAAAGAAGAGGAAAACACTGCAACCAGGGGCAAGGTAAATGAGTATCACTTCCATCACATAATCCAGTTTGTTACTATGTTAACATTTTTTGTTTTTATTTTTAATTGGGTTTTGTTGGATATTGTGTGCTTCAAGTAGTAAGGAATGTTTTTACAATCACCTCTTGCCAGTTAATCAGTTTGATCTTTGCTTCTACTGACCAGAATAAAAATGTTCCCTCAATTATTTTTGCTTTTCATAAACCACTAGGTTGATCTTCCATCTTTAAAAAGATCAAGTCTTTTATAATACCTAATATGAGATTATTGAAGATTTTACTACATGCATGGGCAGTTCATCTAATCCCATTGACCTTTTCATATTAAAATCCAGTTTTATGATTTATCTGCTATTTGTTAAAAAAAAAATCATACATGTATTGTTCAGATGATGGTTCTTTATTCTTATGGGGAAATTAAAACAAGACTTCTTTTATTTATGTAGAACTGAGAAAACGCATCCAAGATTTAAAAAAAGTTCAATGTGACAAATCTTGTATTTGAAGTTTGTATTTAGTTCAAACTACAATTCTGCCTTCTGCCTAAAAATTAAGCAGTATGTATCTCAAGAAATCAGATTTTCTGTTTTGCTTGTATTTCCATTGTTTATAACTAAGTGGTTTCAATGCCCTGAAAACTGTATTGATTTTATTCCAAAACCTCCATCAGGAAAAATAAACCTGGAACCACTGGTTTACAAAACATCAATGGACAAGAAGTGCAAACTTTCTCATCCACACAAACCATGTGAAGTACCTTCACAAGTGACTCTGCGAGACAGAGAGGGTGAACATTACCAAAAAGTACCAAAAACCAAAGAGTACCACAGAGAACAGTTGAAGCAAGCTGCACAAATCCTGTTCATTGGGCTAAAAATCTGTTACAGAAGGCAGAGAAGGGCTGAAAGGGAAGTTATGGTCATAAAAATGAGCAGAACTTTATGGCTCTGATAAATCCTGATTATAGGAAACATAATGAGCTTTTATTTTACACAATGAGACAAACTTAACTGCAATAAGGCCTTTTATATATATATTTTTAAGCATCAGGATTATTCGTGACTCAGCTCCCACTATTATGCTTTCTGTTTCGGATGCTATAGTTGAGCTAAACTTTAACTCTTGGTTTAATGACTCAAGTCAACTTTAGAACCATCAGAAGATCTGATTAAAAGTATAAAAATCTCAAAGCTTCAAGGTATAGCGTTAGCCACAGAAGAAACTTAACAAGAAATCATCAAATATGGTCAGTCAAAATGAAACTTTTTGAAATGTCTTGGTATGGTTCCATAGCGAAGGGCATCAAGCAGCACAGTGTATTTCACACAAAGATACCCAACAACAAATGAATTAACTTTTCTCTCAGATTCACCAGGCCATGATGCTGACTGACCAAGAATAAAATCCAGTAATAATTTTTGACTTTACATTCTATTTCACTTGATATTTCATACACAGTCTGGGAACGTCAGAAAGCAGGATTCAGGTGTAAAATGAAGTGTTAAAATGAGAAACATAGTGTGCACGTACACACATGCACATGTGGGTGTTCACTCTCAAGCAACTCAACTTCAAAAACCTGAAGGTAAACTAAACATTGTATTACCCTGCATACAACTTCTGATATCTGATTTTGCAAGTACTTCAATGAAATATGCTGTATTATTTCCACAACCTGCTTCAGAAGAAGAGAAGTTACTTTATTACAGTTTTCCCCTTCATCTTTTTTCTCAGTTCAATAAATGCCAGAAAAGCAAAATCCTTGTGGATTTTCAATGCTTACAGGTTATGCAATTGTACAACCTGAAACCAAATGTGGGGGTATTTACTCTCCTAGCAAACAGCTATTACCTTTAGGTATTTACCTACTTGCTTACCTTTACTTGCAGTCTCAACATGCTGTAATTCATCTGGAAATTTTAAAATGTCACGGTAATTCTCCTCACAGATTTCTGCCAGAAAATGCAACAGAGTTGTTTTCTGATCTGATGATTTAGTATCTCGAATCTAAAAAGTGATCAAAAGGGGGGGAAAAAAAGGAAAATTATAAATTTCTTTTTTGGTGTTTAAATAAATTTAATATTGTAGACAAACTCATTAGAAACAATTAGAAACACTGGCTGCCTGTAAAGGAAACAAATTCTTGAAAACAAACAAACAAACAAAAAAACTCTAATTCTTTATTAGACTACAAAAGGGACTCTATCCTATGCAGTTATTATTTAAAGAATAAATCATTATGTTGAGAACAAAATCTGAAGACACTTGATAAAGTTTTGGGATTTTAACTGTGCGTTTGGGATTTTAACAGTTCAGCATGCTGTGATTTAAAAAAATAGTTGTGAACAGAGATTAACCAGAACAGAATTTAATTCATTCTTTCAATGCCCCTGACTGCCAGGTTTCTAAAGGAACCTTTCAAATTCTGCATATATGGACAGAATACTAAAATTCAGAATTTGGTCTTTTACCAGTCAATTTGAAAAAACTCCTTGTCACAAATCCACAATTTTTTATTGAAGCAAAATCTGAAGCATGCTGCTTTACCCTAAAGACCTTTAGACACATTCTATGCACACAAAATAAATGCACTCTGCCCCTATGGAATACATGATGACAACAGAAAATCAAAAGTAATCCTAACTGCCAGTAAAGGAAATTTAGAACGTTCAGGTTTGTTTATGAAAAGCTGCATGAGAACTGTCCACAGTGTGCTAAAATAGGTAATTGCATCTTTTCTCTATCCTCTCAACTGCAGAGGCAATTTTTAGTGGTCTGAAGTAAACTAAGTCTTCTTGGAGGTGATAAGGTGCTCTGTTCTGCAATAACATAAATGGTTCAAGTACTAGAATCAGTTCATGGGTTTCTGACATAGTTCTGAAATAACTGTTAAAATACAGGGCTAGCAGCAAATTTCCAAGTAAACACAGACACTTTGGCTAAATGCTATCACAAAAAGCATGTGTATGTGGCAAAAGCACATCATGAACTTGAGAGTAAGAAAATTATTTTGAGCGTAAATTTCATTTCTCCATTTTTATGCAGATATAAAGAATGAATGTATGAGCTGATTGAAGATGTAGTGGAAGTAGAGATTACTCCTTATTTACAAAGGCAACAGTCAGTAGGTGTATGCAAGAGTTCAAGACAAACATGCTTCACTTTTTATAAAAAACTAGTATTACAAGTATATCTACAGGGTTTTTTTAACCACTTTTTACTAACTCAATTAGTACAGTCCTTACACAGAAGTAAGCTACAACATACACAATAAAAGAAATTAAGGATTTATTTAAGAAGAATACATGAATGTATGTGTAAAATCTATTTGTTTTCTCATTCTCTAAATCACTAGAAGTTCTAATTCTATAATCCTCATGACAGGCTTGCCATCGATGTTCAATTTAATACAGGCCTTTCAGCTTTAGGGATTACCCTGTTAAGAACAAATGAGTGCAGTCAAAAAACAAGCTTTTAAAAATATAAGGTATTTAGGCAATTAAGAATGCAATTTAATTCATACCGATTTGGTGATTAAACAATGCTCAGTAATGGTATGCAGTTAAAAGGCTGTAATGCCTTGCATATATATAAGTTTTTCCAACTTGAAAAAAAAATAAATTGTAGATTTAGTGGCTAAACATCTGCATGGCAAAAAGAAATTGCATTTCAATTTGTCTGTGAACAAGAACTGTGGGATTTGCAGTCTTTGATCTCTCTGACATCATCAAGTGGATAAGCATTTTTCTTCCAAATGGACAAAATTATTTTGCCTTCAGATTACACAAGGAACATGTTTTGTCACCAACAGTAATATCATATTTACAATGCTATTATTACCTTCCAGCAGAAAGCTGAATTGTCCTTTTCTAAGTAAGAGCTCCAGAAAAGGGCAAGTTTAACATGCTAGACTTAAAAATGAAATACACTTAGGGCCTCTGTTACATTAAAAGGTTAATAACCAGAAAATCAAGATGAAGAAAATATGAAGTCTGATGAAAAGAATACTAATTGAAAAAAATAAAATAACATAAATCAGGCAACTGAAGTTTAGTCAACGTCTGTTCAATGAAAGAAATGTCTTATTTGGGTTAGCACACACAGAGCTGAACATAGAAGGGGGGTAAATATCCATGTTCTTCCTCTCCTTTTCATTCCATGCACTTTTAATTGGTACTTTCAGAGGTGATAATTGCAAAAAAAAAAAAAAAAAACAAACAAACAAACAAAAAAAGGTAGCTTTTAGAATCCTAGAATGGTTTGGGTTGGAATGGACCTAGATCACCTAGACCCAACCCCTCTGCCAGGGGCAGGGACACCTCCCACTAGGTCAGGTTGCTCAAGGCTTCATCCAACCTGACCTTGAATACAACCTCAAATACATCTGAACAGACAATTGAATCAGAACAACATAATTCAATAAAATATTCTGCGAGTTATAAATTGACATTTTTTTAACTACCACTAGGGTGACAATTATTATGCTATTAAAAAAAAAAAAATTCTATTGATTTTTGAGTTTACATAACTTCTCATGTCCTAGAAGTCTTTCCCAACCTAACAGAAAAGGGGTTGGTAGAAAACTAATAAGTGCAGAGGAGTCAAGTAATACTCAAAGAAGAGGAACAGTTTGTCTTGTACTATTTGCCCTGTGATCAAGAAATATCAGAACAGTACTTATTATATTAAATACACATTGATAGAGCTAGAATACCACAAAAGCTTTATTAAAACAGAGGGATGCTTGCTGTTAGCCTTGACATTATTTCAACACAAAGAACAGAAGCTGTACATTTCATATGCCTAAAGAAAACCTCTTTTTTTTTTTTCCCATCACATTTCTGTCTGCATAACTTGATAGAACTATGAGGGTTCTCCCATCCTTGACAAGAGAAGGCACTTCCTGCACTGGCAGTTCAGAATAGCAGCTGGATTGTTCATACACATTAATCAAGCGGAACTGGGAGAAAGATTTACCTTTAGTGAATTACTACAGCAGCCTCCCTGAACTTTACTTCTAATTCTGGCATATTAATATTTTTACCCAGCACTTAACACTTAGTCAATCATCAATGCTCTGCTGCATACATCAGAGAAGCTGCTACTGCTTGTCAGCCTTGATCCAGTGCTTAATATTGACCTCTCTTATTTGAACAAAATTAAGTCCTCTGTCTTCTGCCAAAGGTTGTTTACAAACAATTTTTTTTCTCAAGTAACATAATAAACTGCAATCTAACATCCAGAAAGATAACTTGTTTTAAAGATTCACAATTACTATACAGGCATCAGTTCTACAGCTATGACCAGACAGGTTTGAATTCCTGTTTTTTTTTTATCATGTTTTAATAAAAAAATGTTACAAAATAACAGATTTCTGTGTATTACATTACCAGCTCTATTTTAAGAGCATTTACTTTATAAATAAAATCAAAACCATCTATAAAATTTAACCCAGATCAATACCTTCTTCTACGCTTTTTTTTTTCCAGATCATAACATAATTACTACACATACTAAACAGAAAATTAATTTTAAGATTGGTCAAGGACAACAAAAAAATCAATTAGAAATTCAGGATTTATTGACATTTCTTCACATTATGGTCTTTTATGATTTGCTTTTTAACTTGTATCTTACTTTGTCCATCAAGTATCTCTTAGAGTGAAAGTCACCAAAAAAGTCAAAAACTTAAGCAAAGAAATTCCCAACATTTTAAAACATTAAGATTTTGAAATTCACATTTAAGCAGTTATTTCTTTAGGCAAGCAGTGTTTAAAACCAGTAAGAAATTATCCTAGTTCTAAGCTGCTTTTTTTAAAAGAAAGCAGCAGCAGGTTTCATGGTGAGCAAAACGTAAGTTAGGACAAAGTTTTTTTGGTATATTTTATCTGACTTCTAATCTAACAATATACCTAAGGTTATGGAAGAATGACTTCTAAATAGTAATATCCTATTGCTCATCATGGTTTCAGAGACAAAAGCAAACAGGGCACAAGATATTTTGCAAAAGTATTAATATAACTATTTTTATGCTTTACGTGTAGTCTATCAAAATGCAATTTAATCCTTTATTAGGCTCTAAAATTCCTCTAGAATAGCTTCAATGCTGAAATATATTGCCTCGGAGAAGAAATAAAGTCACTTAAAAACTTTTCAGGAAGACCTATACTAATAGGGTAATGGTGCCTTCTTAAACTGCCACCACACACACAGAATGTTTCAGTGTTCACACAGCCTCCCAAATCCAGCAGCATCCCACAGATGATGCCCCACAGAACAAAAGCATGGAAGCCACAGGACACTGACAGACTGCTACCTTATCCTTGCTCTTCAATGTTCCTTATTCCTCTTACTGCCTTCTTCAGCCAAGAAATACAAATTAGAGATTTTAATTCACAGCAAGATTTTAGTAAGATAATACACTCACCCTATCATGCTAACATGTACAGATGTTTTAATTTTCACAGTGAACACCAATTCCTGACTGATCATAAGTTTTGAGACTGCTTGAATAATAAAAGCTGATAAGTGACAATGTTTCATCAATATGGAGATCTATTAACAATAGAATTACATGTCTAGATTTTGACAAGACCTCCCCTTTTTCTTCCTCCTCCCTTTTTCTTCCAACATCCATCATTGTCTTTGTGGTTATTTTATTTTTAGACATCACCTTATAACAAAATATACCCAGCATCTAAATGCAACAGTCAAGATTTCATTAAGGAGAATGCTGAAGTATTTTCTCTAAAAAGGGGGAGGTGGGGGGGGGGAAAAACAACAACAACCAAAACCACTTCCCCCAGAAATAGCTGTCTGGAAAATAAACAAAAAAGTTAACAAATAGATTTTGGTTCTGAGAGCAAAGCTGAATTAAATAGTCATAGATTTTTGTCTCAGTTATTTTAAATGGATTTTAGCTGTAAGCACAGATAGCTATGCTTCAGCAATTATTCAGTTCAGTAGAGAACAATTTGCAGGATAAGTCAATCTACATTAGCTGGGTCAACATCTGTGGGATTTGCATTGACAGCAATTCATAAATCTATCACCTGAAGTGCCAGAATACCTCCTCAAATCTTCACCATGCTAGAGTACCCTTCATGCACTTCCCCTCCCACTCCTCAACAACTGGTTTGCTACTTAAAACATTACTTTCCCTGCTACCAAAAAAAAAACAAAACCCAGCACTAGATTTATGAAAGTCCTTCAACTTAGCCTCTCTTTGCAAAAGCTACTAAAGAATGAAAGTGTTTCTCAGGTGATGTTTTTATATTTTACCAGAAGTTAGCAACATCTTCTTATTAAACTACAGCAAGCAGTTTTTCTCTACTAAAAGATGTCAGATCAGACTCACTGTATATTCAAAATGTTTTTCCACAAGGTTAAAACACCCTCAGTTACCCACCACATTTCTTACAATGCCCCAGATTAGATTAGACAACCTGAATAATGTCCCTGTAAGATTTGTGCCTTTTGCTTTTGTTTTCTGGTGTTTTCATTTTTGGATGGTTTTTTGTTTGCTTGTTTATTTTTTTCTTTTTTTATTTTTTCTTTTTAGAAACTGCTTGCAAATGTTGCATCCTTTCATTTTAAAGATACTTTAACAAACACTGCACAAACTGTTTGGTCAAAGGCAGATCAATGGCTTACACACATTTTACCATATAAATAAAAAAGCATTGCAGATTAAATTCCACCTGCTGTGAATTCTGAAGTTCTTATTGCATCCCATGCTTTGCCACAACCACAGCAACCCAACCTAGGATAACAATGTCCACCATTAAACCTAAATCCTTATTTCTTCGATGCTACTTTAAGGGCTAGCTGGGTAGAAGATGGGAATTCAAGCAGCTGCAGGTATTTAATGTTCTGTGTATATTATCTTAAAAGCCAAGAGTTGAACAAACTCAAGACTGAAAAAGCTGTTCAGCTTGTACACTCTGCAATCAGAACAAACTTAACAGTTAAACAACTGCCTCTTATCACCACTGCAGTGAGGACAGGTATAGGAGGGGACCATTCCAGAAAAGTTTACAGTGTATTTGTCTACTGTCACTAAAAACAGGAGGTGCAGTCAGTAAATTACACAAACTGAATGTTTTTTCCCTGGTTAGGTTCTTTCTCATGCACTGTGAGTTTCATGAATCTGCATAAAGTTTTACAGCTTCATCTTACCTTGCAAAGAAAACTGATGTTGAAACCAAGAGACTGTGCATTTCTGGAGCCAGAGTTCATGTAGTTTCCAAGGAACAGCACTAGCTCTAAAAGCTTACTGAAGCTTTCACTCTTCTTCAGCTCTTCACAAGCCAGTGTAACAGCCATAATGTCAGGTTTGATATTGTTTACGTGCTCTTCAAACATAAGCCTGAAAAGGATCCCATTGAGACGTGACCGCAACATTTTCACTGAACTCATCTACAAAGTAAGAGACATTAAATTAGAACATGACAAATCTGAAGTTTACTTATGAAAAAATACAACACATACAAAACCCTAGCAAGTGATAATACAGCTTCTGTATGCTTTTACTGGACATCATGTACTTTTAGGAATCTGACATGCCTAGAAGTACTTTTTGCCCAACCATGAGCTTTGCCTGAAAAAGAAAATAAAACAGTGAAGCAACATTTTGAAAATAAGAGTGCTTTGTGTTACCAAACTATCTAATTTGTCAATTCCAAACTCACTGGCAATAAATGCACACTGCCAAACCCTTTCCTCTCAGCAAAGAAACCATAATTCCACCTGTTAAGAAGGCTTGGAAGACCTGCCTGAAAAGTACATGGGGCAACCATTTAATCACATCACCAGAGAAGTTACCCTTCAACTTGTATATTTACCAATTTCCTAAAACTAAGCTTCTCAGCTTTTCTTCCTTTAAAAATGGGAAAACATTTTCTCAAGTGTAGAGCAGCACTAAACAGCTACACTTCAGTCTGGTTAGGCTGGAGAATTATACTTCCCTTTTCTAGACCCTCACTGAGCTGACACAGAGCTCTTCATTTGCTCCTGGTCCCTGAAAGAGCGAAAGGGGACAGAGGCAATGAACTGACCCCTGTGAAAGGACAGAGAAATATCTGAGTTTGAGACATGGGAAATGAGTAGTCAAACATTTATACAAACCCAGGTCACATTAGTGCTATTGTTAATTAAATATTTTCTGCCATTGTACTGGTCTGAACTATTAATTGTAATAATTACAGAAAATATCAGTGCTACATCTAACAAGGTGTTTATTTTTGCAGTTTTAATTAAAATGAAACCTAAACTGGTTTCTGATCAGTTATTATCTACACTTGTTGCAAGTTATAAGGCAACTAATATGACTCCTACCAGTATTCATAGCTACAAAAAAACCTCAAAGGTTTTTTTTTTAAAGATACAGCATGATACATATTTGATCCTAAGATGAAATCCCCAATCTTTGTAACCCCCCCAAAAAAACAAAAGGGGGATAAAGAGGTTATGGTTGAAATTCATTACCAGATCTATATGAAAAAAACAATCTATCCAGAGATACTATGAAGAACTTACTTCTGATACAGTCTTTCTGTTCTGATGTCATGAAACAAGTTATAAATCAGTGTTGTAACAGAGTAAATGATGGAGATACAGAAAAGTATCTGCAATAGGAATTCCTTAGTTTAAACCCCCAAGAGCAATTTCTTTGTACCAGCTAGCAAAATACATCCATGTCTTGCATAGTTCCCACAACCAATCAACCAGATTTCCTCCTGCTTAGCAGTGGATCATAATTCACAAGAGATATTTGTGACTACAACATGTACTGAAAATCTTTAATCCACTTGAAAATTTTCATTTAAATACAAGAATGATTACTCTCCAAATCTAACTCTTAATTTTAATTAGCAGAATAAGGATTTCTCCCCCTGTGTATTCGCTAGCAGTGGTGTTCCTGAAGCACATTTCCTGATGCACATTTTCCCCCTGAAAGAAAAGCTTTGTTATGTGACAAATCAGAGCTTGGCCATCAAAACAGAAAGAAATTTATGTCTGTGTTGCCCGAAGCTTCACCATGACTCCAAGCATAAATGAATTTTCTGTTGGTGATCTCTGCCACAGGTATCTACCAGAAGCAGCAGCAATAATTTTCACAAGATTTGGGTGGCCTTAATAATGACGAATTCATACTAAATTGTATATAAATATGATGGCACTCCTGAGGGTCTCAAACTGTTTGTATGATCAGACTGGAAGGAGTAAAAGGAAAGAATCAGAAATGTTTCAGCATAACTAGGAATCTTTTTAATACACCTCCACTGTCACAAATTCCTCTGTGAGCCTCTATGAGCCACCATCATGCAAAGTCCTGAAATATCATTCTTCTAATCATTTTTTCAGAAACACCACATTGAAAACAACTGCCTTGAAAGGATCTACCTTCATGGAGCCACAGTAGATGGAAATCATCACTTAATTTGCTTTAACTTTTGTAGAACAATCACCAATTACTGATTTTACTGAAAATGGCACAGAAGAAGTTGTCAAAAACTTTAGATCTTGAAATCACAGTGTGACAAAACACATATAAGCAAACAACAGTGCAACTTAAACACTTGTAAGGACTAATCCTTTACAACACGTGAGCCAAAGTGGGTTGTTTCCTTAGCATTCAAAAGATTTTTATGTATGTTGTGCTCTTTGGGTATCAATGAGAGATGAACATGAATGCTATTTTATATCCTTCTTCCCCACACTGCCAAGTTTCTCTTCCATATTCTTTTTTCTAAATCCACATGGGTCATTATCAAATTGAACTTACAGGAAGCTTTTAAAAATAGATTTGGTGCAAAGATTATATTCAGTTAGATAAAGGTCAAATTGTTTACAGTTCTGTAAAATTAGTGTCAAAGGCATATAAGAAATAACACTCTCATATGCACTTACGTGCATGTAATGGCAAGCATTAGCTTCCACAACAAGAAGTTTAAAAGACAAGAAAATGGGTATTTCTTTTCCAGCTAACTTTGAGCACTGGAGTGCCTGTAATTGTTTCCCCTCCTGGGCTTTTACAAGGGTCCTTGCCTGAATTTTCTACCTAATCAAGTTCTTCATTCAGTTCTATATTCTTTGTTCTCATCATACAGTTCTCAAGTCTTGTGTTAAAGCTAGGATCAAAGGTTACTGGAAGAAGAAGCAAAAACCACAATTAAATTTGCCTCACTTCCTAAGGAAAAATTATCTGACAAGCCCAAAATACAGATCTGTAAACTTACTCAGCCAACTTACTCAGGCTCTTACCTATAACATATTAAACAGTTGCCTTTATCTTTCTAGCAGTACTCTAGACAGATAAATTCTCCAGCAGATCCAGAAATCACAATGAGGCAAAACAGGTAAAACAGGTACCATATCAATTCAATTAAAATTATTCTAAACCAGTGCAGGGGCAATAAACTTGTGCAATTCTTGCCAGTTCATCTACCTCTCAGCAGGGACTGTCCAGGACAGCAAATCCTGGTTAGACAGCAAATGGGGTCACACAATCTCCAAGTCTCTACAGCTCCTCAGTGAGAGGGAACCCAGCTCACAACAGCTGAAGGACATTTTGCATTCACTACACATCAGCAAAAAACCCTTCCCACTTTCCAGAACACACACCAGAAAGAGAATGATCTCCTCAGCTCCAACCACTTGTTTCTTGGTTCCCTACAGTTACTAACACCACATATAATTGTGGGGTGTAATAATTCTTTTCAACTTACAAGCTCTCAGTTGGTGGTAAAGAAAAGTGGGTAAAGTGTTTTGAGTTTAAATACCATGAACACTGCAAAAGATTTTTATTATTTTCAGCCTGTCCTCTGAGCTGACAGCAAATGGTTGATAGTCACATTTTATAGCACAGATGAGACTTATGCTTCTGTAATTCTTAAAACTGTTCAAACTTTAATTAGTACCAAAACTGAAAGCACATATACTTACTGAAGTTGCAGCTGCTCCCATGATATAAAACATGAACTTCTAAGCATAAGTTTTACATTTCTAAATCAGAGAATATTCTGCCTTGTTTATTTAATGTTATGCAAGTGATTCAGTTGATCTATTTTTCTTGCTCTACATCAAACTTTTCTTTATATGAAACTGCATTGCTTTTTTTGATGTAGGGTATGACATCAAAAACAGTTGATATAACTTCAAAAACATTCCAACTAACTGAATACATATTACATATAGTTTCTCTAAACAAATTTTGAACGTTTTATTCAACTCTACTAAATTTGATGGGCACAGTGATTATCTGATTAACATCTCTTAATAATTAGCATACCTATATTTACATACAAGTAAGAGTACACATTTTAAGGATTACTAAACATAGCCTGTCATCTGCTGTTCCTAACATATACTTCTTAATGTCAAAGTCAAGATTATTAATAATGCAAAACTCTGAAATTAATTCCAAACATTGCAAAAAAGGACTCCAGTTAAGAAAGGAGTTCAAATTCACTGCATTGCTTCCACTTTAATGAACTGTTCAATTAAATAAAAATTGGAAATAAAACCAGCATTTTAGTAGTACTAATGTAGTTAGAGGACTCTTCAAATAAAGACAGAATTGACTACTCATAAGGAAATGAAGTATTTTTTTATTAAAGCAGATGGTGAACTTGAATAAGCAAACAAGCTTCAGGAAACTTTCTTCCTTCATGAGGAAAACATCACCATTTGGAGATGTTTGATTAAGCAGTTTTTCCTAATCAAAGTGCCATTGAATGCTTCTAAATTCTTTTTCAGCATTTGTAGTCAGGCATTCCTCAAAAGAATGCATCAACACAAGTGTGGTCATGACTATATTAGTACTCTTGGAAAATAAGGATATTTTCATGACCTCTTCAGTTCAATTGAGTTGAAAAACAAGGACCAAATATTCATTCTGGAAGCAATCATAAATCAATAAATGCATGACTGAAAGATTACTAGGAAAGAAAAAGATCATACTACTATATTAAAAAGAATAAAGAAAAAAGAGAAAGTACTAGACCTGTACTAGTGTCAACTTCATTCAGTGCTTTTCTTTTGCCACTATATCAAGCCAAAGCAAAAGAACTATTCCTTCTAACCTGAGATCTTCCAAATTGAAGATAAAAAGCCTACTGTATGCCAGAAAAAATAAATTCAAGTGTTCTCATGCACTTCAGTTTTGTACTATCTTGGTACTTTACATATGATAAAAGAAAACTTTGGTTTTGCCCTGTCATATACACTGATTGTGCAGCCAGTTCATACACAAACAGTAGAGTACAAGTTACATTCTATCACTTATCAAATCTTTCACTTATCTTTCAATTATCCAACCAAGACGAAGTTGCATGTGTGGCAAAGAACAAAAAGACTTATTTTTTTGCAGGTTTTCTTAACAAAAAAACATTTCCACTGTCTTGGATCAGTCTTTTGATATCTATAATAATTACACCTGAAATTTATTTCAGACTTTCATTTCCAGCAGCATATTAGCATATACACAAGATGAAAAGACCATTAGTCAACCACAACCAAATTAGTACAAAATGCAAAACCTGATCCTACCTGTCCTATGACCCAATAAAATTTCAGACTACATGATTAATGAAGTTGCAGACATTAATGAATCTCTCCGAAGATAATTTTGCACAGAGGTGAAACTGGGGAGACAATTTTATCTACATAAAAAAAAAAAGCCAGAACATCACCTCTGTTTAAGTGGTCAGATATTGTTACCCCAGTTCTTAAAATCCATATGCTTCTAACACAAGCCTAAGCAAAGGGAAAAAGTCTTGGCAGTAACAAAACCAACTTGGACTAATCCAGACACTACTGTCTCTGGCTGGAATGGAGTGAATTGTTCTTGAGAGCAGCCTGCACAGTGCTGCATTTTAGACTTTTGACCAAAACAATGCTGTGAACAAACCAATGCTTGAGAAGTGTCTGTGCTGTGCCAAGGCCTTCTCCACTTCTTACTCCACACAACCCTGTGAATACACTGGGGGTGTGCAAGAGGTTGGGAAGGGGGGGGACACAACCAGTCAGATCACCCAAACAAACCCACGTGATATCTGTGCCATTTAGTGCCACGCTCTGTAATAAAACATGCAGGAGAAGGCTTAGATTGGTTATCCCTCTTCTGCTGTATTAGTGTAAACATAACACTGAGCAACTGTCTTTGGTTCATTTAATTGCCTTTGTTGTTCTCTTTCTTCTTCCACTTCTTTACTTAATAAAGTATCTTTATCTCAACCCACAAGCTTTTCCACTTTCACTCTTCCTTTCTTCTCCCCCCATCCAGTGGGATGGGAAGGGGAGTGAATAAGCATCTGTGTGGCACTTCACTGCCTATCAGGGTTAATACACAAGACCTGTTCTTTTCTGAATAGCTGTTCTTGACTCTTACCTGTTTCCACCTAAAGGGAAGATACAGAGAAGATGGACCCAGAGGATCCTTGAAAGCAGCAAATTATAAGATGGCACACAGGTGGATGAATACTGAATACACTGACACTGTCACAGCTCTCCTCAGCAGAAGGATAATTTACTACTGTCCACCACAGAGCAGCATCATGGGAAGATGCAGATAAACAGTATACTAGTACAGAAGTATCATCAGATAAAAGCTATGAAGAGCAATGCAGTGAAACAGAAAACCAGGGAAAGGCTGAAGCAGATTTTGTAATGGGATGGATGATGTTTAACAACATATGATGTGCTTAAATGGGAAATATGTGGCAAAAGAAACTAACTTAGGAAAGAATCTAAGGTCAAAGATGAATGACAGAACATTAAGGAACTTGCAGCTGTGAAATGGAGGAATGTCTATAGAGTCTTAAATTGAGGTCATTATGCACAATTTTCTGAGGTTTTTTGATTATTTTAAATATTTAACTGAATTCACAGAGAACAGATTCTTCATTTGTCCTTAGGTCTCTTCTACCTTGCTTGCTTCCATTCTGTGTTTTCTTCAGACACATTACAGATATTCTTCTCACACAAAATGTTAATATATCCTTTTTCTTTTTCTTTACAATTATTTATGTAGAAGGGAAATAAATACTCGTATGATAATTCAGTCATTCCTGGGCATCATTTGGTATCCATTCCAAAAATAGGGAGGAAGCAAAGCATAGTCAGGGCTGTTGTTCTGGCCTGCCTTCCCACCCAGGAATCAAAAGCCCACCCTGTTGTAGGGCTGGAAGTACTGCTGACATTTCATCACATTGCTTTACTAAGTCTGAAAGTGTGTGTTACCTAAGAAATACCCTTTAACTAAAGGGTAAAATATGATGTGAGATTATGGGCATATTACCTCTTTCAGCTGTTTCTGGTTTCTGATACAGGAAAATAAATTTATCAAAGCCATAGAGTTAATGGATCTGTTATGAACTTGAACCTGAAGTGTCCTCTGTAACTCTTTAATAAACATAGAAAACTTGCATACAAGACAAGACAGACAGAAGATTTGGTCTGGCACAACAAACAGAACTCTCCAGTTAATTATTGCATTAATACATACCACAACTCCAAATTGCTCTGGCTCAGCAAGATCATTATATTCATCCTTTAATTCAGCTAAGGCATTGAGTTCTTTCTGCTCAGGAAGATTCTTCACTAAGTTCTAAAACAAACAAGGCATTATATTAAATTTGTTATATTAAACTAGCTGAGATCTTAAAATAACACTCTTAAAATATCACAACATGGAAATGCATGAAGAAATTATAGGAAATTTATTTTATTTATGCAGCTTTAACATTATATAAACATCAAATCAAGCCAGTAATTATTTAATACAGACATTAGCACCTCTCTTGCAGTCTGTAATTTGAAGAACGCCTTCTCAATAATAAGAAGTTTGACAAAATTCTGATGCTGTCAGACTCTGAAGAACCTATCTACAATCTTTTTTACCCTCATAATTGCAGCTTGCTCATTAAATATTAAGAAATAGCTGGTCGCTGTAAAGCATGACAACTACTTGAAAAAAAAAAAAAAGATATCTTTAGACATTATTTCAAACAGCTATGCACAAACATCACCTGAAAACTCCTTACACAGCCAAAATAGAGCAACATCTCAAAATTGTCCAAATGTTTTGGATAACAAATGTACTGGAACTCAGCAAAAAGTTGAATACTTTAAATCTTAATCATGTCCACAAATGAAATCATATGATTTATTATATGTTCTTAATATCTCAAAATACAGATATGCAAAATGGATAAATACTTTTTAAAGGCTGCAGAATACTTTAGGAAATATTCAGTAAAAGTCCAGGTTGTACTTTTGATACACACCAGGTAAATTTTGATACACGTTGGGTGAAACAAAACAATATCTTCAAGGGAAAAAAGGATACATTTACATTCAAGCAAGTCATTAGGCCTTTTTGTTCAAAATGGCTCATTAGCCATTAGTCTCAGGATCAAAATCAAGTATTATCAATAACACTTGAAAAATCAACATGAGATTCTCCCAGCTCCACGGGGCAATGACTCCTGTGCCAAATAGCTACGAAAAAAAAATTTCTTCACACAGAAATAATTTCTCCTTCTACAAAAGCACAGTGGGTACTGAGGTATTAAAGAGAAAAAGGGGTAAGCCCATCTTCTTCAACAAGCTCCTGCTTTATAAAGCCACATTCTGAAGCCTGCATAAGTAAATGGCAGAACCACCACCAGGTTTAGAGGTTTGCTTCCAAGTGTGTGTCTACAAAATGTGCAATTCTACAGCATTTTAATTACAACACAAATTTGAGTGAAGATACAGTAATGTGCTACAGCAACAAGAATTAAATCTTTTGATACTTTCTGCAATACTAATTATAGAAGTAGAACTTTTCAGAACATGCTCCTTTTAACTTGAAGCTCTCGTTATGTTATTAGCACACCAGTTCTCCTTTCCCACCAGAAAATGTGCATTGCCATGTGTTCCCATAAGATATGAATAAAATAGCAAGGACATGAACAGTGACACTATCAGAGAACCAGTAAGGATTGCTTAGGTCTTTTTGTGACAAGGAATCCAATATGAAAAAATTACATCTTTTTAAATCAAAAAAGCAACAACTGCTATAAAAGCAGATTTTTCCCAGATACAAAACACCTAATTCAATAAAACCTGTACTATTAGATGTACCTGCCTTCATTTTAGAACATATCAATCTTGCCATCACTATTGCAATGTTCTTTTTCATTAGAAGGATTTGATTACTGATTACTCTGGCAGGTTTGATGAAGCAGACATTAAAGTACACCTTTCAGAAAGGCATGAGTCTAATTTGCAAGTGATAGCTAACTAACATTCACCTATCTTAAAAAGGATAAATAAAGATAACAAGCAGTCTCATACAAAGCATCCCTGGTAAGAAAGACTTGTAGCACCAGGGAGCTACTGAGTGTCTCAGTGAAGAGTTCCAATACATTTGACAGAGGTGAGTGTCAGATTCTCTTGGGTGCCATACAATTAACTATGGCCTCATGTTTAAATCTAGGCATGCTTCCTTTCCTGTTAACCCAAACCCATGTCCCAGAAATTTCTACTTCACAACAATTAAGGATCTGAAAAACTTTCTTACTCACTTGATTGACTATTTAATGCTGGTAAAGAGCAAAACCATGAACTAATAAAGTAATTTTTTAAAGAGCTATTTTCATTAGGTAAAACTATTTACCAAATGCTCTCATCAATAATTTCACGGTGTTTGTCAGAAATGTGTATTTCATTGCACATTAATAAATTTAAAGTGACACGTATTTTTTTCCATCACTGCAGAAATAAAAGCACCTACTACTAAAACTACCTTTTTTTTTTAGCCACGTTAGCATGCTAGACCATTTCTTTTTCCTCATCCCTTTACGAGCAAGAGCCAACACATCAACTAATTTTACTCTCATCTTTTAAGTAGAGTTTCACTCCACTAACACTGCAGCCCCCTATAAATATACAAACATATATACTACACACGTTTAAATAAGTTTAATTTTATTAATTGTCTTGAATAAATGACATTAAAGCTAAATCATTCAGTGATAGCACACTCCTAAGGTACTGGCAAGGATTTGAAACAGTTTCATAATGTATTCATGATGAAGTGGGTGAATACAAATGGTTTACATAAACATAAAACCAAGTAGAGATCCAAGGCTGACATTAAGAGGCTGAAACTATGGAAGCCACAAAGCACGGTGTTGTGGGTTTTTTTGATGTTTACAAGAACTTACTCTCAAAGATACACTAGGAATTGAGAGAGTGTTTTCCTCAAGGAAGTTAAACTTTACAGTTTACCAGGTACCCAAACTGATTAAACCACTTAACTTTAGTAAGTATTAAAACTTAAGTTTGAAAAACAGCATGAAACAAGGACTGGAGAAGCATAACTGACAAAGCTCTTTTCTATATGCTCAATTCTGCCAAAAAATTTAGTTTTCATGACTCTGGTATTCAGAACAAGGCAATTTCTACATGTGGATTTTTATAAAGCACAAGTTTTGCTAAGCGTGTTAATAAATAACTCAGTCTGAAGATTAGAATAAAAATAAACCAGAACAGACTGAACATGAAATAGATGATACAGTCCATTTACCCCAATAAATTTCTAAGAATGTCTTCAGAAACACAGAAGGAATCTCTTCTGGGTTATCAGCTAAATCTTTCCACTATCAGAAGCAACTCTGGGACACCATTCCCTTCAGAAATGGACCAGTCTCCAAAGAAGCAGCTGAGTTTCTAGGTAGTTGCATTCATGATGAATTCACACACATTTATTCTGGTGTTAACACTGACTTTTACTTCTGCAATTTCATTTTTCTCCCCAGTGCTTATGCACATCACTCATCTCCCCACATAGTTATAATGTAGTCATATCCCCTCTCAGCTATTTATATTGCTAATCTAATCAAGCCAATCTTTTCTACCTTCCTTCTGTAGATTGTTTCTCCATCCCTCAATCATCTTAAGCAGTTTTTTAAATTCAGCTTCTCCGCTTTCAATTCATTTTTCTTAAATGTACCTACCAAGTATTTCAGATAAGGTCTTGGAAGTGCATTATTCAAAAGCCTAACAATTATCCTCTCTTTTGGGGATGCTTGACCTGATACACCTTGCAGTCACATTTGCCTTTTTTATGGTGTACAGGGTCTGGTTGGGATGAAGTTAATTTTCTTCATAGCAGCCCATATAGTCCTGTTTCGACCTGTGACCAAAACAGTGTTGGTAACACACCAATGTTTCAGCTACTACTGAGCAGTGCTTGTGCAGTCTGACAGCTGCCTCTGTCTCATTCTGCAAGTCAGCCAGGGGCAACCTGTGCCCCTCACCCTGACAAGGAGGGCACAGCAAGTGGTTAGGGCTGGGTGAGGGCTCAGTTACACCCCAATGGTAGCTGTACTTGACCCTGTTCAGCACAGACTTGCTCCTCAACGATTTCCAACTTATACACAACCTCTACAACTTTACCTTCCAGCATTTTACAATTATCATGTAAGATCACGACCTTTTACTTGAGCACAACATACTACATCCTGTTTCTATTAATCCAGGTCTCAAGATATCTCTACATTTGTTGTCGAGATAACCATACCAATACAAAACTGCTCTGCATTTGAGGTATTAAAGGTGAAGGCTTTTTTCTTCCCTGTTGATCTTTTATTTTTCTAATCCTATCGGCTCCTCACGCAAACCATCTGATATCCCTGATTAATAAACATAAACGTAGAACTTCTTTCTTGTTTCCAAATACCACGTATCATGGGCATAAGCTTTTTGTGAGAATACTCAGTGGTCAAAGATAGTATTTTGATGCATGTAAATATAAATTAGAAATCCTAATCAGTGTCATGCTGACATGCCCTGAAACAGGACACCACAATAGAACACACCAAATAAAGTCAGACTGGAAACAGTTTCCCATCAACTGAAGGAGTTCAGTTCAGTTAATAATTTTGCCACTATTCAAGGATTTCCCAAGTGAAACATGTATGACAATTTTGAACACCCAGAACTCTTTATTTTGTATTCCCAAATTCATTACGTAGTGGAAGTCTCAGAATATGACACTGTAAGAAAACACAACAGTATCAAGTGCTGTTGAGTGGAAGAGATTGAGCTCTAAGAGAGAACAGCAGCCCTTCCTTTAGAGCCTCAAAAAAGCATAAAAAAAGGGCCATGGTACAAGAAGAACAAGGACAAAGGACAAGTAAATTTTATTTGATAAATTTAATTCCATTTTCACTGTACTTTTTGCAACAATGTAAATTTACTGAAACCATTCATGTTAAATTGGAAGTTATAAATTACCTAACCAACTAGGAAAAGACCAGGCACCCCAGCTTAGCCTTGTGTACCTGGAATGTATTGTCCAGGTCCAAGAAAGGAAGAAGAATTTAACTTTAAAAGCCTAGAGGGGAGTGGGACAGGGATGAAAGCAGAAGATAAGGAAGGACACAGGGATAAACTGAGGCCCAGTGTGTTAGAATTTAAACCTGTGCACGACATTAAACAAACCAATTCAGCACGAGTATCACTGGTGAGCTACATCCATCCAGTTTAGGTTTATATGACTCTCTGCTGCACTCCCCAGAGAGACTGAGAGGCAACGTACACATTTCTATCCTCCTACTGAGAGGAAATCAGAAAGGAATGTAAGTAAGCTGTGTTCTTTTTTATCTCCAGCTGAGAGATTTTGGGCTCAAAATAAGACAAAAGCAGCTTGAGAGCAGCTCAAATTTACAGATTTTGGGTTGTAGCAGTATCCTGAAACAGTCAGGTGGTTTCATCTGTGACTAGTGACAAGGAGCTGCTTCCAAAAGAAGCCCGATGAAACTTCATTACCCACCAGCCTAAATCTGATAAATGCTTGTCTTCGAATTCAGACACTTCCCTTGGAAAAGGAATACTTCATAAAGTAAGAGATGGAAAAGTACTTTTGTTAACAGTGTCTTTTGAGGACAGTTTTAGGGCTATGTGTCCATACTGAAAAACAGAAGTGAAATAAAGGAAACAGGAAACAACTGAAACATTTGTAGCTATTATCCAGGACATTCTACACTACCCTTACTCTTGAATCCTTATGCCTTTATAGCATTCTCACATGGAAAACAAGCTCTGAATAAAACCAGAGATATTTTCACATACCTGAATCAACGATTCAGTCAGTTTTTCTTCATCCACCTCTAAAATTATATTTTTTATTTCTTCGTAAGGCAAACGGAAAGAACCCAAAAATATTGCTGAAATATAATAACAAATTATTAGAACAAAAAAAAGTAAAAAACATTTACAGAAGGCAAACAATTTTCTAGCAACCGAAAAATCATATCTTAATCCAAATTAAGATGATTAAGAATAAGGTATTTTTCTATATAAAGCAGATGTAGATGAGGCACACTATCACAGTTTGACTTAAGAGAACACTTGTGAGAACACTTCAAACTACTTAATCAGCCTCAGTTGGTCCCTACCAGTGTCACTTGTCTTTCTTAAGAAAGTACTACTTTTATGAATGGCAGCATCTGGGTTGCTACTTAAACAGACTTGTTTAGCCACTGGAAGACTTTTTTCATTTGTTTCATAACCATATATGCATCTGTAATGCATTTAAAAATGACTGAATAATATTTACATGACATCTAGCAAACTTTCCATGTCAAAAGGATAATGAAGAGCTGGGCAAAGACAAAAAAAATAACCCATTTCTGCTGCTTTTTTAGCGAAATGGAACTTCTAAAAGAGACAATGTGTATTGTATATCCTTCAAAAATGGAGTTCTCAAAGTAATTTTATCTCAAGGTGTTGTATCAACAGCTCCCTATTCAATAATCTACAAAGTATTCCTGACACAGATAAATTAGCATATCAATTTGATAAAAGTACTGTATATTCAACCAAACGACTAGGGCTGATATTCTTGCATCTATATTTTTAAAACAATTCAATCTAAAGCAATTAATGAAAGAATCAACTCATAGACACGTAGAACACTTTTGACCTCAGGACTCATGTTAAAAAAAAAAAAACTACCAGTCACGTGTATACTTGCTAATTAGATATTCACCAAACACATTTGACATCACTCACATAAATTCTGTGCAGTTTTCCCATCCAGAATTCTTAACTCTTTGATCTTTTTCTTTGACTGAACCATCTTCTTTTCTTCTGAATCCTCTACTGCCTTCTTGGCTGGAAAGAATGTATTTATTAATTTTTCAATCATTATTACAACTGTTCTATCTCAACAGACTCACAGCAACTCTACTAGTAAGCCACAGTAAATCATCTATCAGAATCAGTTCCAGGCAAAATATATGGACTGCCTCAAATATACTAAGAAACAAAGCAAATTTATGAAATTAGGAGGAACATGAAATGAAGATGTTAGTATGATATTGACCAATTTTCTTAAGAAGTAACAAATCACATTTATATATTTTAACCCACAAAATTTATCATCTTCAGCTACAAGCACTTTTCAAATTAGTGGTTTGCTGTTACCTCAAAGCACGTGAGTGCCCTCTGTTGAAATATTAACAACTCAAATACCATTTGAAGTTCTTCATTTAAAACCAAGAAGATAAATCATTTGAGATTTATCCAGCTACACTAAAGCAGCATTTTACAATTTATTCCTGTTGTTACTGGTAAAGAACAAAATCAAATAAGAAAATACTCTCTTTTAAATTGATTTATCTTTAATTAGCAAGGATTGCTAGCCTTTCATTAAGTACTTAAAATTCTATAGAAAGCTACATGGTATTGAAATATTTAAACTGTATGCTGATTTTCTGCATAACTTAACATACTTAATTTCCCCAGAATTTTCTTAAGTATTAATTAAGTAAACCCATTAACAAGGATTTATTTCATTTTAAATATCACAGAACATATTTGGCACAGAAGGAATAGAAACTTAACGTGCTTAACATTAATTAAACTTAATGAACATTTTATGTCATTCAAAAGTAACTGAAAAACTTGAAAGTCAAATTAAGAGGAAGTTTTAAACAGCCTAAATATGCCTTTTCTCAGGATTGTTTTTTGCTGTACTAATTTCACCAGCATGGATTTCATTACAGGTATCTCATAAGAAAGCATGTTAATTTTTAGTGTGAATACTAACAAAACCTCAGTTTCAGCCTCTTAAAAATCCAAACAAAGAAAACTGTTTTCTCCTTATACAGATTACCAGTAGACAAAAAAATAATTCTACTGGGTTTACACCACTAGAATAATTAGTTAACCTTAGGCATTTTCAAACCAGCATTATTAAAGCTAGTAGAAGACAGATCCCTCATCCCCAGCTACCCCTGAATAAGCCGAAAAAAATAAACAAAAAAGACAATTCAAGAACAATGCAATACTTGCTCTCCCCTTGCCCTGCCACTTTTCTGCAAGCCTAACTCTGTAACATGAGCAGCTTGCTTTGTATTTGTAGAACAGGAGCTACACAGCAACTTGATAATAAACAAACACTGAAAATTCCCACCAGCACTGACCCCTCAGCTATAATGAACTCCTGTTTAAAATCCAGAAGGGCCAGGCCATGAAATAATCAAACCCTTATCACCAATTGTTCTCAATTAAACAAGAAAATAAAAACAGGTGCTCAGCAAACAAAAAACACCCAAGGGTTAAAAATTAGTTGTTCCATGAGAAGACAAAAATTGAGTTATAGGAACAGAAGCTACTGAAAAGCGTAGATTTGTGTCTGCTAAAACAGGTGTGAGAAATTATTCAAAATGAGTGATCTATTCCAAATTTCATCTGTATAAGAATTAAATCTTCCACATTTCAATTTATGATTGGGTCTTCAAGGTGCTGAACACCGCACACTCTCACAATCCCCTCATAGAGCACTATACAAATCACAACAGCTGTGAACACCAAAGACAAACTTGTTCTGAAGCCAGGTGATATACACACATCTCAGTGTGCAATCAATCCAGTCCTGTGACTTGCAAAACTGCAGGGGTAACAAAAATATTAAGTAGTAAAAGAAAAGGAGAGAAAAAAACCATTTGTGTTATCAGCTGTCAGCCAACACAAAGGTAACTTCTCTCCTACAGTATTAATTCAGGTACACCTGATCAGACACAGCAAGTGAGAAAAACACCTTCAGAAGCAAGTGTTCAAGGACACAGGTGTTACATGAGCCCAGCTGAAAACATTTATTAGTTACTCAGCTACTACTACATCAGAAATGGAAGTGGTTGGTGGGGGGTCAGTTTTTAAGCCTACAATGTTTTGTAGAAAAGCACTCAGGGTGGACTGAGTCAGAACTCACAACTGTAACTGCTCACAGAGGGCAACCAACCAATTTGCATTATTACTCCTCCTCATCTGTTCCAGATTGTACTGCTCCAGCAGTTGGAAAATGAGTAACCACATTTAGAACTAAACAGAACAAACCTTAAAAAGTTCTAAGACAAACCACAGCTACTTTTACCTGCTTACGCCTGAAGGACTGCAACACCATCACTTATAAATAATCCATTCTGTAATTACTTTATGCCTGGAAATTCCAATTCCAGTTCCATTTGGAAAAGACCAAAGAGGGTGTTCTTTCCAGAGATTCTTTTTAAGTACGAAACTATGAAGCCTTGAAGCTAGCTTTATGCCAATTCACAAAAAAACATGGAGAAGTACTCAAATCAGAAGCACAGAGGATTGCACCAGTCACAGCCCTGCACCAGCACCAATCTTACCAATCTAAGAGTCACAGGCAGAAAAATAAACTAAATTAACAGAATTACTCCAACAAAATTTGACCCATGCTTATAAGATTACATGAAGCACGAGGCAGCAATCACAAGCCATGCCCTTCCCTCTCCTGTTAGCAGCTCTTTCCATATCTGATCACACAGCCCATTTTATCAGTTACTCGACTGTGACAGGACCATGGGTTACAGAATTTTAAAAACTAATGAAATAAATAAAAGCTACTTGATAGATTTCAGAATCAATATACTTCTGACCAATCTCCCAGGTACTTCAGTCACAAGTGCCTGTTTCAAAATGAGACATGCTTTTGGGTTTGATGCCACAGAACCAGAGGGAGAGAAGAAAAAAAAGAACTTTATAGCAATCAACACATGTTAACTCAAAAAAGCAACATGAAAAACAAAGCTGACACTGAAAGAAACAGGTCAGCTCTCCAAGTCTGAAGCCTTATTCTGCAGGGTGTATTTCCTACCCAGCTCCCTGCTGAGTACCTTGCATAAGTTTGCCTCTTGTTTCAGAACACAACCAGTTTTTTCTGCACCTTAAGTCAGGCTTGATCGAAATAAAGCCTCCCAAATTCAAGACTCACTACAAGTTTGTCAGTTCTCCACTGCATTAACAGCCCTGAAATTACAGCAGAACCCTCCAGTAAGTGGTTAAGGCCATCCAGATACACTAGCAAGTCACTCTTTGTAGAATTTAACTCTTCCACAAATTCTCAGAAAGAGAGTTGAGATGCCCAAATCTTTTGTCACCACACGAGAGAAGACTACAAATCAGCAGGGCAGAGGGCACACTGGAAAGGGCCTGTCAGGGTGCCCTCTCCTATTTCAGATCACTATTGTCATATGAAAATTACAGTTTTGGTTGTTCAAAAACTGTTTCCCCACTCAGTTGGGAAGTAGTAAGAAAGTAAGAAGCAAGCACTTCTAAAAAACAATTAACTGTCACCAAAGTGACAAAATGCCCAATAACTCATCATCATCTCACACTGGTTACACCTATGGAAGGTTTTGGTCAGGTTTGTTTTTCTTTACTGCCTACCTCAAGCAGACAGGAATGGGAAAAAGAAAAAGCCAACAGGATAAAGGAAAAGGGGAAAAAGTAGTTTTGGCATACACAGAAGTCTCTTTGAAGACCAGAAAACACAGATCTAAGCACTTACCAATTACATATACTTTTTTTTTTCTTCTTTTGAATTTAGAGTTCTATTTTATTAGTAACAATGTATTTGTTTACCAGTGTTGAAGGAAAAAAGCTGATGCAACCTGCTGCAAGGGATTGTTTTCTGTTCACCTTACATTATGCAACGCAGGCACAGCTCAGCATGTACCCTTAGTGATACCTTCAGCTGGGAACTACTAATCCCATGGAAAGTGCACTTCTTGAAACCCAGGTAGGGTCTAAAGGAAAAATAACAATGCTATATAATATATAACATAACAGTGTTATATAATTTTAAAATCCATTAAACAAGACTAACAATACTCAGGGCAAGGAACATACAAAAACATGTTCAAATGCTTCAGAGACACAATTAAAAAGAAAAAAAATTACCATCACTACTTTTGCACTTCTGTAGCAACACAAGTAAGCAAACATGGCTCTTGAACATTCTCATTTTACACCTGTTCATTAATTTAGCTACTGAGTGGCAATAAAAGTCATCATGACTAATTTTTAGAAATATATACAATTTTTTTAATGCTATTGGAGCTGTTCAAGCATTTTACTCTGAGCTGGTATGTCCAGTTCATTTAACTTCCTCTTTTTCTCTTAAATAGGTAGTGAATAATGTTATGAAATAATTATATTAAATAATTAACAGTAAAAATTGTCAGTCATTAATATGATAAGAATGCAAATTGAAGGTAGACAAAATCAAGTACACTGAATGACAGTGTGGAGAAAGCAGAGATTTAGGTGAACTTCAGCCTAGCTGAGCATAAACCTTTAATCTCCAATTTCTATCAGGTCTGTACCCACAGTGAACAAACGTCCTTATATTGTCATGGGAAATGAAAGAGTAATTTCATCTGATTTCCATCTGGCAAGTGGCTTAACAACTGCATTTACTACAATTTTGCAGCAAAAGTAAACATGAAAAAAAAACCTGATTACTTTATTATCCCCTTTACCTGAACGAAGACTTCTGGCTAGCACAGGAGTGAGGAGGAAAAAAAATCAATATAGCTACAGTTCTAAGGAAAGCCAACCATGCATGCAGGAGTGTGAACAGCTCAAACTACCTGAATGTCTCAAAGTTAGGGCCTGGTATTACCCCTCACTTGGAGGCTGAGACACTGAGACACCATCCAAAGTTCTGAACTGCAACTCATACTGAGAAGTTCAGTCAACAGAAAACCCGTGTGAAATAAAGAGCTAGGAATGCTGTTGAAAGAGATTAGAAGATGCTGTAGCACAACAATGAAGTAAATTTTATTGCAACATAATAAAACTTCTTTAAGCATAACCTGATATTGGGAAGGTACTGACAGTATTTGGTGTTACTTGTAAAGCCACCCAAGGAAATGGAAATTCAAGTCAAAGCAAGGAGGAGAGGGAGGAATGTCAGACACTGGGGGCTCAAACTTGCACTTGCTCTCCTCCCTCACCAGCACTGATCCTCTCCCCATACTTTCCACACAGCACTGAAACAGTGCAGCAGCTCACACAAGTTAGGCCAAGTTAGCAGAAGCCTGTGAATTTATAGCAACCACTTCTTTCAGTTGATGATATTTGACCACCCTTCTTGTTTATGAGAACAGAATGAGCTTTGGCAGGTTTTGCATGCTCAAGTAAACAGCTAAGTAAATGCTGCAAAGAACCTGATGATCATCAAGCAGTGCAAATGTGTCCAGGAGCATCCTGAACAAGCAGAGCCCTGACAGCCAAGGGCAACAAGTCAGAAAGGGCAAGTTAAATGGACCAGGCACCAAGGAGATATTCTCTGCCCATTCCCAAAACCTATGAAACGAGGGACCACCCAATGGATCCCAGAGGGGAGAAGTCACAGTGCACTCAGCTGAACCCACAGATCCTCCCCTGAATCACTTCACCTCTCCGTGTATATTATGAAATTTGTGAACTGCATCAACACAAATCACAGGGGTTTGGTATCCAAATCCATTTATTATCTCCACACTGTCAACAGGTCTTAAACTTTGACAAACAGCAATCCATTTCCCCAGCTATCCGGAGATAAATGCCAGTGCATCACCAAATGCTTGCCATGTCCCCCTGTCAATCCCACCAGCAGCTGTGTGAACTAATGTTTATTCCCCATGCCACCTGGCATTTTGCAGTTCACCTAAAATCATTCAGTTATCAGTTCCTAAAGTAAAATTAATTAAGCACTCCTGCTGTCACTCTGTCCTTTCTGCAATTAGAAGAGCTAAATACCTGGTGCAGCACTAAAAAAAAAAAAAAAAACCAACCAAAAACCAAACCAAAATAATTTTATTACAAAGTCAGCAATTGATGTTAAAGTGAATCTTAGTTTGAGCTCTCAAGATTTAAAAAAAATGACGGAAAAAAAAAAAAAACCACGGAACTTCCGAACTTCTTGCAGTCTCATGTGTCTTCTGCCTAATTAATGTAATCAAGGTGAAGGAAGTGACATCAACCCAACAGATTATGCTTTATGGAAGAAAAGAAAATATTTCCTAGTTTTACAGATAACTATAGTCAAAAAAATAGCAGGAAAACTATATTCCTATTCTTTTTCTCATAATAAATTGATTTCTATTATATTTGACCACCACACTCAATGACTATATGTAATATTTCTTGTTCTATTATAATTGCTCTAAAATATATTTCTTGTTCTATTCTAATTGCCCTAAAATAGTTGTAACTACTCTAATTTTCAAGTGCAATTTGAAAATCTGCATCAGGAACTTGTGCTGTAAAGTTGCACTGTTAAAGTGTACTTCATTAACCACTCCATATTGCAGTTCCTTTCAGCATCCTATCAACAGCTTGAAATCAAGTAGATGTCTGGGCCACAAATATTTTCCTTTTTTTAAAAAAAGAAAAAAAAAAAAAAAAAAAGCCATACACAGCTGATTTTGCCCCATTCTATTTACCCAGTTCAAGATCAATGCAAAAGATGCTGCCTTTGCTGGAATACAGCAAGCAAACATTAACAATTCACCACATATGAATCATCACAGAAGGACACACAAGCACTCCCTCTGAACACTAGAAATCAAACAACAGCAGGCAAAGAATGATTAAACTGCAAATATCCTCCATGGGTCTACTTAAATGTATTGTATGATGTGCTGTAAGCAGCTGGAATAAAAGCTAGTAGCCTTCTCCATGAACCCTTCTCTCACATTCCCTCTATGCATTTTAATATGGAAGAAAGCCTCAGGATTCTCCACCCCACTTCCACTTTTGCCACTGCCACTGATTCAGCATCTGACTCTGAATTTGAACATACCAGGCTGGCTTTTGCTCCAAAGAGATGCTTCTCCTGGTGGGGTTTCCTGGGCAGACACTAACATGTCTTTGCTGTGATATATTACTAGTGTTTGACTAGCAACTAAAAAAGATCAATGCATTTTAGAAGGAAAACAAAGTTTTTATGTGGGTCAGAGAAGACATTTGCTTATAAAAATAAAATGCTGCCTCCCATAGTATTTCTAATTTAGACAGTTGCATGTCCCAGTTATATGTCTTCCTCTGACAGCAGGTCATTGTCACCTCAGAACTGTGAAACAGGACAGAATCTGGAAAATTATTTTAGATAACACGTACACCTGTTATCTCTACAGCTTTCAAAAGTGAAAGAAAAGCACCAAGACTCAGACAAAAAAAAAATAAAATAAAAAAAAATTAAAACCAAATGGCATAAATCTGCTAACATAGCTTAACAAGATTGTAATAAACTCATTTTTTGTTATTACTATCACAAACCTAGTAAAATAAAATCTTTTACAGGAATTGTTCAGCTGTTGTTCCCTCCTGATTAGGCTAGTAAAAGCCTCATCCTGCCTAATAAAAACAGGAATCACATTTTCTGAAGGAATTGTAGAAATAATAATACTAAAAAAGGTAGATTTATGTTAGACATTAGGAAGAAGTTCTTCACTGAGGGTGGTGAGACACTGGCAGGGGTTGCCCAGGGAAGCTGTGGATGTGTGGATGTCTCATCCCTGGATGTGCTCAAAGGCCAGGCTGGATGAGGCTTGGAGCAACCAGGGCTGGTGGGAGGAACTGGATGAGCTTTAAGATCCCTTTCAACCCAAACCATTCTGTGATTCACTGCATAAAGAAAACACTCCTTTTATGCAGTCAAATTAAATAGATATTGGTGTTAAATGGAACAGACTAAAATTTTATCCAAAATGAAGTGCTACATTGATTTCTTCTTTCACTTTGATATTTGACATATAAAGCTCTTGGCTAAATATTTAAACACTAAGTAAATTACACATTTCTAAATGTATATTCCAGTATCCTCTCTCATTTTCAAGTATTTCTCTACCATCAAGGTTTTAAGCAAGCAGGCATGAAACATTGTTTCACTTGTATACATCCCTATCTCCAAATCCTGCATTTGCCATCTTCAAGATCTGTTGGTAATTTTTTAAGTGTAATGTGGTACATTCTACTTATACAGTGAAATACATAACTAAGAAAGTTTCTTTAATGTTAAGTAAGAGGATTCTATGCTGATAATTTAGAGTTTAAAAAATATTGCTAACCAGCTGGTAGCTACAGTTTTATTAAGCCAGAAGAACTCAAAGGGATGCTTTCACAGGCATTAGATCCAAAATATAACTTAACAAGGGAAAAAGGATCATACTAAAAATAACTAGGAAATACTCTGCTTTTATAGATTTCATTAATTTCTGTAACCAATAAACAGTGCCCTGTGAAGCTGACGGGTAATCACAGCTTTGATAGCTGATGAATACAAATCACAACTTTTATCCTTATTTATAAAATGTTGAGAAAGTAGTCTTCCATAAAGAAGCATCTAAAATTGTGGCTTTGTGGTGGACAGTACCGAATAAATCTAACCATTTGCCTGTCGTCTGAAACAAGAACACCTTTCAACCTAATCATATGCAGACAAATATTTTTGCTACATCAGTGACAAGAACAGAAGCTATTTCAACCTTTAGCTCAGAATTACTTATGATTTTAACCAGACCCACCAGAGGACAGTCACTATTCCAGCATGGAAGAGGACTTGGCACGCCACCCAGTCCCAGGGAAGACATTTCATCTTCCCACATGACAATCTTTCTGCCTAATGATCACTCCAAGAGCATCCCAAGAGTTTCAGTACACTGTGATGCTGAAGCTTTTCTTTCACATTAATTTAACTCTCTGAAAAACAGGCAGTAACTGAGACATTTGATGACTTGGTACTAAGACAGCCAAAACGATGAGGTTCCCTCCACCTAATTGGGTTAGATCAACCTCTTAGGTAATTGCCATCATTGAAGGATGTATTTATTGTTTTGTCTTTTGTGTACCACTTACAACCTTGCTCTTCCCCTCTGATAAAGTTGTGGCTTTTGAAAACCCAGAAAATAAATATATACTACTTATTAATGAAACTTGCAATGACAGAAAGAGGAGGCAACAAACCAGGAAGACTGGAAAGCAGCAGGACTGCAAGACAGGAAAACCACAATTTGTTTGAAATAGAGATCAGTGTCACAAGTAATGAATGCTGAAAGATCCTAAGTTCACTGTAAACTTTGCTATGTATGAATTTGTGACTTCTGGCTCAGCAAAACATGTCAACTGTTGTAGGAAGCTGGGAAATATCACTATTTAGTTTATATTTTGTCTATGTACATAAAAAGACTGACATTTAATATCCATAAACCCATTTAGTCTGTTGCCTAAGCATCTGCTCTCAGTTGCCTGCTTAAGACAAAACACCAGGGTCAACCAGCCTGAAGACAGCCCTCTATGGTTGTTATTTCCTTCTAACAGATCTACCTTGAAAAAAGCTTTTTTGGGGCCAAGTATCTCAAAGGGTGTTGAAAACACCCAGGTGCTCAGTGAATACATGTGCAATGATTAATTGCCTTCAAGAGGCAAAAGATAAATTACTTCCACATTCCAGGATTAGTCTTAGGGGACCTACCAGAGTACTAAATTAAGCAACCTGTACTCTAGCACACTAAAAATAGTCCTGAAAGACACAGCTACCAGTCTCTCACCTTCACCAACAGAGTCAGGTTTCACTATTCACCTCAGCACATTAGAAGCATATACGTGTACAAAATCCACAGTATATTCTAAATTTAACCAATGTAACCTATGCACTCCTTACCTTTATATTACCAACCTAAGGAAAATTTGGCTGAAATGATTCATTAAAGCAAGAGTGTTCTTAGCACTAATGACCCAAATGTCTTAAATGAAAGAACAAAAGGAAAAACCTCAACACTTATTCCACCATGTGTAATACTGTTCAGAATATACAATTAGCAGATAGTTCCCCACTGATTTACAAAGTGGAGTAAATGTGGAGTAACACAAAGTGGAGTAACTGATTTTACCATGTGGAGTTTTTGCTTCTAGAAAGTCTTGAAGCCACATATTTTCTATTCTCTTGCCTCTTGACACAGTGAGGAATAATTAGGTTCTCACCTTGCACAACAGAAAATACCTTGAAGAATGAGGTTTCAGAGAAGTCTTCATTTCCCACAATTGCATGAGACACAACAGAATATGCAAAATTGTAATTTCAACTTTATATCCTTTAGACATCATTAACAAGTAATTCAGTGACTCAACAAAATTATCAGCTTGTTATCTGTGTTAACGTCTGTGTACCTAGTATTTTCAATTTCTCAATTCAGAAACTTAATAGCACTTTTAATACTTTCGATGGCTTCTTACTGGATCTTTCTGCAAAGAACATTTTTTCATTTAGATAAAAGTTCTATCTTTATGAATATTTGGCAGAAACTCATACAATGGCAGACATTCTCTTCAAAGCATCTCCTAACAGCATTAAAGTGGAAAAAATTACCAATCAAGAAGAAGTTGCCATGTCAAAAGGAGATTAAGATTTTCAGAAAAAACAGAAGAAAAATCAATTTGCACATAAAACTAAGAGGTAAGGGGAGGGATGAACTTTTTATTTTAATGTATTTTTGCAGGTCAGCACAATAAGTAGCTGCAACTAGGCCACAAATCACATCCTCTTTTTTCGGTTTACACTTCACAGAAAAAAACCACCACACTGTATTTCATGTAAGAGAAATTTGAGAGTACATACATTTAGGAAACAACACAGCATGCACTATGGTTCTACTGAAAGATGGAGCCTGGGCTGTGTTGGACCAGATGATCCCTGAGGTCCCTTCCAACCTGGCATTCTATGAACAGCTCTTTAATACAGACTTAAAGACTTATTTTACAAGTAAGGCCATAAATTTTGCTTATAACTACACCTTTGTTTACAGAGGGTTTTCATTTCTTTAAACAAATACACTGTTATTCCTGGAACTCTGCTGGAAGCTTTCAGGATATTAAAATACAGGTGCATAGTCTACTTAATAGTCAGACACAAGACTTCCTGGTAAATCTGCTTTCCATCTTTGCCTCCAGACCTTACTTTTTTCTTCCCTTCCCCTTGGGTCACAAATTCACAACCACTGAAAGGCTTTACTACTGCTGAAGGACCTGTATGACAACACACAGCTTTCTAGCAGTAGTAGACATGGAGTTTCCTTTACCAGTATTGAGAGTGTTCAAAGGGAATACAGCTGCAGCTACCAATAACACATCAGAAAGCAAAGTACAAAGCAAACTACCCTGCATGGAATTCTAGAATACAGACCTACAAGAGACAAGTGATTGACCTCCCACCTTAATATCAAGTGTATTTTACATACATCTGAAAATATAAATTCTTATATGTGAAAAATAAGCCACACTTCAGGGAAATTTCCACAGGAGATAACAAAAAATTGCTGTAAAAAACATGGAATGGGCTATGTAGTCTAGCTAGCTTCACATTACATAGATGCTTCAAGTATCTAACTTATACTCCCCTGCAAAAAAAAGATGAAGTTGAAAAATCAAAGAGGAATATACTTTGCAGGTTACTTTTTGACAATAGAAAAAAAACATTGTTTTTATTCTCTTCTTTTTACGTCTTAATACAGAATGTGTTTGATTCCAGGAATACAGATTTTTGTTTAAAATAAACAAAAAACCCCAACTTTTTTCAGTTGAACAGATTTTTTTTTCACCTCAACTTCTGGATTTCTTTCTTGTTAAATTCATAGAAAAAAAAAAAGTCTCTGTAAGAGCATTATAGATCAAGACTACTTCATGAATGTATTCATATTTCATGCTAATTAGACTTTTTACACAATCCCTTCCCCTGGTGTGCCCAGCACATGCATCTCTGTCCTCAACTGCTCATTAAATGTGCTATAGTTTATTTGAGCACTGCATCACTGAGACTGAAATAGACATTTCAGAATACAAAACTGCCTTTCCCCCCATGCTGTATTTTATATAGCTGCTACAAAATACAAAACAAAAAACAACACAACAACAAACCTCTATTTCCCTTAGAGAAACAAGACATATAGTAGGTATAGAATGTACTACCCACTAAAGGAGTTATCACATAGTAGGCTGGAATTCACAACTTATTGAATATACCTACATGGGTAACATACAGTTGTCTGTGCTTGACAAGTAGTGATCCTTACTCTACTCTTACTTTCTAATGGGGACCTTTGAGACACCAAACATAGGAAGAAAACAATGTGTGCCTCTGAGAGTTCACCCTCCTTTGCCTTTTCTTTATAGTTGGAATTGACTCTTCTACCTTTCCCCTTTCAAGATTTTAATATTTAAATTCTGAGAACTTGGGTCGAACAAATCAATACCTGAATGCAGTAAGCTACCATCTAAAATTAATGAAGTTATAACTAAGACAGCTCAGTCCCAACAATTGTTAAAAACATGAGACCTTTTAAGACCATACGTGACTATTCTCACTCCAGTATTTTTTCTTTCAAGACTTTAACAACACTCACTGCTGCACCCTAACCAAACACCAACCAAGCCTTCTGAACATCAGTGCTTATCATTTCCAAAATCAGGATTTTATGAAATACAGATGTTCATAAAGTAATTACACATTTTGAATTATCAAGCAGCTCCCAAAGTTTACAGAAGGAGTATCAACAAATTCCTAAAATCACCGAAGCAGCAAAACTGTCAAATTTTAGCAGAAAAACTATCATCCTTTAACTTACTGAAAGGTAAGTGTGCAAAAACACTATTTGAAATTAATTAGGAAGAACTGTTGGTAAATTTTAGTTCTTGATAACTGGAAACTTTGTTTGTTCCTCTTCTCAGTTTAGTCCTTTGCACTATGATGAATTCAATGGGTACCAGTGCTCCTGACACACACCCTTCCCCAGAAGCAGGTGCCATCAAACCACTACCACTTGCACAGAGGTTTCCTCATCAGAAAAACTGACACAGGAACATACACACAGTAAGTCTTGGGAGGCCTCATTTGTGATTGTTCTGAATAGTCCAGCTACAGCAAAACTCCCTGCATCATTCCTAGGGTCAACATAGAAGCCCTGCTTCTTTGTGTAACTACTGAAAGTTTATAAATAAAGTATAACTACTAAGGAGTCAACTTCTGCAGTTAAGCTTTAGTACAAGATACAAAACTGAACACAGAGAACACCTGTGGCCTTTTTTCCACCACTTCTTTTTACTCTTGATATTTCAAATTCAACAAGACTGGATATCTTTCTGGTACAAATTGCCCCTGACACTTCTGTGCAGAGAAGTTTTTATTTTATCGGTCACAAATACAATTTTTTTTTCTTTAATCACAAGGAATATTCTTATGTATTGAATGTGATTGGGTTTAAATTAATTTTAGAATTGAAAAATGCATGTATAAATATATAAAGAATACAAATACATACACATGTACATCTATGCTAAGTGGTAATCATTTCAGGCATCAGTTTGTTTAAACAATGTAAAGCTTTATCTACCTCTGAGCCTGACAGTTTACCTGCTGGATAAATCCAGTTGAGAAGGAACAGAAAAGATGAAAAATGGCAAATTAATAACTCACTCCTTAGTTTGCTTGACTTCTATGTAAAAGTGAGATAGGAAGACTGATTACCCTCAGCATTCAATCTAACTAAACGGAATTCCTGTAAGACACAGAAACATTTGGTTACTCTGCACTGTGAAGCAGTATCTTTCTTCAGTTTGGATTCCTGCTCTTCTGAAAAGGAGCTAGCACGGAGGGGAAGGAAACAAATACAGACATGCTGAACTAATCAGAAGACTAAGGGAGCCACCTGCAGTTTGCAATCCAGAAACAACCGCGTTACAAGTTTGTGGATTTCTTTTTATTACACCCAATCAATGCACACAGTTGAGCCAATATATCTGTGCTTAGTAACAGAGATGCTTGGATTAAACTAAAGCTTATGTTCTCACACAGTGTTACAGAAACTCTGGACAAAAAAGAACCAATTCAAACCCTGTAAAAGGCCATATTCTCTGGGAAATATGATCTGGGCTTCTTAGCATACCCAAATTCCCATCAATTGTTTTAAAATACTAATCCCTTTTCTTGATAGTTACCCAATGTAAACTAAGGCAGTTTTCCTTCAAGGATAAATGTGTACCAACCTACTTCTTTGGCTGCTGCTTCCCTCTTTCCTAAGAAATAGCTGAAAAGTAATATAAACAAAACCTTTATCCCGACTCAAAATATTCCAAGCAAAAAGGGCCAGCATCAACATAATTGGAATAATGAGAATTGTTGTATTTTTGTTATACCTAACACTGCAATAAAGTAGGAATAATTACTCAAGTATCCACAAGAGTTATATATTTTTTATTCTTTAAAACAGAGTCTAACACCTGCATGCATCTGTCACTTCTGTACAGAAACAGTGTGGCACCTTTATCTAATCTTAGAGCCTCTCCCATCACTATTTCCAATAAATTTTAAAAGAACATTTAGCTTAAAATGCTTATAAAAAACTCGATTGGATAAGCACTTTTGTCTTCTTAAATATCCATGCAAGTAGTTTCCTGAACAGTTTGTACTCTAGCCTTTATACTTTAAAAAGGAACTATCACCTTCAAATAAGTGTTGTTAATAAAGCTGACAAAGCTGCTGTTGATGCCATCACTGTAGTTCATCTTATTTAAACAACACCTTTTTCTTAACTACATCATGTCACATGTTGTGTCTTCCTCAGAAGTAACAGTCTCCCTGGACTGTTCCTCATTTTTTTTTATTTTTTATTCTTAATTTTCCCAACAAGTTTTTCATACTACATTCAGTTTCCCATTTCAGCTCTCTTCCCTTCAACCAACAAACCAAGTTTAAATACTAGAATATTGACACCAACCTAAAAAATGAACAAATCAAAACTAAGTTTTAGTTAATCCTAGCAACATTTTACTAATTTTTCATTATTACTAATATTTTATAACTGACATACAGATGAGTCTTAAATGTTGTCCACAGAGGAAAATATCAGTTAGGACTATACAGCCACCTGTTTTCATATTGGAATTACTAAAACAAGACTGTATTCAACTAAGATATTTAATATATTTTGTTATGTATATTATTACATTATACACATATATATATTTCGTTAATGCTTTGTTCTGTTGTAGTTATCATGTCAGTTTATATTTTATCTTGTCCTTTTCTCATAACTCCCATAATGTGAAAAATACAACTTGGCAATTAAAACTTCAGTTTTGAAAACACATCAAAATGCTTGTTGACTTTTATTTTTAAAGTCTAATCATAAAGAAACAACATAACTCTGATCAAGAAGTTTTCCCTTGAGGCAAGTTGGATGGATAATTAATTCAGTACGGGAACAATCCCAGTAGTTACAGACTATTATGTACTAATTACTACCTTTACAGATCTACTGTACACATAATTAATTTCTTCAGAGCACACTATCATTCTTGACTGGCAAAATACACAACCTAAATTACAAGAGTCAGAAATTAACATGATCCTTTAGGGAGAAGGCATTAACTTGCTTTGTAGCATATTGCAATTAGACTATCAATCAAAGAGTGAAAAGTGATTTTGATAGCAGCAGGCCAGATACACCAAGTATTGTCACATTATTATCAAGTTACCTGAGGCCCCAAGCATATGATGAATCATCACCTATCTAAGGAGCCATAACATTTACTATTGCCTTTACTATTACCTGACAGAAGACACTTCATCATACAATTACATGTGTATTTTATGTTCTCAAAATTAAACACAGCTATAGGGACTTTCTGAGATCATATTCCACAAAGAACCAAACATCATGTTGTTGCTGATGGTGGTTATTCCATTATCTGGCAGCCAAAAAAACTTCATGTTATGTCAGTTAAGGGACAAAGACTAGAATGAAGTGTTTAAAATGTTAGTGAGGTTGGCAAGGCCCTAATTAATTTTAAATCTTTCAAGTTTAGGCAGGCAATATTATGTAGTGCAGCTAGAATATTCTTTTTCTAAATTTTGGCTGTTTGGCTTTTTAAAGCCACTCTACAGAAACACAAGCACACCTCTGCCTGACCTTTGTAAAAAGCAGTGGCCCGAGCCCCCAGAAATGTATAACCAGTGTGGATGAGTATGTTAAGCATAAATTCATGTTGAACCTCATTGGAGTATTTCCCTCACTAGAAAGCTAGTATTATGTATTTCATTAAAAATACAAATAATAAAATAAATATAAAATATACATAATTATATATATTTTATTAATTATATATAATTTGTAAAATATATTAAAATAAAATAAAAATACTAATTTTGTAGAATTTTGATAGCAGGATGACTTAAAAGACCTAACATGAATGCACTCTTAGTTGGCAGTGCACCTCGTTGGTACACTGTGCACTAACAGCAGTGAATGACTTCAGATGATACAGTAGTCTCACAAGGACAAGCTGCATTTATCTGATCACTTGAATCTCCTCTCTTCATTTATTAGGATATATTGAAGGGTTAATACTATGTAATCCAGCTAAGCAGGACTGTTCATCAAATTTCTTTCATATTTTAATCATACTCCATAAACTGGAGTGTGATTTTCTTTTGTAATGAAGAAAACATTTGTGATCACATTCAAGTGACCACACAACATCTAAAGGTAAGAAAATCTCACTATATAAAGGTTATCCTGATTGTAAAAAGAAAAAGAAAAACCAGCAAAAAAACCACAACCGAGAAAAAGCAAAACAACAACAAAAAAATTAAAAACAAAGCAAACAAACAAACAAAAAACCCCACAAACCAAAATTTGTCTGAAGAGACTGCTGCTTGCAGGTAAGATTTAACTGGTTTAGAAGTAAGAAGATAAGATAGAGCTAATAATACCCTCAATTGAATTTCTTCCTCTTGCTATTTAAATATCAAAACACAAATCAATCCATGTTAAGACTACTTTGCAAATCAAATACTACTGAGCCTGAAACGTTCAGGTCCTGAAAGTCAGGACTCACACTTAAAAAAGATGATGCATGTTTTCACCAGCAAAATCACTGCTGCCACTACTAAGCAATGCATGACACGCACAAAAAATAATTCTGGATGGTATCAGATCCTCCTTTAGAATTAACCAGGTCAAAAGAAAGCAAGGAACTGACTGGAAGCTGATACCATCTTTACTCAATGTGCCCCTGCAGCTACACAAGGAAACATACAGAGCATCTGTGTGTTCCATTGCCACCCACCATGCAGTAACTGTCCCACATCTCAACGGTGTCCAACTCATTTACAGCCACCAGAATTGCCCATTTGTTTTCAAGTGTCTGATCTGGAATACCATTTACTTGACAAAATGGTCTGTGAGACTATAATCATTGTGTCCATTGTTTTCCATCTACAAGCACAATTCCAAGCTCAAAACACTCATCTAAGATCTTGAATGCAAATTTAAAGCCCCAGAAGCCATTTGTCAGAGACCCCTAAAATACCTTCGGATCAACTGTTTCTCTAGAAGAAAAGTTGAGAAAATCCTTCCAGACTGTGCTGAGACAGGGATAATTAGATCTCAGTTAACTTAATTCAAATCCCAAGATCTCAAAATCTTGAAGTCTGAGAAAGAATATTTCTTAATGTTTCTATTGCCCCCTGCACAACAGGTATTTTCATAGCTGTGCTCAGAAACACACAGCAGCTGATTACTGATTTGAACCTAACTACTGCCTACCTGGAAAACAGAACCCTTGCTGCAAGGCAGCACACAGTTTAGTGACAATAAACATTATGTTATCCTTGCATCTTAAAACAAAACTATGCTAAATGAGGAAAAAGCCCGAAATTTCATTATCATTGTGCTAGAAAATCGTTAACAGAATTCAGAGGTTTAATCGAATTTGAGTGCTGCAGCCTATATGGAATTACAAATTTTTAATAAGTGTGGATGCTATTATTCGTTTTACTTCAGCTACTATTCCCACTGGCATTCTGAAATGCCATGAAATACAAGATAGTAAACACTACTTCCTCACAATTCCTTTTGGCAACTGTCAGTTTTCTTCCACTTCTCCATTTATTTGTTTTAGATACTCACTGTGCTCAAGAGAATACAAAATGCATTTTTTTCTTGTCTTTCTATCATTCTGCCATAATATATTAGGAGACCACATCAAGAAATGGGATTAAAGCAGAAGTTTGATCACAGATTATGCTTGAAGTATTTTGGAGATTAATGAGCTGCGAGTGCCTGTTGAGGTGAGGAAGACAGGTGAACATCATATAATGTTTCCTTTTGCAGGCAGCAACTGCAGGAAAAAGCTGCTTGCAGAATGCAACTGCTTGAGTCCATGCTGCAACCAACAGCTCTGAGACTTTTCGTGACTTCTGGTAGGTTTTCAAGTTTTTCTTAAAATTTGAGCTCAAAGACTGCTAATTTTTCCACCCAAATAAGATTTAAATACCCTGGGTAATAAATATTATTTTTAACAGTCTTCCCATCCTTTGTTATAGAATGTCATTTTCTACCACCCTTTACTAAGAATGTAAGGAAGAACAGGAAAAATATCTGCAAGACTGTCACTACAGTAATAAGCTTTTTACAGAATAGTTTTAGAACTGTGCAACTATGTCAACAGGAATTACCTGATGAAACCTACTGCTTTGTTAAAATTTCAAGAGGGTTTTTTCACCATTTTCAATGATAAAACTTTTCAGGAATTCAGACACAATTTTCTCAGATTCCTGATCAAAGAATTCAGCTCATGGCAGAAGCTTGTCATTTTCATTAAGAAGGGTCTCATTCCATTTTAAGTGTTACCTGCTGCTAGGTTATCTTTTCCTTTAAGATTTTCCTGTCTTATTGTTCCCAGTAAAACCAATGACTAACTCCACATCATTTTAACCTCACTGCAATGCTGGGAGCCAAGAATCTATCTGTATGGAAAAAGAGTGTTAAATTACCACAGATGAAGCTTTTATATTACTGAATCTAATATCTGAACATTCAGAGCAGAAAGTGGGAAGCATTGTAAAAGCAGAATACTAATGGCTCAGATTCAGGGATTACTGAAAAGGGCAAGAGCTCCGAGGGATAGACCTGTTTATTTATCTAATGAAAAACTCAGCTATGACTAAGTCTGTGAAGAGCACAGAGTTCATCAGAGTTATGGTGCTCTGAGAGACCTTCCTTAATCTGAGTTAACTTTTCAAGCACTGTATTAGTATAAACTGCAGTTCTTAATCCTTCAATTCAGAAAACAGCCAGAAGAACGCAGTAATACAATAATTAGGGAACTGATAGACAGGAAAACATTCTAGTGGTTTGAATTAAAACAGAAGACTCCCTATGGTCAAAACGGAAAGCACCACACTGTTATTTCTGAAAAAAAAAAAAAAAAAAAAAAAAAAAAAAATAGCCCCCAAATGCTTACAGTCAGTACACATTTCTAAGTGCAAAGTGTGTGCTTGTTTATTCAGATTTGGCCTAAGAACACTTGATACATCTGACTCCACCCACTTTCAAGAACTGCACATCCCTAAAGTATATCATGTTCTAACAAGTCGTTAAATGACAAAAGATTTGTAGCTAGATCAGGAATTCATTCAGCATCTACCATTTCTTGGAGTCTAATTTGTTTGCCTTCCTCATTAGGCTCTGAGTAAGTTATTATTGAACTAAAGTTCCAATTGTACTTGCTCCTTTGCAGTGCCTGAAACAAATTACTAGTAAATGGCCACATATGAAATACTGATCAATTGACCATTAAGCAGGGATATTAATGAAAAGAATTGAAGAGGCTGTATGGAGCTTCAGAAATACTCAAAGACCATCTAATAGCCATGAAGAGTTGAGGATGGTATTAAAGTATCACAATCATAACCAATATTCAGTTGTTAGTAACTGCATTCTCAACTCAAGATAGGATGATAATAATTTTATCTACTACAGAAGGAACTGTTTGAGAAATAATTTTTTCCAGCTAAAGGCAAGAGCAGAAGAGCAATTTACACAACATCTTGGTCAGCTTCACCTAAACAAAGCAAACTCCAATGTAGTTTTTATTCTCACAGTATTTCTCTCTAGTTGTCAAACAGACCCATTTCACACTGTGTTCCAACAAAAACCAGTAGACTACCTGACACTTTCCCATGCTATTATGCAAACAGTTTAAAAGAATGTGCACTCACACACACAGTCCTTGGAAAACTCACTTTTGTCATTCACTAATGACAGTAAAAATGCAGTTTAACTGTACACAGCCTTTGGGGAGAGAAGACTCCTAGATTCCACAACACACATTTAAATACTAATGAAAGAAGCCTATTTAAAGAATTCTTTTTTTAATTAAGGAAAAGATGCATAAAGTATGGAGGAAAAAAAAAAAAAAAAAAAAAACAGAGTCATGACACTCAGGACAGAGTTGTGATTTTGTGATTCAACTGCATATTGTAATTGCTATTTTTAAGTCTTAAGTCTTACTTGTAGAGGTTTTTGCTTTAGCAATGATACAAGTAAATTTGCTACCCATCAAAACCTCCACATGTGGAATATCTGAAAGAACCTGACAACTTACAGTTCCTGTAACTAGGAATATTAATGTAGATGACCATAATTTTAGGATTATAATTTCAATTCAATTATAACAATGTGAAAACATTCACATCTGTCAGCAACATATGCTGCTTTTTCAGGAGCTATTATTACAAAAGGTTCCTCCTCCCCATGCTGTAAAGTGAGGGAGGAGCAATTCTTGGAATCGACTGTTATGCTTAATAAAAACACACATTTTATATTATCTTCCTGCTATAAAACCATTATGTGAATTCCATGGTACAGCAAAAAGCATAAAAGAGACTGTAATTGCACATTTTTAAACTTAATAAAAGCATAATACAAAGTAAAAGAGTAATGTACCTTTCATTTGTGTTCCAAAGGTAAGCGCCAGTTTTGCAAAGAGTTCTGGGTCTTCAAATTTATCTTCTTCGGCTTTTACCCAAAAGCTGTTTTCTCCTATCTCTTGAGGCTCAATCTGAAACAGAAATGGCATTTCCAAAGTTAGTAATTAGTATTTCAATAGCCAAGTTAAAGCAAATACTACTAGACTTTTGTGATCATTGGATTAAGTTTAGGTGAGTTCCAGTTAGTATATCCTCTTGAAGATGCTTCCTAAACAAAACACAATCAGATGTCCTGCCCTTGGTCTACACAACGACTTTAATTTTAGTTCTTCCTTTTAAAAAAGAATCCAAGCAGGCTTGAGAACCTATTAGCATGTGGGTTTGGAAGTGTTCTGGCTTTTCTTTTTATTACTTTCTAGAGAGCTCCTCAACTTCACTCTTCACCGCTGATACGCATCCCTGCAACTTAAGAACTGTAGAAGGAATGGCCTGTCAGGCTGCAAGAGCACAGAAAAACTTATTTGCAAATGATACATCAATGTGTACCTCTTAGTGGCTCTGTGTACCTTTTAGTGGCTCCATAATAGAACTTTTTTCTACAGTTCCCATTTGTAATTCCAAATGTAAACACAGACTCAATTACAGTACCTTACTTGATACTGGCTCTACTGTAAGAAGGAAGTAGTTTGAAATATGGAAGCTGAAAGCCAATTTTACTTTCCACATATGATTCAGAGCAGCTATTTTGTTTTCAAAACGCATTCTTCTTTCATTTTTTTCAATTTTATCAATTCTATGCAAGTTGTTTTAAATGTCAATTTTCCAGGACTATTTAACTTCCACATAATACACAGGAGATGTATCAATATGCTTTGAGTCCCACAAGGGCTTCAGTACAACACATTGATCTTAACTTTCTACTATATGACAAACTTGAAAATGTGTTGCTGCTTTACCACCAGCTGTAGGTAAGGCATTTTTTAAACTACTTTCTTCCAGCACTAATGGTGACAACAGATACAACAAAACACACTAAATTAAACAGTACAGATTTTAGTCCCAAAGCCATGGCTCCTTGGAAGTGATGATCAGATAGACTCTTCTCTTTTTCAGTATGCAAGGAGATCTCTGGCACTGTTCCCAGAGCACTTAAGCAAAGTGTCCACCTGCAGTTCCTTTCCACTGTCCTACACAGTGTTCAGATGTACACTTTATGAATTATTTTTATAAACACACGAACAGAATTGATTACAATGAAATTGGATGCAATGACCAATATGTAATACAAACTAAAAAGCTTCTTTTTCTCTATGTTTATAGGATAGAAGCCTGTTTCACAATTATAAAGCCAGTGCAACTGACTCTACAATTAGATGTTACCTAAGAAGGACAAGTGAGTGCAGAAAGCATGAGGCTGAAGTTTCCAGCACTGCCATACTGCACTGTCACATCTTAACCCAAGATTTAATGCCTTTCTGTTGCTTTTAATTCTCCTCCCACAAGAAAGAAAGAAAATTATCACTTACCCTTATATGCAGGCTATTTTAAAATTTAGATTCAAATTTATTTGAACATTTATTAAAATAAATATATTAAAAACATGTTGGACTATTTGGAACCTTGTTCTACTTTAAAAATTTGAACGCTTGTTTTTAAACTATTACTGTTACAAACACTCAGGTTATTCTGGCACATATCTGGCAAAAATTCTGAAATACAGTATCAAAATGCTAAAAGTGAGTTTTAAACACTAATTAATCTGGTAAAAGAGACTCTAAATTTACAAGGTGGGCTTTTCCATACAGGTTTTATCTCAACTGTCTAGATTCCTCCTAAAGTTAGTGGGATTTATTATTCGTGGTACTGCTCTTATTTGGTACTCCAAAGAATGAGTCCTTTCACTATCCAACACTTGATAATCTTGTCAGACAGAAAATGTAAGCTTAGTTTTTCTTTAGAAAGACAATTAAAATCTCTTATTCCAAAATTTCAGAGGACAACCTGATTTCTCTTCTAACACTAAACTTCTGTCTTTGCTAGTTCTTGAAATACATTGCTTGAAGCAGTTATGGCAAATATTCAGAAACTGTACACAGCAACTTAACTTGAATCACCTGAAAAACCCTGTGGGGAAATAAAAACCTAGAATGCTTTCCAAACACAGTCTTGTTGCCCCAAGACCACCCTTCTTTACATATGCTCTTAAAACTGAAACTCCATTGTGTCTGACAGCAAGGATGAGCTGTGTAAGAACTGAATGGACTGATGAGCCTGTGTCCCAGCACTGCTGTGAGAACCATCTACAGAGGATGTATTGCTCTGCAGCAATGTGATTCACTTCAGAGGCTTCATATTAAAAAGATTCAGTATCTTCAGCCAGGAACATCTGGCATCTCACATGATCCAGCTCCATCCAGGACACTGTGGTAACACCCAACTTTACAGAAAGATGTGTATCTACATCCATATAAATTTCCCAACAGTTCTATCAGCTGTGAAACATCTTGAAAAAAACCTGCACTCTTTCAGAGTGAGATTTGAATTACATATTCAACAGTTGTTCAATGAAAAATTGCAACTTCAGTCAGCAATGACCATCTGCAGTCGCTTACTAAAATCAAGTTGTTGATGAAAGTAAACTAAGTTCTTGGTACAAACACACTATTGAGATAAATATGATTTTCTAGCAAAGTGTCAAGACAGCAGCTGGAAGTAAAAAGATTTAGCACCTTGGCAAAGAAGTAGCAGATATCCAGTCAAACTACACTGAATTCCAAGGTAGAGCTCAAACCAGATAGCATGTAACATATAAAATCCTCCTTTGATTTCTCTTGATGATTTGTTGATCTATGTATTTTTTCCTACAGCAAACCTTAATACATCTACCATGTTTTACACTGCTAAAAAAACGCCAACCAAAAACTGCTTTTAAGATGTAATGGTTGAGTCTTGTTCCAATCCAATCCAAGAAATTATTTCCTTCCCATGGAAGGCACAGGGGCTATACTGATCAAAATGAGATTTAAAAGCAACGTGTACACAAACATCCACTTGCAAAACTTATCAAAATGACCAATTACACACTGAGATGCAAGTCATAACCATTAACTGCCCTTACAGGTTAGTTTGCAAATCAGAGATTGTAGTTGCAGCTCAAGTAAATGTTTATATTTTAAGATCTTTTAAAAAACTGAATGTGATTAAGCAGAACGTAGTTAGGACTGTGCAGAAGCTCCATTCACTGGAAGTCAATGGTGCCCAAACACTTCACTTCAGCAGTCCCATAGCTCCTCCCAGTGGCCATAACACTACCCTAGCACTATACTAATTAGAAACACCTAATCAATATCTCTGAGATTAATAACCTACAAGTACCAATACAGCACATGTACCTTCCTGAACTTATAACTACATTAGATAACACAAACTTGGAAGCTTTCTACACGAAATAGCATGCTGTTACCTGTTTGAAAATTTCTTTAGAACTACTCCCAGCTGGCTGGGTATTTGCAACTTAACACAAAGCTTCAGCTCATGCTCTGGGTACCTAACAGGCTGAGGCTTCATCTTCTCATTTGCCTCATCAGAGATTTGCCCTCTGCTTTGATACTGACCTACAAAACAAGCAACTCTCTGAAGAACTATTAAATTCACTAAGTGTTCCCCCAGTGATTAAACTCCCCACTCCCCAGAGGAGTAGCAGGTGTCTTCTCAGACCTGCCCTCATGACAGAAAGAAAACTCACCATCTACTGCCACCTCCTGATGTCATTACAGAAATTCACTGAGCTTAGCACACATTCTCTGAAATACTCAGCCATGTGCCCACAGACTTGAAGAGAATTTTGTATTGCAGCTAAGTTAGATCCTAGGATATTCATCTGTCAAGCACCAAACAAATTTCTGCCAACAAGAGTCTCATTTAAAAACTCATTGTAGAATACAGTATCAACTACATTTGTAATGTAAAGGAAGGAGGAGGAACATTAGCTTCCTAACTCTAATATAGCCATGACTTCAACCCAAATTTAATATTAAACCACATACTGCTGAATAAAATTCAGCAATAATTTTAAACAAAACTGCATGCTAATATTCACTCCAGTAAACATTTCTTCAATGCTTGCAATAAAAATTATGTTTAGTAGCACTGTTGCCTTTAGAGCCTTCTGACAACTTTTGCAACTGTCTTAACAGGGCAAACATCTGCCTTTCTGAGTTAAAGTGTGTAGGAAAACACTGACAGGCAGGTAAAGCATCAAAAGTCAAACTTCCTTTCAACTTCAAGAACTTATCAGAAGAAAAAACAAAAGAAATGTGAACACAAAAAGTTTCATTTTGTAATTGATAACTTAATTTATGGAAAACTGCTGTATTTTTTCAGAGGACTGAATAAATCATTTACCTAAAGATATCTGCCCTTAAACAGAAATTTAATTTGTATTCTTAGTATTATACTACATATAGAGTTATTTGTTTTAATTAGGAGAAATTATTTTGCCAATGCCTTTCCACCCTTCTTTTTTTAAATTAATCAAGTTTGTGTCATGTAAGGCTTTTAAAATGAAACTAGATCAACTCAAATGAATTGCCCCCCCATAGAGGTTTCACTAATACTTCATTATTAGAAGAAATTTATAGAAGGCTGAACCAAAACAATCATTCACTGCTCTGTTGAGAAGGTACCAAAGCTAAAAACAGTCTCTCAAAGTCTGATCCACTTTCAACGTGCCCTCAAAAAAAGAAAAAAAAAAAACAATGAACCATTTAATTTATGGCTCCCACAGCTTGCTTAACCCAGAGAAGACAAAACTAAAATCAGAGTTCTTCTTTGCACTGTTTTCCTAGATTCCATGTACCTGATCATACCAAGTTTTGCTGCATTTTACACCTACAGTCTTTCAAAACCACACCAACTGAAACACAATGCATCAAGATAAAGAATGAATTCCTCAAACTTCATGACTACTATTAATCTAATATAATCCCTAGCACATGACTTCCTTCTTCCTCAAGTGCCACTTTATCTACGGGGATATAAACAAACTTTGTAATACCTTTGACCAGTTGATTCTTTTCATTGAGACTTCCAGGTTATACTTCTTCTTCTCCTTCATCCCATGTGGTAATGCTGGTGTCACCGGGAAGGGAGCAAAAGGAATCCCTCCAAGAGGTGGTGGCAAAGGAGGCCCACCAAAAGGTGGTGGTGGAGGTATTGCTCCACCAGGTAGTGGAGGTGGTGGAGGTGGTATTGCTCCACCAGGTAGAGGAGGAGGAGGTGGTATTGCTCCACCAGGTAGAGGAGGAGGAGGTGGTATTGCCCCACCAGGTAGAGGAGGAGGAGGTGGTATTGCCCCACCAGGTAGAGGAGGAGGTGGTGGTATTGCCCCACCAGGTAGAGGAGGAGGTGGTGGTATTGCCCCACCAGGTAGAGGAGGAGGTGGAGGAGGAGGAGGTGGTCCCACTCCACCAGGCAGCGGAGGCGGTGGAGGTATTGCTCCACCAGGGAGAGGAGGAGGTGGAGGAGGAGGAGGTGGTATTGCTCCACCAGGCAGTGGAGGTGGTGGAGGAGGAGGAGGTATTGCCCCACCAGGTAGAGGTGGTGGAGGAGGTATTGCTCCACCAGGTAGAGGAGGCGGTGGAGGCGGTGGTGCATTTTCATTTGCTAGGGCTGGATGTGCTGATCCTACTTCTGTCAGTTGACCTGTCAGACCTGGACCCTGAAATATAAAAGAAGGATTCTTTTTATTAGGGTAGAAGTAAGGTTTAATATGAAGTTGAACCAACTAGGATGTCTTGTAGTCAACTGTACCTCAAGAAAGAAATGCAACTATTCTATTCAAATAAGAAGCAGTAACAATAGATTATAACTAGTACCAAAAACTGACAAGTTAACTGAATAACCCAGCATTTTCATAAAAACAAATTGTTTCCACTTTGAATAAAATTTAATAGTAGCAGTTAACATTTAAGTGAACAGAGGAGCACTTTATTTGATACCAATGCACTAAACATCTATCCCACTTAGGATATCCTGGCAAGCTGGGGTATCAGAGATGGTACTAACCACACTGAATTAGGACAACACTAATTTTTCCTCAGAAATCACTGAAGCAGCTATTGCAGTGCAACAGGTTAGGACCACAGTTGATCATACCTATCCTGACATCTTGCTGGGGAGGGGAGGGAGAAGGTAACAACAAAATAATCATGCTCTCTTTTAAATCTGTCTGCAGCTGTTTCTGTGGCAATAGGAGGAAAGAAAAATTGCAATACCCATTCTAGTAAGCTCTAAAAGGAACAATTAAGAGAAATAGTAGCATGTAAAACCATCAGAGATGTTTCTCTATTGATAGCATGATTCCAGCCTAGTGCAAATTCCTCACAAATTTTTGTCAAGATTACCTGTTAAAAAGCAGCATCAGGAGCTATGCACAAATCACCACGAGTTCATACTGTATTTCCTCTAATTTTTAATATGTAATATAGACTTTTCTTTTAATCTGATTTGCATACTATTTCCCTATGCAATTATTTACTGTTTCTGGTCTGAAAGAAGCATGAGTTTATTAAAAAAAAGTCAAGCTGAGAAAAGCTTCCAAAATAAGTGCCACAGTATATTATATGGGGAACATAAGACCAGAGAAAAAAAAGGCACAGTTATTAGAAAGTTCACATGTATCACTTTCCACTCTACCATTATTGTGAATGAGCTGCAATATCTGGATGATCTGAAGTGTGTTATAATCAATATAACAGGACTAATAATTAATTAGACTAAAATCCATTTTTGGCTTTGCACAAGGCACGTGTTTCTTTGGCCCACAAACCACAACACAAGTTGTAATACAACAACTGGTGAACACATTAAAACAGACTGTCAAATTTCAGCGTCAGGTCCTCTTGTCAATACTTCTAACAAAGATTAAAATCAGCAAGAATGAATGAACAGAAGCATCTGTGTGTGAAAACAGACAAAGAAAGCACAGGACACCAGAGGTTACACCAATGATTTGTATGCAAAGGACACAATGAACATCAGTCTGTTAAATGCAGTGTAACATGCTTACAGTAAGATGAGATGGACAGTGATCTACACAGAGAACAGACAACTTGCCATCCTGAAAGCAGGATGATGGCAACCAGTTATAGCACATCACAGGCTGTTCTTCCTCTTACTAACCACAGGCATTAGGATATCCACGACAAAGGCAAAAGGGAACAGGCAGACATTGTCTAGCACTCAAGGAGCAGCAAAAAAGCAGGCTGAAGTGAAAAGATTAAACCATTGTATCTGTTAGTTCCTAAAGGTTTAAAAGACCTATTTAAAACCCAATTCATTGTCATTAAATGAAAGAAATACAAGAGAAGTTGTGAGAGCTCAGCAAGCAGCATTTTTTGTCCTCTCTGCTTCACTAGTGCTTCACTGGACAGATCACTTGGAGATGCAGTTTTGGAGCTTGTAAGCAAATTCATGAGGAAATAAATGCAAGCAGGATCAGCTTTGCCTCTATTAAGTATCACCTTCCACTTCCATAAGGTCTTGATTTTTCTGGTATGTTTACCCATGAGACTGGATAAAACTGGAGTAATAATCATTTTAGAAATGGCTACAGTCTGATATCCACAGTTTAACAAAAAAAAAAAATCAGTTGCATGCACATGCTGTAAGACAGGTTTACTATGACTGCATGCACAAGCTGAAATGTATGCATACTATGCATGCACAGCTATCATGATTTCCACCTTTGCAATCCAAGTATAAAGCCTTCCGAAACAAACACTTTCTGGAAAACATACAGAAAACAAACACTTTCTGCAAAACATACAGAAATAATACTGGTAGAGCATAAACAACAAGCACTGGGAGAAAGGAAAACTGAGGCTAAATTTCAAACCTTTTATAGGCTAAGGAATGTTTTTCCTTAATAAAGCAGATGTTGGCAGATCTTGAATATACTACTATTTGAAAAATATTACCTCCAGTAACTATCCTTAGTAATTTATGCTGGCTTAAAGACAAACCAATAAAACTATGTTTCAAACTTAAGACAATACACTCCTGCACAATTTACTTTCAATTATTTTTAAAAAAAAATTAAACTGTGATTGAGTTTTATTACCTGGGCTCGTAGCTGTTTGATTTCTGTTTCAAGTTCTTTGATTTTCTCTTCTCGTCTCTGTAGCTCCGTTTGTGCCTCTTGTCGAGCTGTGAACTCTTCATCAAACTGAAATGATTAACCAACACACAAGTGTTTGAACATTTATATACACACTAGATATTACACTTTCAGGAATTGATCGAAGACTATCTCAACTAGAGCCATAGATGCACATCTTTTTTTTTTTTTTTTAAAGTATCTTTCCAGTATGTGTTCTTCTAGTATCACATCATTTCTTCCATCAATAAGTCATGACACAGAACCACTCAGATCCAGCTCCTTAGTACAGCTACAAGTTCAATAGGTTCTGCAGTGCCAGCAGAATATTACAGACTTAAGCTTGGTACTTGAGATGTATACTCAAGTCTGAAGAGATGTGTGCTGCTTCAGTAGTATCAGCCATTAAAAAACATCTGAGAGGAGGTATCCAACTAAGTTGGTGATCCTTTTAGTCTTCATGTCCCCATTTAAAACCAAAGTCCAGTTTAAAACACAGTTGTGAGAAATTCACTGTGTATTTTCATCCTCCTGCTGTTTTCTAGAAAACTGGGGTAGGGTTCTTGGCATGGGTGTGCAGCAAGAGGACAAGGGGAAATGGTTTAAAGAGAGATTTAGGTTAGTCATTAGGAAAAAAATCTTTCCTGTGAGGATGGTGAAATGCTGGAACACATTGCCTAGGCAAGTTGTGGCTGCCCCCTCCCTGGAAGTGTTCTAGGACAGTTTTCATGAGGCCTCAAGTAACCTGATCTAGTGAGGGGTGTTCCTCCTCTGGCAGGGGAACTGGAACTAGATAAGCTTTAAGGTCCCTTCCAACCCTATGGCCATTCTATGATTTTAAGAGGTTATTACTATCTTTAAAAGCTTCTGTTATTCATTCTTCCACAGGACACAGCAACTTATCACTAGGAAGAATGTGCTGACTGCCACTAACAACATAAATTATAGAATTTTCAGGGTTGGAAGGGACCTTTAAGATGATCTAGTTCCAACTCCCTGCCATGGACAGGGACATCTCCCACAGATCAGTTTGCTCAGAGCCCTGTCCAGCCCAGCCTTAAAAATTCCCAGGGATGGGGATTCCACCACCTCCCTGGGCAACCTGTGCCAGTGTCTCACCACCCTCACAGTGAAGAACTTCTTCCTAATATCTAATCTAAATCTACCCTCCTCTAGTTTGAATCTATTCCCCCTAGTCTTATCACTACCTGATATCCTAAAAGGTCCCTCACCAGCCAACTTGCAGGCACAATTTTATTATGATAAATAATGCTGCCAGAGAAACATCACAAGAGTTTGCTTTCTATGAAGCTCAGACACTGTAACTCCTATTTGTAATAGAACACTGAAGAGAAAAGCTAAAGCCTTCATTCAGCTCTCCATTTGAAATTAGCAGTCATGATGTTCCAAGAACACAAACTGCCTTTTAGACTGCAAAAGGTATCTTAAACCAAAAATAAGATTTTTCACTGCTCTTGATACATAGTATATAGGTCATAGTATATGAGCTCCAGTACTATTGCAACTAATATAGAACATTCAGCATTTCATATCTTCAGACAGGATGTGATGAGATGAGATTAACAAGTTATCCATTAACCTAATGGAGAAAACAGGAATTTAAATAACTTCAGAAAACATGGTGTAGCAAGATACATTCTACACAGAACCACCAAAAATGATAAAGCAGCAGAAGCACCAACTTCTTTAGAAATATCAAAAAAAAAAATTTATTACAAGAAATATACTGAGCTGCAGTATTTCCCACAGATATCATTTTAAGTGCCTAACCTCTTCTGTATCTAGTAAAAAATGAGAAGTAACCATGACTGAAATAGGACTTGGTTACCAAGATCTTAATAAAAAAAAGAAAGAACTGGAACAGAAGAATGAAACTGTTAGCAAAACGGGCTCCAAAATGCACTGTAAGACAGATAATGTAAATGTAAATAATAAGGAAATAAATTTCTCTCATAGTGTAGTAGTTTATCATGGGATTATAAGGAAAGAAAGCTGTATTTTTATGTTAGCATCTCTATGACTGGAGTCAATGCTTTTCCAAACAGAGAACAACACCGCTTTTCATTTCTTCAGCTTCTAAACCAAAGCTGGATAAAGAATTATTAAAATCCTCTCCCCTCTTTTAACCATACATACTTTAGATATTTACCTATGAAAAAATATTTCAGGAATAAAAATAGCAGCAAGCAGAATTTTTTCCATCAGTAATCTACATCAGATGAATACAAGGGGAGATATTTACAGTTAAGGGCCCTCATATGCTTTTGAATTCACAGTAAGCTGGAATCAGAGTCTTACACAAACACAAAGCTATGCAATGTGAAAGAACATCCTGCCTATGAGATGAGCTATTTCCCACTTCCCACTAAGTTTCTGCTGTAAAAAAAAAAAAAAACAAACAAAAAAAAACAACCTACGGTGTTCTTGCCAGGGTTCTGTTCCATATGCTATGAAGCATGGTGATTTAGGACTTACCTTTCTGGAAAATTCTGCTGCTTTCTTTTCACTCTCTTCTACTTTAGCTTTGTCCACACATGCATCTAGAATTTAAATAAAATACCATACAGAAGTCAGGTAAGACATATCACACCTCTGAGGTGCCTTCCAACCATAACTACCATGTGATCCCATGACACTAACTGACAGACAAGAAAATAAAATTATTTGCTAGGTTGATCTGATCAAGCATTTGGTGAATTATTTTGAGAAGCAAAATCCGTGAATATAAAAGGTATTGAGGACACAAGACCAAGACAGTTGAAGATAAAGCATTATAATTGTTCTGTTTATAACATGTGAGTTTGCGTGCCCTTCTGTTATTTGAATCTACTACTAAATCAGATGAAAAAAGAATTTTTACACTACTATGAAGTAAAAGTATTTTGAGGTTTCAAATAAGAAAGCTTCCTTCTTCCTATTCCTTTAGAATAGAAATCTAAAATCAGGAATTTCCTTTTTTCAGTAAAATTATTTTGTACACAAGAAGAATCTGGACACACTATGAACCACAGCTTTCTTCACCCAATGGTATGAGGCACTTCACTCCCATGAAATATTTACTCCAGAGATGCCCTTGTATTTTAAGAATACAAACTAGTCTTAAAAATGCTAATAACTGCTATTAAAATGATACAGCATTTATTCAGCTGCTTCTTTCCCATCTGACATGAGCACTTAAGTTTCCCAGTGCCTTAGCTGTTTAGTTTACCATGAACTATCCTCAAATACCTGGGAAATACTAGAGAAAATATTATTGGAATGATCCATATAACAGTTATAAATCCACCAACAATTAATGCTAATATTAAATGTGGTACTTGTAACAGAATTGAAATCAAAAGAATTATCAACAAGCAATCTTTTGTTACTAACACTATTGTATTCAGATCTAAGTCAGGACAAATGTGGAAAAGAAAACATCAACTTTCATCATTTTATTAATGGCTGCAGAGACTGACCTGGCCTCCAAACAAATGAAAAAATACACACAGTCAATTTAAGTTTAGACAGAAGCATACAAAGAAAAAAATGCAGTTCCATGAACAATGTAAAAATGCTTATAGCATACTAACCAACAAGATGAGTAAAATCCACATCCAGTCTTCCTCTGCTTTTGAAATCTGGGTCTACACCACTGCAGGGCAATACTATCTGTGATACGCAGTCATCTATTATCTTGTAATATTGAGGTCTAACAAAGAACACATTTTACAAGATTAGAAGAACATGAAAAACTGTTTATGCAATATAGAGGGCAGAAAAAGGGAGCAATTAACTCCATATATATGAATTATACAATTACCAGTAAAAGGATCAATTAAATTCTTATTTGTACTCTGGCTAATAAAGCATAGCTGTAAATTTCCCAGAAAAATAGCTGAAGAAGTTCAGGACTCTGCAAAATATTGTGTACTTTTCATCCATCCTTTGTCAGAAAAACCCAATGAAACAAATCTCTTCAGTATTTTGAATACAGGCTGCAAGAATTACTTAGTGCATTCTCAACACAGTGAATTCCATCACTGACAACGCTACCAGTATTCAACTAATTTTTAAATTATTTCATTATTAACTTAAGTGCTTGAGATGCAGCTGAACACCACATCTAGGACACTCTAGCATCAGAGGATTCGGTGCTCAAAATTGTTAGTTCTTACCAGTGCAAAGAATTACATCTCCATTTCACATAGCATAGAGCTCTCAAAGTAGGAAAGCCTCAAACCTAAACTGTTGATATTCCAAACTTCCAAAATAAAAGGGGAAAAAAATACTAAAGAATGAAAATTTCCAGTTATATTTTACTTCTGAATTTTATTATCTTGCAGATAGTGCGGATAGGGCTTGTAGCAACCTGGACCTGTGGCAGATGTCCCTGCCCATGTTGTAACTAAATGAGCTTTAAGGTCCCTTCCAACCCAAGCCATTCTATGATTCTATGGTATCTATTGTTTTTATCATCCCATCCCTTTAAAACAAAATATTACTACTTTAAACAAAAAATGTATGTTACTTGGACACAGCTGGAGAAACTACAAGGTGCACATACCAGGAAAGAAAACACTGAAACAACAAAATATAAGGCACTTTCAATTGCTACAACTACATTTCAAGTTCTTCGAAGTCATGAAGCTATCAAACTTGAATAAAGGAAAAAGTGTTCAGCAAGCTAAGAGACTTTGGGGATGAAGGTGTTAGGATAAGGCTTAAGTCTTTGAAATAGGCATTACTGTATTTAACAAGACCTTTTCCATTGAGCAGAAAGGCAAATATCAGCTACAGCCCAACTATTCCTGCTACTCAGTTTACTAGAATCTTTATTTCCATACTACCCTCCCCCCCAAAAAAAAACAAATAAAAAAAACACCCTACAAAAAAGCAAACCTTACAGCTGACACTTACCTGATATAGTAATCACTCCTAATGAGAAGTAAATGTTGGAGAATTGACAAGAAGTAATTTTCAGAAGCAGTGTCCTTTAATAGATTGTACAGCAGATGAAATACTTCATTCACATCAGTGCAAAGATTGTTAAGGAAATACAAGGACTTGAAAGGAAACAAAACCAAACAAAAAATACCACAAAAAGAAAAGAAAAACACAACACAACCTCCATCCAATGCCAAACCTAGTTTCCCAGATGATGTTCATATTATTCAAGTAAAACCTTTCAACACTGAAAACTGCTGTCTCTGTTTGTAAATCTCCTCTGTCCACTATAACTATCCAAAGAAAATCCCCCCTAACAATTAAGACATTAATATTCAGAATATTTTCAGAAATTAATATTTCATTAATATTCAGAAACAATGTAAGACAGACTTATTGCCATGGAATCCTGTAAACATTTCACATAAAGCTTTCATTTTCTTTCTGAAGTAAGCCAGGCTATTGGCAAATATGCTCAATTCAAACATTTTAATTTCTTTTCCAAGAAAATTACCTATAATTACCTGTTCTTTAAAGCAACAAAATTATTGGTTAGTGATTTTATATTGCTCTGATTGATTGCACCTACTTCTCCTCTAGCAGCCACTGCTCTCAAAAACTGCAAGCAACCATTGTGAACTTAGATAATGAAATTCACAACTTCTTCAAAACTGAAGAAGGCATCTTCAGGGCTGCAGAACCTACTACAAATTTTGTTCCAACTTTGTTATCAAAACTCTTTTTTCTTCAACATTATAATCGCTCATGGAGTTCATTTTTTATCTTTCTATTACAAGCCAGAGTTGATCTTTGTAAATGTTGGTTATGTAAAATTAGTTCTGTTCCCAGTAACTTATATTTGAAACACAAACTGAAGCACTGATTTTCAAAAAAAAGTTGTAAGCAAAACAAAACTGAAAAGAAATCTGCTTGATAAAGTCCCTAGTAAGATACACAACTGACAAATAAACTGCCATTAAAGCATTCTAACTTGCATTTAATAGCTACCAGGTGATGCAACAAGTTCCAGCTCCATTTCTGTAAAGGATATTCCATTTCAGCTTTGATATCATTGAGACGATGTGACAGTTCAATTACGTCGTCTTCTTTGTTCTCATCAAACACTTTCAGTTGAATATCAAGCTCTTCATTTTCCTTATCTTTCAAGCTCTATTTTTCAAGGCATAGTATATATTAATTTTCCCTTTTAAAGCAAGACTTCCCACCCTTTCAAATTTTATATCATGACAAAATGTAAGATGTTAACCTTCATGACAGGAGTAAGCTGTAACTCAAGGTCTTAAAATTGCTTTGAATTGAAAAATATCAGCACATAAAGCAAGTGTGGGCTGCAGAACAAACATCAAGCCTTCTAATTGAGTGGAGTTGTCTTAATAGGACAGAGCCAGCAACTTATGCTTGTTTATGTCAGTTTCTTTTAAAAAAAATACCACAAGAGTATTTCAAAACATTAATGAAAGTGCACTTTAAAAGCAACAAGTGTAAAGAAGTGTAAAGAAGGTATGCTAACAACTGCAGCTATTAAGTTAATTATTGCTTTGAAAAATACTTACAAGAAAAGTAAAATATATCAAACCAAAAATTAGTACTTGGAGCACAGAAAATGCTCTAACACTCTACAAAGTTTTTCAGAATGATATATTAAAATTTGTTGAATTTGCCACCTAACTCACTCCCCCCGCAAAAAAAAAACCCAAAATCAAACCACCTAAGATTTCTACGATTTCTTCAGGCTTTCAGATGTTCTACATGAAATAAAAACATGTCACATTGATGTATCTACATGATATATAACCTTAATACATAACCTAGGAACAATTAACACACCAGGAACAGTTTCAAAGCTGAATTTGCTAAAAATAGAAGGGTTTTATTCCTGAGAAATCCTGTTGATTCAAAACATGGTAGCTTAAAAGTTATAAAAAATGTAAATTCTATTTCAGACGAGCACAAGCTCTTTCTTGCTCTTTAATTTCTCTCATCTTTAGTGAGAAACTGCTGAGCAGTTTAATCATACATATTCTCGATGTAAACATCAGAATGGTTTCTGGGTTAGGAGCTAGAAATCTACCCCTAAGTCAAAAATATTCATACACGACTACCCATTAAGGCATACTTCTGGGCAGCTGCAGGAAGACATGCAGTCTCAAAGAGAATGAAAGAGTCAAATTTATTTTTTTTCCCCCTAAAACACCAAATGCATTTTCAGAAGGCAGACTAAAGAAAAAGAGATTTCATAGAAGACAACAAGAGAAGCACATTCAAAGTTAATCCAAGATTGGTTCCACAGCAGACACACGTTCACTGCATGTACTTTGAGATCATTATGCTAAGTTTGATGACTAATTTAGTTGCCAATATACTGACTTGTTTTATCTACCATTCTGATTTAAATAGCTCTTGAGAATGTAATTTTGCAACTATGCAGAATGAAAGAAGATTTGGATTGATAGCCCTTCCCAGGTCTGACCTTCCCTATCTGCAATCTTTGACATCTGCTCCTCTCAGTAAAACAATTTGGTCATCTTCAACAATCATAAACAGGTGAATGTGATCAATTCCTATATAAAAAGGACTTACAGGCAATATTTTCTTCAGGCCACAACGTAAAAACTCATTTCTCAAGTGTATCCTGAATTCAAGCTCATCTGATGATGTAATGAGGGCATTGATGAGCTGCATACATGCTACCTGTTTTCAGAAATTCAGGGAAAAACTTTTAGTATGCATGGAATGAAAAGAAACACTTTCTTTGACTATTTCAGTTTAATTATAAAAACAAATGTCAGGAGACTTATATTTATTACCCAGCACACATGCAACATTACTTTGGTTAATTTAGGAAATAAAAACTCTTCTGTTTTCATATGGTGAGTGCTTCTGCTATCACATCATATAAAGGATGACAGTTTTATAAAGCTATTTCCACACTGCAGTGCCACATTGCAACTTTCTCTTTCTCCTCAGTGTACATAAATATGAAAAAGCCCACCTGTTTTTACAGTAACTGAAAAATAAAGGAAAAAACCCCTCAAAAAACCCACCAAAAAAACCAAAAAAAGCCACACAAACCCACCCATACACAAAATAATTCACACCAACACGTGTCTTTTGTGGTCCTATACAGCAATTCTGCAAACTGCATCAGCTCTCAGGATACTGGCTGATGCTATAATTGAACAGCTGTGCACTTTAATTGATTTACTTTAAAATAGATAGACAATAGCATAATGCCAGAAGTGCTGATACATGTTAAAAGATTAAAATGGGACTCCAGGGAAATGCCAAGTTTGGTAAAAGATGTTAACTGCTAATAGAAGTAGCACTAGAATAGAAAAAAAAATTCATCAAAAAATATCAATACCTGCAGAGAAAAAAGTCAGGTAAAAGCACCCTTCCTGTTTTAATTACATTCACTATTTAGTTCTAATGGAACAGCTCATGAAGTCTTGAATTTCTATTAAAATACTCTTTGAAAGTCACTCCCTTTGTAGAGCTGAATCTTTAGATAATGTCGTATCATCATGCTCGCTTGAATGATTCTTGTTATTTTACTACTATGACATGACTTAACAAGCCAAAGTACATGTCCAATCTGAAATTAATAGAGAGAAGAGGTGCCATCTGCTATGACTGCTTTGCCAGAAGAGACTCTGACTTAATGGCTTGTGCTAATACACTACAAGTAGAGAACAATTTTGTCAGAAACAAGTTAATGAGTCTTACAATTGTACCTTTCCTGCTGCCTCAGTGAGGTGCTGGGGGCAGGAGTGTTGTGTGGTTGGTTTGGTTTGTTTTAAATCAACAAGGTCATGGAGCAGGAAACTAATTCAAAACGAATTCTTTTGGGATACCATTATTAAGACTAGGATGTCATTTATAGAAACTTATTGATCACCTTTAACTCATCAGCTCTTTAACAAGAGCTGCTGACAGTAAACAGAGCAGAATGACAACTCTAGCTGACATACATGCTATCTAACAATGCAAAACAGATACACCTTCCATCCAAGTACACCCACTCTGCCTGCAGTCTACTTTTCCATATCCTTCAGGCATGTTAACCTATGGTCACAAAACTTGTATAAAAAACAGTATTATGAGAAGGAAATACAATAATTCTTTACTAGAATATCAGGCACTTGGTCTGCACACAAACACATAGAGTTACAGGGGAAAAAAAAAAAAAAAAAAGGGGGGTGGGGGGGCAACTGAAAAAAGCAATGGAACTTCAGAGTATTTATGCTTCTTTTCTCAACCCAAAAGACAGAAAGAGAGCATTGCCTTCAGCTCCTTACATTCCAATATCTCCAGCAAAAATAACTAAAACATTTCAGAGGACAGACTGGGAGATGGATTTTTATTGGTCCATTAAACTACACAAAATTCCTGGTAATAAAACGCTTTCACAGACTTATTACCTGAGCATTACATTTGGCATCTAAGAAAAGGAATATTACTAATTACTCCCTTTTTATTAAGGTGAAGAATTTTTAATCCTACTTTTGGGATGAGGAAGTGAGTTTATTGGTTTCAGACCATTAACAATTAGAAAACCTACTATCAGCAAGCCATTTCTACTTAATATTTCCTTTTACTGAACACTGAAGTAACTGCACTAAAAGACCATCCTGGTAAGTAATTTCAAGATAATAAAAAATACACAGTCCTATAGTATTTTATATTATTTCTGAGGCATTAGGAAGGATATAAAAAGGTAAACCCACCTGTAGTTGTAAGAATTCATGGTTTTTCAGTCCTTCAACAATCTGAGAAAAACGCTCCCTGTTATGCCTTTCAGCAGCAGTTGTTATAGCACCTAAAAGATCACCCAGACTAAGAGAAAGATAAACTGTCAAAACCATATCACAGTCAGCTTCCTCATTTTAAAGATACTTAGCCCAGTATTTACACAGCTAAAGACTTAAGTACACAGAGAGTCAGAGCTAATTTATCTACACCTATCTATATAAAGTTGAAAAACTGAGAAACAAGTACTAACATAACAATTAAAAAGAAAAAAAAAGGTGAATAAATGTCTAAATTATTGTGACATTCAGGGAAGAAATAACCAACAGAACAACAAACCTACCTTTGCAAGCACATACTAGGTACTAGCTGATGTGCTCGACATCTAGGAATTCTAAAAAATTGCCTTTTCAGAAATAAAATGCTTTTATTTTCTGCATACAAGATATAGAGCTTGCTGATTTTAACCTTCAGTAAACTAAGACACTCAATAATTCAAAGTATATGTATGACAACTGATTATCTTTGTTTTTAAAAGCTAATGGATGTGTGCTATATGGCTCCATAACTTGAACTATTTGAAAGTTCAGCTATAAAAGTAAACTTTTTGCACCTGTCAATTTTAGGTAGAGATGACATTTGAATAAAATCCATAAATATATTTATTTCTATTTTATTAATATAACCTTCTTAACTAACAAAAAGACTTAAAATGTGCTGCTAAATCAGTAATTTTGTATTAATGTACTAAGTTCATCTTCCCTCCTCGGGAAGTCTGTCCCAGTCTCCATCTTCCCCCCAATAACAGGCTCAGTAGTGCCACATGCTAGGACACATTGCTCTAAATATTCTTTAAATAGGACAGCTTTCATTGTGGCAATTACAAGTCAGAATTCCTGATCATACTCATCACCAACAGATGAAATAACTTAGGCATTCTTTCTTCAGAAGCCATTTATGACCAGTCATGGCTCATTAAGTCTTCTCTATACTAAGCAATCATAGCCCTTTCAGACCTTCCACTTAACCCACAGTTTGTAGATCTCTGACCATTTCCTTTTGTCTGATTTAATACTGGATTAATGCATCAGAGCAGGCTGAAGTCTCTCTTCATTTAAACTACATGAAGAAGGTAAAGACTTCACAGGTTACATTTCTTTCACACACAAGTTCTCTCATCCATGTCCAAACTAACAGCTCACAAACATCAAGGAAAAAAAAAAAAAAGTTTCAGTATCTTACTTACATATTCTCCTCTCCCACAATGCAGATAGCAGAGAGTATTTTCACTGTTTCAGTCATCATGTGTGGTTGCTTTGGATCAATTGCTCTTGATAACAGCAAAAGACTTCTTTCCTCTCCTAGAATCCTTTGCAATCCGTACTTAAAGATACAAAAAACTCAGAGTGAAAAGATTGTATTCGCCTTGAATATTCATCATAAGCTTTGCTCTTTAGATCCTTAAAAATCCTCACATGCACACATCCACTCCTCCCTCATATCAAGTCTGGCAACACTTTACCAAAACCTTCTGGCTTTCTCCTAGGAAAGTGGGTCAACTCCTAGGAAGACACCATATCTCATAAAATCAGGTCTCCTCCAAAAGAGAAAAAAGGTTTTATTTTCTATCTACACAAGAAACCTCAACAGTATGAAAAATTCATTTTGGCTGTGTTATGGTTCAGGTTTCTTTTGCCCCTGTAACTATAACAGCTCCTGAAGAGTCCAAATAAATTTTTCCACACATTGACCGATAGAGTTTGATATAATTTTAAGAATTACCTTCTTTTATTTATTATATATTCTATTTCATTTTCTGTGTAATTAAATTAAAAAACACCCTTACAAATATTTGACTTTCCAAAAGCAATATTTAACAAAACTAAGAAAAATGCATATTCAGAAAGGTTTACAAACACGACTCTCAACAAAAAGTTACACTAAGCCCTACATTTCCAAAGAGTCAGCTGACCCTGGATATAGAAGCTATCCTGAGATTCAACACACTATAAACATCTTATAACCAACAAAACCCAATCGTACCAGAAGTATCAGAATTTAAATTATTTCTTACTTTATTATTCATAAATGCTTTGAGGCACTGGATAAGTTTATGTTGATTCTTCTTATCAATGCTTTCTTGCCTTGAAAGGAAAGAGGAAAATAACATAAGTACAAACAACTTTCAAGAGTTTCCCCACTGCTCCCTTCAAACAATCCAAGTCCTTACTGTTTCTTGTCCAGCAGCTTTTCCAACACATCCAACAAAAGTCCAAGACCTTCATGTCCAAAATTGTTAACCCAGCTGGAAATAATGAAGAAAACCACTTTTAATTATCTCTTAATCATACGTAAAACTTGCCAAGTTATGTTTCCAGTACTGCATGTACATCTCTTCATAAACACTTCCTGAAGTCTCACTTCCCAGGAAGACATGATCAACCATTAACATAAATGCTAACTTCCAACAATTAGAAGTTAGTGAGAACCACTGCAAAAAGTGAGAAGATACTGCAGAGCTACAAACATTTCACCTCATCTTTTTTCCAGTGTGTTGAAAAATACTTTCTCATTATAAAATGCATTAACAAAATTACTCTGGCTTCAGAAGAAAAAAAACAAAACAAAACCAAAAAACCACACACACACAAAAAACCCACCAAAACCAAACCAAAACCAAAACAAAACCAAAACAAAACCAACACTACCACCTCTCTATTGCTTAACAAAAAAAGCTACAGCAGCAATCATTGCTTACCTGACTGGATTGCTAGTCAGAGACACTCTCAAAGACTCCAGACAATTAAGAAGCTTTTCCTCTGAAATTCCTGATCGCAATTCATGAATATATTCTTGTGAGGACAACGTGCACTCATGCTTGCTGTTTTTCAGTCCACCCTATCACAGAAGACAGAATGCTATTTAGTGTTTTATTGATCATAGTAGTGTTTAGATGATAATATGCAAGGCAAGTATTTCCACATCAATTTTTAAATTATTGTATATCTATTAAAGACACTTGACTTTGACTTGTCATAAGAGGTCAACAGATTAGGTTTTCATTGCAAGTGTAAAATAAAAACCTTCTGAAATCATCTTCACGTCTCTGAGTAAAGCACATGTACTACATCTTGGACATAAAACTTTAAATCCCTTATCCAAGTGTATTGAAGTGTTTAACTGCTACACACTCATTTTATATCCACTTCACAACACTGTATTAGAACCAACCATAAACAGAGAGGCACAAAAGCCCCCACACTTGTTATTAAGCTTGTTTGATCATTCTCACTGTACCCGTCTTCCCATTTGAAAAAAAGCTGTGAGTAATCACTATGGACATATCTTGACACTAACATCAATTCTCCCTTCTCCACAAGAAAGGAAGAAGATAAGCCATGGATAATGACTCTGAAAAGGAGCTGGTATCCATCAACTGTTACATCAATACTTTTAAAATCATACAACTGCATGGCTCAATGATTTCTTGCTGCACCATAATTCCAAGTTTGGTCACTAATAAGAGAGCTCTAGAGGATTTGTTTGCAACAAAAGAATCATATGGAAGGAAGATTTGACAAAGACCTTGTCTCCCTGCTGAAGTGCCATTACAGAAGAATAACTACCTACAAGGTATTTCAGTATTAAAATACCTGATAATCACTTTTTAGAGATGTAGTATTCAAAACCAGGAACAATGTGCAAAACATTTTACCAAACGGTGCAACTAATCTTCTGTACAGCTCTGACAAGTGGCAGGAAAGGAGGCTTAGCTCAGAAGAGGGGTTATGATTAATATACAGCTCCTAAAGCTCCTTAGAGCCCAACAGTCTGTTGAAGAGAACCTGATAAAGATGTCATGGCTGTAAAGGCAATATGAGAAGTGCTTGACCAAGAATAGGATTTATATGTATCTGTCTGTAATGCACAGGGAACTTGTCCAACTATTGTAATCTTCTAATTGTCTCTTCTTCAAAAAGCTACACTTTTAATGAAGTTCCTGGTTTGCACTATTCAAATTCTTGCCATCCACTTTCCAAAAGTGACAGTAAGTATGGCTGATGACAAAATGACTTGTCTACATTCAAGTTAATAATTCTGACCTACATTCATTTCAGTATTAATACATATAACAGAACGATGTATATGTTCACAATACACTTTCAGATTGTTCTTCCTCAAAAACCAAACTAAACTGAAAAAAAGATTGTGACTGCATTAAGACAGTGTTCTCTGGATGATGCCTGCTCTCAGGATGTTTCTTGCTGACATGCATGGCACCTTCAGCTGGACAAGGCATGCGAGCTATACATCAAAGGACCAAGTCAAAGATGAGTAAACAGGACCTCAAGGACCTACAAAATTATCACCCTCCTTAACAAAGAGATGCTCTTCTGGTGAAGAAAATAAGAAAGCAGTGAAGATTATAATAGCAGGAACTGACTTGAAACCATATATTAGCACTACATATATTAAAAGTCATCCTAGTTCAGAAAAATTATGACTTTGAAAGACCATAAGGTGAAGAACCAGAACGCAGAAACAGCTTTATGTCATGCATTGCATTGGATGAAATCAGAAGAGACTCTGACTAACACACACCATCTACACAATACTGGGCACCATTTGTCATTTGTTCTCATTTCAGACAAGAGCCACTCCCCAAACCCTAAGAGTAAAGGAACAGAACCCCTGCTGTAAGCCATGAAAGCTACAAAGGTAATGGCAACTTCAAACAAATGCCATTAAATGTTAAGCTAGCACTGTAGAATGCAAGATAAATTTGTTTTACCAAAAAGATGATTTCTTGTGGTTAGCCCTTCCACTGTTGTTTGCTGCAAGCTCCAAAGGATATTCCTATTCAGATGAGGTATTTCAGGTCTTTGCTGCCTTTCCTTACTTAAACCAAGGTATGATCTTGCTGCCTCCTCTTTCAGTAGTACCTCAAAGACATTATTGAGGTTCCTCTCTCTCTCCACCTCAGCCCCTTGTTTTCAGGACACCTATGACTCTCTCAGAAACATTCAGATTAGATTAGAAGTTAGAAAAATGGGCAGCATCACCTCCTAAGTCTCCTCACCATGCCTTACAAGACAGGCAAACTTTTCCATTGTTCCTATAAGGAACACTCACAAATCAAGACTACTAATAAAAATCCATTCTCAGAAATTTTCATTCAAGTAGTCCAGCTCATGCTAAAGAATTCTCAGCTTCACAGGGTTATTTCATTATTTTCTGAAACCAACTTTTGAGTCTCAATCCATTCTTACCTCTAGCCATGCTAACTGGAGTGCCACAACTTGATGCTATTTCCTTTATTTCCCTACTCAAGAGAGACAAATTTGAATGCTATTTTCCAGTAATCTATGCCTTTACATGATCATATTTTAATATACTCAGTTGTCATTAACTTCTAAGTTCAAGGTCTCAGTGTAAGATTTGCTTTATGTGAAAGATTTATGTAAAGATGTATTTATGTAAAGATGAAGGCAAAAGCCAAGTAAAAAGAAACTCAGAGGGTCAGGTCCCACATCAGAAGTTTCAGAGATTAAATAAATGTCTAAGGTTGAAAATTTTAGAAATTACTTTGTGACCAGTTAACCTTCACAGTATTACAATTAAGGCAGAGAATTATTAATTCATGACTACTCCAATGAAAGTCTGGCCCACACATTCAAACATCCCTCTCCAAAGCAATGCAGTTTTAGTGAGCAACTAAATTTAAGGCAACTCCTGGAAGTCACACCAAAGAAACCCCCACAATAGTACATAGAACAACACCTCACTTGCTTTCTCATGAAAAGGATAAATCTAATCCATTCAAATCTGTTTGTAGGACACATTTCAGGGCTTAAGGGACAACGGTGACAGAGACAGGACAGACCTTAGAGTGCAAGATACAGTGAAAAATATGCTTCTACATACTTTTTTCTGTTCTCAATCTCATTTTCTTAATATTTAGAAAGGCATGCAGTTACATACTTCACAGATTTCTACTTAATATTATCTTGCTGTACTTTGACTTGTGGTGATCTGAAAGTTGTTAGCTAAACAAAGAAATTCCTCACACAGGACTTAGCAAATGTTCAGCTTCATACACTGCTCAGATGTGTCACCAGAGGCCTGTAAACAAGCTTGAGAACCAGTATCTAATAAAAAGTCAATGCAAAAGCATTTTGCCCTCCATGGAGAAATAAGGAAATAATTCTGTCTACTTGGTGGTAAAGAGCTGTGCAGCACAACTGACCCAACGGATGGGCTGTGAAAGTTAAAATGCAAGATCAGAAAAATCTGCATAAAATATTCCTCTTTGAGCCACCAGACAACTCAGCCTCATTAGCTCTCAAGGTAAAGCTGTGATCAGCTGAACTTCCAAGTATATTGGTTCCATGAAACAGTGTTCACTTCAGCGAGAATGTTGGCAGCCTGCACATTAAGTAGATGGTCACTTCTATCCAATTCACTATATCTGTTCCATAGTTTAGAAAATAAATCAATCTTTAGACAGAAGAGTTTCTGCACAATCTCTATGCAATTCTGGTTCTATCTAAAGCAAAGACACCACCAGTGCATTGAACTAGAGCATAATAACCAAGTCAGACAAGTTGTTTGGGGGTGGGGGTGGTTTGCTTGTTCTTAGGAAAGCAATAAAAGCCAATTTTTTTATTTTTTTTTAAATCACATACACTGTAATTGTTGCCCATATGACTTGGAAAAGCAGTGTCCTTATTCAGTCTATAGGGACACATTCCATAAGCTCCTGAACTAGAAATCTGAAGTTTACACAATTGATAACAACTCCACCCTGCAGATATTAGCCAAAAACATTGATTCAACACTTAAAAACAGAACTAACAAGTTCATCCTACTTTAGACTTGTACATCAATGCCTCCAAGGTAAACAGAAGATGCAAAGTTGCCATTTCAGTGCAATTGTCTATAAACCTCTTCCCTATACCATGCAGGCAGCTAAGAAGACAAATAGGCACCAGTCCTCGAGATCCCAAGTAAAACTTAAAATAATTTCAAGCTCTAAACTCCAGTTTAACGGGAAAACCTCTTCTGTGCAATTGTCACTACAACCCAACAGTTCTAACATCAACAATCAGTAATTCCTCTCCTTCCTAGCCACAGGCAATCTGTAAATCTTCAGCAAAATAAGTACATATGGAAGCAGATGCAACCAGCTCCCAATGGATGAATCCTATAAAAATATAATGACAAGAAGCACACCCAAATGCATGCATGCTTTAAGCAATTTTATGCAGAAGTCATATTCTGAAAGGGAGATTTATTCCACTATTTTTCGAGTTATCTGTGCAAAACCATGCTTTCAATGTATAACCATTCTTCATCTGACTCTGAATTCAAAGGCATGGGGAAGAAAACTGAGTTTCTGCATATAGTGGCTCCCTTTATAAAATTATCTCTTCCCAAAGCAGCTGTTTAGGCTAATTCCTATTATAAGAAAATTACATGTTACAAGGAATTATGTGAGACTAGTTTTAATGAGCAGAACTGGAGAACTGATTTCTCACCTCAAGAAACAAATACCTTGGAACATCTTCATAGTGCTAATTTTCTCAATCTGCATACAAATCCGTACTGGGTATAAAGTTAAAATGTACTGGTGAATACAGACAAAGTCTGTTTAAAAACAATTCCAAGTAAAGCAAAGCCAACAGCAATCTCTTCATGTGCCATATCCTTATATATTTAAGTACATCTGAGGCAATGATTAGACAATTGAGGTTGTTCTTTATTCTCTTTACTACAAAGCAGAAGTACTGAATATGACCTAATCAGAAACCTTTGCAGTACCTGAAAAGCCTGTTATGGCTTCAATCAAAAATAAAGCCCATCCATACCTAAAAAGCACATTTTTGCTTTCAGCTACCATTTTAAATCTACATGTAATTATTTCTCAAATAATCAATTATTCTAGAAAACAAAAAACTGTTGAATGCAGTCCAAAATACTTGCTTTTGGTTTTTTTGTGTGTTTGTTTCCTTTTTAATTACTGCATTCAACCAGGACAATATAAAATGGTGCTAAGCACTTAATAAGAGAAAAGTTCTGCTGTGAGTGATCTCATGCTTATTAATTGACCTTCTGAATGCTTTATGTTAATATTCTCCCACTGATACCATGAAAATGTCAGCTGCTGGATAAATTATGAAAGCTAACAATTAGGCCATTTAAAAAGCCACGACTAAACATACTGAAGTAATCCAAATACTGTAAATTTGAAGTTTGGAGTGATTGCCTTCAGTAAGAAAGCAAGACAAGTCTGAATTATAGTTGTTTCTCACAATGAACTGATGAGTTCTCAGTGAGTCTGAAGTATTTGGAAATATATTCCTGAAAACAAAACCAGATCCTCACTCAAAAGTGCAATGAAGGATTTCATACCAGGAAGAGAAAAGTGACTTGAGGTAGCTGGATGATTATTTTGATAAACCAAGGATTTGGTTATGCCCACTGAACTTTTAAATCCAAGATCAAGGTCAAAATATTCCAGCCTAATCTCTAGAAATGAAAGTGTATTCATTAAGAAAAAAACAAAACTATCATGTTCATACTCACCGGAACTTTACTTCCGACTATCTGCATGCAGTGGTCAGCCAAGAGAGGTTATTGTGTAAAAAAGACAATAATAATACATAAATAAACACAGCAAAGTACTTAGTAGGATGTAGCATCACACAAAATCTTTCAATGTTTAATCATTAGTAGTTGTTACATTGTTTATTACTTTATCAAACTGTTTAGAGTTACAGCTTCTCACTAGGAAAAGAGCAGTTCTGGTGCAGGAGAAATAATCTGAAATACTTATATTCTGCTGCTGAATAATCACTATTTTAAACATTTAGAAATAAAAAAATACCTAGCTTGACGTCTGCATCTTGAAAGATTCAGAGATATGCCGTTCTGTTAAAATTATCAGGTCAGTTATTTTCTATATGACACTGAGAAAAGTACAGAAAAAACTAATGGCATAATGCCTTGTACACAGAACAACTTCATCCAGTATGGAGCTTTTGATCTATTTAGATGATGTCATCACTGAATTTAATTAACTTTTCATAGTCAAAAACATTGCCTACAGTTATAAATCTAACTCATATTTCAGAAAATCTCATGTGGCATTTTTCTTCAACTGCTCAGTATGGATGTGTTTAATTACATGGATAATTAAGCAGCAATTTACAGAATGACATCTTTGCTTTTTACCATGGAGCAGCATGGCACATATTCATGAACAAGAAGCTGATTTTACATGGAAATAACTCTATAGAAAGGCAGAACATCTCTGCCCTGTTGTATCACTTTGCAGAAATCTCCATGTTCCTGTGAACACCAGGACTATGGACTTCTACCTAAAGACTGCAGGCTTAAGAGCCTTTTTTATATATACTTAAGAGCCTAAGACAATGATTTGATTCTGAGATTTGAATTTTGTCTCCTTAGCCTATACTTGCTTCATTTTCTACTCTCAGTTCTCCCATTATTCATTAAAAAGCTTTTCAGATGGCAGAAGTCACTGCAAGTCTATTACAATCACCTCTTCCTGGTGAAGCCTCACCTAGAAGGAAAGATATTCTGTCATCACCAGATAAAACTCTTTTTCTAATTCACTACGTTCTTCTCTCACCAGTGTTCAACTCATTCAGTATCACATGTCACCAATTTCAACTCTGAAACAGAATTCTGAGCCTTCACCACTCCCCAGGTATCATTTCCATGGTCAATCTTTCCCTTCGAGTGAGAGAAGGAATCAGAAGCACATACAATCCCATCATATGAAAGCATCCAGCTTACTAGCTTCTATCCTTCCCCCATTCCCCAAGGAAAAGTAAAGCTTTTTTTCACCCACTGAAAACCAAGGCTTCCTCCTCACTCAGAACTCTGAAGACAGTACAGTGATTCAGAAAAGCATGGTCAACATGCTGCAGATGGCACACAAGGCAGAGAAAACAAAGCACCAAATTTAAAAATAATTTGGTTAAGACAACGTCAGCAAATGAGAGTGATATTTTCAAGTGAGTAGAAAGGGCTCAAAAGCCTAACCAAAAGAGACATGAAAAGAACTGGAAGAAAAGTCAAATCAACTGTTAAGTGTGCTCATGAGCTCACAGCAGAAGAAAAAGCCCAAATATTTTCAGTATAAAAAGACAGATGAACAATCATCTGTGACCAAAGAAAAAGGTAGAAAAGTGTAAGAAATATCATTCTGAATGCAATCAGCATTTCCATGGAAGAAAAGCCTGAAGATGGCTTGAAGAAAGGGAAGTTTGACGATTCGTGATGCAGTAAAAATTTGGGGCTCAAATTCAACTAAGCAGGAGACACAATCAAAAGTGAAAATGAGGTTTTCTTTATTGTAAGTTCTCAACCAACATTTTACCATTGTACTCCACTTTTTCTGTTTCTTGTATCAGCTAAGATGATAGCTATGTAAAGGCTAAATTAGAGTACCACACGACAGAAAGGTCATTCAGATTTCTGCACGTTAACTTATTCCATTCAAATGCTGTGATTCAATTGGAAGAAGGACTTTGTGAAGCACACAAACTTCAAGAAAAGCCCTTTTTTCATAAGGAAAACATTTTTGCATATGTATAAAGCATGCATACTGGCACTGACCTAAGTCCAAAGTGCACATTCATGTATGAGGACATTTTGAGACTTTTTTTTTTTTAATTGTTAGTACATTTTGACAAACATGTCCCCAGTTCTGTTAAGTTGCCCATGCTGCAGCACATATGGTGGCAGGAATGCAATCTGTTAAAAGTTTTCAGCAGTTAGACATGCCATGGGAGCCATGCTATTCTTACTCAGATACAAAATTGCAGTACAGCTATATTTTAACACCATTATATAGAAAAGAGATCATAATCAGTCAACTATTTTGAGAAAGGATTGAAAGTACTTGAATTGTGAAAATTTCTCCTGCTTCAACAAAATATTTTGCTTTTTAAGAAAAATTTAACACTGATCATCAAGACAAAAACCTTCCAAAATATAATTAATAGCTCCAAAAGGTAGTCTGGACAAAGTAAATTAATAGGAAATTTCATAACATTCACTACATAAGCTTAAATAATTCTCCAGTAAAGTGTTCCTTCCAGGACAGGCTACAGGACTGAGGATTTCATTTAAGATTAACTCATGCAGGAACATCACTCCTCTCAGAAATATAAATCACCATTTTCACATTATAGTGCAAGTTTTTCCTCTCTTAAGATTATAATGTTTACAGCAAAGCATTTGCATTTAATAATCACATGTAATTATAGTTCTGATTTTTTGAAATTTAGTTCTGCAGAGCTGATTTTAAATGTTAAAAGGAAGATAAGTCAACTGTACTGCTTGTAGTTCATTGCTTATAGATTCATTAGGCAGACATCAACAGCCTTATTTTCCAGTTTATTTGACTAAGAAATAGATTATTTTGTGCTATCTGCATTTAACACTCAGCTGCTCTGTAGAACCACTAGCAGCACTGCCACTGTGTATTTGAATAATTATTTTACAATCTTCATTTCCAGTAACCTTTTATGGCTCACAACTTCACTGTGAGAAAAATTAGATTCATCCTAATTTCCAAATAAAGTAATATGCATAGCCTCATTGTATTGAAGAACTGTGCTGATTCCAACTTTTATCACTTTTTATTTTATCACATGAAGCATACTTACTGCCCTCCCTTCTCCAATACATTCAGTTCCTCAGAATTCACTGCTAGCTTCTTTAAAATTTTTCATACAACAAATAACAGCACAAATCTGGACAAAACCTATTTCTAGGGAAATCACAACATAGATATATATCTGTTTCATCTATCATTCATTACTTTTTGTGGAATATTCTGCTTTTACATAAGAACTATATTTGCCATAGTCAATTTTTAACACACAAAAAGCATTACTTGTTCTATTTTAATAGATAAAATAACTAATTAGCACTAATGGTCCCACTACTATTAGTCCCATTGCAGAAAATAAATTGTAGCTCTTTAGTATTTGAAATTACAATTTTCCATCCCAACAAATGTTGGGGTATCCAGTTGTTTTCTTCCACTTCTGGCACCCCAAAACAGACACACTGAACAATCTGCATGAAGAATCCATCAACTGGAAGTTAATCAATCAACTTAAGTAGAGAGAATGATCAACATGAATGAGAGATCTGATTATATTTTCTCCTATTCAAAATGTAATTTGAATTTTTTTTAAACACATCATCATTTCACTAAGGGAATGATTTTATTTACCTTCAGAACATTTCTTAACAGAGTATTTATGTCTTCAAGCCACCTACAGTACTCATAATATTAAAATTAAGGCTAAACACAAACTTTACTTCACTTTAAAATACTTTTAGTATTTTTTCCCTATTTTATCACTATAAATTGTACATCTAGTACATATACCATTACTGAAACCATGAAGTCTATCACTTCCACAGACTTCACCAAAAATGTATAGGAGGAACTCCACAGAAATATGCTCAGATTCCATCCATTATGTCATTAGATTTGCAATTTCTTATGGTTTACAAGAATGCAAAACTTTTACATTGCTCAACAACTAAAATGGCAACTAACCCTTCAGACACATCTGCAAGCATTTAGAAGTATATTAGGACAGATTTATTATTTTGTTCCCTACTGCTCTAAGGAGATAAATACAGACAAAAAAAAAAGAAATTTCAAGTTTGAAAAGCATAACACTCATGCAGTTAAGCTCATTACTTTCATTTGTTCTGGAGAGGAGACTACTTACAGATTTGGCAGTTGCAGAAATGTACTGGACAACCATCTCACGTTTTGTGGTCAAGTCTTTATCTCTTAAAGGAGCTTTACGTTCCTCATTTAGATTCATGTCTTCCTGTAAGGAAACAGACCAACCAACATCAAGATTCTTTTTCATGCTTTTTATTACTCTTTGTTAATTTTATACCCCATTTTTTATTTTCCTTTTTCAGCTTCATCCTGAGCTACCCAACTTTCCCCACTTAGTTCTGTCAAGTGCTCACTGTTTTCAAGATTTAGCCAAAAATGTAACTGCATCAAAGGTGATTACCATTAATGAAATTTGTCTCAAGAAGTAAAACCAGAGGACAGAACTAAAAATTCAACACTTAAAGTTGATTACAAGTGTTAACCTTTGTCAAGTTCATTTGTCTTTTTTTCAAATCACAGTGGACACCCTTCCTGCACCAGCTAATCATAAATCTGTTATAACACAGATTATGAGTTTGTAGCAGGGGTGCTATCAATGTGTTCCAACTGATATATTTAAAATAAAACCCCAAATACTCTGCTAGATTAAACCTAAATAAGCCTGTTACAACTTAATAACTGATTAAATACATGTTGTCATTACTACTCATGACTAGTCTTGCTACTAAAAGTCAAAGTCATTTGGATCAGCAACTAAAGCCAGTAAATTTTATTGTAATAACTTACTAGCTAACAGCTTTTTCAAAGAACTATTAGTCTCTGGAAGACAGATCTATTGTCTGCTTCAATTAGCATTACTTGCAAAAGTTAACAATTAATCCCTTAATCTAACAACCAAATCAAAGAAGTATTAATTAAGACTAATCCAATGTTTCAAAAGAGATTGATAACTTCATTGAACAGAGTGGGGCTGATCTGTGGAAGAAGACAGTTCCTTGGCCAAGCCATGCTGACTGTGTGGAAGCTAACCACAATCTTAAAGAATGATACAGAAAATAGTACAGAAATAGTACAGAAAACAGTATTTCTAACAGTACTCAAAAGATAGCATTTCCTGAGACTTCATCAATCAACACCAGTGTGCATGACAGAATTAACACACACTGAATTCAAAAATATATTTCTGTATTACCAACAGAAAAGCTTCCTCGTGAGTACAACCACAAACCCTGACAATTGATCCTAAGACAGAAAATATTCAAGACCATACAAAAATGCAGCTTTCTATACAATAAGATCTTATTAACAGAAGTAACTACCTTTGGAAAGTAGTCAAGTTTACTAAAACCTGTCCTTCAACCACAGTACTTAACTACTGCAACTAAGGTTTACAGAGCTTCACTCAACAAAGCACACAACAGCTTAAGACTTTTTATTGTTTTGCATTTTGCCTTTGTTTCCTCTGTAAAATCAGACAAAGTAATTTAAATAAAAAAACCACAAGCATTATGTGAGTTACTCAGTTGTTTATGTTCCAGCTGGGACAGATCTACCTGCCTTTTGCTATGCTACATCCCCCCAAGTAGTAAACACTTCCAAAATGAGAACATTTGAGAAATCGTAATAGATATGAAAAATACACAGTAAATGACAATATGAAAGCAAATTAAAACCTAAAAATTATATAGCCCATTGTCTTACCATCATTTTTTCAAAGAGATCCATAACTTCTTTCTCTGATAAGTTGATGCAACGCTCATCACCAAGTGCCTGGGCAAGTGGGATTTCACTTATAGAAGGCTGAGAGTCTATGGGATGCTGAATGAGAGGTTTCTCTTTTTTCACTGCTGATTTTCTGAAGCTTATTCTGTCACGCTGCAAAGACATCCATTCAAAAATAAGAACAAATAGAAATGTAGGAAAGTAGCTAATTACATGGCAGTAAAACACAGATTTTTAGTTAATCCAAGCAGCAGAGTTAAAACTCTCAGAGTTAAAACTGAACTGTAAGTACAAATATTTCATTTTCTTTCCACAAGAGGATAACATTTAAGGTAAATTCATAGCAAGTGACATGCAAAAGGGTTATAACTATGTCTTACAGTTTCAAATGTGTACCACCAGTGTTAAACTCTTAGTGTTTCAAAATCTTCAGTATATCTTCCCCCATTACTCTCTGGTTAGCCCTACAGTGAATAAATATGGTACCACAAAGGTCATGTCCAAGAGTTCCTTCACCTGAAGAGCTACAAGTCTTTGGAGGACAACTGAAAAAGCCACCGTTGGGAAGGAGGTACTCACAAGTTCATCAGGCTTACAAAAAAACCCCTGTTTAAGTAAAATAAAGTTTGTAGAGGAATTATTGCTCCAAGTACAGATCACAATTCCATGAAAAGTTTTGGAGTAGGGGCTCCTGAAATCTGCACATCATTTTAAAAAGCCAGGTAAGGTATTATTGCACAGAAGCAGCCATTTGGAGTTAAATACACATAACAGCCATTAGTGAAAGCAGATTATACACCCTGCAATGACATTTTACTGGTTAAGGCTGACTTGGTTTGCACCTTACACCAAACCCCCCCACACCTTTTTTTTTTTTTTTTTTTTTTTTTAATTTAAAGCATGCTTACTCAGTTAATTTGTTAATACTGGAAACAATTAGCACCTTCCTAATAAGGCCATTTATAACTATTATCAATACAGAACTCTTAGGATTAGAGTCAGAAATATATTTTTTTAATTTAATAAATGTTTTAACCACATATATGTGTGTTCATTTTGAGGATGTCTATGGTGATTTTTCTCAATCAACTTGCCTGCATCAGCAAACACCAGTGTATTTGTTCCAGACACTGAACAGCCTTATGAAGAGGTGCTTTCATCTATCAGCAGCTTATGTAGGGGTACCAGTACCATTCACAGCAACTACTGCAATTGCTATGAAGATCAGATTTTATATTTTGTATAATTAAACCATCCTTTTGAGTTGTGAAAAGTTCAGTGGAGTATTTAGTAATATTAGGCTTCAATTTTAGACTGGTCCACACAAATTGAGAACTGTGACCAAGTGCTGTGGAATATGGGAAAAAAAAAAAACGTTTGTTTTGTTTCTTTTTATTAGTTTGGTTTGTTGCTGGGATAGTTTTATTGTTGTGAGTTATTTAATTTTCCTTAGGTGTTGGTTTTTGTTGGTTTGGCCTTTTTTTTGGGGGGGTGCTGTTTGGTATCTTCAAAGACTACATTAAATTTGTGCAGGGAAAGTATCCCTAGATAAGCTGCATGCCCTCTGAATATCTTTGGAGGGTTTTTTTGTTTGTGTTTTTGAGGGAAGGGGGGGTTGGGCTTTCTTCCTCCTTCAAAATTTTACATTTGTGGACAGAAACATTACCTACAAGGATACTGTTCATATCTTTAAACAAGGCAAGAATTTTAACGCAATCCCATTTTTTTCCGTATTAAAATAGTTTATATTACAATTTTAGGAACTAAAAATGGGGCATAGTCATTGAAAGGCCCAATATATGACAAAATGTAATCAAAATTAGCCAATATACATCAAATTCTTAAATTAAAATGCCCTCAACAGTCACCAAAAAAACCAAAACAAAACAAAATATTTAAGATCAACCTCACCTTACTGTGTGAAATGTGATCCATTTCAAGCCTACTTTATCAACAACAAATTTATTTAAACAGATTGCAATGGTGAGATTACTTTAAAGCTATAAATGAACCTACGTGATTACTAGGTATAATTTCTTCACTTCAGGCACGTAAGTGATGATTAACTAAGAGGCCACTGAGGCTCAGCTATTACATAGCAAACATGAAAGTTGATAGCTCTACTGAAATCAATTTCAATGTTTCTGTTAATGTGCTTTGCAACAGATTTCCAAGCATTCAGATTTATAAAATTAGTGCTACCAAATACAAATGTGCTGTTTGACATACAGTACCCACTTATTACCCAAAATGGTTCCACTTGAACCATGTGGTAATTAACTTAAAAGAACCAGTGCAGACCCTTACTGTTAAAAAAGGTCTAAAGAAATAATACTTGAACTGCTGAATAACAGTTTCAACATATCCAGAGCATTACTGAAGTATTTTGAATGTGGTTAAAGAACCTTTCCAAAAAGATATAGTCAAATGCTCTTCAGCTGAAATTACAGAAGATGATTTTTTAGGGACATTGACTCAATTTTCCAAAATTTACTGTTTAATATCCTTATAAGAACATGTTATATTGTCCACAACATTTTAAGTAAAGTTGCATGCAGCGTGGAGTTACCATTGCAAATTAAGATGTTACAAAGACCTTACCACATCATCTGCCAAAGTTTTTATTTTAATATTCTATTAAAAGAACAAAACAGAACAAAACAACACACAGAAAAGAAAAAAAAAAAAATCACAGAAAAAAGGTTACCTACTGTTTCAGAACAAAGAAGTCTGCATTTCATATATTTTAATATTAAAAAGCACTTGAAATCTCAGTAAGTGTTCTAACAAAACTACAGCTCAATCAACATGGAACATACTGCAATTTATGTGAAAAAGCAAGCTTGTATCCCATTTCACCTTGTTTATTCACTATTTAACTCACGAACCTGAAACCTGTTTAGTCTAGTACCCCCATTATTTCACAAAAATGCAGTAAGATCTCTAAGAAAGCTTTCCAAAACAAACACGGACTCTTGGACTTCAATCCAAGCCAGCAGATAGCTCTATAACCTTCTGGTTTGACGTTTTGGAGTCAAGGAGAATTTCCTGTGCCCTAACCTCATCCTGGGCCTTTTGCCAACCCCACCTTAACACTGAGCAATGAGTCAGATGAACTGGTACAAACCAGTGTACTGATGCCACACCAACCAGTCACCAGTAGCTCTCCCACTCTAACTAGTGTTCTCACTTTTTCCCTATTGACAGTAAAACCTGCTGACAAAGATCACCAATATTACAGTTTTATTCACAGCCACAGAAGCAACCTCTATGGCACCAATATCAGTGATCCCATGGAAGAAGCATTCAGTTAATACCCAGTGCTCAACTTACACCAAGCAGTCACCAAGAGGTAATTAAGGTCTAGAACTCTGGCAGGGAGAGGGAATGCAGGACAAGAACAACTGCTATATATGAAAAAGTGTGATAGTTGACTCATGACAACAGAGTCCTGCAAGTCACTGGTTAGGAAAGTGCAATCCTACATTCTTGGATGGTGAGGTTTCAGATTCCTTGGTGATGCTCTCACCAGCTAAAATGATCCAAGATGCTTCTAGTGAACACCCCACAACGTTAAAACACTGGATAAGTTGAGGGTTACTGGAAATCAACCTCTAACTGTTCATCAGTGTATTACTTGCCCTTGGTGGAAGACAAGGAACCCACCATGTTCTTTTTAATTCTACCTTCTGTCTCTTGGCTACACTTATCAGTATTAAATTGCTAAAAAAAAAAAGAAAAAAACTTTTCAATAGTATACAAATACTGGAAGAGGCATCAAAGTGGGAAAGAGGGACAGTGTGGTCACACTTTGGAAGTATAAAGAAGATAAGCATCCAGAGGTATCTGGGGCAGTGTGTGGATTGACCCTGGCAGGTCAGTCCACCTCCTCCCAGCCACTTGCTCATTCCCACACAGCAGGGGCAGGGACAGAACCAGAGGCAAAAAACCAAGAAAAACTCCTTCTGAGACAGAATCAGTTTAACAAGTGAAGGGAGAAAAAGCTCCCTTACAGCTCCGTATCTCCTGTATTTCTATCACTTGGACTTTGTATAGGGTTAAAACAGGAAATAATACTCTAAATCAAAACTAACATGCCCTTGCTCTGGTAAACAGAACTTCTATTCTTAAAGAAGGTTATTGAACAAGAAGACGAAATGAAGTCAAATCTAACCATGAGTTCAACCAGAGACAGCTCTGTAAGCAAGAAGTTCTAAAACTCTGTATCAATTTTAGCAGTCACTTCTACTAAAAATATTTTTTTTTCCCCTTTCTCATTTAAGTACTGTCAATCTCTCACAGAACCTGGAACAGGATAATCTACTCCATCTCCACATTTATATTGCATTTGTCACTCAAACTCCTCTGGGCAAAATACAGAATACTAAAGCAAGATACCACACAGCATTTTTTTCAGACATCTCAAGCATGCTTCCCAGATATCCTTCTGGTGCATAAGCTACACTGCTGCCAGCCCCTGCTCAAGATAAGCAACACATTTAACAGGTAGAAGAGAAACCACAAGTAGCTGGAGGCAGAGGAAAGGTAGCTATGTACCTGAAGATTCTCATTGATGCAAAATTTTGACAGTCTCTTATACTAACAAATAAAACACACTTCCAGTCTGATTTACAAACATGAAACCCAAGCAGTTTACCTCCCCAGGAGGAAGTTCAAGAGAGCACAGCTTTTGTAGTCAGACCTCTAGCACTATTCTTTCAGTCATCTAAGACAGCCAGAGCAACACAGGATGGAAAAAAAAAAATAAATATCAGCCCTTTCGTAGCTTCTTCAAGACATGAACTCCACAACTTAAGAAGCAGCCCAAAGGCAAAGTTTCTTTATAAATCTGTATGATAAAACAGTTGCCCATAAGGGATATCAAATAAATACTTTTATGTATAACAATATGCTGCTGTCTTAAATTGTATATATCATATCTTTGCTAGTTTTTGGTATCAACACAAACTAATGCAGCTGCATAATAATATTCTTTCATCTTAAAAGGTCAGTCTCAGCCATGTTAATACTGAGAGTAATTGAAATCTGGGACATGAAGAGAGATCTTTCACCATAGCTAACTACATTTATTGGTATAAAAGTCATTACTTCCTCCTCTGAGATGAGTTCAGGCCACTGCAATAAATATGTCAGCATTCAAAGAATTACACAAAATTCACAGCTAGTCTACTTCCTTAAATCTCTTTCTAAATTTTGTAATAAAACCATCCAAATCACTTGTGCTGACTTATAAATTCAGGTGTGTTTGAATGGGTTGATTGATTATATGCAAGACTCACTTGGCCACCTTTTTTAGTTGCTACACTCACACTTCTACCACAAAAATAAAATCAAAAGCAACTCACTCTTTACCACATGTATAATGAAGCAATGACCAGCTGGGGAAGTTCTAAAACAGCAATTTTTCACTCCACTGCACACTGCTCAGGCAAACTGAGGTGTGCTGCAACACTTCTGCACACAGGCTACAATGTCAGGTAACATCTTCAATTGCTACTCCCAATCCTGATGTTTTAAAAGTAACAGAGGGAAGCATGACCTTCTCTCAGCTTTCTTGATTTTAAAATAAGGTTATATAACTGCTTTCTAAAATTTATCTGCAAAACCTTCAAAAGACTTTGTAAAACTTAGCTCAAGGATAAGTGGTTTTTACCTGGCTGCAAATAAATCTGCATACAACCAGGAAAGGAATAACTTCCCCCGAGAGTACCCGAACCAAGAGACTTGAAAGGGAACAAACCACAGAACTGGTTAATATCTGACATTCAAAAAGTTGTGTGCAGTTTGAGTCTAGGTCTTGCAGCCACAAAATAGAATTCACTCCTACAATCTCTGTTCTACAGTACAGAGAATGAGTAATGTTCCCATCAGACAAATTTAACCATCTGTTAACATACTGAATTTTGTAATTAAATGTAAAAGAGTTACCTAGGCAATTGTGAAACACCACCTGAGTCACCCTGGCTGATGTGCAGAAGCTAGAACTACACAATCATCTAGGACTTAGATATTTATTGATGACAAAGTATACCTGGTATTAATAAAATCAGTTAAAATATAATTCACAAAATGTTTGCTTTATAGTAACTTACTTTTTTTTTTTCCACTTCAAAGGATATTCACCATGCTTTCAAAAATAACTTGAAATGACTGATGTAATCCATCAGGTATACCCAAGATAGTTGAAGTCTGCAACACTAATAGTTCTGTTACTATTTGTTGTACATTTGCATTTGGTCTATAGGACAGCACATAGAAAATTCATGTTTGATTTGCAGTTGTTGACTTTAAAAGTTAAATATGTATTATTTAAATTATTAAATTAAGGCTTAAACTATAACCTGAACATGAAGGTATTGACCTTGTGAGGTTCATTCCCTGGGGCACTGCAAAAGGAGACCAATGAGCATGGGAACACCTGACATTGAGCTGCTAAACTGAAGCAGGAAAGTTATCCATGTGGCCAGTATGAAGGTGGCACAGGAGTCAAAGCTGTTAGGCTGGAATGTGGCAGTCATCTTCCCATCTAGGAACATGCCTATTCTATTTTTTTCCCCAGGAGACTGATCATCTAGAAATGAGTAATACTAGGAAAATAAGTTAGACAACATATTGTGCTAAATAAAGCCAGAGGCTTGGTAATTATTAACAGCAGAGGGCACCAACTCTTTAATCACATTGCTGGACGACTGAGTGCCTCAGCACTGCTCCCAAATGGGAGGAAAACAGGTCAGAGGCACCTTCATTATACTCAACACTCACAAATGCCACTGTCTGATCACCAAGGGGTGATGGAAAGGGGCACAAAGCAGGTCTCTATGTCAGGGGAAGAGAGGAACCCTAAAAGTAGCAGTCTAACCTGACCTAAAATGCAGCTTGAAAGAAACTGAGACACCTTTGTCACTTTTGTCTGATAGACAGAACACTAACACACTCCAAAAGCAAACAGGCTTTTCAAAAAGGGCATTTTTCCATGTTACTTCAAAGAAGTCTTTAGCAAAAAGTAAATTTATTCAGAAGTTAAAACCAACTGTAACCAAGCTTAGATTACCTGATCTCAACAGTTTTATAACTGAAGATGCAATGAAGACAATTCAACTTTTTTTTTGTTATTTGTAGCTCAAGCCACCATTACAGTTTTGCAAAATTTGTTTCAGACAACAGTTTACTGGAGCTCATTGATAAGTAAGTTTTAGAAATCAAAGAAAAATTAAATGTTTTTTTCAAAGGTTGCAGTTCCACAGCAGCCTACACCAACAAAATTCCTGGCTGAGAGACAAAAGGGCAAGTGTGGCACTAGGACAGTTGGCAGTCAAATCAGCTTAGACCACTGTAGAAACAATTCCAGAAATCCTATTAGAAGAGGCAGTTGTCATGTTAGTCACAGCAGAGGCAAATAAGTTTTGATCATTTCCAGAACTACTGCTAGAGACCAAACATTTTGCATCAGGTCTCTGCATCAGCCTCTTTGGATAAGTTACAACCACACCACAGGATTAGCAGAGTTTATAGCAGTTACACTACACAACCCACAAGATATTTACACAGCACTCTGTCCAGCCAGGATCTGCTTATTTGATATTTAGTGATCATGCAAGCCACATGTGATAGTACAGCATGCTTTTCAGTATCATTGCTCAAACCATCTCTCTTCAGGATGCTCTTACAGCCTTTGAATTCTTCTCTCAAAGCTACTAAGCAACAGTGTGCCAGTTAAACTTCTTAAAACTAGACTTTTACAAGAGCAAAGTCATAAGCCTATTCACAAACTTTACAGCAAGCATATACTCCAATATTACTTTTCTGTAGTGCACGTTAGCTTACTAGCATCTATGTGCAGGTTTAATGTGACTATTTACTAATCAAGACCTTTACAGAGGTTAAAAGACATGGCTAATCTTGTTCTTCTAAACAAAGATTTAAAATCTTGTTGCTTGAAGCTTCTATTTTTATTCAGAAATTTTACCTCAGGCTGTATTTGTTATCTAGAAATGTCATAATTATTAAACAACATAAGGTTTTATAGGACATGTCTTTAAACAGCAAAACAAAACCCAAACATAAAAACCAACAGCCACATTCCAAAGGTAGGTACAAAACTCCAAAGCTTCATATCATTGATGCCAAATAAGGTGTAATTATCAACCACCCACTTTAGGGATCCTGGAGAGTGGCAAATCTCTATATAATAAGTGAAGCAACAGAAAGTGCTACAAAGTTTCTGCATAAGAACTACAGGCACCTGGAGGAAGATCTCACGTTACATGGAGTGTCTTAGTTGTACAGAACAGGTAAGTATGTGCATTAAAAAAGAAAATAAAAGAAGGAAGTCACATTTGAATATATTGAGACAACATACAGGAAAGCACCAATTGTCAGCAGTGTAAATGGGAAAAACAAGCACAGGAACTCTACTTCTTGGCACGCCTGAATGTCAGGCTGAGCACACACACTGTTGCCACAAACTTCTTCATTGTTTGCGTCATCTGCAGACTAACCTGGCATTTGTTTTGGACTCAAATAATTCTACTTTCAACTCTAATCATCTTGGTAATGGATACTTCAATGGCCTTTCCTGAAGAACATGATTTTTAAAAAGTAGGATTAATATATAGTTGAGTGCCAGGTATGTTTCATGCTTTGCTTGATAAGAAATCTTATTTCAAATCAGGTACCTCCAAAGCTTCCTTCAGTAAAATGCTAGTAGATTAGAAGTGCATTGGAATAATTTCAAAAATCTTTTGATACACCCATGTAGGTTTGTCTATGTATATTTGAAGCCTGAAAAAAGTGCCAGATACACTCCATCAAACAAGAAGCCATCTGTCCAAGTGGTTGCTATTGTACTGGAATTGGGCAGGATTGCCTGGCAGTATCAGCTGATACTGTTTACTGCAACTGCAGCAACCAAATCAGTTGGTTTGTACAAAAATCAGGAAGTGTTTTTCCCTAGGAAAACCCACCAAGATCCGCTGCTGCACTAGTCACTTGGACAGCCATTGGATCAGCTTCCAGGCCTTAATTACAACTGAAGACAGGAACAGCTCATAGAGCAGTAAATGGATTGTTTAGGTGCTTACTGTACTGGGTGTGTGCCTGGGGCTTTCCTGCCAAGTGTGTCTGTCAGTACCATACTCAGCCCTCTATCTCTAATGCTCTTTTTTCAATCTAATGCTCTTTTTTCAATCTAATGCTCTTTTTTCAAAACTCACCTTGTTTAATTTCCAAGCTTTAAGTTTTTAGGGAACTTGGCTTCTGCTTTTTTGCTTTAATATTATTGTGAAGTGCTTTTGAAACATTCTGCAATGGTTAAACTGGGAAAAATATGTCAAAACAATTCTAGACATAGTAAGTGCAGAGTTCCTCTCAATTTTACACTTAGATACAAGCTGTGGATTTAAGCTTTGCTTTCAACGTAGCAGCCAGTTTGGCCACATGGCAATAGTTGATGTGCAAACTGCTGCTCATTTTCCTTCCTTGCCCTGGGCTCTCGTGAGTACAAGTGGGTGATCTCTTCATTCAGACACATTGTGGAGCTGCTCAGACTGAATGAAAACTATTTTAAAAATTTATTTTGGACAATTAGGAGTAGTGAGAATAGGCCTCCTCCTCCTGTACCTTACTGTCTAAAGAGAGACACTTCTTTTATTGTGACTAGGTTCATCTTCACTCTTACTGACATGTGCTCTTAGTTTGTTCTTGCCCTTTCATAGGCATGCAGCCCTTTTATCTGCAATTACATGCTCTGAACCTGGGATTAATCATTTGTTGAAACCTAGGATTTTCTTTCAAGATGAGCAATGACCAGTTATCTTGGCTGTCAAAGAGTTCTTTTGAAATTGTTCTGAAAAATGAAGCAGAAACTGATTTGAGAAAATTCTCCAGTATTTCCACACATTCGGGGTTTTTTCCATTCCTGATTACTTGCTTCCTATTTCACAGGGCACACAAGTATTACTTGCTCTTGTGGATACAGTAAACAATGAAATAAGTGTCACAGCCCATTTGAACTTCTCTTTGCTACCATTTGAGTAGGGGATAAAACTTTTCAGAAGTATCTGTTGGGAGGGAAGTGATACAGTTAAAAATAAAACAGAAGAAGCACAGCAAGTTGCACAAATTGATTGAAGTCTGTATCAGGAAGAACTTCACTGGATACTGGGCAGCTCCCTGAAAATGGAGTATTTTACTTCTGACAGACTCTGAGGAAGTGAGGACATGTGTATTTGCTTTACTTGGTATTGTTTTTTAAATACTAAGAAAACTGTCACAAAAGCCAACCAGCCAGGAGCCCACAAGGGAACTGGCAGTGGAAGGGGTGCAGAGCGCCAAAGAAGGAGGAATTACTTGTGAACATTACTCATTTTGTTTGTACCCAGCAATCTTGGAACATATGGTCACAGGGATCATGTCAACAACTTAGAATAATGTTGTCTGTCTTCCAAGACACAGACTTCCTAGCAAAGAGCAAGTATTTATCAGAGCACTATTTGATCCTTTCATTAAAAAAAAAAAAAAAGCTGATGGTAATTTTTTCTTTCCTAGGCCTAAATGGTGACACAATGAAATACTAAAATATTGAAAACTGAGCAATGCTGCTGCCACAGCCTAAGGAACTTTGGCTTTTCCTTCAAGAACAGAAACTCTAGATTGATTAATTTCAGCATGCACAGACAAAAACATAAATCAATAATCAAAGCATATTGGGTTAACCTGCACTTGTAGCTGCTCTGATACACACAAGCACTTTCTGATCCTCTTCCTTTTATTCCCACTTTATAACACCTTTCTGAGAACATTATTTGACCTTCAGGGAAGTAGGAAATGAAGCAGCTCATGAACTGAGAGGAATTATATTATACATAGCAAGGAGAAATCCAGTGGTATCCTTTGACTACAGAACAGAGTTCGTGAAGATTATTATAGATTCTGGTAACGGGTTATAGAGAATCTGTTATCTTCACCTGAAGAAGAAAGTATGCAAATAAAAAAAGATGGTTTATCATAATTTTGAAGTGTTGTATGCACCTAGTTGAGCCATTAACTCCCACATGAATTTCATAAAGGTTTTCCCATAAATTCACAAAACAATCATTTTCTAATATAAAATGTTAACTGATGGAATCACTTGTGTGCTAGTCAGGAATTAGTTTGAACCATGTAATACTGTAAACTAAACTTACTGGATTTAGGAAGCCTGTCTTATTAACCCAAGGTTTTTCTGGAGTTCAAATGTATAGCTGTAAAACAGAAAATTAAACTCATGTATCTGGTTTACAGATGGAAATTTTATCAAAGCCTAGAGCTGTACGTTCTACCTGTCTGGTTTGGGGATGCTGTAAATAACTTGAGAATGAAAATGAAATACAGTAAAATAGCAGGAATAAAGCACTGTATTGACATGAAAGTCAAGAAAAAGTGAGTTACTTCTATGCTGAAGCTTTTGTTGCAACTTCTGTCTCAAATCTGGTTATAAACCACCTTCTACTCAGTTAACTCCAGGCTTTTATAAGCAAAGATTTGCTATGATGATGAAAAAATTCTTAGAGTACGTAATTTTTACAGATTAGACAGAGGGACAGACGCTAAATGAGCAATCTCAGTTACTCTGAGATGATGTGCAAATTTTTGAAGCTGGCCAGCTGAAATGGGTATACCCTTGGAGTTTCAGATTTTGTGTTTAAAGCCTTAACTTTTAATGTACACGCCAAATGTGGCTGGCACAAAAAAATCAAATGAAAATAGCAACAGTCTGATACACTGCCTGTAGTCTTATTTCTTTATGCAAATATTTACCTGTTGGAATGCAACTGGAACACTGCAGGTAACTGTTTAAACTGCTAGTAATTGTGAAGTTCTCATCTACTTATGCACTCACACGAGTACAAATGCTGAAGGACATACTCCAACAACCATCATCAGCTCTTCCCACAGTAAGAAAGAACAGTAGACTGCAGAACCAAATTTTTTTCCTTAAGTACTTCTTTTGTCTTGTTCAACCATCCCTGAGCCCAACATGAATTTGAAAACACATTAAAAACTAGTTGTGACAAGAAGTTCTTGTCAAAACCACATGGTTATTTCCTCTCATTTTCATGCCTAAATATGTAATACATACAGTTTTGCTAGCATGGCTCCATCCTGGATGAAGTTATAAACTTCTGACTATCTACTCCCTGAACAAAGAAACAGGAGAGAATGGGTCTGAGCACCTTCAAACCAACCTGCATGTCTACTGCAGCTCCCTTGGCTACATAACCTACAACCCCAGTGAGTGCTTTCCTGGCTGTACAGCTACAGTCCTGTAGCTCCAGATGCTGGCACACTACAGTACTAATCCCCAACTGCCTCAGCTTGTTTATTTAGAAATCTGTTCTAGACTACCAGGAAGCACAGCTCTAAAAGTCATATATTTTTCAAGCAAGTTGTCCTTTGTTTATTCTCACATTAAAGGGTAAACTAAATATGTTAATTTGGTTTTGTTCATATTTACATGACAATTAGGAGAGTACTAAGAGTATGTTTCTTAAAATACATGCACACGTGTGTCTGTATGTGTGTGTGTGTGTGTGTGTGTATATATATATACATATAAAAACACACACACAAATCTCCAACCAGGGCAGGAGAATTTGCAATTATGCTTTTTAATGTGCTTGTAACTTTTACACTTACATTCCAGAGTTTCAAAACAAGTTTAAACACACTTAACTGTTATGAAGTGTAAATTGAATATATATTTAGTAATAAAAACATTTTTCCATCTTTGATGCCTTCCATATCTGGTAACACTTAAACCAGCACATACACACCACACATCAGGTATGCTGACATACCCAACACCATCTCACCTCCAATGATTTACTCTGAGGGTCACTTTAAAGGCCCAAGGTGGGAGCTTTACAAGAAAATCACCTGTCATATGCATCACCTTGAGCTTCCTCTTCTCCCACTCTCCCCAAAACTGTCTGAAATGAACACAGAAACCAGTTTCCTGTTCACACAGAGAACTCATATGCATGACAAACTCTTAAGAATGCTTTATATAACAGAAGGTGTGGTAATATTACAGTATCTAATACAACTTAAGACCAAATATTACCACACCCAGGAGGACCAAATACCTTCAAGCAGCTGCATCAAACTATGCGACATTTTCCATGTGTGGGCTTGTTCCAGAATTGAACTTCTGAGTTATTTCTCAATTTCTATAAATCAGAGGAGTTCAGTTTCTATCACAATCTAGGTTACAATAGAATTTAATTGCCACAGTAGATCATTTTCAGAACTGCCCATGAACATATGATGTGCTGCTTGCACACCATGTCCAACTAAACAGCTATCAAGAGAAGATGGCTTAAAAGTAGACAGTCACTTGATAGAAAGTGACTTTATAGATGCACTTTATAGAAATCAATTCAAAAGGAAGAAATCCAGTGTGCTATAACACCAGTCTTACTAATTCTAGTAAACAATCAAAGAAGAAAAGATAATAAAGGAGGGGTTGGTTTTCAGCAGTTGTCCCACTGCTCACAAAAATTTAGGTCAGTAGAGTGCTACAGGGGCTATTCAGACTGCTTAAGCCCAAACTGTTGCCTCAAAAAAGCTGATTCTTTGGCAACTCTTTCTAACTAGTTCGCAAGCAGACTGCATTAGTACTACACTAGGCAAGCAAGATTCAGCTTACCTATTAGGAAGTTACACTTAAAAGTGGGAAACACAGATGTACTCATTCCACTAATACTGTGGGAAAAATATACTTGATTCATAAGACATTGAGTCTTACGAGACAAATGATCAATTTGATACAAAAATCAAATCAAGTTGAAAACAACTTTTAGCTTTGTCTACCTGCAGCTTTATAAATTGTTAAAAAATACTCAAGCTTTTCACCTAAAAAATAAATAATAGCAAAAAAAAAAATCCTCTAGAATAAAGCTAGAGAATTCTTTAAAAAATACTGTACTTAAAGAATGGCCATGATATACAAGTTGTGAGCAACTGCATACAAGTATTTGTTTTAGTAATTTCCTAACTTCTTGTGGGTTTCAGGCTGATGAACAACCAGCTGAAATCACCAGTTGCTTCAGCAGCAACTGCCCTATTTTGTTCTACTTTACCTCTAAATTTGGCCAGGGATGAAAAGAATAACAGGAAAGTTATTAGCTATTATTTCTAAAGAACTGCAATTGATGTAGAAAAAGATTAAGTCACCCCGTAACCCATCATCAGCAATCACAGTATCACCAGTGTGCTTTAAAGGCTATTTGTAATTAAAAAACAGAAGTTCATCCTCAATAACTTGGATTTTCAGCACCACAGTGCTTAAAACCTCAGAAAGCATCACTTCTATTAGGCATGCAGTCCATCAGTTCTCAAGGTAAATGTCTCAGATTGCCTAAGTGGAATTTGCTTAGTTTGCAAAGCTTCCTGTCTGCTACAGAATAACTCTGCAGGTTTGTATTACAAGAAGCCATTCAGGAAGTTTAATTACCACAAGCAGATTGGCTTATCACTGTATCTAGCACCTCATTTAAACGGTGTCAATATCAATTCACATTAAAAGCATTTACCTAAACACCATCACCAAGCATGCCCTACACAACCCCATTCAAAGTGTTGCCCAATCAGTGTATTTTCAGACACTGAACAAAAATTTTTCAATACATAGATTTAATTCTTCAGCAATAGCTGTACCCTAACTAACTTACTGGAATATCTTGCCTTGGATGTAATAAGGCTTAGAGTCTTCAAAACAAGCATTCCAGTTCATGTTTTTCTTAAGCATCCACTTGAAGTAAGAATCCTCTGCAGGCAGGCACTGATTTTACCAAGACAACTGTAATCCCAAACATAATACATTGTATTCATTTGCCAAAAATCTCTGCTCAGCCTGACTCATAGATCATGTATGCAGCATACAAATGTCTAAACAAGTCATGTGCAAAGAGCTCATGATCTCTGCACAGGAGAGTGACACCAAACAACCTCGGGAGTCAAAGGTGAGGGTGCAGTGAAGGTCCTGGGGCACCCTCCTGCCTCAGCCATGGAATTTCAAGGCACTGATCCGGGTGGGGCAATGTGTCTGGGAAACCCATCCTCCCAACCACACTAAAGTTTACTTCTGGTTTTAAGCCAACTGATAAAAGCTTTTATTCCACTCTTTGACCCTGATTTATAGTGCATTAGTCAGAAAGTGGAGTTTATAACTTTTGATTCAATTCAAAGCCTCAAGGGGTTGAAAAGATGTCAGTATTGAGCATGGACAATTTCTGCTTTTAAAACAAAGTGTGAGTTGCACTTTGTTGGATCAGTCACCAAATCCACTTGCCCTCCAATTAATAAGCTCATGTTATCCAGTATCTCTCTCCTGAGCTACTTCTAAAAGACAGAACCACACCAAGAGCACAGCCCCTTTCATAACTTTAGTTTGTAGCTAGGTGGAGTATCTATCCCTCAATAACAACCAGACAAACCTGAAGTGAACTTTTAGCCACTACCTGCACCTAAATATTACTGCTTATGCTAATACTGAGCATACAAGCTATACTATTAACTCTAATTAAAAACCATTGGCCCTATTAACTTCTAATTACCAGTGTTGTAGTAGTCAGGAAGCACCACAAATCCTGTTATAACACCTCTTTTTCAAGTACTAATTCATAAAATAACAGATGTTTGAAAGGATCTTGCTCCTTTCTCAGTTTAGTCCACACTAATGCCCAAAAAGCAGGGCCAACATTGAATTCAAACCAGGCTGCAAAAGGCTTTGTCCAGGTTTCCAGGTCTTGAAAACCCCCAATGACAGGGATACCAGAGTCTGGTCAACCAATACTTCATCACCCCTCGGATTATTTTTTCTCTTTACACTCAAGTCTTCTCTCCAGCAACCTCTCCAGCTCCTTTTGTGATCCCTGCCTCTCATACTTCTGCCATAAACTTCTGTTAAAAGCCTGGGTCGACCTTCTGAAGCTAAATAGATGAACAATTTGATAAGACAAAGTGTTCAGCTGAGCTACAATACCTGTGGCAGATCAGATCTGACACTTTCAAGTACTTACTGATTTCCTAGGCAGGCAACAGAACTACAGACTTCCCATGTGATACTGAAGTGTTACATAGAGCAAGCAACATGTAAATTAAGAATTAACAAACACAGAGATCCCAGCATACTCCCTGACAACCTTAATTTAGCCTGCTTCCCCTAGTACAACAAGCACACTGCCAAACCCAGTTAAGAATGCAACTGCTTATTGACATCTCATGCCAGTCTATTCTCAGGGCTGGCATAAGATCAGATGATTGTTTGCCAAAACAATTTACAATGAAATAGAGAGAAAAAAAAATTAAACAAAAATAATGACAAGACCACCAGGCACTCATTCCCACCTTCGGTCCTTGTGCAAGCAAAAATGAAGGAGAGGGGGGAATTAACACAGAGCTGTTTAAGCAGCTCTTTTATGTCAAAGTGCTCAAAAGACAGACAAAGTTTTAGAAAAATACCCCAGTTTACACATCAGTATGAAAAATGGAATTAAATTCTCATCACAGAGTTCTGTCAACACATCATATGAAACTTGAATGCTCAAAGTAATCCAAAGCAGGAAAGGAAAAGTACAAATAGTAGTTATAATGTAGCTCGTCTTCAATTATTTGTGTTTATGCATCAATTATCTTCCAGAAAAATTCCTTTAACTACCATTTTCTTTTCTAGCACAGATCCTCTCTTGACAGCCTGGTCTCACTTCCTGTTAATTGGGAAAAAATGCCACTGATCAGGCTTCAGCCCTTAAAAAAAACACCAAACTATGTTTCTACAATACAAACACCACTGCCCACATACTTTCAGATGCAGAAACAAAAACTTACACCTTCTTGAATCTCCCTTCCTCCAAAATAATTACATTTCAGCTTTCCCAGCTCTCTGTCATCTAGAGCCATTTTTACTCTATCATATAAAAATCATTCCTCTAAACTTCCCAATGACTTATTTCAGCTGCTGTGCCAGGAACTAAAAATAAATCTTCTGTTCTATGTAGTTGCACACCCTCTCCCACCAAGCCCTTGTTCAGCACTCCACTCAGAGTCTGAAGTAAGTTCTGGAAAAGAAATACACTCCTGTAGACTTCCTTGAATTATTTGCAACAAGCTGACAAGAGTGCAGGTTGATTCATCTCTGTAAATCTACTGAAACTTGATGAATTACAAGTTGTGAAGCTGAACCAAGACAATGTCCACACCAAACTCTGAGGGGCTTTGTCTATAAACTCAGTGACAACTGAGCATTTGCACAAATATTGTACTTTCTCTTACCAAGTCCCAAATATACGTTAATCTTATTTGCACAGTGAAGAGAACAAAAGCACAAATAAGGTTACTCTCTGAGCATCTAAGAATATTGCTAGACTCAGCAGAACAAATTCCCTATCCAAAATTAAAGCCCACAAAATTTAGTAATATTGTATAATATTCTATATATATCCTCCTATATAATGGTTGAATCCTTTCCCTGATTTAAGTCTTGTTCTTCTTCTTTCAAGCTTCCTTGAAAACCCATAGCAGGAATTGATAAATCTAGCTATCCACTCACACGCCTCAACCTACAACACACCTGAATCCCAACCCTTTTCTTCTTCTGAGGTAAATCCCTCTTCATGGCAGTTTTAAGCACAATTTGTGTATGTCTTGTCCAGAATGAAAAAAACCTGGCCTTCTCATTCCACCCATTCAGTCAATTGTATCATGACAGGTTACTCACTTCATCTCCAGGCAAAACTATCTTTCAGAAGGTATGTGGTTCAAGCAACATACCACTGCTCTAATCCATGTTGCTGCTGGACTATAAGAAAACCCTCAAGAAACAAAAGCACATGGTTGCATAAGATGACATATTAACATCATGTACTTTTTCTCACAAAAAGTAACCTAAAGAAGTCTGCTCAAGTGATTCTAGAATAACTAAGAACGTGGAATGAAAAGAGTCATCCTGTTCAAGCCAATTCTGAACTCATTTCCCTTTGATTTTTTAAATTATGCATTACTTTCAGAACAAAGTGTTCTTCTCTGCAAAAGCAAACTTCAAATTTGTGCACACAGCTTCCAACAGAAGCACTTCCCTATGATTTTTAAATCACTTCCCTGCAGGCAACTTCAATCAGCCTTCCTAGCTACTTTACATAGGAAATAGTAAAGGTACTATAAACATAAACAAACACCTTAGTTACACGAATAAGTTTATTTATATTTTCCCGTGCAAGAAAGTATCAGGTTTGTTTGCAGTAACACCATCAAACAAAACAAGACAGCCTATTTGTTTACCTTTTGCATAGAAAAAGTTACTTTTAATATAAGCAAAACAATTTGCTATTCTGCCTGTCATGCTTTAAGTAACTGTCCCTTTCAGTAACTTCTTAATGCCTTACACATTACGGATTCAGCATCTTCCCCAAACTTAGTTTTAGTGACAAAAAACTGCTGCTCAGCCCAAGGCCCTGCTGCACAAAACTTGATGAAAGGAACACAAGGTGGGAGCACTTACACCACTTCGTTTTACCACGTTTTACTTCGTTTTTCACTGTGTGAAAGGCCCTGCTCAGGTTCAGGAAAGTTTGTCACTTGCTTTCTACTCCATAAGAAGTCATGTAAGTTTTAAGCATTCTCTATACTGTTGTGGCTCAAAATCCCTCAGAGAACTGAGCTAAAATCAACCGATTCGAAGTTTAAAAGTTTAACAGAAATAAACAATTAAAAGTAAACACTTGTATAAGCTGGGTTGCTAGCGTATTTACAGAGTGAGTAAGCTCTGGGCTTTGAAATGGGCCCATGTTTCAAGTTATCAGTCTGTAATTAGAAATACCTTCTTTAAAAAACACCAACAGACATAGGGAGCAGACTCCAGAGACCCAACCAAGGTTTGGGTGCTCAAAAGCTTGTCAGACACAAAAAGACTAGAAAATTTCTAAATTTTCCAACTATTTCCACCTTAATTCAAAAGTTCACTTGGGAAGCACATCGTTTGCACCAATCCCGCCAATATTCTGGATGCCTCAACGCAGACGGGGAGGGGGTGGGGGGAGGGAAACAACTAAACAAAAAAAAAAAACAAAAAAAAACCCCAAAGCTGTGATCTTCCACTCCAAAGGTGAGCGGGATGGAGGTTACTGGAGGTTACACCTGCACAGAAGAACAGCCCCAAAGGGGGGGGCCCCAGCAACACCCCAAAGNACAGCCCCTTTCATAACTTTAGTTTGTAGCTAGGTGGAGTATCTATCCCTCAATAACAACCAGACAAACCTGAAGTGAACTTTTAGCCACTACCTGCACCTAAATATTACTGCTTATGCTAATACTGAGCATACAAGCTATACTATTAACTCTAATTAAAAACCATTGGCCCTATTAACTTCTAATTACCAGTGTTGTAGTAGTCAGGAAGCACCACAAATCCTGTTATAACACCTCTTTTTCAAGTACTAATTCATAAAATAAGAGATGTTTGAAAGGATCTTGCTCCTTTCTCAGTTTAGTCCAAACTAATGCCCAAAAAGCAGGGCCAACACTGCAGAAGGCAAAAGGCTTTGTCCAGGCTGCAAAAGGCTTTGTCCAGGTTTCCAGGTCTTGAAAACCCCCAATGACAGGGATACCAGAGTCTGGTCAACCAATACTTCATCACCCCTCGGATTATTTTTTCTCTTTACACTCAAGTCTTCTCTCCAGCAACCTCTCCAGCTCCTTTTGTGATCCCTGCCTCTCATACTTCTGCCATAAACTTCTGTTAAAAGCCTGGGTCGACCTTCTGAAGCTAAATAGATGAACAACTTGATAAGACAAAGTGTTCAGCTGAGCTACAATACCTGTGGCAGATCAGATCTGACACTTTCAAGTACTTACTGATTTCCTAGGCAGGCAACAGAACTACAGACTTCCCATGTGATACTGAAGTGTTACATAGAGCAAGCAACATGTAAATTAAGAATTAACACAGAGATCCCAGCATACTCCCTGACAACCTTAATTTAGCCTGCTTCCCCTAGTACAACAAGCATACTTTTAAATGAGCAAAACAAGCACACTGCCAAACCCAGTTAAGAATGCAACTGCTTATTGACATCTCATGCCAGTCTATTCTCAGGGCTGGCATAAGATCAGATGATTGTTTGCCAAAACAATTTACAATGAAATAGAGAGAAAAAAAAATTAAACAAAAATAATGACAAGACCACCAGGCACTCATTCCCACCTTCGGTCCTCGTGCAAGCAAAAATGAAGGAGAGGGGGGAATTAAAACAGAGCTGTTTAAGCAGCTCTTTTATGTCAAAGTGCTCAAAAGACAGACAAAGTTTTAGAAAAATACCCCGGTTTACACATCAGTATGAAAAATGGAATTAAATTCTCATCACAGAGTTCTGTCAACACATCGTATGAAACTTGAATGCTCAAAGTAATCCAAAGCAGGAAAGGAAAAGTACAAATAGTAGTTATAATGTAGCTCGTCTTCAATTATTTGTGTTTGTGTATATGCATCAATTATCTTCCAGAAAAATTCCTTTAACTACCATTTTCTTTTCTAGCACAGATCCTCTCTTGACAGCCTGGTCTCACTTCCTGTTAATTGGGAAAAAAATGCCACTGATCAGGCTTCAGCCCTTAAAAAAACCACCAAACTATGCTTCTACAATCCAAACACCACTGCCCACATACTTTCAGATGTAGAAACAAAAACTTACACCTTCTTGAGTCTCCCTTCCTCCAAAATAATTACATTTCAGCTTTCCCAGCTCTTTGTCATCTAGAGCCATTTTTACTCTATCATATAAAAATCATTCCTCTAAACTTCCCAATGACTTATTTCAGCTGCTGTGCCAGGAACTAAAAATAAATCTTCTGTTCTATGTAGTTGCACACCCTCTCCCACCAAGCCCTTGTTCAGCACTCCACTCAGAGTCTGAAGTAAGTTCTGGAAAAGAAATACACTCCTGTAGACTTCCTTGAATTATTTGCAACAAGCTGACAAGAGTGCAGGTTGATTCATCTCTGTAAATCTACTGAAACTTGATGAATTACAAGTTGTGAAGCTGAACCAAGACAATGTCCACACCAAACTCTGAGGGGCTTTGTCTATAAACTCAGTGACAACTGAGCACCTGCACAAATATTGTACTTTCTCTTACCAAGTCCCAAATATACCTTAATCTTATTTGCACAGTGAAGAGAACAAAAGCACAAATAAGGTTACTCTCTGAGCATCTAAGAATATTGCTAGACTCAGCAGAACAAATTCCCTATCCAAAATTAAAGCCCACAAAATTTAGTAATATTGTATAATATTCTATATATATCCTCCTATATAATGGTTGAATCCTTTCCCTGATTTAAGTCTTGTTCTTCTTCTTTCAAGCTTCCTTGAAAACCCATAGCAGTAATTGATAAATCTAGCTATCCACTCACACTGCCTCAACCTACAACACACCTGAATCCCAACCCTTTTCTTCTTCTGAGGTAAATCCCTCTTCATGGCAGTTTTAAGCACAATTTGTGTATGTCTTGTCCAGAATGAAAAAAACCTGGCCTTCTCATTCCACCCATTCAGTCAATTGTATCATGAGAGGTTACTCACTTCATCTCCAGGCAAAACTACCTTTCAGAAGGTATGTGGTTCAAGCAACATACCACTGCTCTAATCCATGTTGCTGCTGGACTATAAGAAAACCCTCAAGAAACAAAAGCACATGGTTGCATAAGATGACATATTAACATCATGTACTTTTTCTCACTAAAAGTAACCTAAAGAAGTCTGCTCAAGTGATTCTAGAATAACTAAGAACGTGGAATGAAAAGAGTCATCCTGTTCAAGCCAATTCTGAACTCATTTCCCTTTGATTTTTTAAATTATGCATTACTTTCAGAACAAAGTGTTCTTCTCTGCAAAAGCAAACTTCAAATTTGTGCACACAGCTTCCAACAGAAGCACTTCCCTATGATTTTTAAATCACTTCCCTGCAGGCAACTTCAATCAGCCTTCCTAGCTACTTTACATAGGAAATAGTAAAGGTACTATAAACATAAACAAACACCTTAGTTACACGAATAAGTTTATTTATATTTTCCCGTGCAAGAAAGTATCAGTTTGTTTGCAGTAACACCATCAAACAAAACAAGACAGCCTATTTGTTTACCTTTTGCATAGAAAAAGTTACTTTTAATATAAGCAAAACAATTTGCTATTCTGCCTGTCATGCTTTAAGTAACTGTCCCTTTCAGTAACTTCTTAATGCCTTACACATTACGGATTCAGCATCTTCCCCAAACTTAGTTTTAGTGACAAAAAACTGCTGCTCAGCCCAAGGCCCTGCTGCACAAAACTTGATGAAAGGAACACAAGGTGGGAGCACTTACACCACTTCGTTTTACCACGTTTTACTTCGTTTTTCACTGTGTGAAAGGCCCTGCTCAGGTTCAGGAAAGTTTGTCACTTGCTTTCTACTCCATAAGAAGTCATGTAAGTTTTAAGCATTCTCTATACTGTTGTGGCTCAAAATCCCTCAGAGAACTGAGCTAAAATCAACCGATTCGAAGTTTAAAAGTTTAACAGAAATAAACAATTAAAAGTAAACACTTGTATAAGCTGGGTTGCTAGCGTATTTACAGAGTGAGTAAGCTCTGGGCTTTGAAATGGGCCCATGTTTCAAGTTATCAGTCTGTAATTAGAAATACCTTCTTTAAAAAACACCAACAGACATAGGGAGCAGACTCCAGAGACCCAACCAAGGTTTGGGTGCTCAAAAGCTTGTCAGACACAAAAAGACTAGAAAATTTCTAAATTTTCCAACTATTTCCACCTTAATTCAAAAGTTCACTTGGGAAGCACATCGTTTGCACCAATCCCGCCAATATTCTGGATGCCTCAACGCAGACGGGGNGGAGCCTCCGCGCACGCGCACCGCCCCGCCGCCATTGCCGCGCACGCGCGGTGGTTGCGGGGCGGGAGAGGAAGGGGAGGAGGAGGGCGGTGGCCGTGCAGGAAATGGCGGAGAGCGGGGGTGGAGGGAGGGAAAGGAGGGGGGGGTTTCGGGAGGAACGCCCGCTGGAAAGGTGAAGTGTGAAACAGAATTGGCCCGTGTAGGGGATTTAATCGTAGGGCTGCCCGCGGAGTCGTTCCGCACAAGTAGGAGGGAGGCGGAAAAGCCGAGGCTGCTCCTGTGAGGGGGAGTGGGCTGGTTCTAGCGGTGAGGCGGAGGGAGAGGGTTGTGGCAGCAAAGGCTGTAGAGAAAGCGGTGCCCGAGGTGGTTTGGTTTGGGAAAAACCCAGTCTCCATCTCATCAGATTCATCAGAACCTTTTGGGCCCCGCCTGGGCAGGACCCAAACTTCCCCAGCGAGGGTCTGCTCCTGAGGTGGTTCTGACTTGCAGCTCTTGTTTTATTTTAGAAACACACGTGAGACAAGCAATAGCTGGTGTTGTGACGAAAACAAAAGATTTTTACCTCAAACAAAAGGTGCTCTCAAATTTGAGAACTCCTCAGAATCTTGAGTCATCTGTGCATGATCGTGGTTCACAACAATAAAATAAATTGTCTGAACCTCTGCTGTAGGTCACACGTGCCATTGGGCCCAGCATCACTGGATAAGCTGAAAATCAGAGAATTCTGTAGCAACGTGCACCTGTGTGAGTGATGGAGGAAAGATAAGCAACCATCAGGCTGCAGCTACATCACGTGAAACATCTCAAGGAGTCTTAGTTCCTCTTTTTCCTCAGGCTGTTGCCTGCTCTCCTGGAACGAATGGTTGGTTAGCAGAGTTACTGTCACTTTTTTTTTACCCCTGACTTAGAAATATGTGGCAAGTCTCCACGTAGGGGGCACAGCTGTGACTTAAAAATAATGTTGAGTTGTACAAAGTACAGGATTTGCTGGAGAACTGCTTTTGAACAGGTTACTATAAATCAAGCATAATTAGATCCACTTCACAGCCAACACAGAAGTTAGAGCTTATCATGTTCTTTTAAAAAAATGTTTTTATTTGTACTTCAGCATTTTCGTATTCCTTTTATTTTTTCCCAGTTGATGCGACTGAGAAACAAATACTACATGTATGAACCAAGGACTTAAGAGCATATAAACTCTGCAGGCAATTTTAAGCAAAAGTAATGTGGTAAAATAATGCAAATATCCAATTAGAAACATTTACATTGAAAAGCCTCTCCACACCAAAACAAAAAAAGCCCAGAAAACCACAACTCTGCTTAAGGCAGAGTTGCTTAAGGCAACCAACCTCAAATCATTTTGGCAGTCAGCTTGCTAAGCAATATTTTGGCCATTTTCCAAGAGCAACATAGTATGGCCTGAGGGTGGAAACTAGTAGTTATACAAGCATGATACATTATACAAACATTACTTAATTTGCCTTCATCTCAAAAATGTATTTTAAAACTTTGCATTTTACAAAAATCATTTCACAACTTGGAAAAAACCTAAATAGGAAAGGCCACTGGAACTAATGCTAACATTTCTCCTTGTGTTGCATGTAATCTCAGTCAAATTCAGCCACATAACTACAGCAGGTAAAATGTAAGAAAACTGCAAATGTACAGCTGTAAAAAAAAAAAGTCACACTGTTATTTTAGAGCTAATCATAGAGTGATAAGCATGAGATATTTTGAGATATTATATCTGAATTTAAACAAAACAGGCCTTTGAAGCAATTTCAGAACTTACCCCTCTAGCACCACCCCTCTAAAATATAAAAAATACAATCATGCAAGGTTCTAGAGGACACATACATGTCAGAAAGAAAAAAAAAAAAGACAAAAAAAAGGCAAAGGGTTTTGTGTTTCTGTGATTTTATAAATTCAATGATAGCATTTCCATTTTGCAGAGAATCTCTAGGCTTCTTCTGCCCAGTAACAGCTGACCTAGAACAGTTGAACTAAGTCAACTGGTCACCAAACCATGTCTTCAGCTTTCAGTCCTTGAGAAATTTTCTATTTCCCAGGTTTCTAGTACTAAAGAAGAAAGTTAACATGGTTGAAATCTTTTTCCTAACTGCACTGGTGGGGAAAAAAAAAATAATTGTTCTGTGCACTACCACAGGAAAACACATACAGTATTTAACTTAACCACAAACAGGAAGCATGCTGCTAAGTCACCTAGTAGTACATTCCCCAGCTTTTCATCCAAAAATTCTATGTCATTAGCACAGCCACTGTACCACAGAAAACATACCACAATCCTTCCACTACTCCTCTCAAGCTGTAAACTTACTTCAAATTGCCCTGTTTCCCTGATCAGTATCATCACTGCAGTGAGTTTTTACTTTCCAGCTCTTTTCCTCCTTTTTGCAATTTGAGTTGGCATCTGTTTCCACAGATTATCTTGAGAAGGAAGTCAATCTAAAGGTTGTTTACAGTGCATGAGAATGTGGTAAATAATAAGAAAATCACAGTGTATGCAGCTTAACAGGTAGGAAAACAAGATTAGAAGTATTAGCTACTAAGCAGCAAAAATCAATGAAGAGCATTCTTTTAATATGAACTGATATCCCCTATTGACATAACAGCCCCACTTTCTAAAACATACTCTCTTAGATTCCTTAATAAATATGATTTCTTTGCAAACCTAAATCCAGAGAAAATCCACTCGCTTTTAAGATAATTCCATGAAATGCCTCTTTGCTAAAGCCTTATTTATTCTAAAACAATGCTTTCCTGGCCTCTTAGAAGCAATACTTGTACACTCTGTAGTGCTTCTGTAAATGAAGTAATGAGAAGTTCCTTTCACATTTATACAAAATTTCTGTCAGTGATGTGGTTCCAAAGAATGTTTATCAATATGGTGCTAGGCACTTTATATATATAAATATATATAAAACATCCTTTATTATCATTAGGAGAAAGTGACATTTCATGTGACAATAATGAACAATCACAGATAATCACAGACAATCACAGATAATTAGGAACATTTCTATTAACAGTTAAGGAATAAGGCTTCTGCAAGGTTAATTTGCTGTGGCTACAGCTACATTTTGTTTCTAATCAGCTGCAGAACAGTTCACTGATTAGGCTGGATACCTTTCAATTTTAAGTCAACTTACACATTTTGCCTCTACTTAATGATAGGAAGAGGAAGCTGGCAGCTTCCCACCTATTGTCTAAAAAGTTTTTGTGTTGCATATGTTAGCAAGGTAATGATCTCTGCAGTCACAGCAGACCTATAGCTCAACTTTTCTTACTGTGTCTAGCTCTAAGGCACTGGAGCTACATGAGGTATCTCAGTGTTAAACAACACACTAGAAGTATGGAATCTATTTATGTTGAGGCACTTTCTTCATTAAAGTGATTTCTACAAATCCAGAAATAAACTGAATAATGGTTTTAATCAGAACAAATCTTTAGAAACCTTAATTCTCCACTAATTCTCCACTAAAAAGCTTCCACTAACATTTAGGCATGGAAACATCCATACACTTTTTAGTGTATTTGTATTTAGTTATTTCCCAGTGTGCTACTCTTTTTGTTACACGAATTTTCTCCTATTGAAACAATTAACTAATTAAGGTTTATTCTTTTTTTCATATTTTTCTGTATTTTGATCACTTAATATATAATTCAAAATCAAAAGTATGTTTATCTTCTCCAAATAATTTTTTTTTCTTTCAGGTCTTAACAGTAAGAAAACAGCATCCAAGTCCCATTCATGTTTTCTAGAACCAGCACATAGATGAAAAAATTGCACAGGATTCAGACAATGATGTGAAAAAAAGTAGGGAAAAAATCCCTTCTCTTTATTTAGACATTTCCCACAGGAAAAACACAATCAACAGCTGATATTTAATACAGCCAATATACATGGTAATTAGTTAATAGCTTATTTCCTTTTTTTTCTCCTTTGCTTTAAAAAAAAAAAAAAAGTGTAATCTTACCTGGTACTAGATGTGGTTCCTTATTGAAGTTATCAAAACTTGCATCTAGTGGTAATAATTCAACATGGTTGGCAAGCAAAATGCTTATTGTCTTTTTTTTTTTCATAGAATAATCCTAATACTATCATATGAAATTTCTTGGGGTTTTTCTCAACATTTTATGTGCTGGAGCATAAGTACTCTAAGTGAATAAAACACAGTTCTGTCTCATAACACTGAGTTTTCTTTCCAGCCTGAAACAACTGGAGAGGAACTAGGTGTAAAAATGTAATATTGCCACTAAATACTCTGCCTCTGTTTTTAAAGGTACATTTAATATTACTTATATGTGCTACCTTACCATTTTTTGACAATACAATATATGTTTTTGATTTGGAGTAAAATCTCAGTTATTACTGTTGATTCAACCATTCATAACATTTTCAACATTTCAGTAAAAGCTACTAAATTTATGCACTTATTCTGTCTTCTCTAGTATTTTATACTACCAAGCACCTCTGCAGGATCTGCATGTGATAATATAATTTATAAAGGAATTCTGGCATTGCTGCATTTCTGCAAAAGACAACAGAAGAACTGCTTCTTGACAATGTGGCATTTTTTCCCCTTTAAGGCTGCCATTGTCTGTTCTGCACAGCTCACTGCAGACTGAGGGCTGAGTTACACAGCCATCATGCTGTGGTACCCTCCCTAATTTGTTTGGAAAATATCTTTTGATGTTCCTGTATCACTGTTTGAGTTGTTCTCAAACAACTAAACAGTTCAACATATACTCCTTTTATTTGCTACATGGATTCCCCTGATCATATTCAGCAATCAAGACCTTTTTGTTTATCTTGCTTTTCTACATCTTCACAGCTTTTCACAACAGCTAAATAGCCCACTGCAGCCATTCTCTAGCAATCCCCTCACATGCCTCATAATTACTCAGGGCTGTTGAGAACAAGACAGCACTGAGCTGGTTATCTAATGATCAGGCTACTCAACACAATAGCTTTCCTTCTCTGTTTATTTCCAAAGAAAGTCATGTTGTAGGTAGTGTTTATGAGAGTGATATTAAAAGCTTAATAAATAACACTTCTACAGTATAAGAAAGTCATAGTTTTCAGTGGAATAGTTTTTAATATATCTCACCATAGCCCATACTCCAACAAGCAGGTTTCTGGTTGGAATTAGTTGAAGTTCATTTAGATGGAAATCTGCATATGTTTAAGGCATTCGTAGATGATAAGGAAGAGTTTCCAGGCAAATGGACAAAAGTAGGCCTGATTATAGCTAAAGATCATATTAAGGAATCTTTGTTCACATTATTCAGTGGAAGAATCCACCAAAAATCACCTATGACAATTGCCTGTCCAGCATATTTGTAATTGTTTCCCTTGCTAGAAAGGGAGTGATTTGTTTCAAGATTTGTTTGGTTTTTAACTGTTCTTGTCCTTGGGTATAGCTCATATTATTTATTCATGGCATATACACTTTATAAGAGGTGTTACTTTCACCTGGTCTAATCAAGGTTTTTTTCATAGCTATGCTAACTCCACTAAAGCCTATTTTAGAGGAAAATGGTGGGACAGATTTAAAAATGTGTCCTTTTACATGAATATTGAGATTATCTATAAAGTTTCTTTAAAAGGAGGTTAGCTAGTTAAATGATGCAATTATTTAGTAGGTAAACCAATACTGCTTTGTTCAGCATTGTAATACTACTTCAGTACAATGTAATACTACTTTATTACACCAAATATGTAAGCAAGAGGTTACCAGATGAACTGTAATACAATTTCAAGTCCTCGTTAGTCTCACATTTAACTTTTCACTACAAGTGCTCTGATTCAAAAGATGTGGCAGCTCAGACTTCCACAATTGGCAAGCTTTTTATCCTTTCCTGTCTACTGCATTCTCTACTCAGGGAAGAATACTGTCTGCACTTAAACTGTCAAAGTTCACAGCCTTATGATTTAAGCTCAATTGAATTAGTGCAAAAAGAGTGAGATGTGTAAGCTGTGGGCAAGTTAAGTTTATCAGCCAGATCACTCTTTACTGTTGTCCATTTCTAGGTCAGAACCTCTTGGCATTGTGCTCTCTATTGAATCCTCAGTGATGGGAGTATGAATACAGAGCTAACCCAGACAAAACACTCTCCTGGTTATACCTCTCTGGAGAAACACAAGAATGTAACAAGATGCTTGTTCCATTGCTTGATGCATTGTAGGAAGGGGACACAATGCTGCAGTGATATGGACAGTACACCAACTGTAAGTTTCTTGTGTAGAAAAACATATGCTTAATTTATGTGAATTGTTATTATGCAGTATTGACAAAAATTTTTTTCTCTGCAATTTTACAATTTCAGAATAGAAATGGTACAAAAAAATGGATTAAATTGTCCAGAGGGAAGACAGCAGGGGAAAAGAGTTACAGTACAGAGGAAAGGGCTCTGTAGTCTTCCTAGAGAGCTGGAGAGAGAAGCTGAGGCTATTCAAGAAAATGTATGAAGGAGAATCAGGAGCAGTAAGAGAAAGCTAAGAGAAGGCAATGAGGTAGCTATGTAGGCAGCTGCTAAAGGTGTCTAATGGCACAAGAAAGGTCAGAGTTTCCCAATTGGGCAAGAAGGTAATTCCAGACTTCATTGGCAGTAGTTTCACTGTAGCTTAAGGAACATTTCCCAATTGGGCAAGAAGGTAATTCCAGACTTCATTGGCAGTAGTTTCACTGTAGCTTAAGGAACAAGTGGGACTGGCACTGAGCTCCACAGCCACTGTTTCAGCTGAAATTTGGGGTTCCGCAGGCTCCTAGGGGGAGTCTGTCTCTCTAAATCCCCCAAGGACTTTCGAGCCATCCTTCCCCTCATGAAGGAAATGGCTTGAGCAGCCTGGAGGCATGGGGAATAAACTCTGGGCTGCTCATGTGCAGTTAGTGTTGAAGATGTGGCTGTGAAGTTCTTGTTTTACTTTGCTGTTTCTATGGGTAGTTCTTATGGTTCTACTAGTGAAAAGTTATTAGTTGGAAGTTGTTTCAGGTTCTTTCCAAACTGTGGTTTCTCTTCAGAAAGTTAGTACTGTACTTAAAAGATTTTCTGTGTACAGCATTCATGTGACTTGTTTAGTTGATTGCAAAAGTGACCCAGGTTAAAATTTACCTTTTTAAAAAGTTGGTTTAAATGAGATTCAGTTCCTTCGTTTTGCCTATCATGTAGTCTTAGAATTGCCTACACTGCTATAAGAGGGAAGATCCCTAAGAAATAAGTGAAATCCCCTTCAACATTCAGCTGTCCCACTCAGGAACTCAGCTCTCTGATCTGGCCCAGCTGCATCATCTTGGCTCAGGCTGCTGGGGAAATTGCTAAATTTTGAGGAACAGCTGTGAGAAGGCTTGTAAAATAGATCCATGTGAGCTGAAAAAGGCAGAATTGGAGGCTGAGGTAGGGTTGGTAGTGGTTTAAGGATTAAAAAGGAAAAATTCTCAAGTGGAAACACATGAAATCCTAACTGAAAAGACTAGGGACTTAATTAAAGGTATTCGTGAAGCAAAAGTGAGTCAGTAAAAGTTTTTAATCTCCAGTGAGGATCCTTTGGGTGTTTTATTAGCCTGGTGAGTGTTCTATTCATAAGGAAATTACTGGTTTAATCCAAGTTGGTTTGTGTGTGATAATTTCTGAACTACTGGTTTAGATTTTTAAGCTGCATATGTATTTTTTTGTGCAGTCTCTGTGGCTGAAGGTGCCTAAAAAGTGAGGGGCTGTGTAAGTCGGTAGTAATATTGGCTTTTAATATGTAACTGTAGAAAGTGTTTTGACTCTCTTATAGAGGAAGCTGAGATAATGCACTTGTAGTTTCAAGACAACAGAAAAGTTTTTCTGTATTTAATTCTTTTTAGACAGATCAATTTATGTAGTGGTTAATTTTTTCACTTATTTCAGGATCTTTTTGGATCTTCATGTGGTATTTTATATCAACTGATGTTTTTAGTCCATCCTGTGAGTTCTATAATGTGTTAGTGATTTTGTTAGTTAATATCTTTGCCCCTTCTTAATGAACCTAGTGTAGCTGTGCAACACTTTTCTTGAGAGCTTGTAGATAATTCATAAAACACTCACTTTTCCTCTTTTTATTCTTTGTAATGTACTGATTTGATTTTAGTATAATATTGCTAGTCATGGGTAGTTAGTTAAATTGACTCCTGAAATAATTTCTCCAAAGTAAATCTGTACTTGAACAAAGCTATTTCTTTTCCTCTGTCTCTAACAAGCAAATGTCTGTCCCAAGTCAGTATCTGTAGGTAAGAACCTACTTCGAGTTTATTGAGAGACTGGTAGTAGTGTACTGACCTAAAATCCTGAGTTACTTTCTGAATTAAAAACCAGTAAGAGTTAACTTAGCAGGTTCAAATTTGATCCTGAAACAGTCTATAGCATTGTAGTCAAAGGAAGGTGTAGTTATTTGGAAGTACTGTAGAACAGTCTTTTTATCTGAAGAAAGATGAAAAAATATTAGTAGTTTTCTGACCTCTCTTAAAGGTGAAATGTGAAGGTGATATTTTCCTGTTAGGTCTTGAGTGCTAGTCAGGCAGACACAAGCAGGTCTGACGATGCATATTTTGAAAGTGTGTTTAGGTCATTAATTCTTTAGGAATAGTTTTCTGGATCTTCTACATAGATTTTAGAATGTTGTGGCTTTTTGGAGTTGTGTAGAGCAAGATGTTTCCTGGTTTGGTTTTTTTTTTCCTAACAATACAAAACTATACTTCAGTTTGGAGGCTGTTTAAACAAGCAGTGGTTTTAAGTGTGCTTAGACTAGCTAAGGCAGAATGTGTGTTGTGATGCACTGCAGTATCCTGTGTTACCTTTGCCTTCCTGAATAAACCATTAGTCAGCATATTACCAGTAGCAATGACATCATGCTGCTTAGACTCTGAACTGATTAGTCTGAGTTCTCCTGGGGCTCATTAGTATTGAGACACACTTGAACAAGCAATCATGGTAATATGGAGTATGCTGTAGGAGCTTTTACAATGCTTCCTTTGCAGTACTTCCTCTAGTGCACAAACAATTTTTTGAAGTCTTGTTATGTAGATTTGCTTTGTGACAGAAAAACTGTTAAGTTAAACTAGGCTCCAGAGCACGTCCCCCTCCTCTCCTATGTGGTTTTTGTGAGCCCAGCCATTTAAGAGATATGGGTCACTGAATCACTTAATGGAATTACATAGTCATTTGTTTTCATGGTTGTACAGACTAAAGTTAAAAATACTTCAACCATATGAATGTTCAGATAAGAGAGATGATGTAATTGTGACCAACACCCAGTTTTTAACAGCTGAACCATTTTAAGTTTCATAATGGGTCCTTTGGTTAATTGGGAGTCTCAGGCTTAACATCCATTATCCTGCACTCCTTGGAATCCTCATCAGTGCTTCCCACACTCTTCATTAATATCTTACTTATTGTTGTAGGAGAGCTAATCAACTCAGCATTCTTCTGCGACTAAGTACAGCCAGCAAACTGCTTGTGAGTCAGGACTGGCAGATTGTTCTGCTGCACACCAGTGAAAACTTTACTGGTTAGCTGTCATGTTTCTGTGTGAACAAAAATCAGCTTCTTCGCCCTTTTTTTTCACATTCTCTGTTTAAACACCAGTAAGCAATATTTTCAGTGTTCACTGTAGTAAGCTTATGCTTGTAAAAGAACAAGAAAAAAAACACAATTTCATCTCGCAAACATTCTGAAGTGTAATACACAGTAAATTCAGAAATTAACAGTGTTATATCCATGGTTAACAAGTAATTAGGCTTTCAAATGCTAATTAATTTAATTTCCATACAGAACAACAGCTAAGGGCAAGATACTGAATAAAAACAGTAGTAACTGAAATGAGAAATACATCATTCTTATAGCATTTTTGAAAGGATTTGAAGGTTGCAGGTTTCTAAGTGGAAAAAGTGCACTGTAAACTCACATTTGTAAATAAAGGGGTATATAATATTAATATTAATTAACCACTCTATAGAGACTGTGAAATTAATTTCCCCCTGTAAAGTAGTTTGGGAAGAACTTCCCTGATGGTTATTTGTATGTCTCCTGCTTACTATCTTTTAATCTTTCAGTACTATCTATAAAGTGGAAAAGGAGCTGCTTCTCAGCAGCTTGTTAGAATTCCCTCATCTTAATACCAGCTTTGAAAGGCAAGCGATTGCTTGAGTATGTTCAATCTTTACAATCATTTCTGTATAAATATTTTAAATAGAAAAATAAACTAGCATAATAATCTGTTATCATCCCAGATTAGTGGCTCAAGAGTACTCAGTGATTAAGCAGCTGTAACTTGAGATAGAGGAAACAAACTTTGCTTGTTCTCACCAATTGCTTGGATCTCAGGCTTTTACAATGTGACTGCCCTGGCAGGTGGGTTATATTAAGCTAGTAACCTTTTCAAAGAAGCAATAAGAAAATCAGAAGTGATGGGCATGTTTAAAAAAAAAATAAAAAATGCTAGTTCAGAGCACTATCTGAGCGATTAAAATGCAAGTTCAGTTGAGCAGAATTCCAGAACTGGCCTTCCAGCATCAAGATAAATGCTCTTATTGCAGGGATGGCAGGTACCAGGTGCTTCATTCTGAAGACAAGAAAGGTTTGGGGGGGTTTTGGAACTGGTGCACCTTTTCCAAGGCATGTCATTCCTAGTCACATATCTCCTCCTGTTCCAGATACTCTCAGTATTGCTGTGCTTTGTACTTCCCAGCTCAGACTTCTGTTGACAGTCTGTCAGCACTGCTGATTAAACCCTGGCACAAAGAGGGTTAGTACTTAGCACATTGCTTCCTGTGCTCTGCCCTTCTGCAGTCTAGTAAGTTTGGTGTGTCCACACTTCTCTTCCCACTCTAAAGCTAAAAAGCAGAATGTGTTTAATCTTGTTCATTGATAATTCATGGTTTTCTGTTTAGCTTCACATTTGTAGTTCAAATGCAGAATTCATTGCCTTTCATTTTGGTTTCTGCATATTTTATTTACTCATTAAGTGTAGGAAACATGAATTAATAACCACTGGAACTACTAGAATACACTAGCTTAACATTAGTTCCGGGGCTTATGTATTCTTATTTGGAACTGAAGCTAATGAGGTGTTAAAGCGATGCACAGCAGTCAACATTATGCTAATCTGGCTTTAGTGACATGAACAGGAGAATTTTAGAGTTGGTTTTTGAAAAATCAACTATCCCATTCAGACAGCTGAACAAAGGAATAGTGGAGTTTGATTCTCTAAAATGTAATATATTATAAGCATTAGTGGTTTTCTAAAACACATTCCTACCTTGGCAGTTTCTTTTTTCTGTTTTGCATAAGAAAGCATCTTTGGAATGGTGGTGTTTTTTGTTTTTTTTTTTTTCCTGTAGAAATACCTACATAAACAACTGTATTGTGCTTATATATTGTCCTCTTTGGAAATTAAGGTGTGATTCCAATGTAACAGTGGTTCTTGGAAAGTTAGTGTCATATGTTACAGGTTTCAAGGCTCTTGAATCTACTTCATTATGTTGTGCACCTTTGGCAAAATAAGGTAACTTGAGGAATTTTACTTCTGTGACAGTAAAGGTGCATAACTTGCCAAAAGAAAGTTAGTAGAGGTAGGGATACTGCAGTATCCTCTCTATGGTAACTCCTAATTGAGCTGTGTGAATTTTTTTTTTATGTTTAGTAATTTTAAGTGATTGCATTTTTAATATTTATGAATGTCACTATTCAGGCACTTAGTTTGTAATACTGTTGGTCTACATCTGTCACCTTGCTTTTGTAGCTCTGTAAGTTTTGATAATGAACTTGAGAATTCTAATGTGTGACAACCTTTAGTTTAAAAATGCAACATAAAATCTTGAGAGTATTTGTCCTACCTCATAGATACTTTCTACCAATGTGCAGCAACTTCTACATGTTAAAAAAAGGAGAATTTTAGTGAGTAGTTACTGACATACAGATTCTTTGCCAGAAAATTTTGTGGCAGGAGACATTTATTTTTTACAGTCGAGCACTTGATCATATTATCTCACCTTTTTTTGCAAGCCTGGCTTTATTTTTGACACTTTTACAGGTTTATTACCTAGGCACATATTGCAATGGTTGTCACTGGTATGCTCTTTTGAGGGTGGTTTTATCTCAGAGATTATGCTTGTCTGAAATGTACTGACCTCTTTCTTTCAAGGGCTATTTAAATTTCCCCAGTGTGAAGTAAAAGCTTATTGCAGTTGAGAAAAAGGTGTGTGCTGACCCATCATGGGGCAGAGCTGTTCCACCCTTGAGAGCTGTTTGAGCTACCATGTGCCTGGTTCACAGAGGCTGCAGAGCTTCCAAACAGTGATGAAAGATGAGGGAAAGAACAAGAGGAGAAGTGGAAGACATAGAAGAGTTAGAGATCCTGGGAGTATCTGGGTTTCCTCCTCACCCCTCTGCTCTACAAAAAGTGTCATAAGCACAGGCTATGTGGACAATAAAGAACAAGTGCTTATAGCAAGAGAAAGCATATGGACTTTGCATAATAGTTTTCCTGGGTTTTTTCATAGCTTTTGTTTGTATTTTTATTTTTGGTTGAGTGTATCAGTATGTAAAAGCAAGTGCTTTTTTTTCTTGCTTAAGCTGGTGTTCATTACAGTAAAAATAATGTGACTGCACATTCTGCAGAAAACAGGAAGCAGCTATTTGTCATGCTTCCTTTTGGGGGGAATGCCTCATGACACTACACAAAATTAAGCAGTTGCCTCTGGGAGACACCCAGTGTTGCATGCTGAAGAAAGTGGGTTCAAGCAAATTGGTTTCTGTTGTTAAAATGACAATTTATTCCCCCCCCTCCCCATCAGAAAAATTGACAAGTTGTTTAATTTCTCCTTAGGCATGTACAGGAACTAAAAAGTTTTCAGTAGTGCCACTGATCATTCTACAATTGTAAGAATTAAGATATACCAAATCTTTGGGCAATGACATAAGAAAAGGTTAAGTGCTCTGTTTGCTGCAGGACTGGTCAAGTTGTATTTCTTTATTCAGATTTACTTTTAAGTAAATATACTTTTAATAAAACTATGGGAGGTTAAGTAGCAAAATAAACATTGTGAATATATACTTAAAGCATTGAGATGATTTATTTATAAATATACTCAAAACTGTTTTGTAGTTGATAGACAGGTATAAGTTAATGGAACGCTTCTTAAAAGAAACCTAGGTTTCTGCAGTCACTCAACACTGCTTTTTTTTGCTGTGTGGTCTACTCAGTTTCAAATGTTTTAGGTAGGAAATACTTGTGGCTGGGGGCCTTTGACTTACAGACTTGCCTGTTTGCTGAAGATACATGGTCAGGAACAGCCTGTATGATCTCAGTGGAAATTTCAGATTTCTGTCTGCTACAGTTTGTGAATCCATAAAGTGGAGGATAGAATTTTAACTTGCATTGCTATTCCAATGATTAACAGTAAGAGGTTTGGTTTGTGGGTCTTGCAGGTAGCTAGAAATGAGTAGTGAGTGAAAAGGAGGTAGCCAGCATTTACTGAGAGTATCCTTTAAACACTTAAAACCTCCATGAGTGCAGCTAATGATGTCCCTCTCTATCCTTGGAGCTGAAACACAGACCAGTCTGACTCATTATGACCACTCCAAAAAAGCTGTTAAAGGCACTGTGCTAGACCTGTTGCTGCACAAAATTTCTAAATAACTAATTTGGTGCATGTGAGGGAGAATGTGTAGCTTCTAAGAGAGATTTTGAAAGCCTAGTTGTATTTCTAAAAGCAAAACAAAATTCTAGCAATACAATAGTCAACAAAGGAAAAAGAGCATTGCTTTCATGATTCTACAGACATTAATTTGGTTTTTATGTAACTTTAATTTTCTGAATGCTGTCCTTTATTCCTTTTCACATTAAGACTGAGGGAATCCTTTGCTTTGAAAAAAGTGTATGCATGCCTCTTTCTACAGTGGCTTTTTGCGGATAAGGCTTTTATTTTCCAGACCTCATTAAGCAGTCAGTTGAGCAAGCTAAATGAGTATTCCAAATGGTAATGGATACTTCATGTAAGTACAAGATTGTGACACTGAAATCCTCAGTACCTACCTGGCACAGTATAATTTATATTACAATTAATGCATCAAGTAAGTAATTTTGATATTTATGATAGCAATGTGATCTCCTACCTACCAGGGTAGATCTGGGTTACGAGATGAGGTGGTTTTGGTTTTGACTTTGAGCCTAGTGTCTTCCATTCCAGATATCCAAAAGGACCTTAGCCTTTTCCAAAAATAAGTAGCTCCTTTTAAAATATTAAAGCTCAAATGGAATACGGACATGCAGAAAGCTTCCAACAAAACATGGGTTTTGAAAAGCAAGTTGCATTGTTAACCAAATTCATGCATATAAATTCTTGTTTTGTAACCTTCTAGGTTGTTGTTATGGCTCTTAGATAATATTGCAAAACTTGCCTTGATTTGTCAAGCTTGGATTGTAGTTATTCAAGTTCAGATTCGAATAATTCATACCTTGGCAGTTAGGAAAGATTATAAAAATATAAAGAAAATCAAAGCCGTACAAGGATAATTAATCTCATGTGCAACAGTTTGTGAAACTTGACTTCCCTGATTGTCTTGCTCAAGTTCTTATATCTAAGGAATAAACTCTGGAATTACTCTAGCAGATGAGATGCTTTCCTCTGTCCCATATAGGTTCTCTGGTGTGTAAGAGAGAAATTTGTGCTGTTGCTTTTCCCTTCCAATACAGAATTTACTGTGGATCTCTTTGTCTTGCTGACCGTCTTCAAACATGTTGTAAAACCCGTCTCTTGATATCTCTGTGACATTTGGTTAAAAAAGAGACTGGAAAAAAAAAGAAAAAAGAAAAAAGAATACAAGTTCTTTATTTCGAAAAATGGTAGTTCAGAAACTTCAGGAAGAAAGTTCTTGCTGAGAGCAATCTGAAGGCTTTTGTGGTTTGGCTGCATCAACAAAGGATTTGTAATGTGAATCAGGTGGAATTTAAAATTCTTTCATCTGCTTGCATTGGCATTCTCTAAATAATTACGGACAACTTTGCTTTTGTTTTCCTTGCCAAGTGACTTGTGATACATTGAACAAGCAGTGGTAGCACTCTAGCACATCACATCAGGAATGATGAAGGTTGTGATATCTTCATCAGTGTCCATGCTGCTGCCAGGACCAAGTTTTCCACATGTAATTATTTTTCTCTTACTCATCCAGGAACTCCATTTTCTCTGGATTCTCTCTCATGAATATTACTGAATGTATGAAGTAAACAGTGAGAATACTTTTGAATTATTTTTTTTTTTGTCTTTTTTGACTCTGCAACACCCTCACTTTTCCTCTCCTTTTAATTATGATTTAATTTCTCTTCTTTTAATTATGATTTGCAAGGGGGAGATTAGATGTACAATCCCAGCATGAAACTTCCCATAGAAGTTTTACGAGACAGTCACAAACCACTTGATTCCAGACCTAATTGTTCCATACTCACCAAACAAATGTTAGTGTTGAACTTCTGTTTGTTCTGAAAGAATGATACTATTGATTTTTGATAAGCGAGGGTGAACTTCATGGGTCTAATACATGGAAGTGAAAATTGCTACATTAGAGGAATCACTGGGCCATATTGATTTTTTTTTCTTTACAATAATTTATTTGCATTTAACTAAAAATATTGACAATTATGCCTGAAAACAGTATTTCTTATCTGATCACTGAATCACTGCATTGTCATGGTTGGAAAAGACCTCTAAGATCCCTGTTTCCAACTGTCAACAACCTTCCCCAATAAAATCAAATATATTTGTCTGTATCACCATGCCCACCAAAGCATGTTCTGACGTGCCTCATCTACACTGTTTTAAAATACTTCCAGGAATGCTGATTCCACTGCCTCACTGTGCAGCCTATTCCAACGCCTAACTACTCTCTCAGTAAAGAAATACTTCTTAATATCTAGTCTAAATCTCCCCTGGTGCAACTTCAGGCCATTTCCTCTTGTCCTGTCACTGTTCACTTGAGAGAAGAGGTCCTTTCAGATAATTGCAGAGAGCAATAAGGTCTCCTCTCAGCCTTCTCTTTTCTAAACCAAACATTCTCAATCCTCTCAGTCTCTCTTCGTAAGACTTTGTCCTCTAGACCCTTCACCAGCTTGGCTGCCTTACTCAATTACTCCAGCAGCTCAATGTCTGTCTTGTAGTGAGTAATGCAACCAATTCCATTAAGTAACCCCAATTAAATATGGTTAAATCTCCCACAAAGCAGCTTTATATCTGACTTCAAGTAGTAAGTAAAAATAATTCTGCAGTTACAAACTGTGGATTACTTACCAGCATGTTCATATATACAGGATTTTCTTAAGTTTGCACAGGGCAATAATGGTGTAAGGTAACAGCCATGGCTGTATCAGGTGTTAGAAATCTTAAGATGCTTTGTATGCAAGATAATGATTAACTTCTGAACTTGAAGTATTGTCTGACACTGGGAAAGGCACACTTCCCCTGCCCCCTTCCCTGCTTCCAGGCTGGGACAAGTCCCCCAGTTGTGGTAGTGAGGTGCAAGGTAAATCTGCAGAAATGGAAGATGCAAAGAGTGCAAAAGGCTGGTTTTTTACAGGACAAGGCTGATTTTTACATAGGCTACTAAAACAGCTCCTGGAAAGCAAACCAAAACAATTTCAGACTTCTGATACCTCAAGTTGTTCTGCTGCCTGGAAACTAAGCTGATATTTCCTTGGCCATAGTTTATTTTTGGAGACATGACAAGAGTTGGAGGCTACAACCTTATTTTCATTTTCTCCAGATAAAAGCCAGTTCAAAATTGAGTGTTTGTTAATTATTTCCACTCAGCTTTGTTGCCTGCCAGACTTTTCATTTTTATTTAATGTTATTAGTTGTTGCTCTGGAAATAAACATTACATAGAAATGGAGCACCATCAGTGTTTAGTAGCAATTTAGTGAAATGCAATTTGAAGTGAACCTGCTTTTTCATGACCATGCTGAAAAGCACCAAATACTTCAAGGCTCTAAAATATTTTGTATTGAAAAATAGAGTGAAGTTAGATGGCTCCTAACAGAAAGCAGTAATTTTTTAGCAGATTTTAGTGAAGTAATAATTTAAGGAAGAGATGCTTTCTGTGAAATACAGTATCTCTAAATAGGATTAAATGCAATAAACATGATTTCATCATCAGTTTAAATGTCCTATTGCTTTATCATGTCAAACTCTTGCTATTGTGCATATTAGCAGCATTAAACCACCCCACTGTTTCCTGAGCCCACAGAGAGGCCATGAGGGTTAACACTGATTCACAGATAACATTATGATTTATGTCCTCTGGAGCTTTGTAGGTAGGAAGTGCACTGAAACAGGAAACCAGGCATTGTATGAAAACATCCATAAATGTGTAGCTGAAGGAAAAAGCTGGAAAAGTAATTTATGGAAGATACTGCTGTATGCTTCTGTTTAAAAAAAAAAATGTATTATGGTTCACAGCTGGATACTATAGCAGTTGATAGTGTGACTAATCTGATCAAAAGCTGACTTCTTGATTGAACCTAAGTACCCAGAGGAAAAAATGAACCTGCAGATACTGGAAAAAACTGGCAGTGTTTTGGTGTAATCAGGAACAAGGAAAGATACTGAATGTGAACAAATGAATAGTTCAAACTTATTTTAACATTGTTTCTCTTGTTTTCACAACCTCATGCATGCTCCAGATGAGTATTATAGGGTAAGTGTGATGAGGTTTTGTCCTATGGTGAAAACGAGTAAAAGGAAATGTGCCAAAGCAGTTGCATGGTTGTATTTTGTGTCAAAGATGAACTGAAATTTAACCTTATCAAAATGATAAAAATTAACAAAGTAACAAGATAAGGTTTGTGGGGTTTTTTTGTTTTTTTTTTGTTTTGTTTTGTTTTTGTTGTTGTTGTTTTTGTTGTTGTTTTTTGTTTTTGTGTTTTTTGTTTTGTTTTGTTTTTTTCACCCTAACCCTTTTCTTCTTCTAAATGGCTACAGAAGGATGTGAATCTGAATACTTTGTAACATACTTTGTCTTGACGGACCTTTCTGACTAAACAGCAGCAGAACTGCATTATGAAGTGAACTGCCTACTGTGAGGAAGTTGCTGGTAACTCTCAAGAAGTCAGGGTTAGTTGTCCCTTTGCCTGCTGTGATTGGCTTTGAAGGCTACAGTTACACTTTACTAATCTGAGTTTGTTTGAAAATAAATTAGGCCTTTAGCTGGAGAGTTTATCCTCCTTACTATTTGGTTATCAAAAATATAATAGAACAGTTTGAGGCTGTTCTAGCATAGAATTGTTTAAGATACAGGTTCTAGTGAGGCACATTAGAAATCTGGAAGATAATCACTTCTGCAGTCCACTGTGGGACTAGTACTGGCAGTATTGAATATAATATATGCAAGTGTTCTTTTCTCTATTGTTTCTTCCATCTTTCCACAGCCTTCCAGGCATTTACAATAAATTATGTGATTAAAACACATTTTCTAAGACTTCTAGTGATAGCTCTGTGCCTCTCAATAGCTCCAGACCTGTCAGTATCTTATAATCACAAGCCACCTTTAAGGAAAGTGTTCGTAGTGCTGATGTTGGGCTTAGGTAGTATGTTAAGTTGTAGTGAATTAAAGAGCAGTACATCTCCTTTTTATTTTGGGGAGTAAAGAAGCCCAACTAAGAATAAAGACACCTGGTGCATTAATTTATTAACTGTGTTTTTCAGTAGAGCTACACATTCAGTTGTGAGCTGTTTTCTAATTTGATGATAATCTTGTCAGGTTTTCCCCTTCCTCCTAAAGTCTGTAGCAATTTGATTTAAGTTTTGCATAGACATGAGTTTACAAGATAATTGTGGTATATAAATCATCATCAGAGCTTAGACTGGAGCTTAGAGCTTGATATACTAATTTCCTTGATATACTAATCTGTATAATTTAATTGCAACAAGATTTGTCTTGGTTTTTTGCTTCTGCTGAATTTTTTCAGCTTTTTCAGAACTCAGGAAAACGTGCACTTGTGCCACACAGGATTTCTGTGGGTGTTTTATTGTTTGTTTGGATTTTGTTGTTTGGTTTTTGTTTTATTCATCTGGGGAGGGTGGCTTCAGAGCTGACCAGTGGAAAAGGACCTTGGGGTGCTGGTTGACAGCTGGCTGAACACAAGCCAGCTGTGTGCCCTGGTTGCAAGAAAACCAACAACATCCTGGCTTCTATCAGCAATGGTGTGGCCAGCAGGATTAGGGATGTGATTGTCCCCCTGCCCTCAGCAGTGGTGAGGCTGTGCCTCAAATAGTGTGTTCAGCTTTGGACCCCTCTGTAGGACACTGGGGTGCTCACTGTTTAATGTGATTTGGCATATTCAGGTTTATGGGTGGATGTTATGATTTTAAAGGGCTTTCCAACCAAAATGCTTCTTTATGATTCTATATAACTAGAATCAAACATTAGTCTTTCTGTCATTTCTGGAAAAATTCAAACAAAACCCAAAAAAACCCAACTACAAAAAGTTCTAAAAGCCAACCACAAATGAAGCTCTGAGTCCAAATAAAATATTTGTGCCCAAATTAATGGAAAGTTGCCACACATCCTTCCTCGTGTAACACTATTTTAATGGACTGCAACAGTCTCATCTGATGTAAGAACTGCAGCTTTCTTCAGTAGCTTCACCACAAGTACAAGTAAATCTTAGTTTTTAAAACCTTAATTAGAAAAGCATTGAGGTTTTTTTGAGCTGAATCATAAAATGTTGAAACTTGTGGTGGTGAATTAGTGTGTTAGATTTGGGAATGTGATGCTTCCCTCTACTGGCGAACTCACAGAGAGTAAGTTCTATGATCTGGTGAAGGAAGACACGTGGATTTATTAAAAGGAGCAGTGTATGCTTAGGACTGAGGTAAGAGGATTGTCATTGAAGTCTCTTAGACAGGAAGAATATAATCCTTTACCTGCATCAAACCAGCTTTGTATTGTAAAGTGACTAAAATTACATCAGTCAGTTTTGGGAAAAAGTACGCTAAGATTTAAAGCCACTTCATGTCTAGTGCTAAGCATTTGCAGCACATTAAAAAGATGATGCAATGAATATTTGAATTTTGCAAGGAAGACTTTCATCCAGTGTGGAAGCTGTGAACCACAGAGTTTCTGACTGAAGTTAAGCTGAAAGATAAGTCCATTTTAAATAACAAGTATTTAAATGCTCCTTAAATTTCAGACAAAAGTTCGTGCATAGATATAGTTCTAGGAGTTGATGCAAAATCCACACAAATGTTCTGGCCACTCACTCTGGTCACTCTCTTGGTCACACACAAGAAAAAATACTTAGCTTTTAATTGTAATGTGTTGCCCATGAAATGAGTTACCACTGATTTTTAATATTCTAATTAACAAGGTCATTCAAAGATGCTCAGTACAGTGTAAGACTGCAGTGCATATGAGAGCCTCACACTATCAAAGCACCTTCCTGTCACAGGGTTTCCTTTCAAATAATCTAATGACATTTCTGTTTGTACCACAGTTTCTTCTGTCCTTGAATGATACCACCTTCAGTCTATAATGTGTAATGTGGCAACTGTTTCACCTTTGTAGAGAAGAACAGCTCACTGTGAGACCTTTTCTCCCCTTTAAAATGTAAGTTCTTATGTTAAATTGGTCATAAGTATTGAGAGGCTGCTCAGGTTGTCTCCTCTGAGATCCACAGAGGCTGGAGGTCTTCACTCAGGATCAGCTGGATCCTCTGCACTTCACTTGTGCAGTTGTTATCCTGTAGTGGCAGAAATTTTATTGCTGCTAGTATAATGAGTGAGCAATTGAAAAAAGCTTTTCTTTGCCAGGAATTTTCAAGGAGATGAGTATCTCTTCTGGTGGGTTTCCACTTGTTAAATTGCATTTCCTTGCTACTGGGTACAAGATATGGACAACTATTAAAAAAAAACCACCAAAACTGTCTTCTGAAAACTTCTCTTGCCACTTCCTAACAGTGAGCAAACTGTCAGTTTGTGGCTGAGTTTAAATTCTTCATATTTCAGTTTTCACATGGATGGCCTGAATGGTATTTCCTGCTGAAACTGGATTTTTTAACAATCAATAATTAAATGACCTTCTGCTTTTATTCTCTGCTGGATGTTCCAGGACTCAGTAGCAGGCATCCATATGGCTCTTATGTGCCATTTTGGTACTGGACAATAGTCATAGTGCCCCTTTAGATGAAACTTCTTGATTCTAGACCCAAGACTCAATTTGGGTAAAAGTTATGAAAAAAATTTATAGGAAGTGTGATACAATTGTTTCTTTTCTGTGCATGTATGGTAGCATTTGAATACTTAAGAATTTCCAGACTTGGCTTCGTAGGTTTCTTGATTAGAAAATTTGTGAAAAAGAACATCTTTAGGAAAAAGAAATACTGAATAGCCCACCTTTATGCATTTTGGGAACTGTAGGCAGGCAGAACTCTGTGATAAGATGAGTTAACAGGCTGTAAAGCTTCAATGGAAAGGAGAAGCTTGAACAGTGGGGAAATCTGTACTCAGCCTTAAAACACAGGGGGTTTTGTGTTCTCAGAGCAGCTGTCTAAAGTGACACATGAATGGCACTGGAACCACAGGGCACTCAAGTACAGTCTGTATGCCAAGGAAGTGTAATATAATTGCTGTAGGTGAATTAAAAAAAACACAAAAAACACAACAAAGGGTGAGGCTCCATTCAACATTTGTTGAGGCACTTGACTTTGGGCAGCCTGGCAGGCATGCTCCAAAAAAGCCAAGTGAAGAAGCTGCTAAGGAAGTGTATCTGGTACTGCTGTTGTTTAGATACAGTTCATGAACCATCTCTGTGACATGCTCTCTGAAAAGTACACTAGCTTGGCCACAGCTTTCATCTGAAGTACTTTATCCAGTTATTATGGGGATGTAAGCACTTTGAACTTAATGTTTGAAGCAATTTTTGAATGTTGTATTCTTGTAGTCAAACTAGGACCAAAAGAGGAATCGAAATGATAGTGCATTGAGGGGTTGTTGCTGTCCAGAATTAGTAGGCTTGTGTGAGATAGTCTAGTAAATAAGAGAAGTTTCTGCATAGAATTAGTATTTGGGCAGATGAAAATGAGCTATGAAGCTTAGGAAGCTAACAGCTATAATAAGGTCAGAATATTTTTTTTCATTTATATGGGTCACAATTTCTTAAATGCTTTGACACATTCATGGATCTTGTACCCACGGAGACTCATTATCAGTCAAATATTCCACAGTGGGAATATCTTGATAGATATTTGCTGATCAATGTGTATTGATTAGTGTTGGTGTATTATCATATTTATTTTAGATAAGTAGTGTGATTTTCTGTACAGGATAAAAACTGCAACAACACTTACTTTCCTTTTTGAAATGGGAACAAATACTTCTTCATGGAAGAACCACATCCTTGCTCCTTTGGCATACTTAGGATGCTTATAATTCCTACCTCTGCTAAAGAAGAAAAGACTGTTTTGAGTGTTGCCTTCTTTATTTTGTCATTTTGTTTTGTTTTTTCCTCCAAGTGATCTTATGATAGTCCCGAAGAAAGCTCAGATCCTGTGTGTTTTGTGCATCAGTTTGCTATGACAAGACAAAATTCCCATTGAAATTCTCCCACCAGAAGCATCCTTTTATGGTTCCATAAAGTTGCCATTTGAATAATCTGCTAGGTCATCTTTTGTAATCCCTGAAACCTTGCTCACAGGTTTTTTTGTTTGTTTGGGGTGTTTTTAAGACTCTTAAAAAAGGAGGAACATAATAACTTAGGTGGAGAACAGTCAGTTAAAAAAAGAGAGATCACAAAAAAGGAAAGCCATTATAGTGACAGGAAATTGAAACAAGGCTGTATGACTCACAGGGCATTGCTCATCCTATAGGAAGTAACTGAGCAAAGTGTGTGCTTGTCTGATAGAGGGAAAACTGATAAAAGTATCCAGTAACTATTTCGTCATACCAGAGCTGACAGTTTATTCTGGCTGTGTCAGCAGAGCATTGATAAGAATCATGGAAGAGGCCACAAGATTTCATGTATGTCATCTACAGTTCTGTGGCCAAAATTGCTGGAGAGAGAGAGAAAATGTTTTTATGAAAAGGATGTATTTGTTACAGAAGTGGCCTGCGTGCACTAAGAGCTACAGGGTCAATATCTGTACTGTAAGAGGCTATATCCTCATTTCACAAAGCAGGAATTTAGGACTTGAACAGACTTCAAGGATATTTTTGTGATCATCTTGCTGCTCAAGTTCAAGGAACTAGATGGTTGGAGTTTAATTTTTTTTTTTTTTTCCCCTGAGGTGCCTACCTCTATCAAAAATAGAAGTGGGAGAAAGATGAATCTACCTGATTTACTCCTTGGTCCCAAGGTAAGTTGCAAATCTTCAGTGGTCTTTTTGAACAATTTTTTTTGCCAAAATATTTGTATTTGTAAAATCTAAATGGTAATTAGGGACTTTGTTTAAATTACTTGCTGAGAAGGAAAAAGCTTAAAATAGAAAGTGTCATGAAAATGAACATTAGATTGATTTTTGGATGGCAAGTAAGAAGCTGCTTTGAATTCTGCTGTCTCTATTTAGGAGGTTGGACTGTTCTAATGACAGCAACTAGTAGACTTCTCAGAGAAAAGCAGCTTGCAACACAACTGGAAAGCCAATCTGATGTGTAGTATTTCTCTGGAGTTTTAGTGCCCTGTGTAGATGTATTGAACTGGGTAGTTTAGAGCAAAAAAGCAAACAAGAATGCCCAGAGTGTGTAGAATTAAAATAGGAGTTGAATTTTGTGGCTTCTTCAGAATTCATTTCCAAAACTATAGTGCTAATTTCACAACAGTGGCAGGGGGCATTTGATTTGTTTGTGTTTGAATCAAACTATCTGGCAGATCAGAAACTGAAAATAAATGTAGTAGCCCTTATATAAATTTTCAGCTGAGAGTTATCAGCTCTTTATGTATTTTATGTATTTAAGGGACTTTTCCCAAAAATACTGCTGATCAAGTTTTAATAAATTCTAGGATTATTTTTTTTCCCCAGTCTTTTTTGTATTTTTGTTCTTATGTGGGAGTAATGCATTGATGATGACTCAAACTTCTCCAGGCATCAAAGAGAAAATGGCAGTGTTACTGCTACAAAAAATGTTAGGAAAATAAAAGAATAAATAAGTACCTTTGTGGATTTGCTTTGTTGATGTTATGTATGGTGCTTATCTGAAAATCCTAATTTTTCTGAGCCAGGCTATTCTTGTTCAGCATGGGAAGCATGAAGCTTTTTTTCCACTGTGAAGTGTTTCATAAAAGGTTAAAGCTATTGCCTAATATTCCTGCTTGATATAAATTAATCTTGGGGCCAACAAGATATGTCAAATAATATAGAACAGGATACATATAGATTGAAATATGGTACAAAATCTGTCCTGGTGCCAATAAACTGCTGAAATGCATCTAGCTGGGAGTGCATGCAAGGCCAGTTACAGAATGTATGCTCTTGAACTTTGACATCAGATTCTTTCAGTTCTGAATTCCAAGCACTTGTTTAAAATCCTTTATGCTGTTTTAACCGTTTTAGTAGTTTCTTTTCTCCCTTTGTAACATTGTTTTAATCTTTCATAGTATTTGATGGATACGTTTGAGTTGAATTCCACCTTTGCTAAGTGTGTGCTTTTTCTTATTTTCTTGAATATAAACTTTTTTATTATCCCTGTCCCTGCTTCTACTATCCTTCTTTTCCTTGAATGATGAGTGGTAAAAAGAATGAGTCCACAGGATTCATGCCAAACTTCAGATTAATTTCCTATATGAAGAAGAATGTCCCATTATTCAATAAAAATGTTATGAAATTCGTTATTTAAAAAGGGGAAGAAAGAATAACCCGAAAGTATTGAATCTCCCCAGCATTTTTTATCACTACAGTTGCAACAATTTAATTCTTTATAAGATAGCTTATTTATCTTTGAAGTTCTGCCCTTCTTGTAGGGTAACCTAAGCTAATTAAATGATGCTTCCTCCTGAGGGCTGGCAGTTTTGGCAAGCTGTACCATGGTGATGAGGAATGACAAAACTTGTATTCAGTAGTATTTCTGCCTGGTCAGATACAATAGTAAGTTGATAGTATTGAGGAATGCAGGAATCTTTCACAAATGTCTGACTGAAATGACACAAAATAAGAACTTATAGTAGAGAGCTGTCTTTGGCCAGGCAAGTAGGTGACACTTGAGCTCCGTTTCCAGAAGTTTTGACCTTCAGCAAATCATGAAGAGCCTTTATGCTGTAGTTTCCCTGTCCATGGAATAGAAACTCATGTCATGGAATCTGCCTCATAGGAGTGCTTTTCATAGGACTCTTGATAAAAGGAGGGGTGTAGGTGCAATTAGCACTCAATTGCCCTCTCAACAAGAAGTCTTTTGGTTAGTCTACCATAAAATCATAATTGTATCCCTAGTATCCTTGGCAACAGATTATGGTCCTAAAAGATGATAATATAGTTCAGCATTGATTGCTGATGCAGAGGTCAAAAAGAAGTAAGGACAGAATAATTTGAACATTTCTCGGGGTGTAAGTAGACATTATGTAAGGAATATTAAATGCATTGTACCCAATATGCAGAGGTATAATCTCTAGAGAAACAAAGAAATAATTTGCATAGTTAAGATAGGAGCTCTGAAAAATGGTATGATTGATTTAAATTCATCCAAAGAGATTGTGTTTATTGGATATGGATTAGTTTCTGAACAGGGAATCGTATCAAATTTTATTTTTAAGAAAGCCAGCTCGTGAGATGCTAGGATTACCAGCTGATGAACTGAAGATAAATTGTTTTAACTGCTTTTATTTTAGTTGTTTTTACAGAGTAATTACCTGATTATTAATCCTTGTTTTGCAGATATATTTAAAACTCTGCAGTATTTTGCAATAAACATTCCTTGTTCTTTGAGTTTGAAGGCCCTGTATAGGAACACAGAAAAGATGTTTCCTTCCCTTAGCCAGCCCCTCAAAAAAGGTTAATATTGGAAGAAATTGGTACATATTTGTAAACATTCCCCTGTTTCCATTTAATTTCTACTTGGTACTTTTTAATGTTAAAGTTCTCACCAGCTTATAGTGAGTTTCTTTTGCTCTCCTCTTTTAGCTTTCCTCTCTTGGAAATAAGAACCAATAAAAGTCATAACTTTAGAAAGCTGAGTTCTTTTGTTTATTGCTCAAGAAATTATTCTGACATCATCTGCATGACAAACTCTATGCATACATTCTTAGCTGTACCATTAGTAAGGAAGAAGGAAATGAAAAGAAAGTTAGCAAGGTGTGTGAAGAGTATTTGTGGAAATGAGATCTTGGAGAAAGGACAGTAATGAATAGAAGGAAAGGGTAATGTAAGCGTGTTACTCCCAAATGCTTTCCAGCCTGAAAAGACACAAAAAAAAGATTGTTTGCTGAGATTATATTTTGTTTGGGTTTTTTTGTGTTCCTGCTGAGGCAAAGAAGAATAAGGTATAATGTAACATTATTGGTGGTACAACTTTGTTTGAGTTTGCAAATAAAGATGGTGGCTGCTTTGAAGTGACTTGCTTAATGAAAATGTTCCCCCCCCCCCAATTTTTAAAAGTCTAAAATTGGGTGACAAGAGTTATGTAATTTAGTAGATAATACACATCTCTGACAGATTTGGTTAATACACTTTAATACAGTGCACTTGATATTGAATATCAAGACCTAATTTTGCTTCCAGTTTAGATCAAGAACTTGATAGGAGAGGGAAGGCATCAGACAAGTAATGTCATTATTATTTACTTAGAATTAAATAGTTTTAAGCCAGGCTTTGTTTTCTATATTTAGCATATGTTTTGGGGTTTTTTTTAGGTTTTTTTTCTGTTTGTTTTTTTTATACAAACATGATTAAGAATTAATTGTATGAGGATACACTGCTAGTGTCAATTTAGTCAAAAAACATTGAAACAGTATATAGGAACCACAGGCCATGTGATCTTGAACTGGAATTATGTTTGCATTCTGTTCATGGGGAAGGGTCTGAAACTGGGAAGTAGATTTGCCAGTTCAATTCTAGTAAGTAAATTGGTGCACAAGCAGGATGAGGATATTTAACAATTTTTCTTCTACATGGGTAAAATATTATTACAGTAACTTTCTTTCACCCTAAATGAATGTAATTTTTTCCAGCTTACTGTCACTTCAGTTACCTGCATTAAATAGCACTTTTTGCTTAATGTGGCTAGTAAGTGGCTAATCCACATCAATACCATACTGTATTTTTTAATATCCATTTTGTTGAGGCTGGGAAAGCATCTGTTCAGACAGAGAACATTGGTTACAGTTGGCATGTGTAAAATTACAACTAAAGGATTCCTTACACTTTCATCTTCTGTATAGACCTCCAGGGACAGAATCATGATGGTGCCAAAAGCATCTGACCCTTCACTGACAGGACTTACTGAGATTCTCTGAATGGGTAGGCAGCTGCAATAAGAATAACTGGGAAGTTTGATTTTTGCTGAGAATCCATTGCTCAGTTTACACATTAGCATTAGATAGCATGGGAAGAGCAGAGAAAAGAAAGTAAAAAATAACTTTGCTGTGTAATACTGCAGAATGTTACTATAGATAGGCTGGGAGATTAAAGAGCTGTCTTGGCACACAACTATTCAAATATTTGCAGCCTCATCTGCCTTTCTGTTCTAAGGAGTTTTTCTTAGGAAATTTGTGTTTCAGATATGACATTATCATGTGGGTTAAGTCACTGTTTTGTCTCAGTTTTCTTTTTATCCTTTCATTATCCCTTTTTCCTGTCTTGGCTCTCATTTTTCACTTATGTATTTACTGGAATACTTTGAGAAATCTATACTGATACTTGTTGATTGAGTGCTCTTGTACAAATAAACATGCACAACAGTAGATCCCCAAAGCCAGATATTAAAAGCTTTCTGTAATAGGTAGTATCTAACACTGGCCTGACCAGTCTGGTACTAAAAGTCTCTAAAGTAATTGTAAGACTTCTGCAAGTTATGTTTGCTGAAGCTCCATGAAAGCAAAGGACATAGTGTTTTTTAGTGTGATGCAAACATAGTGTGATATTTTGCATTTGGAAAAAAACATAGCAAGAAGAATTAATTTATTGCTTAGAAATCAATCACCTAACTTGACTCTATCCAGAAGCACTGTAATACTCACAAAAATCTATTTTCATAAAGACTAGAAGAAAATAATTTCTCTGAAGTAGGAAGGGTATTTGGAAGCTGGTGGTAACCCAGCAATTCTATTCTGTGGGGAGCTTTTGTTTCTTCTTGTGGTTAGAAAACTTCTGTGTTCATAGTCTCATTGTGTGATGAGTGTTCAGCTAAGGTTCTTCAGTTCACTTGGATTGAGAAATCTCTGTTAAGGTCTGTCACCAAAATGTTATGTTTTCTTTTATTCAAGGAGATTGTGGTGTTTTCTGTGTTGACTCGTTAGAAAATGAGAGCATTATGGGGTACTTTGACTTCCTTCTGTCCAATTCAGCAGTCCACAAATGTTGACTTTATTTAAGAGTGGTCTAATCTTCTCTGCTGTGGAGCTATTAAACTGAGGAATTATTTGCTGCACAATTCATAATTCCTACTAAAAACTTGAGTTCCTTTACTACTCTTTTCAAGATTAAATAATTTTCTGTTCCTTCCCACTTCTAAGTGAAAAGATGTCACAATGAATGATGTTTTCTTGGAGAGTTAATTGTTCTTTTCAGACACCTTTGATGCAGGGCATCCAGTTTCAATGTTTATCTAAAGCTTTGTTTTCATCCCATCCCAATACATCAGATGTGGAATCTTAACTTTTAGCAGTAAACCAGAAAATATTTACATCCCTCTTCCTGTGCAATGTGAAAACCAGATGTCTATTTCCTGAAATCCCATTGGTTCTTCTGAGGTTTTTCTGGCCTGAGGAGGTAAAGCATCAATGAGACTGCTCTCTGGATAGAATTTTTGAAATGACTAATGAGAGTTTTCGGGTAGTCTGCAGTTGTAAATGTATTCACCAATTTAATTTTGATCAAGTAAACATACCCTTAACTTTTGAGAGTGGTAAATTAGTTCCTCTCTTCTTTTTACATAGCCTTAATCTCTCTCCTGTACCATCAAATTACAATCTCATACATTATTAATCCCATTTAACATTAAACTCTGCACAAAGTTCTGCTGGCTGACGAAGTGCAAAATTATCAGAGCATTGCATGTGGCTTGTGCTGTGGTGCTTGACTTTCTCTCTAAGGAAATCAGAGAAACTGTGGAAATGAAGCATTGACTTGAAATTAATACTTGATCTCTGCTAACGCTTAAAGAGCAAGAAACTCTTCAGGAAGAAGTCACACATACCTAAAAGTAACATAAGAAAGTAGCTGTTGAACTGCTATGAAAGGACTTGTTCAGCACAGTGCTTATCCTTTGAGAGCAGATTTTTTTTGCCTTGCAAATCACTGGAAAAGATTACCAATACTGGAGGTTTGGTGGTAAAGCTGCAGAACCTGCTAATGCTTACCTGTAAACTTTCAAAGAACTGTTGTAGTTTAACTAAAACTTCTCGTTGATATTGTGTTGTGTGTGTAGTCTGGGTCATGAGTGAGCCTGCCCAGGAAGAGGGACATTGAACCTTGTTTCAGGCTAACTGGACTAAATTTATGTCCTATGGCAATGAGACTAGGACAAGGTGGTAAGTAGGGATTTGAGAGGGGTATGTTCCTGTCTGGTGTAGAGAGTGCAGTGGGATGAGGATCTGACAGGAGAGAGGGTTTCAAAAGCTCTGAGTGGAATCTTTTTTCAGCCACTGATGTTTTCTGGACTGGAGGGAATTATGTACCCTGCTATCTTTCCAAACCTTGGGCTTTGGTTTCTGTGGTCTAGAAATTCTAAGCTTCTCTCTATTTAGAATTTTGCCATTATAGTTCTTTTTCATTCTGTTTATTTTTGAAAAAGTTATTTCTTAATGCACTGGTGGAAAAAAAAGGGGAAAGTAACTGAACTTCATGCACTGGTTGTCTCAGAGTCCTGCTGCAATGGCTAAATGAGCTCTAGGGTCCAGACCTGGCTCACAGGACTTGAATCAGAATTTTTTTAAGACCAGTGGAAGAACTGTCATCACTGAACTGTGTGTTTGTTAAATAAGTTCTTAAGTCTTTGGGCTGCTTCATGGTTGGGAGAGCATTCTAGCACTGCATACCTGGATTATGTTAAAGTAGTAAAAAAGCTTCCTGGGGGAAAGAAAATACAGTTACTTGCTTAAATGTGAGTGTAGTAGTCACTATATATATATATATACACAGCTTTTATTTTAAAGCTGTTAATAACATTCTGGCTCTTCTTTACTGTATGTTTTGAGCCAAGCAGCCTTTATGTACACAAAATTTTACTCTTTTCTCTGGAAATTGACAGGGAGTTTGCAAATATTGGATAAAACAGGTTGTCCTCTAGTGCCTTTTCTCAGGATTCTTGCAAGTCTGGCTTGCACTCAGCAGGGAGTTTAGCTGATTGCAGGGAAAAAACAAAAAGTGATAAAGATGTGACTGAACACCTTTCTGTCATCTAGCTCAATACTGTAGGACGTGTATATCTGTGTAGATAGAATTGTAGCACACACACCCATGCTCTGGACTGTTCTTGTACCCGCAAAAGAACTTAAACTATAAACTAACTTGGCTGACACAGTGTTGGAAGAGTGCTTAGTGGGCACTACTCTTCAGTTTTTATCTAGAACAAGGGGGCTTGCTATATAAATGGAAAGATCTAAGTGTTCTAGGTTGGGATTTAATAGGTTCACTTTCTTAAAAGATTTCCAGTTAATTGTAGGTTTTCTTATTTGTTCCTGTTAGGCTTGTTGTCTTTTCTAGAAGGTGTATGTATTTTTACTGTACATATTTTTACTAGGCTATTGGTTTTACATGTCTGTGTTTGTTACTTTATTCAGGTTTTATCCACTACAATTAATTTACTCTTCCATTCTTGGAATATAGTGCAGTCTCTTTCTTGGATTTGAAATCTAAAAGTGTATGGAAAAGACAACTCTAAAATATTTTTCAAAATATAAGTAGCTGAGCTCTGGTTTATGAGTCAGATTACTACAGGCATGACTTTTATGAGACCTTACCACTTTTTTTATTTCTGTAGCCTAAAAAGCTTCACTTATAATTCTCAATAGAGTGAAAAATAGTTTCCATGTAAGCTAATAAATTTGGAAACATAACTTCTAAATCCTTTAACTGCTCCTACAATCAGATATTTGGAATAAATACTGCTCATCTAAAAGCAGATCTGGCGAATATATGATAAGAACTGCATAAAATGGCTTGAGAAAATCAGTGTTTATAATTCAGATCAGTCATTTTTATTTAGGCAATATAAAAAAGCATATGTTTTCTAGCTTTACCAGCTGTCATAAAATTTTGGAGAAAAAGGTTGTTTCCGAGTTTTCCAAAGGGAATATTTCACAGAAATATTTTGACCTTTATAGCTTACAAAACTAATTGACTTCCTGTTCCCATAAACTACTTTTTGGCTGAGATTTTTCTGCAGCAAAGCTTTAGCTGTGAGAAAAATCACCAGCTCTGAAGAAAGTAACTGGACTGCCTTCTAGTGGTTATAGGTATTCCAAAGTACTCTTTTTTTAAAAAAAGAACTTGTCTCTTCAAGTGAACCACACTGTTCCCAATTCAGTATGCCACCCCCACACACTATTTCATAAGGTGCAACAATTACAAGTGCACTTCAGTGATACTTGGATTTTAAGAGGCACAAGACAGGTTGTACTAGTCATACATATTTGTTACCCTCAAGAAAAAGACCTTTTACCTGGTTTTATTGTTTTGAGTAGTATATAGGTATTTACTTATCCAAAGATACTAGTTTCAAAATAAATGGGTAATTTTTAAATTCTTGTGGATAGTGTTTTGGTTTGGGTTTTTTTTTTTTTTTGTTTTAAAAAGGCAAAAAAACCCCCAAACAATTACAAACAACCCAAACAACCAGTCAAAAAAGCCCACAATGAACTTCCCCACTCCCTGGCTGAAGTGCTACCACTAAGGAACAAAAGAACCATTGAATATTAGGATTGTTTAAAAATTTTCAGGCAACAAAGAAAGGAAAGTAATCTATTATGAAGAATTTTAAATTCGATTTGTGTTATTAGACACCAGCACTAAAAAACCCCCACCCATTATGAATCTAGTGAAGACTTTCATACTGTTAGGTGTGTAGGGGATTTGAGTGTTTTGCACTAGTTAAAACCAGACATAATTGTTGGAACTTCTTAGTAAATTTTCTTGTTGCTCTCACTAATATGTAAAATAGTTTTCTAGACTTCTTTTCTGCTGTAACTGCCACTTGTCAGTAGAAAGTATTAAGCTCTCTGTAAATAGATGGATCTTTTACCAGGTTCTGGCTTTAACCTGCATAGAGAGGTTATATATTGTGGTTATAGTCTCCTGATGACTCTTTTGTAGTTCATCTTTATATTGAGTTAATAGAAATCAAAATTTATTTTTATGCTAGTTATTACTACTTCCCAAATCTGTGTAACCTTCTGTGAGATATTTTGTTTCTCATCAGGCACTGAAACTTACACTGGGGAGAGTGGAGAATATTTTTTCTATTAGCATGCTATAGCAGAAATGACATCTTAAATTACATCCTGGAAGACGAACATTGTAGAAATGTTCTCATCTTCAGTCCTAGAAATGAAACTTTTTAAAAAAATTCTTATTGTGAAGAAAAAAATTATGACTTCTCTCTCAGATTCAAAACACATTCTGGTAATAACATAATTACATATGCAATGATCTTTGTTCCATTTCCTGTGCAGTGACTAAAAAAAATAAATAAAATTAATAGTCTGCAAACTCCTTTGGAGGTTAAATTAAAGGCAGTTTTCTGTGATAATGTTGTGGCTGTGCAGTGGAAGAGCAGTGGAGGTTTCTACAGTTGTAGCAAGGTAGGCTGAGGTGTGCTTTACAGAAGGTGAATACTTGCAAAATTAACCCTTAAGTGAACACAAATGTTAAGGAATAAGATCTTTTATTCTTCTGGATAATAGCCTTGCAAAGATGCTGGAGAAAAAAGTGGTAACTGATGAGGTGTGACATGAATTGAGGATAGTTGTCTTAACTGAAGGGATAAGCATACACAGGGGTGGCAGCAGTGCTCAAGGCCACTGTAATATAGATGGTGGCAGAAGAATCTTGCATCAGCAAATTACAATCACGTTTCTGAAGATGCTGACCACTGGGAAAGAGTTCTAGTGCTCAGTGTGAAGTACTACTGTATGTGGGCACTTTCATCTCTGTCATGAAACTTAAAAAGGCAACAAGGCAGTTGCAATCTCTGCTGTCCAAGGTAAGTAGCCTGCAGAGATAAAAATCATGAAAGGTATTAAAAATGGGCCAGCTATTTACTGCTATAATGAGAATTACATCAAGAACTGGAGGAGGCAAAGCAACTCCTGGAGGTGTCAGAAGTCTTGTGGTAAAGCATGGCTGCTGCCTCTTTCAAAATCACATCAAAATGTGATGCTATTGGATTTCAAAGTGCTGGCATTGGTTCACACTGAATTCAAACTATCCAGTGTTATCTGTAATCTCTTCCCCTAGATCCTTCCTGCTGCGGTGTGTGTTTTGATTATTTTTCCTTTTCTATTCTGCTACTTACCTTTAATGCAGACATTGCTGTAAGATGATTATAAAGTGAAATGATTTTCGGGCAACAAGGTTCCAATCTCACTTCTCTGTATTACCTCTCTCAGATTTGACTTTTTACAATTATAAAAATAATTTCTCAGTAACTGTTTATAATGCCTGTGTAATCCAGTTTGGTTTCATTTCAGATTTTGCTTTGCCTTTAAATCTTCAAACATACAAACTCAGGTGCTTCAGCTCCCTGACTTGAAATCTATGCTAACTCCAAAGCACAGAAAAGCACACAGAAAGCTGTAGCACTGCTTTTCTTTCAGTGCCCAGAAGACTACTGATGATATAACATTCCAAGAGTTCTTCTGAATGATTACTTCCATTTATAGGTGCTTATTTTGCTTGGTGGGTAGCATAATAGATGGAGAACTCTGAAATAAATGTCTAAATTAGTACTTTGGCCAGTAGCCCATGTCACTAGTAGTCCAATTGTTTAGGGACCCCTTAGAAGTTTTTACTGAACTTTTAAAATACATAATGGAAATGGGAAATGGAAAAAAAAAAGTCAGTTCTGCTCCAGATAAAATCTGAATTTTTTTGAAACAGTGGAAGACATCACTAGTCCATATGATTACCATCAAAGTCTTTTTTAATCCTCTTTATCAGGATCCTGACTTGGAATGTATTGTTTTGCTAGTATTTTTTTCAACTACCTTCGAAATGATATTTGCAACAACACAATAATATTAAGAAAAAAAGTGTTTTGAAGTCATGCAAGCTTACAGTTATTAATACCAAGTTGTTAACATTTTGTGTTGCCATAGTCAACACTGGAGATCAGTGCAGCTAAATTGCACTTTTAATCTGGAAACAATATTGTCATCTCTAATCAGGAATTATTTCTGTACCTAGACATTTACTACAGGTACAGCTGATACGGAGTAAATTAGAGGATAAAAAGCCCTTTTGTAGAGTTTTCTTATTGTTTTGTGTGGTTTGGGTTTAGGTTTTTTCCTTCCCCCACCCACATCCCCAGCAGTAAAAGCCCAAGGTTACAAAAAGCATCCATTTTGAAGGCCCAGAAGAATCCTAATGTGCTTAATTTCTCTTTTCTGGTAATTTCATTTCTTTTGCTGCACACTAAGAACAAAATCTTACTTCTCAATAGGACATAGTCTACAGTAGCTTTAGGGGTGTGCAAAACCTCTTGGGGGCAGCTGAATTCCAAGGTTTTTTTTAATCATTTTGCTTTTTGTCCTTATTTCTGTAGTAAAACTTCATATGTTGTTCAGGTCCTCAATGCAGTAGTTACCTGTGAGAGAAACACATAAATGGGAATTAGTGTTTGTCATGTAATGTCAGTGTTTACCTCAATTCAATTTGGTTCTAGACATAAGTTGTGAAAGATGGGGTAGGTTCCTTGTGAGTTCTTACTTCTCACTGACACCTCTGGTTTCATCAGATTCACTGCTCAAAGTTGCTGAAGAGAACTAAACAATAGGGTAAAACCTTTCCTTCATAAAAGTATCCTGCTACCTGATACACAAACCTACCTAGAGGTAGGATTAAACTAATGAAAAAGTTAGTTTAAAAACATAAGCTTTGAAGAACTGAATTATTGACTAGAATTTTTTCAGGGACATTAGCAATGTGTTTGACAGTTGCCAAGGAACTGAACTTCCCAGTGACAGTATGCATTGCACATAGGAACTGAAATAATTCTGACACTGCCTGATCCACTTCAGTATGCCTATTCTTCCTTCAGCCTCTGCAAAAATTGCAGATGTGTTTACATCCAGCTAGATTAGTATCCACTATATGTGCTGAACTGCTAGTACTTCATATTTGATGTTGGAAATACATTCAAACCAAAAGCAGGATAGCAGGATATCAGGTTTTGCTGATTAAAAAATTGTCCTTTTGCAATGGAAAAACAGTGGGTGTGTGTCTGGCTGGACAGGTTTAATTAACCCTAGGGCATTTCAAAGAATGTAGAGGCTAATACAGACTAGAAAGGTAGATTGTATTTGTACTATGTATTGATGCAGTACAGAAATTCCCCCTAGACACTCGAGAATAGCAACAAGGTTTTGCAGTGCTTAGTGTCTTTTTGCTTGAGAACATCTTAGCACAAACTACTTTTTTTTTTTCCATCCTTAGGGTGAACTGGAAGTAGCAAGTGGAAAAGTTTTCTGTTCAGATATGGTGCAGTTCTAGTGATTAACTTAGGAAGTAATCACAATCCAGTTGAAATATAAGTAATTCATACATTGTAAACATTAGTACAAGGAATCAAATCATGATAATGAAAGATCACATCTGCCAAAATGGATCCTCTACTAGTGACCTGAGTCCTTGAATTGGTTAAATATGATCTCAAAAAAAAAAAAACCTGTAACATTGTCAATGTAAGAAATGCAGGGATTTCCAACTCTGCACATTCCTTAGTGCTGTAAATGATTTAAGGTAACTTAATCAGCACAGAATTTGGTTAGCTAAAAGGAATGGTTTAGACCCAATTGGTACTGGAAGCTCTTATAGTTACAACATCTGTGAGCCTTCTCAAACAGTAATATATGATGTTGAGAGTGTAAACAACTAGCACAGGTTACAGTTGAGGAAAAAAAGTCTTTGAAAACACAATTTCACAGAGAGGCTGCTGTAATTGTGACTCTAAAAGCAATGAAAGAAAGAAGTGCTCATAGCTCTGTCCCAGGTGTAGTGTGAACTCTGGTAAAGTGCTTGAATAGAGCATCTGCACAGGATTTTGGGATCTCTGAGGGTGAGGCCTCCCTGCTGCTTCCCATACAGGATGCTCTTCCTACTGAGCAAGTACCCTCGACCTCTGTATCATACAGTGTGATAGAGTGCTACAGAGGTCATTTGCAGTCTTAATTACAGGAGTTCAAGTAAACAGATGATATATACATTCAAGTTCTCCTGAGAAATATTTAGAAGACTAAATAATGGTTATTTCTTACCATACAGACATTTGCAAACATTTTACCTTGCTTGCAAAATTGATTTTTCTACATCAAGGAGACTGTTTTATAATTTAGCAATATATAATCCTTATTTCATTTGGAAGTTGGCACTTAGATAATTTTTAAATGAATCTTACTACAAAATGAATGCTGATGACTTAATTGAACAGTGGCTAAAATAATCCTTAAGGATGTCTTTTTACATTGCAAATTAATGAATGCTTTCATCATTATCATAAATGACTGGGGATTTTGCCCTGCTTTATAGGCTCATCTCTGTTTTACAAAATAAATCATAGTGGAAATTCCGTGAAGACCTCCCTGTTTTGTAATCTGTGTGAAATATTCTTGTACCCATTTTCCACGTAAGATTTGGAAACTGATCACAGCTCATGCTCACTGCCATGTTATGGTGCCATTCAGCAGGCAGAATGTCATTTCTAAGGCAGAGAAGGAAGTGGCTGAGAATGGTTTGAATTAAATTTGAACCTCATCTTTATGGAGGAGGAGTCAGGAAGAGATTGAAATCACATGAAGCCTTTCCTGAGGCACAATCTAGCTAGAACTAAATTATTTGGAAAACCGTAACTTTGTCTGAGGTTATCAAATGCAGGTGGTATGACTTCAGTCAGACTTCTCTGTGGGTTTTTGATGTTGTTTATATTGGCAAGTAAGATAAAATACAGCATAATTTTTGACTTTTAACTGAGGAATTTGTGTAGCTGTTCCATCCGAAACTGTTCACTTTTATCCAATGCTTATGGCCTGGCTATTGATATCTTGGTAATGGAAATGTTTAAAAAGCCATGATAACTGTGCTGTTAAATGATTACAAATCAGTCTTTGAATAATTGTCTTAACTTCTTAATGTCTTAATTTTTTCTTTTTGTGGAAGCAAACAAAGCTCAGACACTTCCCAAATATTTCTTGTGTTGTTTGACACTGATCGTACTTAAAGAAATCTTTAGTACTTGTTGTGTACAAGTACAAGAGAGAAAAGACATGCAAAGACAGTGTAGGGAATTGAAGTCTGGCCTCTCTTTTGGCTTTATTTATTTATTTATCAGAGCTAATTAACAAGTAAAGTAATATAAAAAGTCAAAGTGAAACATACAGTAGTGTCTGAACTGTCACTCTCTGGGGTTGTCTTCTAAAAGACCTCAGGTCTGACCTTTCTGTTTAGTAGATCACAGTTGCTAATGTTCACCTCAGTTCCACAAGCTTGTCTGTGAATGAGATGTTATTTATGTCATTATTATAATGAAAAGCATTTTTATACAACTCAAAACCCTAAGAAAATTTCAGAGCTTGTTTTCATCATAAGCTTGTTGTGAAGTTGAGAGTAAATTCAAGAGGTTCACTTTTAAAAGAAAGCCTAAAAGTAAACTCTATTTTAAGAAAGTTTAAATTCAGATACTAGCTTTTGCAAAAAGACAAACTTAGTTGTATTTGATGTCACTGAAGTATTTGTTCATTTTGACTTTGGAACTATGAGCAAAATGAGCTGTAAACCTCTGACTTTGAATGGAGAGCTTTGTCTTGTTATTTACCTTCCTCTTTGTTCCACTCGCAGCAGCCCAGCCATCCCCTCTTCTTCCAATCCAGTTATGCTAATGTGGCAAAGTAATAATGGGGATTCATCTCCTACCATGACCATATGATTTGCAATAGAGGGAGTTATTTAAGAGGATATAGCAGAAGAAAAAACCACAACAGTACACAGTGGCCTAACTCTCTGAAACCATGTGTAAGCAGTTTGTTTCGTATCTGTAGAAAATTTTAATCTGTGATGTCACTAATTAAATGCTTTTTTGGTTGGATTTGGATCTTATGTGGAACAATAAAAAAAAGGTGTTGTGAATACTAACAAAATTTGAACAATTGGGGAGTTGATCTTAACAGAAAATGTTATATTGGAATCCTTATTTTTTTAATAAGCGTTATTTTTTTCACATTTCATTCATAATAGAGCTGGTTTAACACACACTTTTCATGTTCACTCAATATTATATTTAGTTGCAGTTTCTGCATGTCTGCATAGACATTTTAAGGAATATGCTGGAGAACCAAATCTAATTTTATTATGCCAGACAGGATTTTCTTATTTATTTTTAACTGAGCATCTCATTTCTCATTCTTTACTTTTATATTCTCCTTGAATGCCTTAGAATTCCCTGTTCCTCTTACACTAAGTGTGTTGCGTGGCCTGCAATGTGTCATTTCCTGCTATCAGGAAGAAATTTAATTTTTAAATTCCTCTTGATAGTGCATATAAATCCTTTCTGAGGTTTTTACAGGTTTTTTTTAGGCCACTGAGTCAGAACTTTTCTATCAAATGCTGATAATACAAATGTATTTTGTATTTTACGTAAGTACAGATCCACGTTGCTAATGGTCTGTGTGCTGTCAGTCCTCTTGAAATCTTATTCTACCTCTGGTATAATGTAAATAAGAACACTGGCATTGTATAGTGAAAGAGAAGTGTTATGGATAATCAGTTTTGATAGTCAATATCTCAGTGACTTAGTGGTAAGCATGCAGTCACTTGTCCTGTGTGGGAACAGAGGTGATGGTGTGACTAGGCTAATTAGTTCCTCCCTTCAGTGTGGAATATAGGCAGGAGTTGAAGATTTTGTGTGTTTGGCTGCTCTCTGGATTTCCAAGGAAGACAGATTTTCTGTGGAGGAAATGCTGGAATTATGGTGGTATTGGTTGGTTGGGTTTGTTTTGCTTTTCTCTGATTTATGGACAACCCTATGGGACTGGGATGAACATTACCAATCATGACCTACCAAATAGAGAGCTCAGACCTGAGGTATTTTAAAATGCAACCTCAGACTGTGGTAGTTCTGTCAGACAGATGTACAGAAACAAAACAGAGAACTGTAGTAAAATTAACACTACACATGTCCAGGGTAATGGAGGGAAGACGAAGTGGCAGGAAAAAAAGGTTAGGGAAGCATGTTACAGGCATGCCTATGTACATATAACTTTGTCTGGGGGCAAAACAACTGCAAAAATTCTTCAAAACTATTTATTTCTTCATTTCACTGTTACCACATCGGCAGCTTGGCTTTGGGTCTGTTTCTGCTGTAGGCAAGTCCCTCCCTCCTCTCAGGAGTCTCATACTGATTGATTAGCAGAGTCAATTCAGCAATTCAGCTGGGAGAAGCTGCTGCAATGTGGGGGAGTGGGAAGGAGGAAAACCAGCAGAGAGCCTGCAGTGTATGAGCAATCTCCTTCCACAGCATTCTCCTCAGGCTTTCAGATAGCAAACTGCAAGGAAAGGACAACAGGAATGGGCAGCTGTCAGTTTTACTGTTTAGCCACAGACATTCTAACAGAAGATGGAAAACAGTACAACAGAAGTAAACTGAAAACAAATAGCTGCACCATCTGCTATGGTGGGAGTAGCCATATGGAATAAAGTTCAAAGGGTGTTGTGGTGTTAACTCTTTGAGTACATCCATGTTGTACTCAAACAAGTAACTGAAACGTGGTAACTACTGATTATCAATGAGTGTCTCGGTGGAGTAGGATGGAGCTTTTTCTCTCATCTTGTCAGTAGCATCAGAAAAAAATTTGAGGTAATGCACCATATCTGAAGGTTCAGTTTTGCTCACACCATTGGAAATCAGGACTGGCAAGTGGAAAGAAAGTGTATTCAATGCAGCAGTGCTTCATTTTGCCATCAGCTATGGCTTCAGAGTACTGTATGATGTGCCAATTACACAGGAGTAGAGGAAATTAGTAGAGTAACTCCCTAAACTAGTAGCTCTGAACTTGGGGAATACACAAAAGGCAAGATGATAACATTGGGGTGGATCTTACACTTTTTAAATCTTTGCTGTATGCTTTACTCAGTTTTCCAAGGTAGCTGCATTTTCTCTAGCTGAAGAGAAAATACTTTAAGTTTTTTTAAGATAACTTGGCATCTTGGCTGTTACTTCACAAAAGTTTCTTTAAATTTATCACTTCCATTTGACAGGGATTAAGGTATGCTTTAAAGGACAAACGTGGTACTGCAGTCCCTTACTTGCATGCAGTTATGGTGGAGGGACTTAGGGTTTTGAAAGAAGCAAAAATAAAGAATCTTGTAAATTTATCATAAGTTCACATTTTGTGCTTTCCAGTCTATTCTAAAAGGTGTATAGTGAAATGATTTATTACTCATATTGTTAAGTATCTGAATTGGTAACAAATAGGAAAATTTTTATTGTTACATGTTGACAGCCTCTGCAATGAAAATGGTAGCAAGCCTCAGTAACAAGATTCTGGGGGGTTTTTTTGTTTTTTTTGTTTATTTTTTTCGTTGTGCAAGGGAGCAGTGTTGTATGTCAGATTTCTAATACCACGTGCTGTGGAAAATGACCTTGTTATAGATATAGTGCTTACTGTTAATCCAGAGACAGGCTGGTTAGGATCTGAAGCATAGTCAGATGGCCTTGTAGCTCAGATTTTAATCGTATTACTACTGACTGTTGTAGCTACTCATCCACAGACCCCAAGGCACTCAGGCAATTTATACATAATTGGTTACTTTGGTCACCACTGTTTGCTTAGTCTGTTCTGGATTAGTGCATTTGCTGCTGGATGTCACTGGAAGCACTTCTGTGCCAGTGGCAATGCTACTTGGAATGCCAGTATAGTAAGACTGGTAACTCTGGATACTTTATCTTCTCCAAAGCAAGGAGGGAAGTAAAAAAAGACAGGAATGCCAGTCACTTTGTGAAATGGAAGAGTGTTGTACTGGAAGGGTTACTTTTCCATCTAGAGTTGCTTAAAACATTATCAGTTGAAGGCTACAGTTAAATGGAACCATAGAATTTTATATAGTGATCAGAGTGTTATCCAGGTACAAAATTAATTTATGTTTTTTTAAACTTCAGAGTTATTTCTCAACTTTCACAGGCTAGTATTTGGTAAATGCAGTTAGAGCTCATGTTACAAGAGGTTTATGGAGCTTCTGAACTGAGGCAAGTAAGAAACCCATTAATTTTAAACTGTAAGAGTGAAGTATAGCTGCATTTCTTTGTGATGACATGAGAAGTTCTGCCGTAATGAGAACAGAGAACTTCAAATATTGTTATTATTCCTTCCTTTCACAAGTTTTGCTTAATGAAGTTTTTAATGCATGTGGTGTAGAAAACATTTGTTTCTAAATCCAAAGTTATAATCTAGCAATCCAGTTCCCATACTCATGACTAGCTAGCTGGGGATTTTTTGGTATTTATCAACTTTGTATTGTAATTCTGCAGTCCTGTGTGATGATGCTGGACCTCAATTTATGCATTTTCAGTAAGTTCCTTGATAAAAATTCCTTGTAAATATGTTCAAAACCACTGTCTAACAACAGTTCATATTGAGGGTGTGTAATATATATTCTCCTACACAGTTCCTTGCTCAGAACAGTTCTCTGTTGGTAATTGCCTTTTATAAGCTTTTGTTTGTTCACTTGAATATATCTGATGGGTTTGACAGCTGTTATTTTTCTGTACAAATTAGGAACGCCCAGCAATAATCTACTTTTCTTATTGCAGTTAGTAGAGCATCAGACAAATTGGCTGCAAAAAACTCTAATGATTAACATTTTTATATGCATTTTGATGTGATAATCATTTTGGGCCAGAAAACCTATCCTCAAATTACACGGTGGAATAAATTTGCCACCGGGTTTTATATTATATATTTTATATATTTTTTTTCATATTATATTTTTAAGTTTGTCACTGGTTTTATGCATAAGCAGCAGAATTCAATTTAGATCCTTAAAACCTTAGCATAGTTTTAGAAGTTTTCAGCTACTTAGGATAGTAGTTACTTTTTAATAGAGATCTGCTAAACTCATTATTTGAATCAGATATGATAAAAGCTAGAGTTGATGAGGTATTTTCTTTAATCTCCAGAATAACTTTGATTCATATTTAATGGCAGACTTCTCAATAGTGGTGATTTTCTTTCATATTCATTCTTTACTCAAATATACATTTAAATGGAAGAATTGTTTCGTAGGAAATAGCTTTGAAAGTGGAAGAAACATTGACTTATTTTGGTCATACCTGTAACTGATTGACATGCAGTATTAGAAATTTTGTATTTAATACTTACAGTCGTGTTGTAAGACCTGAAAAGAAGTGCACAAGCAAAAGTGAAAGCCCTCAAAGGGGATCACTGTACAATGAAGTTACTGAGCTAGAACACAGAATCACTAATTGTGTATAAATGGTTTCTCTGGTCTTCAAAATTCTGCACAAGTGATAAAGGTAACAATTCGTGCTTGCATGCAGGTTGCAGTGATTTTGTACAAATTTCTTTGTGGTCAACATCTGGGTGAACAACCACCTATAATTGCTACACAGGAGACTCTAAAGGGGAGAAAAGGGAGAACTTCTGCAAAAAGATGCCTGGGATATGGGGTAGAAGTTGTCAGGCTGACTTGAGGATGAACCAAGATTACCTTTAGCCCTTTTAGTAGCTAAGTCCTTTAGACATTACAAAATTGGTCCTTTGGTACTTGTATCTTTTGAGTGCTGCAGTTTGTTTAGTTGTTTGGATCTTATCAAGGTGTAAGTAGGGTGTTGGTTCAGAATGGAATATAAACCAAACTTCCTTCACTTTCAGTGTGACACAAAGTTGTTAGGACCTAGGCTATACATCCCTATTTTTTTTCTGTGAAAATATTGGTCCAAACTTTGCAAGTTTGGTTGAACTGGGCTGCCTGACCAAACACTTGTGGCTTAGAATTTAGAGTGCCTATGGCTGGTAATCTTGTTGTGTAGCAAAACTGAAAGCTTTAGTAACATTTTCAATAGCTCAGACAGTACCCATCATAGCCTTCTAGAAAATTACAGACTTGGTGAGATAATTAGTCTAAATTCTAGATTATTCAGACACAAACTGTTGGAATTCTACTGTTAAAATATGTAGATAAGGAGTCTTTTTGAGTTTCAGCCTAGTTCTTCTAAGTTGTAATTCTATAAAATGACAGTGTTACATCAACTTTCAAAGAACTACCAGCAATTTAAAGGAATTTCATAGTCATCTGGGAAAATTATTTCATAGTCATTTAGAGAAAATTACAGAATGGAAGGAGGAAATTGCAGAATAGAACAAAAAGAAATATCAGTTTCTAAGAGCTCACAAAACAGAGCATAGGGTTTTAGCCATCCAGTTACTGATGGGAGTTGTACATGCCCTGTTGAAAAATAACAAATCAGAAAGTATCTGTTCTGTTGTGAAGTCCTTGGCCTTGAACTGAATTTTTTTCTTGGAGATACTTCATTAAATAAAATTTTAATAATTAGTCTTCTAGAAAACTTCTAGAGGAAAAGGAGTATTATAATTAAATTAAAATGTTGAAGTAACAGCTTTGCATCCTTTGCAATTCTGGTGGAGGTAAGGTCTTGAATTTCAAAATGGCACTGATAAGTGCCTGCTCAGCCTTGAGACAGAGAATGGTGAGAGAAATGTAGAAGGGAGAGTTTGTGAAGTCTGTGATGTTACAGAAATAGTATGGGAATCAAGTACCTGACAGCTTACTTGTTTTGTCTTATGCCTTCATTGCTCCTCAACCCATTTAAGAAAGGGGTACTGTTAAGTAAACTTTCTTTTTATCCAAAGAAACATTAAAAGATTTTCTCTGAGCTTCTTTTTTCTTGTTTTTCTCTCGTGGTCTGCAGTGTTTCTTTTATTCTTGCTTTAGGTGCATTGCAGAAAAGGTTGGCTTCCAGATCTTTCTTCCAAACTACCAAGTAGAGAACTCAAAAGATGAAGGGTTCTAAACTAGATAATTTTTATATACTATTACAATTAATTAGAACTTCTTTTAAATTAAAAAGAAAATTTATAATAAGTATACGTACATAAGACATTAATACACTGACCTCAGTAAAGAAATCTCAATTTAATTAAATTAATCTGCATTTAATTAAACTGGTCTTTCAGAATGACATTTGGAATTATATGTAGAGCTCCTATCTTTACCAGATGCAACATATTGTGAAAAGAAAGGTTTGGGCTTGCAAAGAGATCCTTGTATTTCCAGTCTCCCCTAGAGAGCCTATCTGAATATGATGTTATTTGGCATGAATTTTTATTGTAATAATATAATGTTACTCCTGTAAGGTGTATCATAAAGTAACTAACTTCTTCATAGTAGGTAGATGCACAGTATGATTCATCAAAATTGCGAGTTCTTAAAAATTCCTTCTCTTTAATTTTCAAGCTGTAGTGGGTGTTAGAGAGGGAGCTGTTATTCTGCACAGTATGAACCTCTTGGAAATGCAGACAAAGTGGAACAGTGTAGGGCTGGTTAGGTTAGCTGCAAATTCCTATGTAGGTGTTAATGTAACCTTGCTTCTTGTATCTCCTGCTGATATTTTTCTTTCTTTTCTTTTTTATTCTTCTTTTTAAAATTTCTCTCTTTCCTTTTCCTCTCTCTGTTTCCAATGCATATTCTGCGTAAAGTGATACAAATATCTTCTCATAGTTCAGTTGACCTGAATGGAAAGCCACATCAATTTTTGCATTCAGTCTCAGAGTGTGATTTCTGCTAAATGAAAAGACTCTGAAATGCTGTCTCAGATAATGTTCTGTAGCTAAATGGCAAGGTATTCACCAGAAAAAGTAATTTTAAATTAAGAAAGAATGCTGATTATTCTGTTAAATGTCCAAGTGTTCGTTCAGTGAGAATTCGACCATTTTGGAGGGAACAGTTCAATAGAAGTCAGAGGAAGTGGGCAGAGAGTGAGGTGAAAGGCTTGTGGAAAGGTGCAGAACATTAGCTAAAGTCCTTCAAAACTTTGAAGTGAAACTGTTTAAAGTTGTACTTAGTGAGAGGTATGGTTAATAATCATCTTTTAAAATGTGTGTCTGATTGTAATGAAAATTGTATTAAAATCATATTTAATTATTGGTATTCAAGTTTTCATGGTGGTTCAGGTGAATGGTAGATAGGTTCTAATAGAGTCTCAGTTACTTTCAAGCCTGCTACCTGATGAACAGAATTGACTGAATCACAGAATATCAGGGGTTAGAAGGGACCCAGAAAGATCATCAAGTCCAACCCCCTGCCAGAGCAGGATCACCTAAGGTTAGTTACACTTACCCTTTCTTTGATTTGATTTGTTTTATTTTGGTTTTCCTCTTTCATCTTGTGAAAACTGGAATTTTATTACATGTAAAATTTTCCACGTTCCTCTATGGCTAAAGAGTAGAGCAGGGATCTTCAACTTTTCTTCTTTGCATAAGTTGATAGAATATAATACCTTGAATTGGTCAACTGGCAGTATTTTAAATCTTCAGTATGTGCATTCATTCCCCTGAAATGACCATAAAAAGACATGCCATTAAAGGCATTATTTCATTTTGCTTTGTACTGCATTTGCTTTAGAAGCTGGACTGTTGTAATATATTTGTTTTAGTGCTTCTACATATAGAAGTGCAGATCCCATAAGCTGAACCTTTTGCACAAACTAATTCAAAAGCAAGTGGGGATTTTTTAATTTACTTTTTTTTGTATTGGTGTATCCCATCACTGCCTCAGTCATCCTTCTAGAGCTGAGGAAGTTAAAGCAACCATTACTTGGATTGCTTATCAAAGCACCTTGCAAGGCCATTCCAAATGGTTTGATTTTTAAAATCTGGGAAAAATTTTATAACCTTGTATGTGATGGAATGACATAATGATGACATCAAATTAATTTACATGCCTTCTCAGGTGGCATTTTTTTCCCTTATCTCCTACCAAGACTATTAGGTAGCTCACTCTTTTGGGCCACTGTGGACTTCCTTTTTTTTTTTTTTTCTTTCTTCTCAAAGCAGAAAAGCCCTTCCTGAAACATCCTTTCTCTGTGCATTAACAAAGCCTTTTTCTGGTTGCTCTTAAAGTACCCAACCCATCATTGCTCTTCAGACACAGGGATAGTTTGGTGTATTCCCATTAGGCTTCCAAATAATTCACCTAATAAAGGGGAAAAAAATCACAAAGTCAAATTCTCTGTATCAATTTAGGCCAAGCAGGTGAATAGATCATCAACATGAGGTTTTTCAGATTTGTTCCTTAAATTGGAGACTGTAAAAATTTTCAGAGCTAGTTGTAAAGGTTTAAGTGTTCTGCCTGTGAACTGAGAAATGCAATTCAGTCTCCATTACTTTTATACATTTGATTCTGCCAAGACAGGAGCCAATTAGTGTTGGAGATGATGCAAGCAGCAAGACTGAGACCACCAAAGGGGCCTCATATAGATGAATGAAACATCCTGCCTTCATAATGACCTCCTGTAATTTCTAGTGATGATGTGACATACAGCTAGTTTGGTAGAAGTGAGAAGCTCTGTGATTCTGTTCTCTTTCTGAAATTTAGAGATTTCAGGTTCCTTGGAGTTAATAGGGCCCATAAGTATGTCTAGAAAAGGGAAAGTTTCAGAAACTTTGCACATGGCTCGTTATAACATCACTATAACCACCCCTGACAGAGTATGAATAGAAGAGCTCTGCTGTCTTAATGTCTGTAATAACCATTTAAAACTGTTTACTATTAAATGACTTGCCACTAAATTTGCACAACCATAAAGTTCTGATTAATTTATGAAAAAAAGTCTTCAAATGTTTTTTTTTGCTGCAAAGATTTAAAAATGGAAAACTTTTGTTCCCTTGCTGAATAAATGCTCTTAGTTTCTCCTCCCTTTTAGTATTTTTAAGGAGATAGCATCACTGATGGCTTCCGTTGTCTCTAACACCTCTGGATAGACAGCTAGGTTACCTTTCCAGTTTTTATGCTTAGTGCTAAGTCTGTTTTTTACTTAACCACTTAGCACTTCATGACTGAGAATGGTTTTACCAGTCTGTACTTTCATCAGGGTTATATTGTGGTGTTGGCACTGTCACAGCTTTCCTGTAGTGGTGTTCAAGAAGCAGATTTTTGTGTTTTGTTAGTGAACAGCTGCTCAAAATCCTACTGAAGACCAACCATTTCTCATTTGTTGTAAGGTGACTTAGATTCTGCTGCTGTACCCAAGGGAGAGGAGACAGTCTTGTTATTTCAGTGGTTTTGAGGAGCCTCATGACACAATGTGGAAAACCTGCACCTGCCACCCAGTACATCTACATTCAGAATAATGTTTCAGTATCCTTGAAGCACTTAAAATAGTGTCTTGTTTTTCCTTAAGGTGGAGTGGTTTCATTTTTCTCTTCCCTACTTTTAAATTATCACTGTTCCTGTTTGGTGTAAGCCCTGAAGTGGATTTGTGTTTCAGTGATAGAATGAGGGCAATAGTAGAAAACTGCAGAGATTTGTTTTTTCTCTGTGGGCTTATAATAAACGACCACATGCTCGATGCAGAAGCTGGTTCTGCCTAGGATTTAAAGTCATCTGCCAAGAATCTGTAGAGCTTAATTTTCTTTAAACTGTTAAGTGGAAATCTGAACATGGGGATTTTCTGTGGAAGGGGCATTAAATGAAGCACTTAGCAGCAGAGTACCTACAGATTCAGGAGCTAATAGATTATCTGCCACAATTTGAAATCCTGAGACCAAATAAATTCTAAATGTGGGTTCTTATTCCTGTGTGCTGCTTGAGCAGTCTTTGCTGAATGGTTCTGCTTGTAATTTAATGTCCACCTTTTTACTCATGGAGTTAAAGAAAAAAAATTAAATCATCAAGTGTAGCTAGACAATAGGCTGTGCAGTCTTATTTTCTCCTTCCAGGTTTTTCATGAAATGATAAAGGGTATACTCTTAAACATGCATTTACCAAAAAGAATCCTTTCAAATAATTTCTTGTACATACAGCTATGGCTTTTAATGGCTGTTGCAGTGAGCTTAGTAAATCACTCTCTATTTTAAGTGCATTTGTGCTTAAGTGTTCTTACTGCAAATTCCTTTGCTGTCTTTGGTTTTGATTGTTAGTGCTTAGCATTTTAGCTTGAAATAGTGCATTGCAGTTGGAAAACAAGTTTAATAAAATGCAAATCATCACAAGTGGTGTTTATTATAATTAATGTGATTGGAGAGTATACATGACAAGCAAAATAGCATAATTAAACCTTTTGTTGCATATTGTGAAAGACTTTTACTTCAGGACACAGTGCTTTTCTTTTCCTAACGGTTGACTCATCACTGGCCAGTCATTTGTGCTTAGACTGGAAGTTAATTGATTTTCTTGTTTTCATTATTATGTTGAGATGAGGTGTTCACATAATACATTTGTTTTGTCTTTTGCATTTTAGTATCCCTCTAATAAGACACATCAGTTACTGTTTATATATTTGTGGCTAAATTTCAGGCTACTGCTCTTAGAACAATGCAGTATACCTCCAAAGTGGATTTCAATTAACAGTCCTCAAAATACCATCCTTTCCTGTTAGGGCCTAAGCCCATAACCTGATAGAAGTTTCAGCATTTCTGTGTTCTGTAGGGCTGAATTAGCCTGAGCACTGGAAGGTGTTTCCCAATGTCTCAGTAGAAAATCCCCTGCTGCAGTTTAAGCTGTTGCTATCTATAATGCACAAAAAATAACAACATACTGACTTTTTTGCAGCAATTTCTTTTGTCTTTAGGGAGTTATCATATACTTCTGTTTATTTTGTATATTTGTATATTATTGACTTCTTTTTCTTGCAAAAAATGAAAATGGCACATTAATAGTCATATGTGCCTTCCAAGCATTTTTGTGGGAGAAATACTCCAAGGAAGTTCACTGTACCTCCACGTTGCTTGATGCTTGTCTGACTGCTGTGGTTGTTGGGAGACTTTTCCTACCATGTACTGGTAGACTAAATGCATTCCAAGTCCTTACAGTCTCCTTGAAATACCTCTTGTGTGATGATGAAAGTAGGATAAGGAAAGTTTCAGAGGTTACTTGAGTAAGAATTTTAAATGTCAAAAAGGAAAAAAGATTCATATGGGGGTACATTAGGATACAGATGCAGCCCCTTCAGTATGAGGGGTGATGGAATAAAACAAAAAAAAAAAAGAGAAGACAGCATTAGTGGTTCCCAATGCAGCATCATAATTCTAGGTGGGAAAAGTGGAAGAAGGGCAACATATTTGGCTATCTTTGTTTAATGGCTTTATGCATCAAAGATAGGAGACTGAAATACAAAGTCCTGTAGTCTGCATGTTTTATTGTGTTTTGGGGGATGCGAAGTTTCATAAAGGCAGGAAGGGAAAACATGCCTGGAATTAGTCTAATATCCAAAAAAACTTGACAAGATCAAATCAGAAAACATCTGATGCTAGCAATATTAAAAATAATGAGCAATTAATAAATATTGGCTTCACTGAGTTTAATTTACATGTAAGGGAGATCTTCAGCACACTAATAAAAATACTTATGGAGAGTAAAGTACCAAATTAAGGAAATAGTTTCTCTCCATTATGTACACAGAATTTAGCTCTTTTAAATGGTTTGAAGCATTAAGTAACAGGCACAAAACATAGGCTTTAATGAAATTACTTTCCTTCCCTTTCTTGTGCAATGTTTTTCTGTTTAAAAAAGATTAGTGGAAAAAAGACTAATTCAGAATGACAAAACTTTACAATATCCCTAAGCCTACACATTTCTTGGGTCTTGTAATTCTTCCAAACACACAAAATAGAACTCAGCAGAGGCAAGATACTAAACCACCTGGAAAAGTACTGAACAATGCTGCAAATAGAGCAAATGAAGAGCAAAATGAAATAAACCTGCAATACAGAAATTCTATCTTGGCTGAGATTAGATGCTGCTTTCAAAAGTTACATAAAATCAAAGCCATTTCTTCACATTTGCACTTAAGCAGTGAAGTTGTAAAGCTAGATGTATATAAAGTTGTAAGTTATAATCAGGCAGGCATACACATTATAGGAAGATGGCTCAGTCTGAATACAATGTTTGAGGAAGCCTTTAAAAAATATTAACGAGAGCAATAAAGCATTTGATTGTTGATATAGAGGCATTTGTGTCACCATACAAAGATTATATTTTCAACTGGAGGCAGCTTTTTTTTCCCCAAAAGAAATATATGAGGAGGAGCTCTGACACATGTTAGTTCCATTAACCTATTGCCACTTTGCCACTTCCTTTCTCTTCATAGAAAGTCATAATTTCTCTTGTTTGTAGGTACTTGCAGTGCTTGCTGTTGTTTACTGAAAAATTGGAGTAATCAAATTTATACATAAATTGCAAATGGCTATTAATACAGACTCAGATCACAAGTCTCCCCCCCCTTTTTTTTTCCTACTCTGTAGCAAGTTTTCCTCTGAGAATGTGGAGTAAATGAAAACTTCAAGCATTTACTTCTAACATAATGAGGCTTTTAAGTTATCATCTAAATGACATGAACGGCAAGGGAACTGATCTCATGGAATGTAGAGCCTCACTCCCAGTGACACCAGTGCTACCAGCAGGCTGAAGGACTGAAGCAGGATAAATGGGTCCCAGTTGTAGGATGAAATAGTTTTGAAGTAGGTTATGCATTTTTTTTTTTTTAATTCTGTCTGATGAATTTTTTTTTTTAATTCTGTCCAGTGTGGTTTGGGCCAGGGGCACTTTGTGTTTATATGAGTACAGATTAAAGATGCCATAGGTATAGGTATGATGCTATAGGTATCTGCTGTATAAGCATATGATCATGTGCATGGTATTTCAAATTTATCAAGAAACTGTTCATCTTTTCAGCTGCAAACAAAGTGATATTTTGCAATTAGATTTTTTTTTTTTCCTTAAAAAAAAAAATAAAGGAGAACAGGCAGTGAGGACAAATGAGTGAACTGCAAGGAGAGTGAAAGTAATTTTGCCAGGTAGGAGTAGTGAGGAAACGAGGACATGAGATCAAGCTGTACATCGAAATTCATGATAATCATGTTCATAGATTATTGCACTCACAATGGCAGTTACAGTCTATTTTTTCACTAAGCTTTGATGCCAAAAAGACTGAAATTATTCTCTAAAACTGTCTTTACCATGTCTGACAATGAAATGTTCATGTGTGGCTAGAGATAATTGGAACGTATTTTTGCCCATGATTAAAGTGATAATACCCAAGATACTTAAGGTTAAGGTCAAAGAGGTATTCTGAATTAGTTCAGAAAAAATAAAACCAAACCAAAACCAGTTATATAGTCCTTTTTGAAATTTTTGTAGGTGTTCACTAATGAATACACAAACCATGATCCAACTACTGCACTTGTTTTCAAGTTGCAAAATCATACACAAAGGAAATAAATTCAAAAATATAAATCCTGAAGTTATTTTCTGATATTTGTGTTTCCATCTTTAGAACTGATGGACCTGTTGAGGTGAAAAATCAGCCTTTCGACAGCCAGTACCTTGCTATGAACTAAACTCTTTTGGTAAACAGGAAAAATTCATATAATGGGTCTCTGAAAAGTTCTTTTGATAGAACTCATAAGAAATACACTGAAGTCAAAGGAAGGAATAATCCAACATTACTGATAAGACCTAACAATGTTGGTGTTGGTTTTTTTCAACTGACAAGAAATTCCTGTGTTTTGTTATGGAGGCAACAACTCAAAATCCCAGAAAAATATCAAGATCTTTTTCATTGAGGTTCAGCTTTTGAATTGATAAAAATGTTTCCCAGTTGAAAGTGTATTGAAAAGCCTTTTTGAGACTCTTTTTCTTCTGGTGATAGGAGAGTTGCTTATTTACTGTGGTATTTTGGTGGAAGGGTCATTTTATAACTGTGAATTATGAGGATTTTTACTTGAATCTGACATGTAAGCTGCTTGGGGCTTATGGCTAGCTCCTTAGTCTCAGATGAGTAAAACAATTAGCTTTAAACTGGATCAAAATTTCAAGACTGAATCTTTTTGGCCACAACAGAGAAGCATTCTGCAAACTGACCTAATTTAATTGAAGGATATATTCATTTCCTGAAAGCACTGGCAAAAGGAGGTGGCTACTTATTTCAGAAAGCTGAAGGTGGTTTTGTAATTAAAAGAACCATGGTAGTGTGAGGCAGTTAAATGTGAGAAGCTGTGCTTGTAAAGGGAGTGTATATAGCACACAGGTGCAAATCAGTTCCTCTTCTTTCAGTGACCCGGCTTGTAAATACCATTTTATGCTGGAAGTGTAGAACAATACACAACTTTTCTTAGAAACACAAGATTAGTGAATGAAGCAGATCAATTTGAAGCATTTTTAGTTACTTTTAACTGTCTTAGCATCGATTGTCAATACACTGCTGCAGTCCACCCAGATGGCTGAATCTTGTGCTTAGTGTTCTGCTGAAGCAGGCTTGCTTTTTGTAGAAACTCTGCCAAGACTCTCAGCAAGCAAATTCAGTTCTGGAGATGTTCCAGAAGACAATCAAACTTCAACTGTGTGTCCATTAGCAGCTATTGTGGTGAAGTGGGAGTAGCTCTGTGCAGTAAGTCAGTGCAGATGATATCCCTGAAGTTGGTGTGGAAAAAGGAGAGTGGATTTAAAACTAGTTCTAATCTGGTTCTGTAGGCTCAAAAACTTTGTTGTGATTAGGATACATCGAGTGTGTTACTTGAACACAGCTTGTGGTTTGATTTTGTCCCAAAGGAATCCAGATCAACATAGTTTTATCATTTCAAGATGTGAGCTGATGTGTCTTCACTACTGGGAATGATAAGGAGGTACAGTTCTCACTTCTGTGAACTAAATGGGAATGTGGATGCACCAGTCTAGTGAATGTACAATATCTCTGGTTCTTGAGACACCTCTTTCTGTGGTTAAAGACATGAATGTTTAATGCAGTTGTTCACTTTGTGCCCATGCTATGCTGTGACAACAGCATGGATAATTTAATATTATGGATTTCAGTCATTTAGGTTTTGTTGTTTTTTTTTTTTAAATGCTGCACCTCCTGTCATAACAGTTCAAGTAAAAACATCACTTGTTCTAGGTATATTTGTTTTGATAAATGTTATGGGCAATATGTATTCCTGAAGTGATCTTGCTTAATCAAGCACTATTTAATCTAGCCCTGCTGAGTAATCATGCACTCATGAGCACATTTCAGAAATCATCCATAGTGATTCAAGTAAATGGGTTTACCAGCCATTCTCTTGGCTTTTTTAGCTGGCTGTGTGTTTACTTGCTCTTTGTGATGGAGGAGTGTTTCTTAATGGACCATGTGGAGCTCTAGGACAGTAAGTTGGCCATAGATGCAGCTTAATACTATTTAAGTAGCAGCTATTTACACTTCTGTTGAGAGCATCTTGTTCTTTTGGTTTACATCTTTATTATATATCTACATAATTTTGTTGGCTTGAAAGAAACAAAACTTATCAATAAACCTATATTCCTTTTTAAAATTTCTATTTCCTAGTTATCAGTGGGGGTAGTCTCAGGTCTTTGGTCTTAACCTTCCTTGAAAACTGAGAGCTGAGATGCCCCTTTATGTTCTCTAGTAAGTAACATTTGTCCTGATGATGATGGCTCCATCAACCTTTCTGTGCCTGTATGCTTTAGTTAAGGAAATTAAGAATTATCAGCAATGAAATATTCTTGTTCTGTAGCAAGTACTAAATTTGCAAATACTAAATCTCTCCCTGGGAAGCATCTAGTTCTTCCCTGCTAATGAGATTTCACACGTTAAAGCATACTGATAAAAGCACAGTTCAGCTAAGATTACACATCCCAAGTTGTTCTGCTTGCTAAGAAGTGATGAACCTGCTATCTAATGTGCTGCTTTTTCTTCTGGAAATGTCTCCTGCTCAAGTTTTAGTAAATTTAAGCTATAAAATTAATTTTTAGCATATTATGGCCGAAATCTAGAGCATGTTAAGACTCTGAGTTTAAAACATAGTTGAATTAACATAAAAACTAGGATATTTACCATTTTATGTAATATACATTGGTAATTTCACTCTGCAGTAGCTTCTTGTACAAGAACATGTACTTCCTTTGGAGGTACTATTTTGAGCACAGATTGCTGTAACAGTGGGAATTAGGATCTGTGACTAATAACAATCTCTCTGGAGCTTGTTATACAACAAAGACTGATCCTGTGCTTGAATATATTCCTGTGATTTCTTGCAGCCATGAGTAGCTTAAATTTATCAAAGTTGCAGCCTTACAGAAAGACTAACAGTACTGATCTTAATTTTTTCTCCCGTACTGAAATTATTTAAACTACTGCTATTTTAACTCAAATGTTGTATAGAAGTTTATGAATTACCAGGTTAAGCTGGTCCTTCAACTATTCTAACAGAATTTTAATTGTTATTTGAATGGAGCCTTATGAAAGTTAACTGTTGCCAAAATAACTTTTATTGGGAAAAAAGTTACCTGTGCAAGTAATAGATACTTTGGCTTCACTGCTCGTAAGTGGGAAGTATGAGTCTTGTGGGTATGTTAACTGTAGTATAGAATTCATAGCATGATAATTGAAAATAAATTGTTGATATTTCAGTACAAAACTGTATCATGTTTCAATACATCTGGTGCCTGATGACATGCAAACTTGTGCAGGAGGTAGAAACTCATACTTCAGATTTGCTTCTGTTAAGTCAATACTGTGGATGTAAAGCAAAAGTGTAAGGAAACAAGAGAATGTTACTTAAGAGGCAGCTGAGGCTGTGCATGAATCTTGTGCATGGAGGCTGCAGTAGGCTGTTACTGGGGCCAGGTGGGTTTTCTGTAGAAATAGCTTATGTGATGGACTAAATGGATTTTTGAGGGCCTGAAGCAATGAAAAAGGGCTTGCTTGCTTGTTTGGTAACACTGCTGATTGTGCTGACATGTTAGGGGAAGGAAAATTGCATGAGCGCTGCCCCTGCCTCCTCATTAGGCAACTAATACTGTACTGGGAGATGGGGTCAGAGGAACACGTGAGCTGCTGGGGAGAAGGGAATGGTGAAACATGGGGAGTGTAACCAAAGAAGGGACAATAATGAGAAAATAAAAGAGCAGTTTCAAAAACTCTGTAAGGATTTGATTGCCATTTGTTTAAGTTCTGTCACTTCAGAATATAAACATGGCATGATTACTGAGAACTGAAGTGTGTTCTTACCACGGAGCAAGGGCAAAAAACCAGAGCAATTTTAATTCTGCCAATTGGATGATGATTTTGAGAAATACATTGTGACATGGAGCTATCAGAAATGGTTCAAAAGCAAATCCTTGAAGTATGGCCACTAAACTGTAGGGCTAATCTACTCAGAGATGGGAAGGTCCTCCAATCCCTGTACTGGGGTTCTATCAGACTTCTGTGTTATCTAAGGTAAAGCAAGTTCTTCAAGCCTTGAAATTTCGTTACAATGTAGGATGTGAAAGAAAAAATGCCTTACGTTTAACGTAAACCTTTTTTTATTTCACATAAAACAGTTACATTCATTAAATATGAAAACCAGTGAAAATCCATGGTGCTAATCAAAGTACCTGTGTCCTAGTCACCTAAAATTCCTTTGACATGAAATTAATCCAAGCTCAAATTCAAGTTTGTGACCTATGTGTCTTGCCAGTGAGACCCCAAGCAAAAGAATAGTGGAAGATATCAGGTGAATTATTTCCAGTTACCCTTTGTCTATATATACTAATATATATATATTATACATAAACTTATATTGTATATATAAACAAATATGCTGAATTACAGCTTTTGAAGAAAAGAGAATGGGGCATTAATTTCAGTAAAATTGGGTTTTAGCCCTTTTTTAATATATCTGCTGCTATGATGTAGTTGTGAAGAGGGAATTAAGCTCTGTAATTCACTGGTGCCTCAAAAGTAAAGCCTCATAATATTTGTGAAGTTACTGCCATATTAAGTGAACTCTTTTCAGATTGGATGCAATAAATTACCAACGAAGCATTTATTTACAAGTATGGGAAGCTATGCATGATTTAATTAGGGTGTTTCTCTAGCAATAAAACAGAAGATAGCAGTGTCAGTACTTTTCCCATTTATATTGGTGCACATCTTCTAAGCTTGCCTTTCAGTCAGAAGCCAGTTATGTCCCACGTTACAATTTAATCTTCATTTTTGTCTCACAGCCACAACTGAATGATTCAGTCAGCTTCAAAAAGTGCTCAGAATTGCCCCTTTGTTTTCCGTATTTTTTCTTTATTTTGATCAGCTCTGGTTTTTGTCTCAAAACATTTTTTTCTTCAGGGTAGCCTGTTTCCAGAGGTTATTCTAAAATAATCATGACTATATAGCATAAAGTTGCTGAAGTCCATTTCAAAAAAAAAAAAAAAAAAAGCCAATGCAAACTTAATAACTTGCTCCTAATCTTTTTTTTAAGAAATGTGTCTGTGTGTTTGCTTGATATTTTTCAAAAATAGGTATTTTTCAAGTATTGTTCTTCAACGTTTCCTTCAAAAGAATACACATTTGTAATAGGTTCCAAAAAATGGAGATACTTCACATGATGGTGCATTATATTAAAATAGTCATTCTGAATTCATGTTCCAGTATCTGCACATATTTCCTCAGGAGATCCGAGTGGCGTTGTATCTATTGTTTCATATAAGTTTGAAAAAAAACTGTAATAGTTACTTATAGCTGAAAAAAAGTACCTTAATAGTGATGCCTGTGAATAAATGCCACATCTTCTGCAAACATACATTTTCTTATAGCTTAGCTTTTACTTCACAGGAGTATAAGCATGTGCTTGGATGGCTCTGAGAGCTTGTTATTAAAAAAAAACAGTGATATTGAAGTTCAGTTATGGCTGCAATGCACTTGATCCGATGTTCTTTTGCAGAATAAATGGTGAACAGAAACACCAGGCAAAGAAATGTGTTGTGCACGTTGAAGTTAGCAGTTATAACTGGGATGATACAGGGAGTGAGTATCATAACAGTATTGATCAGAGGCTGCCAACCTGCCTAATTCTACCTTGTGGTGTTTGATAATTCAAACCCCTTGAGACAGTCATGGGGCACATACGGATCCAGAAGTCTTTTGCCAAAACTCAGTTTTGAGACATCTGCTGTGAATCACCCTTGCTCTAGTACATATGAAATGGGACCCTGTTTACCATCAGCTGGTGCTTCTCAAAGTGACTTTAAAAAGGCTTCCACATGCGTGATACAGTGGCTGAAAAAAACTGTATCTACTGTCCTGAATTTTTATTTATTTGTACTCTTTTAAATACTCTATCAGTTGCCTTCCCTGAAAAGTCACTCAACAAATGACTGATCCGCAGTCTTGTTGAGCACAGAAAGTGAAGTTGTCATTTCATTAATGCCTTCAATATATTTGTCCTGGCCCAACTGTTTAAAATTTAGGAAACTGCTCCAGTTTCACAATTTTTGACTTGCAGTGCTAACAGAAGATGAAGGCAGAAAATTTTTATTTTGGTTTCGCTTATTTTGGTATCAAATCCTCCTTATCTTAGTATTTCCAGTTGGTAGGATGCTCTGGGCAGCTCATAAATTTGTAATCCATGGAAAAATTGTTACAAATAAGGATAACAATGGCCAGAAACTGCATTATGAAATATCTGTCAAAGTTGACTAGCTTAAATATTGATCAAGTAAACCAGAAGAATCGATGTTAGATACTAGGATGAATTTAAAGCAGCAGAATACAACTTCATTTACTATTATAATTTCTCTCCCACTTTGTATATAAATCATTTAACTGATTCCAATATATTGAGCTCCAATTATATGTCTAGCAAACCATAACATTGATGGAAACATAAAGAGAAACTTCAACTTATCAAATCTATACTTTTCTTAGAGGCCAAAGATTGGCTATTGCAGCATTCCTGGTTTGTTCTCCACCTGTAAGATTAACTCTACACCTTCTGGTCCTTATCTGAAGGTTATTCAGATAAGGAATCAATAATCAAACAAAGGTGATTACGTTGTCACTTGGGTTTCTTGTGGTTCTGCATGGGTGGGGCATTTCTTTTTTCATGTTTAATATTACATAAAACCAGAAGATGACTTGTGTTTATTTGACAGATATGAGCCCTATTGCTTTGAAACACTTGGATCCAAGGAGTGTCCTTGTCTTTGATAATCTCTAAAATTGCATTTTGGGTTGTTTTTTTTTTTTCTTAAATGCTTTACAGAGGTAAATTGCAATTCAGAAATGGAGGAATTGCCAATCTGGGGCTTGTCAGCTCATCTGCTACCTACCTTGTTTTTATTATTATTTTTATTTTTTTAGTGAACAGGAAGGACCTGATGGAAAATTTTTTTTTAAAGTCATGATTTTGCTATTGCAGATATTGCAGTATGTTTTAGGGCTATAGTGGTAAGACTATAGTCAGCAAATGGTTGGGATGTTCTGTGGCTTTATTTAACAGAATCAGACTGAAAAACCCTCGTTCTTAGGTAGAGTAAGGAAGTCAAGTGAAGCATCCTTTACCAAATCTGGGGCTGCGGAGGCTGGTGGCAGTGCAACAGAGGAGCTGTTGGTCTGAGACAAGTGTGGGCTTAGGTCTGGCACTAGCAGTCTCTGGGAAAGCCAGATATTTTCAGTTAAAATTTATTCCTAGTGTTTTCTGCCAGAACTTGAATGTATTAAGCTATGCACTTACTATGCCATATTTCTCTATTAATCTATGTATTTTGCTGGTATTTTATACGTGGTACAACAAATACCTTTTGTTTGAAATTGAGTCTATTTGACCATAGACCATTGGCCTGACCACTGTTTCTGCAAGGACAGCATTCTAACCTAGGACTAAGATTAGTTTTTATGTAATTTATGGCATGTTGTGGGTTTTTTCATTTGTTTATCTCAAATACTACTTTAACCTCCATGCAGTACCCTCTTTCATATATACAAACTGGGAGGATATTTGCTTGTTTTCCTTGCAGAGTTTCTAGGTAAAAGGGCACAGTTAACTCTCCAGTGTTGTCATCATCTTCAGATGTGACAGAATTTGAAATTACTTTTTAGTTGCATGCTTGAGAAGGAAGACAAAAGATTGCTTTATACATATATACATTTTTTAAAAAATTCAGAGTATGCAGCTGTGGAGTGTTGTCTAATCCCTTCTCTCAGTGTGTGGAGGGACGAGAATGGGAAAAGCAGATAACACAGGAAATGCATTTCTTCATCCTGTTACAACCCCCCCACCCCTCTAAGGAGAAAAATATACAACCCTGTTGCCATGGAAGAATCAAGATGATAGAGTACTGTTGGATCTTAATATCATTTTTTAAAATCCAATTGGTTGCAGCTGTACTGAGAGGCAACAAATGTTTTGCTGCTTTTGCTGCCAAATAATAGATTATATTTGGAAGCATAAGACTAATGAAAAAACTACAGTTCAGAAACCCAGTGATTGCAAAGCTTCAGGCATAAGAAAGGAAACCATCAGCTTTTTTGTAAAGCATACTGGGCTCTCAAAATTTAGGTTTTATTTTTTGAGATGTAGTGTCAAGCTATATATAATATTGTTTCCTGAGGATTCAATTTTTTACCATGGCAGTGATCCCAAGCTTCATGCTTTCTGCTGGCTGGAATTTATCTATTTACCAGCAGCAGCCATCTGCTTGGGAAGTCATTAACTCAGACTTGGGCAGCAAGGCAGGAGCAGGGACTAGAAGAGAGGCTTGTCCTGTGGAGGAAAAGCAGGCATGGTGTTTCTGATTCTCTTTTGTATGTTCAGTCTTAGTAGACAGCCTAGTTCTTTGCATACATATAAAAATGACATTTCACTGAAGTACTGCCTTCCAACAAACCCACTAGGGCATGGAAGTTGGAATTGCATTAGGGTTTCAGTGTCCTGAAGTTCTGTAAGGGCCTTTTTCCCTGCCACAGATTGCAGGATTTTCAGATAACTTAGTTGGTTGAATTGGTAGGTTTTGGCAAATTTGATGGCTGATCTTGCTGAAGGTCATTGTTACTGGGTAGAGTTATCAATAGTTGGATTTTGTGAAAGTTGAAAAAGGTTTGACCTCAATAGTAAGCACCATGATCCAGCAGTTAAGTTGCTGTCACTGCGTGGGGTTAATGCTCTCCACTGTGGGGAGAGCTCTCCATTCAGCCAGTGCTCTCCATTTCACACATGGAACACACTTGGCACTGGTAAAAGGCTCAGCTGAGGACCTGCAGCTCTTTTAATTGAGGTAACTTTACTGTAGGTGACCAGGTTATTAAGTCATCCTAATTGTAGATATGTATAACCTGTAATTTCATTATTTGAAAAATTAAGAAAAAAGAAAGGAAAGAAAAATAATTATTCTGTTAAGTTTCTTATGAGCAGACATAAAAGTTAAGTGTATACCATTTAATCTTGTTAAAGAAAACAGACAATTTATCCATTTTTTTCAGTCACCTGTTCATTTTTCTGGTAGAAACATTGACGTGCATCTTTTAGAGATCTCTAATTGCAGACTTGTAGCTTCATCTGGCATAGGTGAATGAAAACACTTTTTCAGTGTTTCTGTAAGAAATTAGTAAGCGAAATCAATAATGCCATATTACGACAAGGATAAAAAAATATCTTTACAACATCAAGCCAGGATGTAGCAATCTGATCCATGTTGATGGTATTGAATGGCTCATCAAATATCTGGGCAAGAAGCAGTAATTTATTTTACAGTATCTGACCACCTGACCTAAACGTGTATGTCTAACATAGCTGAGTGGCATTCATGCAAGCTCTGAGTTGCTGGTAGCTGCTAAGATTTTATACAAATGTGCTATGGCTTATGAAATGTATTTTTGCAATTTGTTGGTGATGAATGATGTAGGAATTTAAACCCTCAGAAATAACCATCTGTTACAAACCAGATCACTGATGTGTCCCTTAGCAGCCTAACGAAGTATGATCCAAATTGCTGTTTTGTTGGACAAGGTGAGCTAACCAAAGGACTCTGTGTTACTACACCAGTAGTATCCTTAAAAAGCTTTGCATTTTACCTTCTGTTGGCACTGTGCTGATCAGGAATTCTTCCAGTGGTGTGCACAGCAGTGAAAAACACTGAGAAGTTGTCTTCAGAGATGTGGTTGATGAAGGTCAAAGTTGCTGCCATCTGTTGGTTTTAAACAAAGACAAGTATAACACCTTGCCAGTGGGGGTGAACATGAAGCCTGTATTGCAGGATGGGTTTGGGTGGGTTAATAAAGACAAAACCCATTTTCCTCCATAGTTACAAAGAATGTTTTATACCAGATGTTGTTGGATATCACAGAACATTTGCTTACAGCATTTAAAAAAACCTAGTTCCATGGGAAAGTGCAGTTCTCCCACTCTTTTACAAACTAATGTGTATCTACATTTTGAGCTTAATTACTTGTATTATGTCCAGAATTGTTGTAGAATTGTATAAATAGAACTGTTAAAAAAGCAGAATAAGTAGAATTCCGGCACTTTTTTTACTTTTGTGTGTGTAATTTTTTTTACATTTTTTTTCCTTGAACACCTGTCTTGGATAGAGACAATATGGATTTTTCACTTTGGACAGAGTTTTTTCTAAAAGGAAATTCAGCTGCTTGCTTGGAAGTACTTGATTAGTTTCATTACCTATACAATCATATATTTTTGGAATTAATTAAGTTCTTATTAGTGATCTATTGGTTGCTCATGAATTTGAATTTACTTAATAAGATTATAATTTTCCAAATATATCCTTGGTCCTACTACTATGGGGCCTTCAGAAAAACAAAGTCATAAAAAAGCAGGTGTTTTTACCAGATATAATAGAACTATGATAAAAGTACAGGTGTGCAGAGCAGGTTTATCAAGTGACACTTCTATAGATTACAGTTAACTATGTCTTCATATGAGTTAAGAGGTAATGACTAGTGCTGTGGCTTTCAGATTGCCCTTTCTCCATCATTTTCTCTCCAGCTTCAGAATGGTTGTGCCATTTTATCAGAGTATGCTGTGAGTCACTTCCCCATTTTATTTTCTCTCGCAGATGGCATCACTTCATCTCAGGCTCTGAAAGTGACAAGTGACACTGTGGCACTGACTTCATTGTATTAGACTGTACTAGCTGTGATGAATATATAATTTGTGTTGCAGCTTCCTTTGTCTCTGCCTTGTGCAGCAGTGGGTGAAGTAAGAAAACACAAGGAAGATAATAGAAGGCTTCAGATACTACTGCTATGATTGAGCATGAAAGCAGTGTCAGTAATATCATTATTGGTCCCTGTGTAGTACCACTGATAATGGGTTTTTTCTAGTGTGCCAGGGAACATAGAGGCATACAGCTGACTCACTGCCTGACGTTGTCATTTTGGCACACAAACAGTTTGTAAAATGCTGCCAGTTCTGTCTTGCTGTGTTGGATCTATTTGCCTGGAGCTTTTAAATTCCTTTCCAGAGCTGGCAATGTTGGTGGAACTGTAACCTATGCATCCCACAACACTTGACTTTTTGAAACTGTGAGACATGAAACATTTGATGTGTTGCCAAAGTGAAAAATATTCCAAAGCCTAGTGTGAAAAGTTTATGCTTTTTTAGACTGGTGTTATGATAGGCAGGCACTGAATTTTGTTGAGAGGAGAAAAAAAATGTGTTGTGAAAGACCTTCTTACCACCACCACACATGCTATATTTGATATTTCATCAAGATTTGCTGTAGCTAACTGGTTCAGAAATAGTGCAGTGAGCAATGGAACAGGTCTACGTCCAGGCCTGGTATTTAGGGAAATCTGTTCCCATGTCTCCACGTGATTTTGACAGGTGAGTGAGTACCTGTGCTGCATTGTAGGGAGATGATGTAATAGGACATCAAAAAATCCCACATCCACACAGGCATCACTTGGATTAATATCCAGACCCTTTTTTTTCTGGTGATGTCCATGCAACTTTTATTGGTCAGTGGTCTGCTCTTCACCTCTGGAGCACTTTTGCTGTCTTGTGCCACTCTTTCTACCACCACCACTGGCTTGCAAGTTCTGACAGAGAAGCACCATTTTGTTGCTAGGGAACTAGAGCAGGAATGAAGCTCTGAGACCCCAGTGAGCTTTTATGCAATATTTTCTGACTTTGTAAATAATATTGAAAATAGTATTACTATATACTAATACTATGTAAATCTTAAATATTTGAGATGTTATGCATTAATTCCTTTTTCATACAAGACCATGCAGTTGCTCTTCAGAGTGAGCAAGAAGCAGATCACATACAACAGAATCATATTTGAGATTGGCTGCAAGAATCTGGGATCAGCCTTTTCATAGGAATACCCCAATTCCTGAATGACAGAAAGAACTCATAAATGGGAAATTCACAGTTAATGTTTTCTAGGAGTCTGTACAAACTGTTGCAAGGAAATGAATTAATCTTAAATTAGTGTAACCAATTGAAAGATGACTTTCCCTGATGTACTCCATTACCATGAATAATTCTGCCCTTTTGTCAGTAAAGCAATAGTAAATAACAAAGTTCATATAATGGAAATTAGGCAATCTTTCTCTTTGTTTTAATAGCTGTGGCTTTGAATCTCTCTCCAACTTTTAAACAAAGGCTCCAAATCAACACACAACCACCACACGGCCACAGAGGGTGACAGGTGGTGATAACACCAACAGGAAAAACAAGATGATTAGGTAACTTAGTGGAGAACTTGAGCAGTGTTTTATTACCTGATTATTGAGCTCTCCTTGGAACTTTAAAATTATTGTAAAAAGAATTTGAGAAATGTTCGTATTGGGCAGCTGCTTTTAGATAAAGTGCTCACTAACTTAGCCATCTCATTCTTCACTTATTTACTGGTTCAGTGAAGTCATTGCTTAGAGAATTTTAATTTTTTTTTTTTTTTAATTGACAGCCTTGCATTCTTCCAAAAATAGTTTTGGTTGCTTGACAGAAGGGACTGATTCCATGTAAGCAAATGCTTGATAATCATCAGGAATGTGAGGATTGTAATGTTTGATGGTTTTGGTGATGTAGAGCTTTAGACCCAAGACTTGTACCCACCGATGAGATGTTGAGGTTGCTTTCCACCATTAGTTGAACTCCTCTATCTGAAGGGGTCCAGTTTAGCTTGTAAAAAATTTAGCTTGTAAAAAAATTCACTGTGATGAACAAAAACTACTTAAACATTTGAAATGGTTATGGCAACTGGAAATACTTTTTTTTTCTTTCTTTTTTTCTTTCTCTCCTCCAACCTTCTCCAGTACTGCTGCTGAAAAATCTTTGTCCAAATATATAATAGAAACAAATTGCCAAACTGTGGAACAGACAGTAAAGCAGATTTCTTTTTGGGTGCTCTACCAGAGATGAGTGTTCAGCCTCCTGAGAACAAATGAGTGTCTTGATTAACAAGCAGTAAGAGTAAATCTGTAGGCTAGGACATGATGCTGAGGGCTGTGTGCTGCCAACAAGCTGTAGCCTAATCAGATTTACTTCTGAAATGTGCTCCTCATGCAAATTAAAATGGTAATGTGAACACACCTGCATTATGAAGAATAGTATGTATTTTAAGTAACTGTTTTAAAGATATTTTTGTCCATCTTTACATTTTTTTGTCTCGCAAGTCTGTTACTAATAGCTTCTGGAGATGATTAAAGATACTGAACAGTAGATAAATCTGGTCTGCATTTTTCAGGCAAACAGAAATGTCTGCCAAGTCAGCACTGAGCCAACCAGAAGCTGTGGCAATATGGGCAATATGAAACAGAAATTAAGTTAATTTTAGCATGCCTTTCACTAAGTTTATTGACTTGATTTCTGTATTGTGCTAACTTAATCCATGCAGCTTCCAGTAGATTTGGAGTGAAGACTGCTTTTGTCTGCAAAATGCTTTCCAGACACATTGCTAAACCTGCCAATAAACAGAACCACAGGTGAAAAATGTGACTGCGGAATGAAAACAGTAGGTGAAAGGGCCATTAGTAGAGGTTTGGAACCTTGGAGAAAAGAAAAAATCCACACCAGTTTGAAAGTGTAATTAAGCCAGTATTGTGAGAAAATAACTAATTCCAGTTTATGAAAGGATGCCATTAGTCTTACAGTTACGTAGTGAGATGTCTTGGCTGATGGGAATTCTGGGAACAGAACAGTCCGTTGTTTCTAAGATGAATATGTTATTCCTGTTAGTGTATGTAGAGTATTTCTGATCTAATATGGGGGCTGAAAACTTTCTGCAAGCATTAGTTATGAAATGAATCTTTCTTCAGTGTTATTGACAGTGTTTCTGGGCCATCTCTAGACAAACATCCCAGAAATAGTCTTCTGTGTGCCTCAGTTTACCATGATAACTGAATGAAAATTTACTGTACCCAAAGCAAGGTCATAAATAAACCTTTTTGGAGTAGGTTTCACTGGGTGTCCTTGAAGAGGAAAAGTAATGTAATAATTAATGAACTGAGCAGGGAATTTACAGGATTACTAAGAAAAAATTTACTCCTGACCCACAGATTCATACTATTATTTCAGACAGCACACAGAATTAACAGCATCATTAGTATATAACTATCTGTCTGAATATTATTGTTCATTGCTTAGAAAAAATATATGTGGAAAGTATGTTTTTGGTGCCCTTGTTTCTTGATATACATATTAAAAATTTCCATTTCACTGTGTAATTGCTTTAGCAATATGAGAACTGGTATTTTGGATAGCTTACTCTTACCGAATAGTGTGTAACATTATCACAACAGGAATTGTTACAAATATGTAGAGGGAAGAGCAAAAAATGTGCAAGCCAAGCCTTTTGTCTTTGCAGCTAGGGACCAAACAGATGCAATGGTAGTCATTGATAAAATGTTCTGTTCAATTGGACGAGTGACAAATGACATTTCAGTATGTGTCATTGCAATAAATCCAGTGGGACAGTATTGAAAATATAGTCCTTTACTGTGAATACTTTATCAGTTTCTCTATAGTTGGATGTAAGGCTGAAATAAAACCAATCTATATTTCTAGCCTTGGATTAAAAGCATAAAGATACTGCTGGTGTCACCATTCAGCCTTGGTAATGCCCACATAGTCTGATGTGGCCAGAACTTTGAGATGTGTCCACTCAGGTCTTGCCTGATAGGAAGCTCTTGGCAAATCCAAAGGTTTTTAAAGGAAAAAAAAAAACCAAAAACAAACCAGCTTTATTAGAGTGAACACTGAGTTACCCAGCTCCTCAAATAAATTGATGCTACATGGAAAAGATTTCTAAATCTCTGTCTTCTACTGCATCCTGTTTCCTCCATGCCTAGTCTCAGTCAACTTGTTCATTTTAGGAATAGTGGGGAACATCACACACCCTTGTCTAACCACGGGGAAGTTTTTCTTGTCCCTGCTGAGAACTGTGTTTTTTTCCCTGCTTTTCCCAGGAAGGGGAAGGCATGGTCTCTTCTCAAGCCCAAGGCTGTCAGCACCACTCTGTGACTTTCTTCCTCAGTGCATGAGTTTCTGGAATCATTCAATTGCTCCCCAGGAACAGCTTCTTAACCCCAGAGGCCTGCTTCTCTGTCCTCCTCTTTTTGGAACTAACACAGACATCCATGACAGTCAGAACTGGTTTAGTCCATTTTAATTTTGATATCCATCTGCTTTTCCAAAAGAAGCACAAGCAGGCATATCTATCAGTGTGTAATGGATGACAGTGATCAGATACTGGAGAGGCTTTTTAAATGAAAAAATATATATATTTGGAAACTAACTAGACATGTTAGACAAACAGCAAAGTAAGATGAATCATTTTCTCTTCTAAGAGAAAATATACTGTCTACAGGGAGACCTTGGTCTCACTGCATAGTAGGTTGAACCAGAATTGAAAGAAGAAACAAATTCCTCAGGGTGTGCTGTGGCAGAATTATGAAATAAATAAATAAGTAAGTACTGGGTGGGAATGCTTTTTCCTGTTACAAATGCTTTGAAGTGATCTTAGGGGTTTTTTTGCCAACTTAATACATAATCTAGAAACTAGGATGTTCTTGGCAAGGAACATGCTTCTGCTTCTGTCTTGTTAGATTCCTCTCAAAGCTGATTTATTCTGGTTTGGTGTGATGCTAGCTGCAAGGCTTTTCAGCAGCAGAGGCAGAATTTGGTCATTCTGGGAGGAGAGGGTCAGGTGGATAAAACCCTTCCTGTGAAAGTGTAAGGGTGAGAAATGGCAAAGCAGGGTAGAGAACTGCAAGGGAAGGAAAAAAAGCTGCAGAGAGGAATTTGTTTTGCTGCTGCGCACAGCCTGAGTGCTGGCTGCTGCTTCCAGAAGAGTCATCTTCTTCTAGTGGCTGCCCTTACAGCACCCTGAACCTTCCCAGGTAGCAGCAGCATCCAGCCTGACACTCCAGTGTTCTGGTCTGGAAAAGGAGCCCATTGCTCTTTTGCTACCCAGCAGCAGTCTGTGCCTGGGCCCTTTAATATCATTGCTCTGCCCAGAGGTTTCATCTTGACCTCTGGAAGGATGGAGTCTTGGCCAGAGTCTCAAGTTTATTAAGCAACTAAATCAAGTGCTTTATTCTGGTTTCCTGCTTCATCACTAACACTTGTCAGTTCTCTCTTAGGAAGGCTCAGTGGAAATGTGCTCAACAATTCACAGCCTTGAAGAGCACCTAAGGAGGCACAGGATTTAATTCCATGGTAGCTGTGTGTGATTTGTAACATTTGAGAGTGACACATAATGACTGTGTGTGTGTTAGTGCACAAAATGACAGAATTCTACGTTAATGATAGCTGTGTATTTATTAGCTAGCTTGTTTAATTGATTTGTTAGTTTTTCAGCAGTGTGTTTCTTAATCAATAGATGTTGTAGTCTTTTAAATTAATTCTGGGGCCTGCAGTTAAAGAGGGAGAGTCAGATCTGTCAGCAGGGCCTTACGTTACTTAAGCTGAGTCTCAGAAGGGATGAATCCATGCAGATCACTCAAGAAGATCATAGATCTTTGCAAACAAATGGATGCATTGGTAAATAAACAAGATTAATTAGAGCAGTGTATTTTTTCAACTCTCCAAAGCATAAGGGATTATGATCTTATAGTGCTAAGTGGGAACTTGCTTGGGGAAGCAGGTATTCCAGTTTTAGAGCACACAATATTTGGATAGTGATGTTAACATAGCAAATGTCCTGAAGTAACAACACTGAGGAATTGTGTTTGTCTGTTTTCTCCATTTTGCTTCAGATCCTGGTACATGATGCTGATACTTTGAGCAGAGAATAATAGCCTTCTGCTTCAATAGCTGAAGTCAAGGTTAGAGAGCAAATTCTTAACACAAGAGTTTCACATAAAATTGACTTGGTTCATTCTGGTAAATCTGAGAATAAACAAATTCTAGTGCCAGCAAGGCCTGTAAATTTTTTGTTTGAAAGCATTCACAAAATCAAAAAACAGGGCTGAAGGAAACTTGAGAGGTCGTGTAATCTGTTGAACTGTTTCATAAATCTTTATCTCTGCTTTAAAATCTCTAGTGAAATAGTTTCCAGAATTGTATTAAGTGGCATGATCCAGTTCTTCACTAACTTACAGTGAAAAGAACTGATTGCTTCTGACCTGTTTCCCTGGAAGCAGTGAAAAGTCACCATTCTTGTACTATTCAGTAGATATAGAAGTTATGGTCTCTTTTTACCTTTCTGGTAGCTTTTTATGTATCAAGTTTATGAACATGCATTTTCCATATAAAGACTTTTTTTTCCTCCTACCTCCCCTAACACATTTTCTAAAGATCTTGATTTTGCTGCTGTGCTTGTGAGAATCTAATGTATTTGAAGATAGTGAAATAACTGGAGAAGGCAGAAAGATTGCTTTGTGCTTTGCATACAACATTCCTGTTTATATCTGCAGGTATTTGAACATTTGTAATTAATTTTTATTAGTAACTTTGTGTATTTCGTTCTGCTCCGCTCAAACTAGTTCTCATTCTGAATTACTTTTTTTTATTATTCTCACTGAAGTGTACTTCTCTACCCAGTTTTTGAAGTAGTCTACTCCTGCAGCACTTCTCCTATCCTTGCAGCCCAGTGCCAAGACCCATTATTTGTGAAATGATGCAACCTGGGTACTTACCTTAAAACTGTAACCACTTCTCTGGAAGTGTCAACATTAAAGACTGAATGTATTGTATTTCAACAAAGGAAAAGTGAAAAAGACTATGAAATGTACAAGTATTCTCAGAGTATTTTATATGAGGGAAGAAAGCATTGTAAATAGGCTAATGTATTGTAACACTGTTATATCATCCAAGAAAGGTCAGGGGATTACATTAGAAAGCTGATCAATATGTATAAAGCTCCAAGAAAAACTTGCTGAGCAAAAATATTTAGAAATAAAGGCAGTGGAACTGGCAGGAGTGTAGCTAGCCTAATCAATAATAAAAGGATAATCTGTCTTTCTTTGTGGTACACAAAGCAATAATCTGTTGTTCAGATTGATTAAATGCCTTGGCTCTGCTTCGATTATTAATCAATCTTTAAAACAGCTTATTGTGAGTATAATACAAAGTAGTGGAGATTAGGGAGAGTGATGACAGTGATATTAACAGAAAGGAAGGGGGAGTCCTTTTTATGATGTGAAAAAAGCTGAGCTGAGATGGGCGGGTTTTTTGGACAGGCTTTCTGTTGATACAGACTTGACTTCAGTGTCAAGTTGCAGAGCTGTAAAAGGGGGTCTGAAGGCTGAGTTTACACAAATCTCAGTCATTTTGATCTCTGACACACAAACAAGCAGTAGGAACTGTCATTGACTTGACAGAGAAAGAATGTGAAGTATAAGGACTAAAACCTGGAAGATCTTGGCTAGAAAAAGGACTTGCTGCCCTTTGGAAACATGCTTTGGGCTGATCCATTCTTTGCAGGAATAACTGGTTGTATTGCTTACTTATACCTAAGTTTATCTGAACTTTGGGCCAGCCTCAGCTTTCAACTTTTGTGCTTTTTCAAGTTATGTGGAAGAAAAACCCCTCCTATTTGGCACCCTGTACCTGGGGTTATGGAATTGCAGCAGCAGTGGGTATTTTTCCCTGTAAGTCTTAGAGGTGCTGTTTTCATTTCAAAATACAGGGCAAGCCCCCAAAATTAAAATTGCAAAAATGGCTTGCTGCTGGTATGAATCAAACTTTATAAAATGCAGAATCACTGAGGGCCTTGAGCAGCAGCCCCTGCTTTGAGTCCAGAGTTTGCACCAAATCATTTCCAGAAGTCCTTTTCACCTTATCTTAATCTAGGACTCAATGAGTTGATGTGGAATAGAAAATATTTTGGATGCTAACCTTTAAAAAGATTTGGTGCAACTGGTGAGAGGGGGGGGATAAAATTTACTTCTCATTCCCTTTTGAAGGGCTTTCTTGCACTGACACTTCCAGCTCCTTGTAGCATGAGCTGCTCCATCATGCTGTCCTCTCATGACTGTCAGTTATTCATCTTTGTTATCTGCATCCTGCAGCAGAGGAAATAAATGCTTCTCCAGGGTGAGAATAACTCGAGTCTCAGCACACTTTCTCTGAGGATTTACACGTGTGTCATGGGTGTATGTTGGTTTGCTTCCATTCCTTCAGAGTAACACTGCATGTCTATGGATGGTTTACAGAGAATCGAAGACTGCTGTTGCAAGAACTGATGTTAGATCTTCAGAAAAATGTTCATCATTTGCACAATACCGACCTGCATGACTTCAGATGTGTTATTCTGTGAGTATAATCAGCCAACTTTCAGTCTCAAATTCTTGCCAGTTGTCTTACATACTGTGTTTGTTCTGGATTTTGTGGGTTTTTTGTTGTTTAGAGGGGGTTTTTATAGGATTTTTTTGATGGTAGAATGAAATAATGAAGCTGATGATACAATATGCCTATAAAATTCTGGCAAATTTATTACTAAACAACATGGCTGCTTTTTTTTTTTTTTTTTCCTAAATTCTATCCAGCTGGTCATTAGGCCTTTCCAACTGTCAGTGTCTTATGTAATGTCCTTTAATAGCTGCACATAATTGGCTTTATGCTGATCAGAGTCATTTGGGATAGTGGTGGTAATATTCAAATCCAAATATCAAAATCCCAAGGAAGATAACTCAAAGAGACATATGTCTAAGCCAGCATTTATGACTTTTAGTCATAAAGTCTCTAACTGTTGATTTATGAACATGTTGATTTTGAACTATGGTATGGAAATTTATCTATTAAGAATCCACAGGAGTTCTGGAAGGAAAGTACAGATGTCTCTCCAAACAGAGATATGTCACTTTTTTTTTCCCCTATGCAGTCCTGTTTTTACTTCAAGTATTGAATTTGTTCTTACTTGTCTAGCTTCTTTTTTAAAAGAGGTAATGAAAATCAGTCTTGTCATTGCTCTATATAGGAACAAACTTGTCTCCATCTTAAATCTTAAACCAGACCCCTAGATATAAAAATCTATATAGATGTTCTTCACATATCTATCTTTGTCTTCTTTATGGCTGTTACAGGATCTTGATTTTCTAAATCAGCTATTCCAGCTGAAAGAGGTACCCAGCTAAGTAAAGGTCAGGATTTTGAACACTCCAGACATATATTTATTGACTAGATCCAGCAAATTATTTGGTTCATGTGTTGCCTGGATCCCAGATGCCACTTCATGATGCATTGATTATGGAGTCCATGTGCTGAACATCAGCCTGTGTTCTGCTCTGCAGTCAGATAGGATAAACTGAACAGGGCTTCAAAAAAAGAAATACACCTTGACAAGTGAAAATTGTGCCTCCTGCATTAAGGTTCTTTAAAGCTGGAAGTGTCTGAATTTAGGCTTTCAGTTCTTCAATAAATGATCAGAGTTCGCTCTTTGTTCTTTGGCATTGTAATCCATTTGAGGATTCTGTCAACACTCCTTTCAAAAACTGCATAAACCTGGTAAGATTTGTAAGAGAAAAATCAATACAAGTTACCTTTTACTCATAACGTGAAATTTCCCAGACAGACCTTCCTCCAGTAAAGGAGTTTCAGTACCAGAACAGGAAAAGCAGACGTCTGTTTCTTTAGGGTTCCCTACTGAAAGGAATTAGTGTTACCACTATAGGGATTATTTTTCCTGAGGGATTATTTTGGTTGACCTCTACTGGCTCTGACTGACCAGAAAGTCAGGACACGTCTAACTCAGGCAGGGTGGTGGGATAGATACTGAGAGAATCAGTGCAGCACTTGAAACATCAGCTGGATGGGAAGCATGTTGACTTCTCCCAAAAGAGATCTGTCAAGATGCATTGCAGGATCTATTCCTTACCTCCCTGCTTTAATTTTCTACATCATTTAACCTGTGTTTTCTGTGGCAGAACTGCTCTGCACATCAGTGCTTCCCTTTATGTTTATTAATAAATAGTAGCTGCTTCTATGCAAGATTTTTTGGCGTGTAGAGGTGAATATAGTCCCTCTGGGTTGCAGATAGAGACCAAAAACAACTCCCAGACCTTATAATAAGAAAACAAAACCTGTTAATGAATCAACAGTCTGCAGCTCAAATAACAGCTCCTTGCCTATGCTCCCAACCTACTAAATTTAGTGTAAGATTTAATTCTTTCCCTACTCTTTATATTCATGGGTTCTCTGTGGAACTTATTTCCTCCAACCTAACTTCTTCATACTTCCAATCACCTTTGGTCAAAGTGTAGTTTCAGGGTGTAATGTGGGGGAAAGAATGCTACAGTCAGTTGAAAAATAATATGCTGATGTACAAGAATAGTTAATAATATTTTCTCTAAAGTTGTGCTCCAAAAAAATAGTACTAACTATTTTGAGGCTATTGAAACCCTCCAAAAACTCTAAAGGGACTCACTTTCCAGTTAAATTTATCTGAATTAAAATCTTGTACTTTTGTATTAAGAGAAACAGAGAACCAGGCAAGCAGTGAGGTTAAGTAGAAGAGGCAAAATTTTGCCTAAATTAAGCATTGAAACTGCTGCAAACTTCACTTTCAATGCCTGCTGAACAGCTCAACTTTCAGAATCACCACACTTAGAAAGAGCATTATGGATTTTGCTTGTAAATTTACCATTCTAACCATTGTGTTATTGCTAATTATAGGTGGTTTTTTTAAATGCTCAGCTGTGAAATAAAAGATATGCCCAATGCTATATCTTCAAAACATCCCCACAGGTCAGCATGGATTGTCACCTTTAACATAAGTATTGATAAATTGAGGTGTATGCCAGAGAAAGCCTGAACAGCAAGCAATAAATTGGAGACTTTTAATTAAAACCACTGCTAGCTTTAAAAAGTGAGGGTTTTTTGTCAACCCTCTGCTGATATGCAAGGCTTTGCTGGGAATTTTTTGTTATATATCTGAAACTTTGTTACTCAAGTCATGTGTGCTCATGGAATAGATTAATACAGTACCTTGCTTTCTTTATGAACACAATTATTGCAGAGAAATATGTTATTATTAGCAGTCATCTTTCAGACAAGGAATCTGTTTTGCAGAAAAGCAAGAGAATTGCAGAGCTGAAGATACCAATAATTTGCTGAAATGTGATCCTCTGTTTTGTTTGGAGGTCACATTTACTGTTTGTAACAGCTGTCTGCTCCTTGTTATTTCAGTCTTTCAGAAGTCCTTTCTTTCTATTTGCAGACAAGAAAACTTGCAGTAGTGTACAGGTTATATGAAAAATTGTTATAATATTTGGTAGTGCTAGTTTGTAATTTGTTGCTTTTCAAGCTTGTTCCATTGACAGTCCCTTAGAAAACAAAAAACCCTACATAACATTTCAGTTTCAGTCATAACTTCGTTTCAGTCCAGTCTCTTTACTGATATTCTTGACATTTTTTCTTATAAATGTAGAGTAGTTCTACATAACTATTAATTGGATCTTTGGGGATGATCAGAATTTCTACTTCTCAGCAAAATCACATGGTGATAACTTAAGGCTATCTTATATCACTGAAAGAGTATCAGCCATGGGAATTTCACCCTGAAGAAAAGGCCTATAAGAACCTTTACCTTGTGGCTGTCCTATACTCTTACATTTTACCATTTAAAGGAATCCAGGGGAATGTATGCCAAAATGTTACGTGGTGCAAAAAGTGGGCTGAAAGTAACTAACATTTATATCAGTGGAAGGGAAAAAAAGTTTGTGTTTTGTGAAACTTATGTGTTCCAGAAGAATATTGTTTCATTAATTCCTTCTGCCAGCATTGCCTTAATCTAGCTGAGCTGATGTGTGTTACCTGTAATATTGAGATTGTTTGTTACTGCTGACTGCTTCTGTGGTTTTAAGATACTGCTTAGACTATCTCTCCCCTGATCTGTGATGAGTCTGCAGGCTCTTCTTGCCTCCTGCTGGCAGAGAAGGTTATTTCCCATCTGGGCTGCTTAAAGTTCACTTCCAGACTTTATTTCAAGCACAGTCAAGAGGAGCTTCAGTCCACTGAAGAAACAGATTTGCCACCCTGCAAAGCAATGTTGCTCTTTCAAGTAAGGCAAAGATCACCTTCTTCTAGGTAATTTTGTCAGTCAGCTCTTTGAGCCACCTTTACATGGATCCTGTTCAAGTTTAACAATTGAGAAATAAGCCCCTAGAGCAATTCTGAGCATCTTTTGACTTTTTTGTCAGAGTGGATCCAGCTTTTCTGCTGGTCCTTATTGGCTTCTCTGATATATCCAGTAACTGGACATTTCAAACACTCTCTTTTGATAAGTAATTTAGCAACTACAAGAATTGGAAAGAGAGATTTTCATTTTAGTGCCAAAGAAAATGAAGGCAGGCAGAGATGTACTCAAGAAACAAACCATAACAAAGAAGCTTATGGCCGTGGATTTAGAATAAAAAGCATTTGTTCATGTGCTCTTTGAAAGCTTGAATCTCTACTGATGTATTAAAGATACTTAGAAATGCTTTCACCACCTCTGACCCACCCACAAGGAGTTGTTTAATAAACTGGGAAGCAGTTTGTTACACAAAAAAAGATATTACACATCAAAATTCAAGGGGTTTGTATACTAAGGCTAAGTGTAAGACAAAAAATTTTACTGGCAAGCCATGAAATCAAACTAGTTTACAGGTTGAATCACTACTATGACTTTTTTTAACGTATGTACTTTGTTCAGTTAAGTTCATAGCATAACTGATAATGTAAAATAAGTATTTTAATTTCTGTTGATGCATCCCTTCCAGAATGGAGTAGTTTGAAATCATTTTAAGCTTTTATGGCTGTAGAAGTAGAAGGAAGTATAGACAGAGAAGAAAACAGATATAAACATTAGTGAATTCCAGTAAGAATACTGATTTCTTTTGAGTTTCTTGACAGATAAAATGGTGAAACGAAATGTCCAACTCCAAAAGCATCACCTGAAGAAAATATGGGAATGTAGCAAGGGAGGAAGAAAATGATGAATGCTCCTTTTTTTACAAAGAGAGGAAAAATGCAGTCCTTCTGCATGAAGTATTCTTCATTTTCTTTTCTGTTCAACAGCCATTTGATAAGAATTTGATAAATGTCTGTTTAGCTGCAGTAGGCAAAAATAAAGTCTCAAGTCTGGGTTATCTCTCAAAGAATCACATCTAATAATGAAAAACTTTATCAGGTTCTGTACAACTGTTTAATGTTTGAGGCTTCAAGCAGTTTTCAGGAGAGAGCAGTGAGGAGTTTTGGTCTGAATGGCAGCACGTGTTGCAAGGAGGGTATAATGCATATGCATTCACATCAGTACTGAGCAGATTTGACAAAAATGCCACTGGGGATATTGGTCCCAGAGGAAAAAGATGTTACTCCAAACACATATATTCAGAATAACAATGAAACTACCCACTGAGGGTTTCTGTGATGTTGAATCTGAACTCTGAATGTTATTACAGGGTAGAATAGGAGAAGAGAACTCATACTTTATAGTGGTAAATCATGCACAGGCTGAAGCACATATACATAAAGATGTTTCAGATGGAAAAAGAAAGGGATGTAATTGACAATGGTAGATGTAATTTTTTTTGATTTTTAAAAAGGCAATCTTGCTTCTTTACAAAGAATTTACAAGTTATGTTCCTTTAAAAATCTGGTGAAAAATGAGGTGCAAATGATAGATGGGGAGTGACTTCTGTTGGTAGGTACCAACAGCTTTAACAACACCTTCAGGGCCCTCCAAAATGTTAAGCTCATCTGAATCTGTTTTGTAGTCTTCCTTCTCTCTCTTATAGGCATTTGCATGCAAAGCACAATCCAGCAAAGTTTCTACTTGTTTCTAAGTTAAATTACCATAGCAGATTTCCAGGTGCTTTTGGAAGGTGGCAGAGACAGCAGTGTTCTGTTTTGTGAAATATCTTTACTATTTATTACATCTATTCCTGATGGAAGATTGCAGTTACTATCCAGCTTCCAGCAACTCTTTACCTGAATCATGACAGCTCTTAATTATGTGTGAAAGTAGAAGTTATATACAGAGAAATTTCTTAAAGGGAATTACCAAGGAGATATATTGATATATTCAGGTTTAGAACAGACTTCAGCAGGGCTATTATTCTTGTGGTTCTTTCTGTTGTTTCTGCTTCAGAAGGTGTGTAACTTTGCTTAACTGATGATACCAGAATTTGCATTAGGAAGGAATTTCTGCTCCCTCCTACCCAAAGTTTCTACTCTTATGCAGTCAGATTTGGTCCTGTCTGTATTTTTTACAGCCTCATACAGAGTAGTTCATATTCCACTACTGAATATACTCCCCAAGAAACAGAAAGAAATAAGTACAAGCTTTCAAATTTCTGATCAACCCTAAAATGTCAAATCTTATTAGTGAACTAAAAATATTTACTATTTATATTAATATTTACTAAAATATTTAAGTTATAAATAGAGCACTTTCAGTCTAAGTATTTAATGGCAAAGATTTTTTAGTGTCTGTACCTAGAGAAATGTATCACAATGGTAGTCATGCTGGACTTGATTTTCAAAATAATTTCAAGCCTGCAGAAGCTGACATTTCAAAAATGCCCTATTCCAAATCATGCTAAATCCAAGATTTTAAAGGTTGGCTCACCTCAATACCTTCTTAATGAATGAAGATAGCTGAGGTAGGACAGATGTATAGATTCCTGGCCCAGAATAGTCAGGGTGTTAGGAACTCTGCCATTTAATACAGGAGAATTAATTTCAGATCAGTTGTCACACAAAGGCAAGAAAAGAAGTTGAAGTCTGGTCTGTTTCACCTGCAGAAGGACACTGTGGGTTTGTGAAAAGATTTTACTGCACTGAACATCTAAGATATTCTCTGTTTCTGTGGGAAGTTTGAACTTCATGGTACATTTCAGAGCAACTGTTGTTTCCTGAAAACTTCCAGTAAGCTCTCAATGTGGTAAAAAAGTTAACCTGCATTTATTATAGGTTGTTATTTCCTGGCCAGACTCTCTTCATTTAGCATTATTCAATGGTCACTCTGATTTTTATAAGTCTTTCTCAATTCAAATTTCATTGTAAGACTTAAAATGACTTGAAATAAGCCACATTTATTGAATGTAAGCCTTAGACCACAAGGTAGGTTAAATTAAAAAATGCTCAGAGTTTCAGGAAAGAGATGATTATTGGGGATTGTAGTAATAACTTGACTTGGTAGGTTGACTGTCATTGATGATCCTTCTCTAATGTGCTGAAGGAAACAGCTACACGTGTGACATAGTTAATCTTTGTTTTCTCTTTCTACTATTAAGCCATGAATATAATTCTCAATAAAGGAGCTGTCCACTTGTTGGAAAGCCTACTGCCATAGAAAGCAGAGAATATTCCTGTAAAAAGACTTCAGTCTCTCAGCAGCATCGAATTCTGAGTTTCAGAAAGCCATGTAAGCATTTGTGCACTGCAGTTTTCCACAGTAGGTCCAAGCATTACAGGGACAAGGTCATGCTGATGCCCTCAGTGGAAGGGAAGAGCCCAGCTGCTTGGGGGACCTGCAGGGCTTTCTTTCCTGCCAAATTAGCAATATTACTTGATATTTGACACATTCTTTTGCATGCGTTTGGATGAAGTCTGCAGGGAGCTCATTATGTTACCAGCCTTGTGGTTATAGGCTTGCAAAGCTGTAGCTTCAGGGGTGTGGGAGGTGCATTCACTTGAAGAAAGTCCATATATCCAGACAGAAACACTTCTGAAAACTTGTAGGAAGTCTGTAGGATGTCTCCTGTGGGTCATGCTTTATCGTGTCCTGCGTGTTCCTACAGAGCATCTGTCCAGCTGAATCTTCCTTGACATATCTTCAGAAATTTGAGATACTGGCTGAGGGCAGAATTTTTGTTCATTCCTCATCTGTCAGTAAGTCTCTAACCAATAAATGGCTTTGTGAAGAAAAAGAAGCCAATAAAACCTTACTTATCACCCTCTTTTTCAGGGCCCAGTGTGGTTCCTGGGACTGGCATATTCTCAAAGTACAGTTTAGTGTGAGGGCTTTTAATATTTTCTTCTGTCTTTGGTGGAGAGAGAGTGAAACATGACAGAATCATGTTCTCAGCACAATACTACACTAACACTCAAAACTATCCTGCTGAAAGTAAGACAAAAATCTCTAAAGAAAAGATTGAGGACAACAGCATCAACATTTGTTGCAGGAATGACTACCTGAATCTAAATTCATTCACTTCTCTTCTGAAGACTGGATCCTTAAATCAAAGAAGATGGCACAACATACCTAATGGAACTGTTTTGTATAATTTAAAATATTGTGTCATTGTTTTCTGGCCATCATGGAGCTATCCTAGCAGCAGTTTCTCAAAGTGTGTATGTCTTTACCCCATGAGGCTCATAAAGGTCCTTTCAATGTGAAATCCCAAATGCTCGAATTGATCAGCACTTGAAGGAGAAATATTAATAAGAGATTTATAAAAAGATGCAATCATAATATCATGTACTTTCCCCCTTTTTGAACTGAACTGCACCTTTCTTCCTCTTGCCACCACCAGGTAAATGATTTTGGTTTCATGTGGCCATTTTTGGGCACTACACACCGTCACCTCATTTTCCTGTCAAAAAGTTGACTTTCTAATTTAAGCAGTCACAAAGTCCTGTCATCAACTTCCCTTTCACTGACATGCAGCAGTACAGAACTCATGAAAAAAAGGATAGTTTCATTTTAATGGAACATTGTTTAAAAATGATATTGAACAGTTAAATTTTTGGTTCAAACTGCATTATGATATGGTGATATATTTTTTATGTATAGCATAAACATAATTCATGTAATGTGTACAATTAGTAAAGTACATGAATACAAATAGTAGTTTTAACTATAGATAATTTAGTCAGAAGAGTTTTTCTTCATTTATGCAGAAGAATTGTGCAAATGAGAGCAGAAGATTTAGTGGAGTTGCAGAGGTGTATGTCAGCATGGGACTTGTCTTCATCAGTGTGAGCTGCCCCTTTTTGCAGATTTCTACTTCTTATATCACTTCAGCTTCTAATGAACTGAAGAATGCTCACTTTGTTCAAGTCTGTTAATTGCAACTGACTTAATTTCTCAGAAAGATGTCTTTGCAGGGCAGAGCAAAAGCAGACAAAATGCTTCCAGAGTACAGAAATGTAGACTTCTGACAAAGAAAAGTGGCACAGAAGGTAAGCCATTTCAGCATATACTGTTCTGGCATTTTTTCCCACATCTTTAGTGTGAATTGAAAAAAAGGAAAAATAGACCAATGCTAACTGTATAATTTTCAGTGATGCAAAATGTCTTGTCCTTGCAGGCTCAGGGAAAACTGTGTTCTAAGATTTGATTTTTTTGAATTCTGAACATGAAAATTTATTGAATTTTGCAATGTACTGGACATTCTCATTCTAACAAGTTTCAGCAAAAGACTTCTGTTTTTGTTTTGGTTTTTTTTAAAAAAAATATTATTTGAAGATTTCTTTAAGCTCAGTACTCCTTCCATTCTGCTCTGTGGTTCATAGAATGATAACACCATCTTTTCAAATTAGCAAGTCAAAGACAGAGGTTAGCTGCCAAAATATAGGGTACAGAGTGTTGTAAAATATCTATCAATCTTGATCCTAATAGCAAAGTATTTATTGACTAACTGTATGACTGGGCATTCAATGATGCTTACTTTTGGGGGTTTAGATTGCAAAACAGGATCCTCTGTAAGTGCTTTGTCTGGAAGTAAAGATTACACATATAAATCTGTGAAGCTCTTTATTTTCATGTTTATATTTAGTTTGTATTGAGCTAGGTGGACAGTAGTGTTTATTACTAGATGCATTACTACTGAGCTGGAAGATAAAAGAAGGCAAAAGATGCTTTAGCTGCTGTTATTAACACAACTCTCACACTGGCCAGACAGAATGTGCTTTGTATGCTTCTAAAAGTATTTTTTTAATAACCTCCCTGCAAAATGCATACTCAAGTTGCCGAGCTGTCTGGTGACATTTAGTGAGCTAGGAAGCCTAGGTTTAGTTAGACATGTCAAAGAAATTATAGTTTTCATCTTTACTGCTATTACAAATTTTACTACTTCTTAAATAATCTTTTAAATGGCTTTATTGTGCCTGTTAGTAACACTTCTGTCCATGTATCTGTCACCATCAGAGTACATGGCTATGTCTTCAGCCCTCCTCAAGAGCTTTTAAAAGTCTGGCCAATTTTGGAAGTGTCAGAGGTGGATTCTTTTTCCCTATCACATATGAAATCTCACCTCACTTCTTCAGAAGAATCCCCTTGTCATTTATCAATAAAAGAGGAAATCATAGGATGATCTTCAAGTCACAGCAAAAAATACCAACTCCTGATTAACATTAATATTTAAAATATTTTAAAAGAAGATATTTTTTAATATCTTATGAAGTTACCAACCTTTTAAAAAGTAATTGCAAAGTAATACTTAAAGAAGCAGGACATAAATAATTTCAGGATAATCTAGATTTCTGAGTTCAGATGTGAATGTGGAGATTCAACTGCCAAGCCTGAAAAACGATAGACAGGCAAGAAATACAAACAGCATCCACAAGCACTGTCTGAGACAGTCTGGGCCAGATCTTTACCTGTTTTAGAGTACTGATTCTCTGTGATAAGCTGTTACAGCTGTGATAAGGTGGTATCAGCAAAGAGTTCTGGCCAGGAGGAATGAGTTTTACTGTCTGACTCCTTGAGAAAGAAATTGCTGGGCAAACTTCCATCCTCTGCTCCCAGCATATTTGCTTTCTCTGGCTTAGCCCTGATTGAATTATGTTTTTGTCTTGAGATCTTGATTTGACTTCAGAGAAAAATTTGTCTTAGAAGTAAAACAATAGAATTAAGCTGGAATGAGGGATTAACTAAAATTATTTCTGTAGATGGTTAGGAATCCTGGAAAAAAGGAATCCTGTGGATCCCAGGGCTAATAAACGCATTCAGAAATTCTGATTGAAATATGTCACATTCTACAAGACACTGACACACTCCAGAAGCTGTGATACTACCTGGTTCCTTTTCTGGTTACTGCTAACAGTTTCCAGTTAGGTTATCCTATCCAATGGCTATACCTAGCAGAAGCATTTGGTATAGGAAGATTTAATTATCTCCATTAAAGCAGGTGTAATTTAGGTGCATTTAAGAAGCTTTTTTTTGTAATCTTTTAGTGATATTAATTAAATGTATCAACATTTAAACGTTTGTGCTTATAGCTGATAAAAGGAAGCAAGCATATTCTTAATGTTTAGAAAAATCAGTTGAAAGTCACAGAAGTTTGTGGGTAAACTGGGAAGTGCAGAGCCAAGGCCTAAATTTCTAAAAGAAAGCTTAGATCCACAGGATGTACCATGGATTAACCTGCAAAGGATTCTACTAAGATTAATGTTCTTCTGAGGCAGAAGAGGGAAAGTGCAAGAAGAGCAAGTTGAGTTAATAACAGCAGTTTTGACCAGTTGTTCTATCTGTGTTTGTTTTGATATAAACCACAAAATTTCTCAGACTAGGTGCTGTCTGAGCTATTGAGAACTGGCATGCCAAGCATTTTCAGCTCTCTTCATATTTCCAAAGCAACTTGTCCCAAATATGTACTGATGGCAGCAGCATAAATGTGCGTGTAGTCAATTAAAACGCTTTTCATTTTTTTTAAATAGTGTAAATTCTTCAGTGTTGTTCTTCAGCTATTGCCTTCTAAAGATGAAAAAGCTGCTGAAAGCACCCCTGTCTAAGACAGAATACAAAATGTCTTCTTATCCCAGTGACACTTTGTGATGACAGTTTCAGTGGCAGCAAAAACTAGAGCAGCTTTAGTACCAGCATTCACTGGTATGCAGCACTGTGCTGAGTGCCTGGGGCCCAAATTGGAGATGGAGGGTGGGTAATGGGACAGTGAAACTTGAGAAGAAATGTGTCTTCCTGGCTGCAGTCATTTCCTGAAGTGAGGAAGGACATCAGACTGGAACTTTGTTGCTATTATGAATATCTTGGTCATCTAATGGAAGTTTGAATTGTGACCTTGATATTTGACAGAAAAAAAAAAGTCTGGTTGCTGATTTTGCAAAAGGAAAGGCTGTTGGAGGACTTGGCAAATGTTTGCTGGAGGGAACAAGTCTTGTTTCTCATCACATCATCTTCATGTTTTTCCTTGAGAAAGCACTGCAGTGCAGTTGTGCAAATCATGCCACAGAACTGGAGATGGTGGAAGATTGGTTTCAGTGCCTACAGATACATATGACTACAAAAGAATTGAAATTTTTTTTTTTTTTTAGAATTATAACCGACATCAGGAACCCCAATAATTATTCAGTCAGAAGCCAGATGGGTGATAAGGAAAATGCAAGTAGCAGGTGAAAACTAGCACTCACACCCCCTTAGACTGCCTGCATAACCCAGGACTGAACAATTCACCAATCAGGCAACATGTAGTTCTGCTCCTGGAAGTTAATGATTGTGTTTGAGGAGTAAAAAATGAAAATTTATTCCTATTGAGAAAAATAATTGCTACAACTCTGCTTTGTTTGGTCACAAATAGTTTGATTTGGGGATGATCAACCTTTGTATTTCTGGTTTTATTAACATGTCTGCCTTCTAACAGTTTAGTCTGTGGGATGTAGAATAGGTTTGGAAGCTGGTGAGAAATGTTCTGTCACACAGTGCGTGAATTATTATGCAGAAACAATTTACCAACTTCCCTCCTCCAGTTTATCCTATTTGGAAAGATGCATGGAAAATAAATGGCTGTTTCTAGTGAAGGCAAGTGCTACTTCATCTGGAATAAGCATTCTGTTGTGAGAAGATTTACAGTATTAACCATTCTCCACTACCCTGTGAAATCACACTGCTTCTTCTCAGTCTTTCTCTCTCTTCTTCTCCTCTGCTCAATTTTCATTTTTTGAACTTTCCTCATTTGCCTACTTTTTTTTTTTTCTTTTTTCTTTTTTTTTCTTTTTTCTTTTTTTTCTTTTTTCTTTTTTTTCTTTTTTCTTTTTTTTTCTCCAGATTAACTGGAAGGTAAAGAATGACCAGCCAGAACTCAAATGCTGCTTTGTTATGCTTAATAGCTGATTAAAAAAGAGCTGGCCCGTCTCTAGTGTTCACGCACAAATGCTCTCTCTTGGGTTTCTTAAATTGAGTCATAATTGCCTATGCCAAAAGCTGTCAGTACAACAGGACGGAAAGCAGTCGTTTCTTCTTACTGTTACATAAAGTTGTCATTTTGGAAGAATGAGCAATGATAAAGAACTGCTGCAGTGCTTTTGCCCATTTTCACAGCAAACCATGATGTTCTTGTTGCTTGCACTGTTGATCTCCTTTCTAATAGATTTTCTTGGGTAAGGAAAGAATTCAAAACAGAGCAATAGGAATGAAAGCACAATATATAAAAGGGAAATGGGGCTAGATTTCTAGAAGCATTTCTATCATATATGCACATTCCTGCATGTGGTATAATAAACAATGAAAAGAGGTAAGATTTCATGTAAAACATGAAACCAAGTGTACTGATTCTTTTGTGGCAAAGACATCAGCAGATGTCTTTCAGCATCAGCAGATGCTGATGTCTAGCTAAACACCAAAAGAAACCATTAATATAAACCATTCTTAACTCTTCATTTTCTGCATACAACATAGTATGCTGACTTCATCTAATCATGTCTGATTTCATGGGTAATGTAAGGCACAACCATCATTTGCAGTGTTTGAAATCTTGGCAGAGAATGCTGTAACTGACTTCTGCAGTATCTACTTTCTCAAGTGGACAATAGAATTCCTACCAGTTCTGAGGATTCACTTCTTGCTTTGCTTTCTCATTAACATTCAAATTACTTTCAGGTCGATTATTTTTAATGAAAATTGACATTGGATAATCTAGCTCTGGAGCCACTTTTGCTTTTTAGTAAGCAATAATTTACCTTTAGCTCACTGTAACCCACAAGGTGATACATCTGAGATTCTGTATTTCATAATGGTAGCTGAAAATCAGTCTTCAGAGTTCCAGCATCTGTGGCAACATGTGCTCATGCATTAATTTACTGAGTCAATGTTCCAGCTTTCTGGTTCACCTCTCTTTCAGAGGTGATAACAGCTTTCCTGAAGCTGTTCTGTAATAGAACTGGCTGCTTTCTCAACCAACGACTTATTGTTTTGTATATTATGCTTTAAAAATTTCATGGAGGACAATCTGTCCCCATTAAATAGACATAACTTCCCTAGGTTGCTCATATGCCTCCTAGTGCTATTACTTTTCTGTTGTTATCTGACTGCAGCTATCAACTATATCGACACTATACCAAGAAAATGCATTCAGCTGACAGACAAGCAGAAATCCACCTGACTGCTTTCTCTGTGAATCTGCTGTATAAATGCCCCTTGCCTTTATAAAATATTGAGCACAACTAAAAATGCTGAAATTCCTTCTGGAAAGCAAAAAATGCTGGAGCACAAAGGAGGAATGAGCACAAAGGAGGAAGGCTTAGAGGGGAAATGAGATGCATGTGTTTACATAAACTGAGGCAGCACTTAGTAACTTAAATAGGAACAAGAAGGTTAGCTGTGTTCTTATAGATGATACACTCTAAACATGGAAATTATTCATTATATGTTTGCAATAGTAGTTTTATGAAGCAGATTGCATCCAGAGACTGATTTGCTTGTAGCTGTTTATGCTCCCTGTGTGTGTCAGGAAGCATAACTTTTATTTAAGTGGTGGAATTTTTTATTTTTTTTTTTTTTTGTCATCTAAGCAAAATGATGAAGACTGAAAACTAAAAAATGGTGATTTCTTTCAACTTTGTAAGTATCCAGGTTGTGTTTAATAATGTCAAATACAGATTTGGTGTTTGGGCAATGTTGGAAACGTGAGAATGGCTGGTTGGAAGTATAAGAGAATAGCTTTTGTGTGTAAATAACCCCAGTCCAAAAATTCCTAGTCATGATTAGGAGAGAAATAAGTAATTAATTATCCTTGCCATGAGAGTAGTTTTGAAGGTAATGAACATCTAGGAAATTTAGTAGCCTTGTTGTGTATCACCCGGAGGGAGGTGGATGTTGGGGTAGCATTAATATCTTGTCTCACTGTTACTTCTAAATATAGTTGAGCTTAAGAGTGTGTACATCCTACTGAGAGGATATTGCTGTTATTCAGTAATTTGAGTTCCTCTGTACCATTCCTCAAGATCTGTTTTAAGGTGAAGCTATTCTGTTGGTTGTTCTGGATTTCTGTTTTTTCCACTTTCAGTCTGTAGCCCATTTAATCCAACACAACTTGTTACAGCCCCACAGCTACCACTGTAGATGTCTGTTCCCTTTCCAGCTCCTTTGCTGGTGCCACAGCCACCTCACAGCAGTCTCAGCAAGTGGTGCTGGGAGATGAGGGTGTGAATAAAGTGTGTGCTCCAACCTTGGTGTTTTCCAGCTTCAGCTTTTTATTTCACACAGTTCTGTGCTGGGTTCTCTGCCTTTCTTGTGGAAATTTTCCTATTTGATCAAATTACATGACACCCTGATTCCCAGTATATCCTTGAACTTAGAAAAGAAAAAAGTTTAACAGTTAGGATGCTCTCCAAAATCAGAGTGAAGATCTCATGAGCAAAGGTAAAGTGTTGTACTAGTTAAGTTGTTTAAAGTATCAGTAGAAATGCAAGTACTCCATTCTGGATAGCTCTGGGTTTTTTCATCTGTCACATTTCTTATTTAGCTTCATTTAAAGATTCTGGAGGAAAAAATAGAAGACAAACCAATCTTTTAAGCCATATCTGTTTGGGTATTTGGTGGTGTTTCTTTTTTCCACTTGGTTTCTCTTTTTGATTAGTCTTCTGAGCAACTACCTTCTATTTTTTATTATACACATTTTACTCTAAATTCTGAATCTGAGATGTTATTTCAAAACCAGAGTTGTAACATTGTTTATAATATAAATACATTACCAGTGTGCTTATACCAGTATCTTATTTTAAAATTACCCCTATTTTTCAAAGGGTAATAAAGATAAAATATAGAATTTTTTGCAGAGTTCTTTATTTAGCAATAATGATGATGTACTGCTTTATATCAATAGATACTACATAAAATTCTGCTGTTTAGTGCTTTGTGAAAAAGTAAGCCTTGTTTTGTCATAATGTTTAGAGTTAACTTTAACATCTCTCTATCCTGAAGAGGAAAGCTAAAGTAGGAGGAGGTCAGTCAAAACAGGGACTCTGGTAGTATCACTTCAGCCATTTCAACCTCTGAAGGTCCAGTAATGTTGGCTGCATATTAAAAACAACTTTTTAAGCTTTGGAGGGAAAAATATTTCAGTTCACAATTTTTTTTTTCAATAACGATTTTATTTCCTCCACCAATTTTACAGTATCACTGTCTACAGAGAGATACAGGCTTTAATGTTTTCTGAAACCAACAGTGACTGGATCATGTATCCCAGTCCCTCTGTCACAGGCATTACCTAGGCATTTAATTTCTTTTTATTCTGTCTGCTTCCTAGCACTCTTTGATTAGTATTTTCCTGCAGTTGTTGAAGACAGGTCAAACCTTGTACCACTGGGCCCTTGGCCATCTTTGTGCTGTGTTTGCATTCAGCAGCACGACAGCTGTGTGAATGCTTTCTGTCTCACTCATGAATGTTCTAGGACTGAAACCTCCAGGTCTAGGGAAAAAGGGAGTGAACTTGTTACCCTTTATCCTGTGAGAATACGTGACACATCTCCTAAAACAGCAGGCATGCTTGAGAGCTATCTGAAGTCACCCATCTGTCTTGTTGCTCTTATCTGAATGAAATGCTACTCTGCAGCTTCTTTATCCACAAAGAATATTTGGTAGCACTATTCCTGTATTCAAATGAGAACAGCAGGAGAGGCACAAAAAGATGGGGAAACTCTTTGTTATTCCATTAAGAAAACAATCTGTAAAGCTGCTTACTGTCTGTGGGGAGGGCTGGCAAGCAGACCTCTGGAAATCATGCTGTGATTTGACTCCTACAACATATCAGAAACAGAATTAAATATGTAACAAGGAAAGATATTGGGTCAGTTGATGTCACAGAGAATTCTCTCTTTGAAACTGAGTATTATTGTATATATATATTGAGTATTATTGTAAACTTGAGGTCACTTCATCTTTTCTATGCAGCTTACATGGTGGATAATAAAATCACTGATGCTTATTAGAACTTGTGCCAGAACAACATTAAGTTAAATCACTACAAAAAGTCTATTTTCAGTCTTTGTGAGTGTCTAATACTCTGCAGCACAACTGATGGTAATAAGGGCTGAGAACCTGTGAAAAGCTCCTTTTAATGTTTAGTGTGTTCTTCTCCACTGAAAGGAGAACTACATGGCAATTGTGTCCAGCTCTGCAGAGTTCAAAGAAAGTCTTTGATGGATGCAGTTAGTGTGCACTCAACTCTTCAAAAAGTTGTGACTCAGTGGGATTTCTTGCAGTTAGACTGTTATACCCTTGAGAGGCATCTATGCAAATCTGGCACAGCAGTGCTCACAAGGCAATAGAAATTTTAAATCTATTTCTTTAAATTTCTCACTTGACTTCTAATGTTTTCCCCTCACCCATTTAATTATTTTCTCTGTAATAAGTTGGACAAAATTATATGTTAACATGTTCTTACTTGTAAGTCTCTTTTTGGCTTGCATCAAAATAATTTTCTTAATAATGCCACAACACAGAGCACTTGTAAAAATTACCCTGAGAGATATGTGTTGAAATTGCTAAGAGACTCTTTTGCATTATTTACATCATGACGTTCTGTCAGTGTACTAATACTTAAGACTGTTTGTATTCCTGGATTTAACAAATATGCAAATTGGGTGCACATTCCCTGGGAATGCAAATGTCTCTAATGAGGAAAGACAAACTTCAAAACAAACAGAAGAATAGGGGAAGTGGTTCATGTGAAAGTGGGGAAAGAAATGTTGCTTAAGTGGACTAGAAATACTGTGCTGTAATCCTTGCCCTGGGATTGCTCAATCAGCTCATCCTGAAGCTCTGACAGATCAATTGTTTCTTAGCAGGGAGAGAGCTGGTGAAGGGGAGAGCAGTTTTCTCAGAAGGCATGAAAACTTCTGGTTTCCTCTATGTGGCAGTTTATAGAGCTGAGATGACTGAATTCCTCTGGTTGAATTTGTTAACTGGTAGAATACCACCCCAAAGGGCCTCAGCTCTCTGAAATACTTTTTTGATACTGTAATAATTAAAATAGCTGTTTGATTTCAGTGTATAAGCACAGAATGGGAATAACATCACGGTGAATTGAGTTTAAGTATTGCAGAAGGATTTGCATGTCCATCAGAGAAGCATTCAGCTCAGATTTCATGTCAAAACATTCCCCTGATTTAGTAAGGATCGCTGATATATTTGAATCATAATGCTCCAAATTGATTATATGTAAAGTGGGAATGCTCTCTATTGTGCTGTGATTGTGCTATCCTTTTTATTATGCATTGCTCACCAAAAACTTTATCTTCCATTTAAAAGCTGAGTTCCATTCAGAAGTGCAATTAAACAAAATTTGCTCACTAAAATAAGACATCATTTATTTCAAGCTGGCTTCTATTTTGAATTTTGATGGCTTCCTGCTAAATATGCAAGCTTTCTTTTCCATGAAATTGGTTCAGTATCTAAAAGTCTGAATGACTTGCTATATCGTTTTTCATCATGGAACTTGCAGCCCCCAAAGTCCTCCTAAGCATTCTATTTCTCAATTAAGAGCCATCTTTAGGAAGATAATTATGGTAAAAATAGTCTGAATTCTCAAAAATCTCTCAATTCTGGATAGTGCATGCATAGTAAGGGGGGTAAAATGCTTTAATCATCAGTCTTCATTAATCCTTCTGCAATCATATTGTATGAAAGTATTAGTTTTTCTGTCTATTTTCAGTCTTTTAACTAAAAAATGTGGTTTGTGCCTGTTATACTGGGACTGCCAATTGGATTCTATATTGTGGCAGCCCCACAATCATGAAGCCTCTTGTTTGGCTCTGCCATTGTATATCTGGTCTTGCTGGAAGAAATTCTCCTGTTTGTACTGTCAAAATTGGTGGGTAAGGATCTTTAGTAGCATGCAAAGCCTTGATTTTCCCATGTGCCACTTTATCTGCCACACAGACAGATTTGAGTGCTGGAGAACAAGTTCTCTAAGCAAAATTATTTCCTAATCAAAACGTTATGACAGATTTCCACATCCGAATCCTTACAAAAAAATTTAAAAATGAATTAATCAATAGTATGTGCTTCTGGTAATCCTCGGATCAAAAAAGAAGGAGGGTACTTGGGTAACTTTGACTTAACTGAAATTCTATCATAAGGGAGAAAGGTTTACAATAAAATCAGCTAGCACAAAATCTTTTTCAGTATTACACTTCCAGCAGTTTTCTACCTTACCTTGCATTCCTGCAAGTTAACACCATGTAGGAGGTGTTAGTTTTGTGCTTCTTGAACTCTTAAAGCTTTTCTCTGGGGGAGCAAGGGGGCCGTAATTACTGTGAACTGATGGTGCTGACGGGGAAAGAAAACTTGATATTCACAAAACTCAGTAGAAGCTGGACGAGGACCTTTGTTAAATGCTGTATTAACACTCTAATTGATAGCTTGGTTTAGGTCCCCAGTGGAGCAAGAGTTCAGTGACTTTCTTAAAAAATATTGTTCCCTAGATACATGTTACATGAACTTTGAAGTAGCATAGAGCTGCTAAGGAATCTGAACTACCAGGTGCCCTTATGTCTTGATTTGGATGAATTTTTTCAGCACTACCAGAAATTATTCGTATAGTTTATAAAAGCAATCTTCAAATCTAGTTTTAACATGATTTTTTTGAAGGCCTCAGACCATCAGAATGAGTTTTACTCTAGTTTTCTATGAAAATGTAAAAAAAAAGAATGCATGACCAAATAGCAGGTAAGTATAGAAGTAGTTCATGGCAGTAAACTTGTCTCAGGAGGAGAGAGCTTATTACTAGCTTTCCTTGGGCTCTGCAACTTTTAAAAAGTTCCAAAATCCACATCAGGGATTTTTTAATATATTAAAAGGTCCTCCACCTTTCATGTTTTCTTCTTGTGTTCAAACAGAGCACCAAGAATACAAAATAAATCAAAGATAATTAAAATGGAATATGTGGAATGAAGCATTCAGTAAAATAAAAAATTTTAGTAAATGGCCTGCCTTCCCATACTGATAGAAAAATTCTTCTTGGTATTATATTTTTGTTTGTTATAATTTGAAATTATAATTTCTTTTAACTGAGACTTTTTTACCAGACAGCTGGTGTCCTTTGTGTCAGATGTCAATTCTGAAGGCACACTGTGATGTACTACGTTGTAAAACTGTCAACTGAGTATAGTTTTTTTGGTTCATGTTTGTGATTATCTCAAAGTTTTTTTTATATAGCATCATCTATTTGCTTTTATTTTAAAATAATTTTATCATATTGGCAACATTTAAAAATATATTTTTTAATGAGGCTTCATGTAAAAGTATAGTTCCTAGTTGTCTTTTCTATGCTGATTCTCCAGGAGAGTGGGAATAAGTTTTTTCCTTCCTGAGTTTATGCTGCTCACTGGTTGAAATTAATCCTTATCAAATTGATCTTACTGGCTTTTCAAATTTTGAAAGTTTTCTGAAAGATGGAGAGAAGAAAGGCTCTAAGAGAACAATGATTTCATCTTATTTTGAATTCCTTATGAAATAATTATGATTTCTTTTTCTAGATACTTTCTGCCAACTCATATTTAGCAGCAGTAAAGATAAACTCTTTGTGGATTTAATTTTTTCAGGTTTTAAAAAAACTGACATTATGGTACAAATGTACTGAATAAAAGCATGGAAGTGAAGTTGCAGTGTGATGGTTAGATTGAGAGGTTAATGGACACTAACTAGTATTGAAGAGCTGAGAGATTAAACTAAAATATTCTATTTGGAATTTGATGGTTAACTGACTGCTTTTGCAGTCACTTCACATTTTTGTAATGTTGTGGTACCTTGTGTTTACCTTTCTCCCTTTACTGAGAGTGGATTCTGTTCCATCTCAGTCTTTCCTCTCATTATGAATGAGAAATAACTAACTTTCCTCACAGTTTTGAAACTTAAAGGATTTCTGAAAATCCTTCAATCTCAGAGATCAAAAACCTGGGTGAGGCAGCTTTGCTAGAGCCATTTGAAGTAATGTCAGTTGACAATCTTCCCACCAAATCTCTTCCCTGAAGTCTCTGTGAGCCAGTGACTTAAGCATTGCTACAAATGTGATCAGTATTCTTATTTTTCACCTAGGTATTATAATTTCTGCATCTTTACCCTTGGCTGGGCTCTCCTCTGGCCAATTCTGCTTAAGTAGGACTGGGTGTTTTCTGATCCCACACATCCCAAGTGGTTTCAAATTCAGTATTTTTTTTCCCATGGTCAAATAGAATCAAATGGGAAGGAGACAGCAGTGCTTAAACAGGACTCTAGCTAGAAAGGTTTCCTTCTGAGCTGAATTCACTGGTGATCTTAAATTCCTGCTGGAGCTTTGACTTCTGATTTGAAAAAACCAAACACTTCTTCCAATAGAATAGTGATACAAAGTTAGAGTAAAAAAGTCAAAATAACACTTTTGCAGTAAGCAAGTGGAAGAAGAGGATAACTTTGTACTTTGTGCCTCGTTTCCCTTGCTCTTAGTTTTACTTCTAAAGAGTAAGGATTTGTTTAAATTAGTTTGGAGTTCATCTTATTGTGATCACCACATTCCAGTGCCTTCATGTTGCCCCAGTTTGTCTGGGGCTTTACATAACTCTTTGTTTCTTCATGTTAGGGTCCCTGCAAGTAAGTGATACGTTAGTTTGTAATTCCTATTAAAACCATCAGGACAGATAAAATACAGAAAATGCAGAAGGAGTTAGGGGGAATCTCACATGAAATAGACTTTCTCCACAACAAAGCATTTCCCCAGCCTCTGGTGAATGCAAAACTTCATCTAATAAGTTGTGGGTTTTTTATTTTTACATCATATAGCAGTTTTCAGCAGTATGTACCATAATTATACAGAATCACAGTTGACATAATGATGGTTTTCCAAGCAATTTACAAAAAGCCTCACTCATTTTGAGTGCAGTCTGCATGGATTTCAGTTGTAAATCTATGCAATGTCGAGATGTCCCCGATTCAAATGCCCCTTTTTTATTTTAAATTGTCTCTTGGGTTTCTTTTTGCTAGGTTTTAAATGTGGATGAGGAACTCGTACAGATGGTATTTTTTTCAAATATGGCCTTTTATCCCTAGATTATATCTAATACAAAGTCATATGTGGGTTTAGGCAGGAGATAGAGTTCTGGATTGTATTGCTGTTCTGGTAATGATTGCAGTACAGAGAAAAAGTGCTGTCCACAGCTTGAGCTTGATTGTACACTCTGTCATACAGAAAGTCAAGGGAAATACAAGCTTTCATTTGTGAAGCAAACAAAAATCCCTGATTGTTCATTTCAGTTGTTCCAGTAAGAGCAAAATAATCTCAGAAAATCAAAAAGGAATCAGACTGGGCTTCCCACTGCTCACCCACTTTATGCCTATCAGTCAATTTGTGTAAGGGATGAAAATACTGTATAAAGAGTGTGTCCTCTGAAAAATACTTATGATATGCTTATCCAACCTTATTGCCTTGCTTTGTTATTTTTTTTAATGCAAAGTATAGGATGCTATGTTCCTTTGTGGCTTATGTCTTTAGGAAATTTTAGGGTAGGTCCACTGATTAAGATTTTTGGTTTCGAACAGAATGTAATCAGCATGAAATTGCAGAAAGCAAGCCATCCTTCTGTTTTGGCAATGAAAATGCAGAATAAACAACTCAAATTTATGACTTCTGTCTTGAATACTCGAGGGGTTAATAATTCATGAAGTAATCATTAACTTACAATTATGACTTACAGCTGAAGAGAAATGAAAAATAGAAAAAAATCAGCATGGTATTTATTTTTTCTTATTTGGAAGACATTCCATGGTGTCAGTGCATGAAGGGGATGTTGGAGAAGTGCTTAAAGAAATTAAGCTTCTGTTTGGGAAGTGTTGCAGGTCCTCAGGCTGATCAGGAGTGAGCCCTGCTGGCTTCTCCAGGCTCACCTTTTATTGGTCTCCCAGTTCTGCTCATGTGCAGTTGGGACCAGCCCTAGCTGGGCACAGGTGGGCTGAACAGGAGCTCATGCCTTCCTCCTCCTGATTGGCAACACCTCATTGTCTTTCCCTGGTTGCCTCTACAGGGAAAGCTTTTGAGGGAAAAGTGGAAAAGCTATTATACAATATGCTACTTTACATTTTTGATGGTCATAAAAACTTACAGACTAGGTAATGAGACTGAGTAAACAAATGCTTTAATGCCTTCCTAACTACTAGAGTGTTTGCCTAAATAAGAGGGATGTAAGCTTTTAATTTTTAATTCAAGTAAACTTTCAAGTACCGCTTTTTGTGATAGTAGCAACTCCAGATGATACAGAAACATGTCTGAAATAAGCTTTTCAAGAGTCATCCAGTTTGTTTCCCAGCCATAAGAAAGGGTCAGCTAGTGCATTTATGATTATTATTTACTCCATTTTCTAAATATCTTGGTTCACTACTTCAGTAGTTTAAATACTTCTTTTTCACTCATAGGTTTTCCTGATTTCTTGGAGATTTCATACACGGGATTTTGGTTTAGTGTCTTTAGTGCTCATTTTTCCTCTCAATTTTCTAATGGGCTGGTGTCAATGCCTTTCCCAACTTTTCTGTTTCCAATAAGGTTTTGATACCTGTGTTTTGATTCCTTTGTGACCTACTTTAGGTGATCCTGCCCTGGCAGAGGTGGTTTCCTAAGGTCTCTTCCAACCCCTAACATTCTGTGATACTTGACATTTCTTTCTGGTTTCCTCCAATTTTCCTCCTTGTCTTCTTTAGCTTGTGTTATTAATTCACATTAAGCTAGGGAGATCACTACAAGGCTTTGTTGGATTTGATGTTTTGGTTTTTGTTTTCTGTGTGTGTGTGGTTTTGGTTTTTGTTTGTTTGTTTTAAATTTCTGATGAATGAAAATCTCCTAACTTTGTCTAAGTTGGGTTTTTTTTCTGTTTCTATTCATCCCCACAAGAAAAGACTCCTGTTAGTAGAAGGAGTGTCTACTGAATCTTGAACCCAGGGTACAGGACTCAACTTTAAGTGGGGGTGGGTGGGGTGTCTGCTGCTTAAGTTCTGCTCTCTCAACTCTAACATTATGAATTTGTTTTAAATTATTTTTTTCCAGTGTAGCAGGCCCTTTCTTTGGTTGTTATTTCCTCTGCCTTCTTTAAGAAAGAGAGAACCTCCCCAGATTCTAAACCAGCTCACCAGGTTCACTGTGCCAACCTGCAAACACAATGGTTTGGACATAAAAAGTTAAATACATGGGAATCTCAGGGAACTACATTTTAAGCTGATTATTTACTAAGTGCCTGATTTTAGACTTTACCTTAAAGGGTAACTAAGGAGAGAAGAAATGCCTAAACTCCAGGCTAAAAATTTTTTTTGCAACAAACATGGACATTTCTAGATACGTGTAGTGTTTGTCTTAGAAAATAATCACTAAAAAGAAGTGTAATTTAAAATGAATCTTGTTTGATTTTAGAAAGAAATGGGAGTAATGGAAAAGGCTGTTATTCTTTTAGTGTCTCCCCTCCTTTACGCCTTAATCCCATCTATTTATCAATGAGTGTACTTTGTGGAACTTCGTGATGACTGAGAAGTTCTCTTAAGAAACACATCTCAGTCCTTTGTGCTCTGTGTGAAGAGATGTGATGGGTAAAACAGAACAACTTAGAAGTGGAAGCATAGTGGAAACAGGAGCAGAAGTTAAGGGTAATGGTACTTCATACTGCAATGAAAGAGTGATAAAGTGGTAGCATTTTGTTATTAGAATCTGTACTTCCCTTTTGACAGCCATCATAATTTCTATAATTTAGTTTTGTTGAAAAAAAGTTTATTGCCTTTTGACTTCAGGTGCAAGTTATATGGAAAACAGGTTGCATTCTGATACCAGAAGAATAATACTGAAATTTAATTCAGGGCTCTGAACTTCAGTTTATGCATTTTGGTTTGTTCTACTATTGAATTAATTCATTTATTTTTTTACAATAAAGGAATTCTGATTGAGGTGTTTGTTCCAAACATTTCCAAAATTCTTTCAGACCTTGTCTGCATCTCAACAATTGACATGAAATGGAAATGGAGCTGTGAAAGCTTATGAAAATACCAGTGTACTAATTTGGGGGGGAAAAAAAAAGGGATCATTTTTCTACTTAAAGGGTATTTTAAATACTTGTCTCTGTGAGTAAATTGTGTGCCAATCTTGGCATTAAAATTTGGCATTTTATGTTTTATAGGTTTTATATTACCGGTAGCAATTATACTGTAATGATTTCTCCCCATTAGTACTATGAGGGAGTTAAATCAATTGGGGTGTGCACTGGTAAAAGCCATGAAGTCCTAGGTCACTGCCAGTTTGTTACAGTATTAAGAAATGTCACGGTGGATGCATTTTTATGTCAAAGAGTTGCAGAGTTAAGTAGGATAACATTACTGTGTCAGGGTAGGGGAAAATAAATGCATAACAGCTGTTATTAGACACTGTAAGTACAAAATAAATCTGCTCCCAAAACCACCATTGTGAATGAAAAAGGAGAGAGAGAGAGAATAATCCCTTGCTAGTAGCTTTTAGCAGAGCAGGATAAGCTGCTTTCTGATGTTTTTCAGGATTTTTTTGGGTAGGCGAGGAACTCTTATACAGAGACTGTTACCTTGGCAGAAAATTTCAGGTGTCCAATCATTAAGTTTGTTTTTACTCAAGATTCAGTAAACTGCAGGAAAAATAGTACTTATGGCAGATTTGCATATCATTTGGTTTTGATAAAAATATTTGTTTTGCCAAACCTTTTCAAACCTTCAGGAAACTGGAGGCAAAAAGCCTAGCAGGTACTTAAACCCTTCTGTTCTATTCAAAATCTCTGCTATTTTTAACTGATGTCAGTATGTTTCCATTTTCAGGTACTGCACTGAGCTGCCTGATCCATCTATCCCCTTCTCTAGTTTCCAGAACTGGTATGTGTGAACCTGCAGTATGCATTCTAAGTGATTAAAGCCCTGGTAAGGACTGTGAGTTCCATGTGAAAATCTCTCTTCTGAATTAGGGGTGCCATGGGAAGTATCCAAAGTAAGTCAGTTCATCTAACATATACCTTTGGGTTTCCAGTTCCCATGGGAACAAGTCAAAAGACAAAGTATGTTATTAAGTTAACCAAACACAAATTTGCCTTACAATTTTTCCATTCATTCAAGTGGGACATGAATATTTTTTTTCCTAATCTGCACAATTACCCTGGAGCTCCAGTGCCAGCTTCTCCTGAATGACAGTTCAGAGCTACAGTGAAAAATGACAGGATTTGTAAACCAAGTTTGTTTAAAGACAAGCCAGTTCTTGAGTGACTCTTTATTTCTCAGTGGCATTGCAATTAATCATTGCTGCATGTAATAGTACACCTTAAATGTTTAAAATCCTTTTAAAATGGATCCAACTGGCATGCTTAAATGGACTTGTAATGGTGTTTCATCTTGGAGCCAAAAAAAATGCTGTACTGGCACCTACTGACGTATTATTTGTAGGAGATAGATGCTGAGACATTCTACACATTCTACAATTTGATCTTGTAGAAGAAGTCAGCAGTGCTGGGTGTCACTTTGGGACTGAACACTCACCTCAGTAGCAGGCTTTTTTATCGTGCCTTTTGCTGTCACTTGGGCAGTTTCTGTCACCAGCCTTTTTTCTAATGGAAACTTATTTTTCAGGTAGCATATGTCAGGACTTCTCTCCCTGACTGTCCATTGGTATGTGAAATTTTATTCTGTTTATCCGTAGGTTTTTTTCATGTCATCTTGCTTAACTAAAAAGTGAAATGAGTTTTTTACACTCATGAGCAGAGGAAAGGTGTTTTGAACTGAAAGTTGACTGGGAAGCTCTCAGATGAATTTCATCCTCATGAATGTAGTTAGAATGTTGAATATAAATCACTGTAAAGTTTGCTATGTATTTTCAATATGAGTTTTGGAGTTTCAACTTGCTATACATGGACTGCATTTAGTTTCAGCCCTTGGGATAAGGGATGGGCTATGGAATGTTTGTATGACAGCAAGGAGAAGCCCCTGTTTGTACTTGCAGACAAAGGGAGTTGCTGCAGAACATGAGTCTGTGTGTAATAATGTGATCCCTTCCCCAAAAATAAGAAAAATAACTCCTAACACTGTGAATGTTTTTGACACTTTTGAAATTTTCAGGAAGTCTGCAAGATGGTCAAAGTTTTAATGTGTGGTAAGGCAGAAGTCTTAACATAAGTATGCTACAGACACGAGAGGAGAATACTGCTCTTGTGATGATTTCATTTCTTTGTTGTGTGTTTGTGTATATATATGTATATATATATATTACATAAAAAACACTGAAGATTATGTCAAGTGCTTCATGAAACCTTGCTGGCTTGCAGATTATTGTAGTATTTTAACTCTGTTGCCTGGTTCTGAGTTAGTATCTGTAGAGATCTTGCATTATAACTTGGAATTGCACCTGAAACTTGTGGCTACACAACACTGATTTGAACACTTGGGATTTGGGCTTGAAGGAACACACCAGCTTCTCCATACGATCTTGCTGTGAAGTTCTGCTAATTTCTATAACTTCTCCTTTGTTTAGATAATGCTGATGGGTTTGCCTTTTCATTGCACTGCAGCTGAAGAAGTTTCTTTTCTCTTTCAGCTCACATTACTTAGATTCTTCATGTATATGGTCATTGGTTTTCTTGAAATATTCCTGCAGCACCTAAGAAACTGTTCTCTAATTAATCAAGCCATATAAACTTGGTACCAAACCCCAGAGACATAGAAAGGAGCATTGCTATCTAAAAAATGTATACATCTATTTGTTTTATTCAGTATATGTAGATATCCTGGTAAATATTTGGTATATTGGTAGCTGAAGAAGGTCTCTCTGAAAAAAGATGGGTTTTAATTTCCAGTAATTAAAAGATTGGCAATTAACTTCAAAAACATTAAATGAATAAAACCTTAATGAATAAACAAGATTTATGGTAGTTAATGACTACGACAATCTATTTTCAACAGTTGAAAGGAATTGAAAATATTCCACTATTTTACTGTGTTAGTGCTTGAATTACATTACTTAGGATAATAATAGAATTCTAGCTTGTATTTCTTTTATTTATATATCCCTAAGATATTCCCCAGACATTCAGTACTAGCCACTGTGGGATGGTGACTTTTCCTAATCACCATTCTGAAGATCCACTGGCTCATTTCCCCCCCCCATCCCCATGCTATATATACTCCTCATGTGATGGGTTATAAAAGCTGTTATTCTGAAGACTCAGAAATCCATTTTTCAGTAGAGTTGGTTCAGAACGTTTTGCAGTCACAGACAGGATTGCTTGGGCGTTTTACATAACCCAAAGCCAAGTTTATATAATAGAAACAGAATATATAGTGGAGAGCAAATAGGATTTGTGATCTTTTTACTCCCAAATTCTGTTTCCTAAAACTGAAGGAATTGTTTTGGTTTTTTTGATCACCAATTCACATTTTTTCCAATGTCCTGGCATAGCTGGCCATACAAGACTGGACACAAAGTAATCCAGCAAGAATTAGAACTGCTTTAAGAGTGGTTTTGACATGAATGAGACTTAGATGACAAAACATCTAATAAAATACTGCATCTTTTTGAGAAAAACTTGATGTAATATCGTAGTTATTTCACAATAGCTAAGCATAGCAATAGTAAGTACAGGAATATTTGTCTTCATGTAGATGATGACAATTAGCTTTTCCAGAAGTAGCAGGCTTTTCCCTATAAATGCTGCTATTTTATCAGTTTTCCCTATTATTTGCCAAATAAACTTCATAATGGCCATAAATGGAAAGTGTGATAGGTCTACTTAAGCATTACAGTATTAATTAACAGAGAGCTTTTTCTTGTTACTCTATTTAATGGAAATCAATTATATTTCTTCCTGAAACAAATGTTTTTTAGGGCTGTAACTTGAAAGAAATGCTGTTTTTTTCCATTTTCCCTCATACCTAGAAGTCAAAATGGATGGAATCAGATGGATCTGGATTGGCAGCATGTGTGTGACTGGAATGTTATGATCATAATATTGCTTTTTGCCATCAATATCTGAAATGGGGATCTGCCTGTTATCCTAGCAGACTGTTTGAGTGGAAACATTGGATAGTAAAAGCACTGCCACAACAGCAGGATTTATCAGGAGAGAGTGTCCATTGCACATTGTTGATATAATAGAAAGGTCAAGTAGTGTTATAAAACACAATCCACACTTAAAACAAGATTTTACATTTCCAAGTTTTTTGTCATGAGTTGGGAAAGATTTCCATTCATTCATACAGAGGAAGTAGAATGAAGAAAAATCTTATAAACATGAAAACTACTCAGGATTCCAGGCCTTTAGATTGATTAACTGCCAGGTGATTATTTAATATTGTATTTAGTTAGTTGATTCATATAAACAAATTCTCTGCAACTTTTGCCAGAGGTGCAGTGGATGTCTGTATTTCATCTGACACACTGATGTCCCACACTTAATGAAAGTAGCTTTCCTAGTATGTCAGTAAACAATACCTACTCACATGAAGAATTAAATGACTTCCATGTCTGCTAGGTACTGACACACCCTGTACATGTTTGCAAAACTCCTTACTTGTAATTTTCCTTTGTGGGGAATCCGTTATCATTTTGCTTTTTGTAGCTAATACTAACTTAACAGATATTAGCTGGCAACATTTGCAAATATATTTATTTTGCTAGATCTCTTACTCAGACTTTTTCTCTTCAGCCTCATTAACATGACCATGAGGCCAAATTTGGCCTCACAGAATCACACAGAATCATCCAGGTTGGAAAGGACCTCTGAGATCAAGTCCAACCCTTAATCCACTACCACTGTGGTTACCAGACCATGGCACTGAGTGCCACATTAGTCACTTTTTAAAAACATCCAGGGGCTGAGAATCCACCACCTCCCTGGGCAGCCCATTCCAATGTCTGATCACACAGACTTACACAGACTGTTTTCCTCTTCTTCCTGGCTTTCCTTCTCTGTCTAGCCTTTTAACTCCACAGCAAGCAGTCAGCCATCCCAGATGCCATAAGAGGTTATACAAAATAAGGCTGGAGTTCCCATTTTACCACTGATACTAAAAAACAACTCCCTTTTAATACCGGTAAATAATTTTTCTTTTCTCACTTAGCTTTCTCTTTTAGTGTCTTACAGAAATAGCATTGGAATGTCTGGGTGTGGGACACTATGTTTGGTCATCACAGGAGTGGGCCCAGGAACAGGGCAGCAGTTCATTCCTGCCTGGGATTATTTCTAACTTGTTCCATTAGAGTAAGTAATGCAATTGTTGGGAAAATTCACTAGAAGAATAAGAGCTGCATGCTGGGTGTGCTGTGTCCATCTGGGTGTGGTTTTTAGGCTTCACTGGCAGATGTTTCAGATGACTTCAGGTTTCACAGCTGGAAAATCCCCAAGGGAATTTTGGAGCTCCTCTCAAATGAGTTACATTTTTTGAAATAAACTGCTGTAACAGTCTCAAGTGACATCTTCCAAGCAGCCAAGCCAGTGGAACTTTTCACTCACTGCATGGCAGTAACTTTGTTCTGCAGACACACCAGAAGTATCCTGCATAAGGCCTGATTATATGTGCTGAGTAACAGAGAAGGTGCTTTGTTTTTAAGCTGCATATGGCTTTTAATTTTCCTCACGAGAAGATAGACATGAATGTACTTTCACACAGCTCATTGCATTACAGCTTGAAGGATATTCTGATACTTGTGTCACTTTAAGTGAAGGTGTCCTCACTGAAGTATTGGGACCTGGTAAGCACACTTGTTAATGATGCATTGCTTTCTGGCTTGGCTGGAAAGATCACTATTCCTGCCTCAGCCCAGTCCTATTGACTTTTTAAGGCTTATAACAAGTAGAACATTGCCACCTTTTGGTCAGAAAGAAACTACAGTTAAAGAAGCAGTGTTATAGAAGTTAGAGATGCTGCGGCAGAACTATTAATAGTATATTTATTTGCAATGTAGCTGCTCAGTGATGGTAGCCCAGTTCAGTGGAGGTTGTAGGCACCGTTTGCTTTGATTGTGTGTATTTCCTAGCATGGTGCTGTGTTCAGAGAGACTTCATTATGCTACATACTAATTATGTTTTCCTGAGGACTGAATTACATATGCATTGTGAAGATAGTATGAAGGCTACCATGGTTACCATTGTGCACCCAGCAACTTATTTTATACAGTGCCAATTAATCTGAGGTAATGCTTGAGAGAGAACAACATTGAATAAGGAATACTAATGTCTCAGCTGAAAGATGGAAATTAGATAGAAAAGCACAGTTTTCATTGAAGATTATAAGCCAGGGTCAGCAATTATATATGAATCCACCTGTAAGAATAAAATCAATAGTTCTGTCTTACATGAAAAAAACCCCCATGTAATTGACACACAGAATGCACTGCTGCTTTGTCAAGGATATTCTCTGAATAGGAGGGGTTTTTCCCTTCTCATTATTTTAATGCTAAATTACAGAATCATAGGATGCCTTTAGCTGGAAGAGATGTTCAAGCCTTTGACCAACACTTCAGCTCACCACTAAACCATGTCCCTACAGGCAAGGTCCACATGCCATTTAAATACCTCCAGAGATGCTGACTCCACCACTGCCCTGGGCAGACAATTCCAATGTTTGGCAACCCTTTCAGTGAACAAATCTTTGCTAATATCCAGCCTAAACCTCTCCTGGTGTAGCTTACAACCATTTCCTCTGGTCCTTTCACATGCCACCAAAGAGAAGAGGCTGTTTCCCTCCTCACTCCAACCTCCCTTGAGGTAGTTGAAGAGAGCGGTAAGGTCTCCTCTCAGCATCCTCTTCTTCAGGCTAACCAACCCCAGCTCCCTCAGCCATTCCTCACAGGACTTGTGCTCCAGGCCCTGAATGAGCCTCGTTGCCCTTTTCTGGACATGCTCCAGCACTTCTGTGCCCCTCTAATACTGAGGGACAGAACTGAATGCACTTGAGACTGTAATTGGGAATTATTGTTATGTCAGCAAGAGGGTGCACTTTGATGATTCACAGACATCTAAGCCCAGTGGAGGTTACAGTAGATGGGGACAAACCATAACCCTTTGACCAGAGACTTTCCAGATGGAGAAGACTGGGTACAGTACAGCTCTAACTCTTTCCTGGTCCTGCTGGCTCAGTTTTGCTCAAGTTATGTTGCTGATATGGCTTCTTAATCACCTTGGCCATCAGTGTGAGGTGTCTGGAAGCATTTGTTGTGCCAGCTGTACGTAATGCATGGTTCCAATTCTTATATGTCCTTCCTTACATGGCCCTTTTGCATTGGGACATATTGTTTTAGTAGACCAAGAGAATCCAGGCTAGAGTGTTCAGCTCCAGACTCCTCCCCAGTTCTGAATACAAAACACTGCTGCTGTAGCTTCTAGATGAGAACCTTGAGGAAGGGTTGAATGAAGACATGGGATAAGCTCCTGATATTTGCTCCTGCAAATTCTCTGTTTGAATATTTTCACTAGATTCCCTGTACCTATTTATATTAACACAGAGTAAAAGCATTTATCTGCAGACCAGTGCTGTGCACTTTCACAGCCATGACTCTTAATGCTTTTTTTGCTGCCATAACTCTTGTAGAGTTTGCTGTTCCACTGCAGCAGCTGTAAATACCTAGCAACAAAGATCTAACTTCATCTTAATGAAGCAAATAATCTTAAGGTTGACAATATCAGCATTTTATAGATGTTTCAAAATAGGAAGGTTCAGAAAAGTAAGAGATTAAAAAACCTTTTAATGCTTATATTTCCTTCTTACCATTTTGAAAAATTTACATAACTGAACATTTAATCTTTAGAATTTTTTCATTCACCAAAATGCATGAACGTGGGACTCAAGCTAACTCTGCTAACTTCATACTGAATCAGATGCCCTTCTTATCATCCATTCTGCTTGGTGAGCAGCAGCATTTTCTGTGGGGCTGGTAATTTTTGTCAAAAGAGTATTGGAAACAAACAGTTGGGAGGCACTAACTTCAGCTACCACAGATGTTCCTCCCCAAGGCAGAAGCTTTGATGCTTAAATGATGGAATGTTTATCTTAAAACTTCGAAATTAAGCTACTGAAATATGTAGGCACCTTTTTCAAGAGTTATTTTTTAATATATTTTATTGATTTATGTGTGTAGTAGCTCCACAATTACTGGTTTTCATTAAAAACTGATTTGCTGTACATAGCAAAGCACTTCAAAAGAAAGAAAAGTATTTTCAACAAAATCCCGTGTTTGAGTAACTTCTCACTCTTAAGTGACTTTTAAACTGATTCTACCCTGTTCTTAAAACTCTAGTACTTAAACTGAAGATGCTGAACTCTGAAGGATTGATCACTGGACACCTTTTAACAATGGTACCCAATGGACATTTATTTCTCCTGCAAAGCTTTGGAAGGTAACATGATCAGGAGGACTTGCCTTCTAGGTGTAAATCAGAAATAGCTTTTTCCTGCTTATTTTGTCCTTTAACAGAGCCTTGAAATTCATTTGCATCTTTCTTTTGTTTCTAAGAACGTGGCTTAATCGATATTTAGAAGTAATTGTTCACTCAAGGGGGTGTAACAGAGAAAAGCTACAATGATTTATGATAATAAAACATAATTTTCTTCCAAAACTTTTAATATATCACATATTTTCTTTCTTGCATGAGGAAATTATCTTCAGAAGAAATTTAAGGTTAATAACCAAATATTTTTGAAAATTATCTGCTTCTTCAGATCCTGTGTATTTATCTTTGGGTTGAATTAAAAAAAATAAAAGAGCTGCAAGGCTGTATAACAAAGAATCAAGGACATTTAGTCGTAACTGTTGAAGCAAGTTCATGTTTAATCATCGAGTTTTTTACAAAAACATTTCTGCAACCTGTTTCAGTGGAATATATGCAAGTTTAAAAAGCAAGTTTATATAATTATCTCATTATCTCATCTCTCATTGCAATAATAAAATAATTAAGCTGTCTAAATGACTATCAGTGAAAAACCAATGGAACTGGTAGATCAGTAATTATGCAGAGAAATCTTGGATTTTCATTCTGATGAAATCTGCATCTTCTCTGAACTTTTCTTCTTCCTTGCTGAAATGTTTGCTTTCTATTCATTATTGTTTCAGTTAGGGGGTTCATTTTCTGTGGGAGGAAGAAAAAAAAAAAAAAAAAAAGTCACATGAAAACCTTTTGTAGGTTTCCCTTTAGCAGCAGAAACAGTTGACTTGTAAAGACAGCACTGCAACTGAGGGCTCCAGGTAGGTCAGTTGCTGCCTTTGCTTGTAGAGCTGCAGACAGCAGTGATGGTAGCAATGTATTTCATATATTGATACATCAGGCAAGGGGGAGATGTTTTTCAGAGCATCTGGTTCTTTGGATGGATGGACACACAGATGGAGAAGTTCTGAGTGACTGAACATTGCTGAGGTTATTCAGCAAGCTGGCACGAATTTGTTTCTCCACTAGGAAGCCTGCAGTAGAGCTGTAGGCCATTACAACTGAAATCCTGGGACTAAAAGGACAGAAGGTAAGGGAATATAAGGAAAGCTAATAAATATTATTTAGAAGATTAATTTTTAACTTAAAATCTTAAGTTGTTACAGAGGAAGCTATACATTAAGAAATAGTAGGAAACAGTATAAAAGCAACTTACTCCAGTTATAATCAAAATAAAAGTAAATTATATGTGAGTTTTTTGCAATTTATGGTAGTAATAGAAATTAGGACTCTTGTCCTACAAACACAAATTGCACAAATACATATAGTTACAATGAGACCAACAAAATAATATTAGTTTGCTTGACATAAGCTGTCAGTCAAGATCGTGTCTGCTAGATTATCTTCTAATAAATGGAATGTTGAATTACTTACCTGTTGAATAACACATAGAATTGCCCTTTTGAAGAAGGGTATCCACTGCTTCTAGTGGTGTTAGCTGATCCCCTCCCAGCCCTTCTGCTTTAAGAATTTATGAATTCCCTCATCTTGGTCAACTTGTGGTTTTTACTTCAGCTATACAATTTAGCAGAGTAAATAGCTGAGATTGGCAAGCAGTGTGTAACTGATGTCACACCCAGTCAATTCTTCTGTGTTTTGGGATAACGTTAGGAACAGAATAAAATGAATTCTTTCAGCATAGTCACAAAAGTTGATTTTAATTTAAGATTTTGTCTACAGTCGATAGAAAGAGGTTGGTACTCTGTGAGCTTCTACTGAGGATGGAAAGAGCCAAGAACTACATTACTCTTACTCTTACAATGCTTACAAAGCATTCCCATGAATCGTTTTTTTTTGTAGCATATTGTGTGGCCATGGGAAAAAAGCTGGGTTTGTGTATTGCCTGCACGTTCATCACTGCTGTTCAGTATTTTATTTATCCATTCTACATGAATGATGCTGTTTGTTGTGTTTAATTGTTAACAATGTTTACAAGGTCTTTCAAGGTCTAACTCCACTTGGAGTAACTTTAAGGTTATTCTGGCCTTAAGGCAGAAGTGGTAAGACCTCTGTCCTGTTTTCAGTGAAGCACACATAATGCAGAGGAGGGCAGTGTTTGCTGTGAACTTAAATACTTCAGAGCGGAAGAAAAAAAGAGTCCCAGTGAGCAGACTTTTGCTTATTTACTCCCCACAGAGAAATGACATTTGCTGTCTACAGCATTTTCTCTTGAGAGGACCAGTTATTGGCTTATGTCACAAGCAGTCTATTGGTCCCCAGTGATACATTCCTTAGGGCATACATGGATCACTTTCAATACTCAGTGATCCACGTTCAGCTCTTATTGATTGTATCAATGTGCTGTGGCTGTGAAAACAGAAATTGTTCCTGTTTATGTCTTTTAAATTCATCTGGTTTTCATTCTGACATTTCTCCCACTGGATGTTGTGTGTGTATATTACACATATATATGCTTACATGAATAAAAAGCTTCAGTGGCCTTGTCCTAGTTGGCTGTGCCCAGCCTCTGCCTCTACTACAGACTGCAGAGTCTGGCTAGAGAAGCAGAGCAGCAGAGGCTCCCCTTCCCCTTCCACTGCAGTTGTCTTGAGGGTAACCAGCAGGCAATATGTATAAAAACCACAGAAAGTTGCTAACTACTTTGTTCTGAGGATGATTAAGGCAACTAAATTCACAACATGTTGAGGAGGAAAAAAATACAATGCGCAAGTGATATCAAATTTGATGGAAACCATATGGGTATCTCTCTCTCCAGATCCTTTATATCTTTATTACTGGAGTGTGCTGATGACATTAATTCCTTAGTTGAGGTTTGTTGGGTTTTGTTTTGTTTCTGGAAGAAAAATTGCATTCTTTCCCCTAGGGAAAGTGTTAGTATCTGCTGCTCCATTTTGCTTTTTGAAGGAGGCTTTGCTGAGATTACCTGTACAAGAATACAGTCAAATAAATAAATACCCTGATAACAGTTGGGGTGAGAAAGCTTCCTTAGCTTGGCCTGGGCTGTGCAGCTGAATGTCAGGAATAGCTACGGAATGATACAGCCAGCTGGGACTCAGCACTGACTGGCACTGGGGTTTCCAGTATTGAGGCATTTCTGCATTGCAACAGAGTTTTGGCAGCATTGAGTACCAGGGGGGAAACAATAAAATTTGAAAACCACCTCAGCTAAAGTCTGGGAGATAACCCACTTTTTAAATTACTCCAGCCTGGGCTTGTGGCTTTTTTAGCCTTCTTGGTTAAATATATTAAGCCAACTGTTCTGGTGCTTTACAGAGTACATTAAACAACTTAATCATACTGTCCTCTCTTGCATTAATAAATTTAGCATTTGTATTCCTGAAGCAGTTGTTTTCTTCTCTTGCTCTGTATTAGTCCTTCTTCAGAATACAAATTCAAACTCATTTCCATTTTTTCCAGACCTAACAGTTAAAAAGTTTTTGTTTTCTGTTTGGTTTTTTTGTTTGTTTGTTTGTTTGTTTTTAAACACCTAGCCCAAAAATTGAGTGTTTTGAGGACCACTGCTATGCTTCTACAGTAAGTATTCCCTTTGTTGTTAAATATTTCCCAGTCTTCTTGAACATCCTCCTGGAAAGCTGGTGTTCTGGGATAACAGATTTGAGACAGAAGAGCTTGTTCATCTTCTTGAATTTAACTCAGAATTAATTGCTTTCTTGCAGAACTAAATACCACATTTTCATCAGTAAATAATTCTGGATGCACTTCAGTTTTTACACCTCAAAGAATAAGATAGACCACAGAGATGGAAGTTTTAACATGGAACTCAGTAAGGTCTACACTTTGTCCTTCTGAAACCCTCAGATCCAAAATATAATGAATTTGGCAGATTCAAGTTCTGGTCATAGTTGCAGATACCAATCAATCCCCCTCAGAGCTGCAGAACTAACTGCTATACGGTGAAGTCTGCATCTCTCTAAAATCTGATTGCTTAAAGGAGATAAGTAGAAATCTCAGGCTTAGATAAAGGACTTTTTCTCTTAAAACCTGGACTTGTCTATGGTATCACAACCAGAATGTTTCTGAACTTCAGATGAGTAGAAACAATATTCAGTTCAGATTACTTTTTTTTTTTCCCTGTTCCTATTTATCTCAGGGTTTTATAGACTTTAATGGCAGCCACCTTTACCACTAAATATTTCAGTAACTCACGCAGGAAGTCTCCAGGTAGGAATATTGGAAAGTTCCTGAAGATTTCCCCCATGCTTTTATGCTTGCACCAATTTTTATACCTAAATGTGTTGATCAGGATCTTGGTTAGATAGTCTGACCCTTGCAGAGACTCTTCCCCATGGTTCTTGCTGCAGAACTGACCAAGTCATTCAGAGCTAAACCACACAAAACAGAAGCAAACCTTGCAGACACAGGAGTGGTGTCCCTGGTTATCTGGTCTCATAGTTACATGTTTTGAAGTGCAGTGAGTGTATCTGGGATGGAGTCCATATTCTCTGCAGCAGTCTCTAGGGTGCTGGTTGCAGCTGGTGAGCAGGGCAGTTCTGGTAACCCAGGCATGGTGCAGCTCCTGCCCAGGGATGCTCACACAGCTCCACCAGCAAATAGGCTGGGGGTGCAGCAGATGGGAGGTGACCCAGCCCAAACAGCTGAATCCCACTGACCAAAGGGATATCCAACACCGTATGACATGGGTCAAGAGGAGGAATGGGGGGGCACACACACAATTATGGCATTTGGCTTCCCAAAGAACTGTTATGTGTGAGGAAGCCCTGCTCTGTGCTTGGGGAAATCTCACCCAACCCTTCTGAAATTTCTGCTTCAAAGGATCCTTGTGATGGAGTTGTGCTGCCACCCAGCCAGCTGAAAACCATCCTGCTGAAAAGACTTATTTCCACCAAGTAAGTGTTAACATATGCCAAAATTATTATTATTATTATTACTATTATTGCTGTTGTTGTAGTTATTATTTAAAGAAATGTTCTCTGGGTAGTAAAGGGGAAGCAAAGCACAGGATGAAGTTGGAGAACCATCTAACAAATTAGAGGTTCATTTTGTAGTGTTCATTTGCTGCAACTTACCATAGAGCTCGACTGCTGACTAGACCTTAAGATTTTGCATTTCTTATGTGCACACTGCAGTGAAGGTTATGTGGCAATGTCTGAAAGTGCAGTATATCTTAAAACAGGAGGGAGCAATTTAGAAAGAATTGTTTGTAGCTTTTTATGTTTTAAACATAGCCTTCCTAGGAGTTTTGCATACTATTGTCAGGCCAAAACATCATTTCAACACTGTAGGAATTAACACAACATGTTCCACAAAGACTCAAGGAAGCTGTCTGAAGTTCTAACATTAGTAATGCTTGAGAAAAAACTTCTGTGAACACTGCAGGATACTGCAAACTGCAGCACTGGAATCTATTTTATTTTAGCTGACTACCATCACTAGCTGCTTAGTTATTTTTCCTCAGATCCTGCCTTTGTGTGCTGCACAAAGGAAAGCCTATGTTTTGTTTTATTGCCTTTACTCTGCCAGCAAACATGCAGAATAAGAATGACTGATGTTCTGTGAGATTTCTTATCTTTCATGACATGATTTCTTTAACAGCCATTCTGACTCTTCTCCCTACATATTTTTTGGTGCTGAATACAATTCATCACTTCACATCTTTTCTTCTTACTGCCATTCTCTCTGGTTTTTACTTTTTCTAGCTTAAAGGACACTAAAATTGTTGTGAAAAATGATTGTTAAAATTAGGGAAGGCAAAACGAGAGCTTTAATTACTCTTTAACACAGAGCTATTTTATCACAGCAGGTATTAACAAACCTTTAATAGAAAATTAAATTTTCTTCTACCAGGTTATTATTTAGGAAAGCCTTGGGTCTGAGGATTTGGGTTCTCCTCCTCACACCCCTTGGGTCTAAAGGTCTTTCTCCTCTTCATGCCCCTGCTCCCCCCATAAAGGTGAGGGGGCAGATGCATGAGTAAGACACACAAAATTGCAGCCTTGTCCAAGGAAGAACATACTTGGAAATGAAGAACTGGCTTGTAATTTCTGTCTGCCTGTTAATTTCTTGTTTCCTGTGCTGAAAATTCCCAGTTGCAGTGGTGAGCTTTTGATGCTAGCTGTGGACTGGACAAGTGAAACCCCTCCATCAAACCTGCTTTACAGTGAGCCACTTCATAATCACAAATTCACGTTGGTGAAATCATTCAGTAAGTGTCACTGAATTTTGCTATTGATAAAATAGTGAAGGCATTTTTAATTGTTTAATACTACTTACAGTCATACTTTTAATAGGGCTTAATGGATGCAGAGATTGTTATAGAAGGAGAGTGACAGTGTTTACAGGGAGGAGGTTAAAAAGCCCAACTTCCAATTATAAAGTTGCTTTACTGCCTTGGGAGGTCACTACCTAGATAAAGAAGGCACAGCACAGGGTGGCAATGAAAAAGAATGTGTTGAAGTGATTTTTATAGAAGTCACACAGCAGGTCAGTAGTAGAGTAAGGAATGAATTTCAAATCTTCTGAGTCTTTGCAGTAGATTTTGCTCTTCTAGAAATCTCATTACTTACAGAACAAACCAGAAGAATGTACAAGTTGGGTTATGCACACTGTGCTGGTTGGTACTCACTGTGTTCTGTTTAAAAAAAAACACAACCCCAAACCACTGTATTCAATCTAATTAATTTCACCTATCTCTCATTACATAAAAAAAAAAACATGAAAGAAGAAATGTTTCCTATGCCACCATTTTATGATCTCTTCTGATATCTGAATATATGAAATCTAGAGGTCTGGGAGAGCAGTAAGGACTCACTGTCAGAAACAGCAATAGAAATGTATCAAACACATGGGATGACAGGGTTCTGGGAGGATTCTGCATGCTCCCCTCAGCTTTCCTAATTCTCAAGATCTGGGAAGAGTTGTTTTGGTTTTTTTTTTGACTGGAGGCAATCACCTATTATGATTTAAAAAAAAAAAAAAAGCTCTCTTCTTTGTTTCAAAACCATTTTCCTTTTATTTTTAATTTGTTCCCCATTTTCTTGTCCTTCACTACCTGTAAACCACTAGGAGTGTGGGTTTTTTTGCCTTTTAGCCAGTGCTCAGAAACCAAACAAGTAACTTACTGTTATATTATCTAATGATTCTGCAAAGAACACTTTAAAGTTAGAGTTGCAAATGTGTCACTCTTTATTTACACAAAAATAAATAGGCTCACTAAAATAACTTAAACCATCTAAATTTATTGTTCCTTTTACAGACTTAGAGCACCTAGTTTAAAGCACAATGAATAGAAAAGCTTTCATCATAAACACTTGGGGAAAAGATTTGGCAGAGACTGGATAGATTAAGAGTCTAACACAAAATGTGGAAAATCTTGTCTAGGTTTCATTAATGCCATCTTTTCACTTTCTATCTGTTCCCTCCCTGAAGGCCAATCTGTAAGTGTAGATAGACAACTGCAAAGTAATTTGCAGTCTGTTGAAAAGCATCCTGAATACCTAAAGTGTATGTGGAAAAAATAATTTTTAAATCACTGTTACTACACCACAGGACACTTCATAAACAGACTGGGATAAAAATACTCAGTCATAGCTTAGACTGCTCAAAAATTATGACTTTCTTAAATGCAATTGAGACACCTCACGTTGCACCATACGACCCACATAAAGCACTTCTTATAAAAGGAAAAGCTTTCCCATGTAGGAGTGTATCTGCAGATTCTGATGACAAAGGGGATGAACAGAAAAACAAAATATTCACTCTGGTGCAGCTGGACATGGCTCTCACCACCCACATTGATGAAAGTAACAGATAAAGCACAGTTTCATAGACAAAGAGGGCTCTAAAAATTCCTCTGTGCTTGCTTTCTCAGGATCATAATGGACTGTATTGACAGGTAGGGATGAAAACTGGGAGGTTGTTTTGATAACCATAATTACTGGTGGTAGCAGACATGACCAGTCCATGGGTACAGTACTTCTTGCCTTGGAATGCTCTCACACCTCTGAAGTGCAGCAACAGTAACAAGTTTCAACAGGAAAATATCTCAACAGGATTTGAGATGTTGGTAGAAATCCAGACACTTCCTACATAAGAAAAAAATACAGAAATGTACAGACAGGAAAACTGTTACAATTTATCATCAGGTGTGTTAGTGTTTGTCGTCCTTAAGCCTTGAAAGTATTTTAATTTGCAATAGATGAAGCTAATTTTCCCCAAATCACTGGTTTGTGTGCAGCAGTAACTGGTAAGCACCCTCCTTGTCTTTCTCTTGACCAACTGTGAATTAATAACACACTCATAGTTGACTCCTTTGCAGCCTCCACACAGTGAAACCTTTCCCAGTGATAAAGGGTAAAAGATGATTTTAATACCTCCCAGCTTTCCTGGAGTGAGTATTTTCTGAACCACCTAAACCCTTCTTGTTTTGAGAAGCAGTTCTCTGAAGTAAGGTTTACAAAATAATCCAACGTAATGTTACTTTGGGCATTGGGATTGTAGAGAAAGATATTAAGAGTTAAAATCATCCATCTTGATGCTGCCAGTATTTGTTAGTAGCTTCTGACTGAAGAATTGTGATATTCTGAATCAAGAAAATTAATGCTGAAATTAAGTGATCTTGTCTTGTGTTGGATTAGGCAGATTAAAAATCCAGAAAAATAAATTTCATGGACTACTAAATTATGAATTGTATGGGCAGTAAGAGTCTGTAAATTGTTCCCTGATCCAACTCAGCCTTACAACAATGAAAGTTAAAAATTCTCCAAGCATTGTCTCATTCCATTTTAGTGTCTTTAGGCATCCACAGTCATTTATGTCCTACTCTAAACCCACTCAAAAAAAAAGTAATCCAAGGAGTGTTCAGGAATCAACATAACTTGTAAGGTATAATTCATATCCAGGCCTATTGTGCCCAGGAGGAGATGGTGTCATTATATTTAATTTTCTCTTTGGAAAAATTAGATCAGATCAGAATATAATGAAATTGGAATTGAAAACTCACAATGAATCAGTCTATTAGTAAGTCAGACATTATACAAATGTCATGAGGGAACATATTAATAAAAGGTGTTTTGTTTGGGATTTTTTGGTTTGTTTTTTATTATTTTTTTAGTCTTTGAGGGTTTTATTTGGTTTTAGCAAAGAACAGGTACAAGTGACATATACTGGAATAAATTTAGACTGGAAACTGCTTCTCAACTAATAGACAAGGGAGGAAGTACAATTACCTCTGAGGATGAGTAAGAGAAAAATTCATTAATTTAAAATGCGACTTGTCATTTTATGAAGGGTTTAAAACACAGTTGCCTACAGCAATGAAGCACTGAAAACCCTTCCCATCCCTGTATTTGTAAAAATTATGCTGAAATTCCTCCTAAACTGTAAGTTAACAAACAGGAGGTACTAGCAGGATCCCAGGGAGGCCATGTTTATTTTAGTGATGCTTACAGGTATCTGAAATGTCACCTATCCTGAGATTATCCTTTTACAAATGTTAAATCTTTCAGCTATTTAGATATATATTTTCTTGGTACCTTTTACTTTCCCATGGTGTATGATATAAGCTGCATCACATGGATCTTAAACCCAAGTGGGGGTCACTGCTAGGAGCTAGTGGTACAGCTCCCACTTTTCCCCCTCTCCCAAGGAAATTTAGTGCAGTAGCTAAGGCTGAACCCTGGGAGGTCACTGCTGTCACAGAGAGATCTGGATGTCACGTTACAGTGGGAAAAAGGTGGCATTTAAATACAGGGAAAATGTCTGGAGCATGTACTCTTGTTTGCTCAGTTGGCAAGAAACTCCTTTAACTTGCAAGAAACAGGAAATTAAAAAGACCTTGACTGTAGCAGTTTGTATACACATGGCTTCAACTGTATGAGGCTTGGTGCAAATTTGAGGATATTAATAGATTTGGACTGCAGCTGATGTTTTATTTTCCAGTGCTTTGTCCCAAATGCTAATAGAGAAGGGGTCCAGATATAATTTACCGTTTTCTGATTTCTGCTGTGCTAGGAATTGCTCAGACACTACAGAGGCACACACATACCTGGCATATGGAAAAGATGATGGTTTTGACACAGGACTCAGATGAAGACTTTTGAAACAAATTCTGTAACTAATAAGATGGAAACATTTATAAAGTTACCTCATTTGAGTATTTTTACATTGGAAAAATGCAGTTTTTCTAATACTGTACATGAGCAACAGTGTTAAAAATGCAAATGTAATGTTTTTCATAGGTATCAAAGAGTTCAGACTGACAAAATATGTCTGAATAATGGATAAATAAGCACAGCTTTCTGTGCCTGTAGCCCTGAATATACTACTAAGGAAACTTTGCAGGAAGTTCTTAGCCAACAGGTTAAGATCAATTTCAGGCCACATCTTAAGTCAGTAAGATCTTGAGGAAGGGATGAGACATCAGATGCATATCTCAACTGTCATCCCTGGAAGGGCCATATTAGACATTACTGGATGATTTCTCTTCTGTTTTTTCCTTTCTCTCCTCATGGGCAGTAATCTTGTCTGGATTCTGATTCCAGACACATGAAAAAAAAAAAACAAAAAACAAAACAATCCAGACTCCAGGTCTGCCAAATAACATCTATAGCTCCCGAAGTTTTTCACTTAAACAAAAAAGATGAGGAAAAAGGCCTGATGTTGAAAATAAAACTAAGATTCTGAAGAAATATTGGCTGATCAGGAGTGCTGTCAGGTTTTTGAGTTTGTAGCTACACAATTGTGTATGTAACACATACACACTCATACATTTATGTCTGAAACAAAATTTAAAGGCAACCTCTTGCAATTATAGTTGGGTAGGATTTTTTCAAAGTTAGTGTCACAAGAAAGTGACAATTTATTTAAAGGTCTTAAGAAAAGGTCAGTTTCTGATAAAGCTTCAAAAGGAAAGTTATTTCAAGTCCATCTTGAATACCTGATAATGAGAGACCTAGTGGGCTGGCTTTTATGGCATTCATTAAGGGGTGAGAGAAGCAAGATTTTAGGTCTGATGTAGTGGCTGTTCCTGTCTTCTCTCTCAGGAAACTTCAGGTTAGCAGAAAGCCAGAAAGTCAGTAAGAAAAAAAAAAAAAAATTTCTGCATAGATGCCTTGCAGCAATTTTTCTTGTTCCATAGTTTTACTTGAGCATAATCCTGCCAAACAGTATTTCCCTCACTTTTATCACTACTTCAGTTACTTTACAGCAGTTTTTATTTTCAACATTGCGTCTTGACCAGTGAAAGTTTTATGAATGAAGAGTGAAGTACCCAGTGAAGACAAAGATCACTGAACCCTGAAATCACGATACACATCCATCTTAAGTGGTAGTCTGTTCATATTAACTGTAAAATCCCTTCCTTTCCCTGCCTTGGTTCAGTCTGCCCAAGCAGATTTGCTCTTTACACGCTGATGTTTTGAGTTCTGAATCCTCTCAGGTTTTTTTCGCAGAATCAAAAGTAAAATCCATTGCCTTTGTGCCTCACTACAAAAATCCTAATTGTGACTGGAGAGAGTGCAACTGTTTCATCAAGAATGCAGTCAAAGCTGAGTGTCAGCACAGGGAGAGGCTCATTAGACCACTGCAGCAATGAACTTTTCTTTTAGACAAGAGGCAAATGTTAGATTCAGCCACAGATTTTTCTCTTATTTCATCTCTCTTAGATATCTTTATTTTCAGAGGGAATCACGTAGTGCCTTTACACTGACAAAAGTCAAAGCAAGAATACTGATAAAAGAACTTGGTGGTGTTTGGAAGCACCTTCTACAATTTGCCAGGATCTGAATTTTTGTCAGGTGTCTCCATATATTTGATTTCTGCCTTTAGCAACTGTTTCAAGTCAAAGAGACAGGCTTTGACTTGTATAAATTAGTACTGATTTGTAAATCTGTAGTTGGGATACATATCTGTTCAAATAAACATAACATCTAATTCACAGGTCATAATTACACTGTGCTTAGTTTTCCAATTACAGACTGCAATCTCATTTATATGCAGAACAGTTTACAATGCTGCATCTTTCACTAGAGACAAAAAAGTGGATAAGGATGTCCTTCTATAAAAAAAAAATAAGTTATCTTGCTGAAGAAGCAATAAACTAAACCAACTATACAGTATAAATGCCATATAGTCTTTGCATCAGAAGGACAAAACGCTGATAGGAAATACTTGGGGAGATGTCTTAAGATATTACTTATTTAATAATAAAAAGTCCACATGCAGATGCCAAAAAAATATTCAAGATAGTTTTTATTTAGTAGACAGATATAATATCCTGCTTTCACAAAGATATCAAGAAAGCCATAATAATGTGTATTTCTTCTTCACTGGAGAAAGAAATGTCATGAAAAAAGCAGACCCAGGAGCATGTGTTATTAGTCTTTGTTGCTATTTTCACACTTAATTAAAATACAAAGCGAGGCAAGGAAGTAAAAGCTATGCTCATAGAGTTGTCAAAGCTTGTGGAAACATGAGTTTTCACAGGTAAATCCCTAGCCATGGTATGAATAATTATGGATTTGTCACTTTTTGTATCAGTACAAAAACTTCAGTGAATGGCAAGACACATTTATAGGAGAAAAGTATTCAAAAACTGTTGGATATGTACTTTGAGGATTTTAAAAATGGCCACAGGCTATGTAACTGATGGATAGATTCAATTTATTTTTTTAAGATCAGCTTATAAAGTATTTTAATCCTTTGGCACTGCTTCATTATTTCCCTTTACCTCTCCTGGATGTCTTTAAACTCCCAAACTTGAGCACAACATGAAAGGCACAAGCTGATGCTTCCGATCTGTGTAACTGAATAGCTGTGTAAAGGATTTTAAGGGCCTTAGCTCATATGTTTTGAATACCCAGATGATAGAGACATAAAATACATCAAATTGGACTTTATAACCTTCTTTCCTCTCAAAAAACCCCATGAAAACCATCTAAAGTAAAGTGGACTTGAGCTGCAGTGAGGTTTGGCAAGTGTTCCTGACTGCCACAGCAGTTTGTAGCTAAACTGACAGTGCAGATTCTCTAAAGATCTGAGCACAGCCAGGTTTATCATGTCCTGGTCCTTGATGTTTGTATATTAGTCTTGTGCCTCTCATAAAAATCCTTGTAGCAGAAAGAAGTATTCAGCAGTTCTGTGATAGGAGAAACTATTCTTTTGGAAGCACAACTATTTTTCTTCAGATGTTCTTGTTGACAAGAGGAAACCCATGCTGGAGTCACTCAGAATGTTTCCTGATATATTGAAAAAAACCCCAAACCATCCACTCTTATCACTTGAAATTGTAATATTTTGTGCTTCTATGGAGGAAAGAACTTTATAAACTGATATCTCTATGCCACCTCATATCTCTATATCTCAAAAATGTTGCACTTCGGGTCAGTTCTTGAAAGCAATTCCAGATGTGCTGAAAGGCTCAAAATTAGCTTACCAATTGTTGGATTAACATCCTTTTCAGTTTAAAGCTTTAAAATGCTCAAACTGTTCTGTGTGTTCTCAAAGTGTTCTGTTACAACAGAAGATAAAAGTAAAGATCACTGTAAGTGTTGTATAAGATTTAAGCTCTATCCCTCAGAATTAAGCTAAAATCAAATGGACATTGTAGCTTTTGTTTTTACTGCTCTGCTAGTGGAGTCATGCTGTGAAGCATTACAACTTCAGACCTGAGAAAAAAACAGCATTCAAGCAGTATTCCTTTCTATCTGCTCTCCCAAGGAGAAGGATACAGCAGCAGAATTGCTATATTTTACTTCTAATTAAAAAACCTCAAACTGATTTTAAAATGTGCTGAACCCTTATGCAAGTGTATGTTCAGCAACAAGAACTGAAAAACAACTGAAATTCAGGCAGAATCTTGTCCTGCCTCTTCCAGTAGACTTCTCAAAATGTATAGTCCTTCTCCAAATGTATAGACAGTAATCCTATTAGTATGGCCCAGAAAAAAATACCTATAGTTCTACAAATCTACAAAATAGTTCTACAAATAGAAAAAAAAAAAAAAAATCCCAAAAGAAGGCCCTAGCACCCCCCAAAAAGGTTGCACGAAGCTGCACAGAGAGTAGAGGGGGATGGAGCAGTGTTTTTTGCTTTGAAGTGCAGGACTTCAAGTAAAAAGTTAGATATACAGCTTTTGTCCCTTTTACATTTTTGAAGTGTGATGCTGTTTTCCAATAGTCAAAAGAAAAAAAAACCAAAACCTGTTGTAAGCAATACACTTTCCATGGGAAGCACTGCAGCACTGCTCAGGTTCTGACTGAAGAGCACTGAGCCCTCCTGTCAGCAGCCCATTTGCTGGCCACCCTTCAGAAGCAGGCAGGGATTTTACATCTCTGCTTTTCTCTAAAAGCAGTTAGTGACATATGAAAAGGTTTGATTTGTAAATGTCTAAGGCAATAGACTTCATCTTTATAGCATGCAGAGAAAGGAAGCATGAAGGAGTGAATTGCACAGCTGCCTTGAGGAGAACCACATTATTTTCCAAGATCACCTCTTATTGGACAGATGAAATAGGGATATTTGTATGAGAATTGTCTTAATAGCAGTACAGAATATATATATACACACACACACACACTACCTCCTCAAGCGTGTGCAGTTTTAATGAGTTTTTACCTGCCAATAAAATCTGAAGTCATGCAGGCTCCCCCTCTCCCCTGCTACAGTTTAATTTCCACTTCTTAAAAACTTACTCAAAGAACATGTTCCATAATTATGTAGTGGGCTGAATCAACTACATCAATGAATAATTGCCCTTTGTTCTGAGTAGGAATCAATAATCACTAATCACCCATTATTTTAGCCAGTGGGCATCTAAAAATTCAGAAATGTGATGTTCTCATTGTCAGGGAATGGGTGCTGTGAGGTATGACAAAGAGCAGTGACAGTCATGCACAAACTCATGGCAGTTTTTAGATATCTGCAGATACAAATAACAAAACTGCAATAAAGAACCACTTGGAAAATCATTTGTTCTTAATAAACTTGTGTATTTGGACAGCAGTAGCATATTGTTAGCAGGACACATCTGGTATCAGCTGTGAAGTCTTGAACGGATGGTATTTTAAGGCATTAATATGTTATTTTTATAGCTGTCTGTAGATGCATCCAATGCAGCAATAACAGGCACTGCTCTTACAATTTTAAGTTCAGGCTTTGGGGTGGGTGGGAGCTCCATGAATTTTTTAGAACTGGCAAAGGATTTCAATCTAAATTTCAGTCAGTTACTTCTATATTGAAGTAAGCTATGGTAAATAACAAAGGAAATAAAATCATAGTGCAGTGTTAATTAAAAAAAAAAGTTATTTCAATTACTAACATGAAAAAAAAAATGTATGAAGCTTTAAACTGAGCTAGACAGAAGATAACAAACCTTTAACAAACTCCTCTTAGATATTGATCGCTATTTCTCTTGGAAGAGTTTTGCTTGCTATCTTAAACTCTCCGTTGAGCATAAAACCAGTAGAGACCAATTAAAATACAAAACATTTTCCAGTAACTTACACTGGACAGCCAGAACGAAAATATTTTAATACAGTGTAGGAAGTCAGAGCATTCTGGAAACTGCATAGTCTCTGATCTTCACAGAGATAAATGGGCAGAAGACTCAGAACTACCATTTATTTGAAAAATGGCTTTTTATATCCAGTCATACAGTATGCAAATAGATAAAATCTTACCCCATCCCATATCTAAGTGATCTGAGACAATTCTTCATACATGTCTTTAGATTTTAAGTCAATTTTAATTAAACTGTCACTTTTTGTGAAATCAAGAGAGACTTCTCAAAGCTTCAATCAAATATTTGAAGATAAATTTTACAGAAACACAAAAATTAAACTTGCACGAGTTACTGTTTCTTTCAAAGAACCTTTAAGCTCCTAAATTACTTAGAATCTTTAAAATATGAATCTTAAGATAGAGCCCAAATTCTTTGGCAGAGTCACCTGGTAAGGTGGTATAATCAAAACCATCTATTTTTTAAAGCACCCTCAATAATGTTTGGACAAAAATGGAAAAGTTTTTTTTCTTAAAGACTATTTTAAGGTTTTTTTCAGTAAAGTATTTGAGTCCTCAGTTGTTTATCAAGGCTCCAATGTCCATTCCTGTGCTTTTGAGGGTTCAGTCAGTATAAACACATAGCACTTAATATCATTTCTACTCCATTTGGATTACTTCAAAATCTGAACAAGTTTAAGGAACTTATAGTTTGAGTCTCACGGGAGAAACACATCCAGACATTAGATGCTAATAATCCAACTTTTCCTATTGCAGCAAAATAATAAAACAGGCCACCAGCCCTCTGGACAGGCAACCTGGGCAGGCTGATGCATTTAGCACCTAATCTGTCTGCTACTGTCCAGCTTTAAATTCAGACTCCAGAGGGAAGTGTGGATAATTTTTTTCCTATTTCTGAAACTTGAGTCTTTCTACTGTGTTCTTTCCTGATCTTTATTCTGCCCTTCCTAATCTTTATTCTGCCAACTGCAGTCTGAAAGTCTCCTGGGTCCCCCGAGTTCCCCTCCTGAATCTTCAGCCTCCTCTCAGCCCTTTTTCCTCCCCTTCATAAATGCAGTGTTCTTGAATCCTCACCCTTTAACTTCCATTACTAAAATTTCTGCAGTTACTCTCCTCCATTCCTCCCCATTTCTCGGTTAAGTGCCAGTGAAAAAAAAATAAAAATTCCCCTACATTGCTAAGAAGTCTCTCACATGTTTACACATCACATAAGGTCCTCTGATCTCACCACTTCTATTGTGTCAGCAAATGTCATGAAATCTATGCAAGGTTTCTGACACCATCAGGCCCTGCTTCATGTCCTTTTCTGCTGTTCAGCTCTAAAGCTCATGTTCCCAGACCAAAGTCACACTACCTTGTGCTTTTTTAGGCTTATATAACAGATCCTGCCCTACTACCACCTTCATTTGATCCGTAGTCTTTTTTCCATCAGATCAGCAGGGGATTAGTACAAACACAAGCTCACACTTCTAACCATGAGCCCTTTCTCTGCACCCCTCCTTCCAGCTCTAAGCCCCATGAAGCAGCTGTTGGGCTCCTGGATGGCAGATTTCCAGTCCTTTCACTTCCCAAAGCTGTGGGTGTTGGTGCATGCTTGGTTAGTCTGAAGAGAGAGTTCATTAAGAGTCTGGTCATGTAGATGCTGTGTGAGAACAGACAATATCCTGACAGCCCAGGCAAGAAAAGTTGGGAAGGCCTTGCCCACAACAATGAACTTTTCTAAGAATTAACAGATTTCTTAGTCTTGTGATTTAGAACATGTGGATAGGTTTTCATAGGGTCAAAGAAGGCATGGTGGTGGTAAAGGCCATCAAATTATGTTTCTGCACCAAAGTTTTCCAAAAAGCAAAGGCTAAAGAGAGTGAAGATCCAAATTAAAAAAAAGTCACTAGAACAACAGAACACTCCTTCCTCAGGTTAACTCTCAGGGACATCTGTGACAACTTTTGCTGAAATAATAAAACCAAACATTAAAGGGAATATCTTTCTGTGTATATGTATAAAAATCTAGAAAAGCCATTTAGAATTGAAAAATAAATGTGTCTGCTTGGGGAAGTTATGAGCCAGTGAGAACTATATATTACTAAAAAAACTGAGAACTATATATTGCTAAAAAAACTATCAAGAAACCTTAATGGTAGCTGTGCTGACATCCCTACCTAAAGTGCATACACCATCAAGACAGCCAGCAAAAAAATCTTTTCCTAATAGGGCTGTGTAAAACAGTCTACGTCTTCATCTTTTGTAAAATGGGAGCCTATTTTTATTCCTAAATGAGGTTTTTGGAGGAAAAAAAACCCCAACCCTACATGATCTGTGTGTTTCCGTGACAAGCAGCTTTTATTTGCATTATCTTTTCATCGTAAGCTTTCTGTAGCAGAATCCTAACAACCCCAAGGGAAATGCATCCGTTATTCTGTCCTTAGAGAGTACATTTATGCCATATCATTGCTACCTTAAAAGAGGCTGCTTATTGTCCCCGGGAGAACATTTCAGCAGCACTGCCCTGGCAGCAGCTGCTCCCAAATGTATTTTCATCCTCAGGAAGAGCTGATGATGATGCTTTGTTGATAAGAAAATCAGAAGAGTTTTCACAAACATTGAATTCAGCCATGCTAGTAACTTCTTGTCAGCCTAGGAAAGTCTCTTTGAGAAGCAAAGCATCAAAGGCTTTTTTCTGGGTTCACAGAGGTCTGTGTTAGTGGAAGGAGAAGAAACTGAAAGCCGCTCAGAAAATTATAAAGGAAAAACCAAGAAACTGACTTGGGTAAAATGGACATCCTAGAGCACCACTTTATCTGTTCCACATGGACTTAAGAAATCTTAGGAATATGTTGTGCTTTGATCTTTTTTAGGGGAAAAAGAAAATTTGTAGTGCCAGTCACTCCTGAGGCTCAGGTAACTCAATAACTCAAGGCAACCTGAGTGTTTATACCTGAGTATTTATACCTGAGGAAAGGCTGGAAATTGAACCTATCCTTCATCCAAGTTGAATTGTGAATGAAACTTACTGTTCACTACAGCTTTTTAAAAGCAAATTTTTAAATCAGCTTTATTAAGGAAACAAAGATAAACAACTCCAGGAAAGACCAAACCCCAAAATATTCTAGCTTAAAAAATTGTTTGCTAAGTACTAGGGGGAGATGCACGTCCCCTGCAAAGCACCATACAAATTGTGGGAATAAAACCCCTCTTTCCACTTTCATTACTAAGGCAGAAAAGCAAAGCAAATGGGACTGCTCTGTAACCATGGCAACATTTGCCATTATTTTTTTCCACAGAACTTCTCAGGCACTGCAATTTGAATTCTGTATTCTGAGGACAAAGTTTACATCAAGGAAAAGAAAAGAGTAACTTTATTTTCTTGCAGGTCGTTACGACAACTTTTTAAAAGATTTTTTTTTTTTTTTCCTGAGCAGAAGTAGCTTCAAGAAGAGGTCTCATGCAAACAGTAAGACAGTATGTAACTCTCAGAAGGCAGCATTTGTAGATTATCACTATGCATGGAAACATACTTATTTAAAATGGTCAATTTTAACAGATATTCAATAATGACAGAAGTGTGAAAAAATAATTATAGTTTCCATATACTATCAGCTTAATAAAAAAATGTTATTTTTCATAATCTTGAGTATAAATTTCCTAAATACTGTTGCTTGGGCCAAATACAAAAAGTTTTTTTTCTGCCTTCCTTCACTTACTGGGCTGGGCACATACATTCTGAACATAAATGTATTGTGAAAGTTTTTATTCACAGTAGGTTACAAGCACAGTCAGCATTTTCACCAGTAACACTCCCACCCTTACAGCTTACAATGATCCTCATTGTTTAGGAAAAGCCACACTCAGAAATAAAGGTACTGTCATAACTCACAAAGTACTTAAAAATATTGAAGGTTAAGTACATAAATTCTAAATATTGTAATCTGTGAGGCAATTTGAACTTATTCTTTCTATATTCCAGTATAACTAAACAGCTCAGAGAAGCCAAGGTCATGGTTCCAGGGTCCTGGGAGATGCGTTGGATCTCTTCATGACATCTTGACAGGCAGAACAGAGAGAAGGGATCAGGAAGAGACTTCCTCAGTAAAATAGGTTCTAATCAGAAGAATGAGTAGTGGAAGGAAAAGGACAGTGGCCTGTGATTAGAAGACATGTTCAGTAGCTGACACAACTGCAAATACCAAAGTCCTTGCTCAGGTTACTTTATATACATATTTGATTTCTATTGGCAAAGTGATATATAATAATGACACCTCCATTAGAGTCAGTAAGGCACTAAAGTGCCACCAAAATGGCAGTCATAAAGCCATGACAAATACTATCTAGAGATCCTTACATCTTGGAGCATCATCATCATAAAAATCTTGCATCCCGCTTGCTTTTTCTTTATTTTCTTTCTTTAATATTTCTTGTCAGAGCTCTCAATTAGGACCGTTCTTCTGGGCTTAAGGTGGTCAAACTCATGTGATTTTAGCTAATAAATGTAAAGTATTAGGATTTTATGTAAATGGAACGTAGCCCCCATGAGATAGCTATTCTTCAGGTAAAACTGAGCTACCAGGTTTTTTTCTGGATACATAAGTTAGGTATCCTTTAAGGACTAATTTATGCTACATGTAGCAGGATTTATTTGGATTTACATGAAGGTCATATTGGCAACAAGAGAACAAGAATTCCTGCAATATAACACATTTTAATGAGGGAAGTATCTTTTCCAGTTGTTATGCAAATACATCATAAAAGAATATGATAAAAATCTGTAAGTATCTGATGCAGTTTATTTATCTCACCAGTTTCAAGTGAACTGAACATCTGACTCCAGATGAGCAGAATCATGGACAGTGCAGCCACTTATGGAAGCAAAGAGAGTGTATTTCACTTTGGGATCCTGAGCCTGGCAAAGTGGCTGCTGTGAGGACTGGCCCAATGAGCCCACTGACTATTTTAAGGCTTCAGCTCCATCAGTAAAAGGAGGTTACTATCCCTTTCGATTTACTTCCGTGGGTTTCAATTCCAAGCTCACTAATTTACTTCAGGCAAAAAGTGAGTATTGAAACTGTCCAATTCTGTCCCAGACTCATGAGATAGCATTGGCACGAGCAGCTTCATCAGCAGATTGCTGGTGTGTGACAGCGGAGTCTCCAAAGTGAGGGCAGCCCCATGCAGCTGCAGCTGATAACCTTTTTACTTGCACAATTACCTCTGGAAGATATTCATCCATTGCTCTGCTCCCTCGTGAGCACTCACTGCAATCAGAACAAAGATGAAATTAAGGTTTTGAGGAACTTCTGCAGAAGACCAAGCTATCTGGCCTTCTGGAAATCCTCTGCTATGTCATCATATGTAAATCCTACTTCAGGTGGTAATCTTGTTGTTATGATGAGTAACAACAAGGTTACAGCAACTGTTTGAACCAGAGAAAGACAGACACACTGACCGAATTCACTGCCTGTTTGTGTTTGTATCTTAACAGGATTTGGTTTCAGCAGGGAGGCATCAACCCTGGAAACACTGCTGATGGCAAAAAGCAAATGGTCCTCCCTTGCATGCCTGCAATTTTCTGTGATTTTGCCATCAGAGCTTTCCTCAACCCCCCACCTCTTCCAGTGCTTTTCCCAGTAGCATCTCTGCACTGTTCTGACAGGGCAGGCAGAGAATACTTTGCTCCACAACAGAATGGACTGTGCACAGAATGTATTTCAAGGCAGAATGCTGATGGCCACTGATTCAGCTCTGCTCACTTGCTGGTAACCAAAATGTTTGTGCAGTCTCTTTGGCAACTGCTGGCTCTTACATCTGCTCTCAGCCAACACATTCTGTTTGCATCATGTCCTTGAGGTGATGAGCAATCGCTCTTTCAATTATGCAACAATGGCAACTTCCAGCAGACACTCATCAGGTATCAGCTCATTTGTGTCATTTGTATCTTCCTTTTCTGAGGTTTAGATCCTTAACCCATTCTGGCAGTTCCTGGAAATAATTTTCTCCGTTTTCCTGCTCCGATGATTTTCCATAATAGTAAGCCCCCTTTTTCAAACTCATAAGACTCTTGGCTTATTCCCAGGAATGTTAAAAAACGGAATTCCAAGGTTTTATTCAAAAAGAGAGAATCTCACAGTATAATTATCACTAAAAACTCTGATTTTCTGAATATATTGCAGCTTCCTACAGAGTGTATGTTCAATTTGATTTGTGCTATACATGTAGACAAGTAGTAACATGCACAGATCTCACTAGTAACTTCTTTTCTTGCTTTTCTAACAATTAAATCTTCACTATTATGCCATGTGTATCTGACCTTTTTTTTTTAGATAAATCAAGGGTAAGTATAAAGACAGCTGATTTCCCATGATGACAAATTTCAGTAACATCTGAATAACTCAGGGATTTTTCAAACTTCAGAATCTTAATTTGACTGAAAAAAAAATGGTCCAAGATTGGCCTATTTTTAAGCTTCTGGAATTAACTGTCTACACTTCTAGAACATTTTGAAATATAAACTGTTAGATTATGTAAGAAACCTAAAGCAACCAAAACTCTGGTAAGAAACTAGCAAAAAAGCATATTTCAAATAAAATTTATAGGAATGTTATATAACTAAAGTGATCTAAACCAAGTGATATATTTACCACTGAGAACTGAATAATCTAAGTGCTAAAACCTGTCAAGATACCAGTTCAACAGCACATGACAGATTTTCAGAGTCATCCCCTCACATTTTTTTCCATAGGAACAGTTTTCTACCTATGTAAATCTTCCAAAGTGGTGTCTGTATAGCCTGTATGTTTTAATATGTAGAACACTGACTGCATTCAAAAAAGGTAATCTTTTTTGTTGTTGTTCTCATTTAACTTTATCTTTCACTTTAATTTAAAAGAAGAGACACTAGACAAGGAAAAACATCACTATTACTTGTGAAGGAGCTGGAATAACTAATTATTCTCAGAATACTATAGAGCTAACAGAAAGAGGGACATCAAAAAAACCCCCTCCCCAAACCCACCACGCATAACATTCAAGATATAAATTCAGCACGGAATTAGCAAAAATAAAACAAAACAACAGAAGCCACAGCTGGAATATGACTTATTTACTGTTGTATTTTATTGTCTGTCAGATGTCAGCTAGCAGGAAAGTAACAAGGTAAGCACAGAGGACAAGGTGAGCATCCCTTCTGTGCACCAACAGCTCCTCAACTCATACCAGCAGTTATTATGTTCAGTGTTAGATGTAAAAGTTAACACTTAAATGTTTCTGTCAAATCACAATTCACTTAATAAACATCAGTGAGATGCAGAAGGCTATGTCAAAATACTAAACTTTTAATTAAAATAACTCAGTCCATGTAGGAAAGCCACCTGCTGTCTTCAAAGAGCCTGCTATAAAGATACAGCTGACCAGGGAATGAGGAGTTCACACAACACGTGGCATTGGTACAACACAACCTAATGGGCCATAAGGGGAACAGTGCAGCTGGTAAGTAATGCTTCTACCTGGAATCTCTTCTTTTTTTATCTTTTTTTTTCTTTTTGGTACATGATTCAAATCTGAATGTCTCTATGAGAGATAGACACAAAAAGTTATTAGGTTTACTGTGCTATTAGGTCTTTGCTACACCTGCAAATTAAGCTGCAGTAAACCCACAAGTCTCCAGGCTGGAGTTGTTAAGACCTTCTCTGTCAATAACCTGCATAAAATGAATTATACAATTATACCTCAGTGCAAACTGTAATGACTACAAATTACAGCAGTAATTGTATTATACAGCAAAGTGATTTGATTCATTGCTTACAAGGCATAATTAATAACCTGAAATAGGATTATCTCTATATTCTATCTCTGGAGCCTGTTTTTAGGAAAAGTAGTTTGTTGGGATTTTTTTTACCCAGTATCTTATTTCTCTGACTGACAGAAATATTTAAGGCATTTTTTGAGGGTGAAAGTCATGAGCATAATCTTAAATTACTGAACTAAGTCTGCTAGAGTCTGTGAAGAATCAGGAGGCATCACTACTCCCAGGAGATGAACTAAAGAGATAAATAGAAGGCAGTCTTGTATGGCAGGGAGCTCTTAATGGTTATCTGTTGAAGAGCAAGGGCAGGGAGCTGACTAAAGCAAATTAATTTTGCATTTCTGTTAGGTGACAGTTCATTTTCATTTCATTGATTGTTGTTAAGTTAGGATAACAAAATAGCCTTTCCTATTTCCCAGGTGAAAAATAATTAGAAGTATAGACCAGGCTAGAGTGACACCTCACAGTCCCAGCTTCCCATCCCAAACAAGCAGCAATTAGGTTTGGCAGAAAAGCCACTCGAAGCAGTCCCTCTCATACAGAGACTGCAAGGACTGAGATAACAGAGGAACACTTGGTGGACTAAACAAAGAGAAACATCTCTAAGTCAGCCACAAATGCTTGGCCTAAAGTTCACAAGAATGGCATTCCAGCTAAAGAACATAAGCAAGGGCCTCCCTATCTTAGTATTAAGTCATCTCTGCTAAGCTACAGAGTTGGCAGAACAGCAAAGGTCTTTTTTTGGAAAAGACTTACATGCCAGATTTGGAAGCAGTAATGCACAAAAAACTGTAAAACCGAAAAAACACAGAAAGAAAATTATCTTAACCCTGGACAGACTTGTTAAAGGTTCTTGATAATGAATGAATGAGTAGAGATAATATTAATAGCATGTAACTAAATCATATTGTTACCAATAATTTTCTCAAAGCCTCCTTTACTCTGTTCAGATATTTTTTTAAACACTGAGGTGAACAATGAATAACAGAGAAAGAAGATAAAATACACAACACTTCCAGTTTGCCTCCGAGTGCACCTTGCTGTTCATTTCAATCAGAGATTTTTTGGGGGTTTTGTTGTTGGTTTTGTTTTTTGTTTGTTTGTCTAAATAAATGGTCTTCATTTTATAAGCCTACAGTATTCTCCTCATTGCAGAAGTTTTTTCAGGTGGCTTCTAGCTAGGTATTTCTGTTCTTAAGGGCAGTGTTAAATACCACCACTGCCATGGAATGCAGTTATCCTCATCCTGCAAAAGGGAATTAGTGTAATCTGGGAAGATAAGGCTCATAGAAAAAAAAGCTCTGAGAGTACTCTGGTTGTTATTTTGCTCATTATAAAAAGACTATTATTAGAACAATTAGAAATATTCTAACGTGTCTATTAGAAATTAGAAATGCTGATTCTAGATTATAATAGTGAAGAATATGAAAATCAGGAAAGAAGCCAGAACAAAAACTGACTCTGTTTTGGAACAAGATAAAAAACACCTGAGACAACTTTGTCCTTTGACATAATCTGGAAAAACAATTTTCAGCATTTTCAAACAAGGATATTGGTCAGCAGAAGAAGCTATGTTGGTGTATCTTTATTTTTCTTCAGTGTGTGCTTTGGTAACATTAACAATATTGTTTTAACATGTTAATATGAAATTCCAATCAAAAGCCTGAATTTCTGAAAGCTTATGTTTTTCCATAATAATCTCTGCAGTGGCAGTCAAACAGGAATAATAATCTGGATGTCAAATATTTGACAGTCAGTTTAGACACAAGCTGGTTCCATAACTATGGAACCAGCAGTTAATTTTTAGTAATTAAAAGCACTTCATATTTATGCAAAATGTGTATAAGAAACATGTTTTGGATTAGTTTTCATCCCAAGAATAAGGTCAACAAACCCTTAATTTTATAAGGAGTCTTTCTTTACCTCTCATTTAATTATCTTAAGAATGTATTAGAGTTGTAGGTCATATTTTTAGGCAAATGAAATGGTTTTGTTTTTTTAAAAGACATATCACATTTAGAGAAGTGATGCCATCAGTTATGATCTAATTGATCTCTCTGACAGAAGTTCCTTCTGCATGTACAGTTCAGGAAAAAATCTGGGTCTAATGAATTTTGATTACAGTTATGCAGAAGCAGATGTGCATATTCACATAGCAGTTATTTTCTCAGTTTAATAAAAAAATAGCTATTTTTTTAAAAGAGGAGCTATTATTTAGAACATTATTGCAGCTTTTTCCACTGCCACACCAAGAAATACAGCTTTTTCCCTTCCATTCAGTAAGCTGAAAACATAACATGCATTCCCACCTGCACAAAAAAAGTGAAAGATGGGAACATTCTGATGAAAAAAATCATGGCTTTCAAGTAATGAATATGAGTATTATTGTAAAAGTTGGCATTATAAGGCAGTAGAGGAGTGCTGGACTCATTTTCTTTAATACACATCCAAGCATCACTTATCTTAGAATATATTTTATCACTAATACAGGAAGCACACCCTTCAGTTTTTATACTTGAAAATTTAGAATGAGCATTTGTTATCACTGTGTTCAAAGTTCTTCTTATATTCTCCCAAAGGCATAGCCATGTTAATTTCCAGACACCAAACACAAAAGGTTGAAAATATGCAGCTACTTTAATGATGAACATACTTAAACCTCTTGGTAATGAAGAAGAGAAGGTCCCATTGCCTTGCAGTAAATCAAGCATTTAGACACCTTAAAACATGTCTGTAAGGTCAGAAAACATTTAGATGCAAAATTGCTTTATGATGTATTGAAATGATCAACTTTATAAGAGTGGAGGAAATGGAATGTGTTCTCAAAATGAAAACTACATCACAAATGTCTGTAAGTAGCCTGAGAAAGCAAAATCCATAAAGTACATATGTTTCTCTTATTCCTAAACAGGGCCAGGCAGTCCACCTCATCTGATCAGTCCTGGGTCTCTTTATACAGAAGCAGCACTAAATGCCTCCCCATGCCGTGGAAGGGAACACACATTGGTTACTCCAGAAAGCAGGAAAATATATTTTCATGCACTGTGTAGTGTTTGCTATACAATGTCCTAAATTTAAGAAAGGGCATAACTGAAAATTTAAATTGGAACCACAGAGAAACCTTGTAAGCTCACTATCCAGATTTTTTTATTTTCCCAATTAAAATCAGCAGAAGTCTTTTCTGTATTTTTTTACACTGCTTTTTGCAGGACTCAATTCAAATATATAGGTTGAACTGAATGCAATTTTTTCCTCCCTAAAGTAATCTATTGTTCTAGTACATATGAATTTTGACAGCAATGTAAGAAACCAGACAAATCCCAAACAAAAAAGCTAAAAAAACCCTCTGACTTGAATTGCCCCTTCCTCTCAGCAGCTCTGCTTAGTAGTAATTGGCACAGGGATGGTTCCCCTCCATTGAAGTTTCTTCTTTCACAAAATTGCTGGACATAATTCAAATAATTGACTGTCTGCATCTATTTTTGTTGATGTGTGTCAACACTGCAAAACTAACAGAGCTGTTGGCTAGTTATAAAAATTGTGTAGTACCAAAAAAAGGATATCCAAAGCACTTCAGTACACAAAATACTTGCTTTTAATGCTCATTACCAAAAAAATTATTTTCTCTTTCAAAACAATGAAGATACCTTACACCACCAGTGAGTGAATCAACCTGCAGGAAAGGCAGATTTAACACTCTGACATACAACTCTGGATCTCACTATTTTTCAGCTTCCAATTTTGGAATAATGAAAAATCAAAGTTCATTGAATTACACTGTACAGACTTCTTCTAGGCTGAAATGCAATTAAAGAATCCATGAACTAGTATTTTTTCAGAGCTGCCCAAAAAAGTTTAATCAACAGGATGGAGAACTATTCAAACAATGAACCCATGTTGAACAGTTCTGAGCCACAGTACTGGATCTCTGTAATATTGTCAGCCCATTTTTTTTTGGTGTGTACAAGCATATGTTCCAAAGTGCAACATAAATGTCTTTTGCTATGAAAACTTAATTTTTTTTTTTTTTTTTCAGTGAAATCACCAACAATTCCATCTCATATGTCTTTCTTTGGTTTTAACACCCAGTGATGGATATACTGCAACTATTTTCCATCCACTGCTTGATTTCTAAGTTTTGCATTGAACTGTATAAGCCTTAGATAAACCCACAATGGGGGTTCTTTGACTGGAAGGGCTCTTTCTGAATCTCAGTTAAAGCTCACTTGTTCTCATTTTTCAGGAACATTTAGCTGGTCCATCTCAAAGCAAGAATTATTAAAAACAATACAGTGATGTCAACACAACCACACAGCTACACTATCTAGAGGCAGATAAGTAGTTCTGTATTTTCTGCTTGATTCCAAGTGAATGTACTATCCCTTCAGCACAAATTGGACCCCCCAAAGCTAATGCACTTCCTAAGGAATTATCCCTACCTTTCTCATATGCTTCTGCCTGTTTCAGATCAAACAAGTGAGGCTCAGCATAATAAACCCCCTCACCAAGATGAAGCTGCTGCACAAGCTTGGATCATTACGTTCTCAGCCACGCAGTGAAGTCAACAGGAAGAACAAGCTAGTATGGCACATCAGTAAAAAAACCCTGCATTTCTACTTGACTTCATGCACCAGAGCATCTCCTAAGGTACTGTTACTCTCCTGCCAATAGCAATATCCCAGGAAGAAACTTCCCTGTGAGCACTGGTACAACAGTCAACCTTTTCATCAGACTCAGAACTGGGCCAATGCTTTTTGCTGCCCAGGCTGCTGGACAATGCTCTGTTGTCCATTTTTCTGCACCAAGAGAGCACTGCTGGCAGCACCTCACATCTTACAAAGTAATGATTGTGCTGAAGACACTCGGGTGGTGGTGATTACCTCTACCTTTTGCCAGATTTTTTTTCTCCTTCATTTTCTTCATTGTTTAACCACAATCGAAAAGACTGAAAAAAATCAATACAAAAATATATTACACTAGCACTAGGCCCTCTAGTTTAGTTGCACTGATTAGACAAAATCTATTCAGATGAATTTGAGCTTCACTGAGAATCCAAAACTTAAATGTATGGAAAAATGTAGTGATACAGGCCTTATTTTAACTTGTTTGCAAAAAAAGCCATAACTTTATCAAATATTATAAACACTTTCACTGCTGACAGCCCTCTTCAAACATCAACTACTGTAATTTTCCACACATTTACATAATACTGGCTGATTAAGCTGTCAAAATTTTAATTACTGCTTGATGCAGAAATCAAAAATAAAAACACAGCATTTTGCTATGCTTTGCCCTCATAAGGTTTTGACACTGAAGCATACAAAGCAGTAAAATGGCTAATCTGAAGGGGATGGAGGAGTATTCTCCTCAACTACTAATTTGCTCATCCACACAGGATTTAGCTTCTTTCCCCCAATATAAGATCTAGTAAACTGAACCAACATTTTTGCCACCCCGTTCCTGGTAAATCAGTTCATGTCAATTGGAATTAAATTATGAGTAAGCAACATGCCAACTGATGTCAGCAGATTGATTCAGTTGTACCTATTAACTGGCTGGAACAGTCTTGGAATCTCCTGGATTTCCTAAGTGTGGAATCTAACCATTCCACAATAACCAAAAAGGCAGAGAGCTTTCTGCTTTACTCGGTCACCAATGTGAGAAGTTGTTTTTCAGTTGTGTGCCTGAAGTGGAGGTGGAAATGTCAGCCCACAGAGGTGTTTTAGGCTTGAGTCCAGCCACACAGTGACATGGAGTACAAGCTGCAGGACACCTGCATTCAAGAGAGGAGTCATATTTCAAGACATCTCTTTCATTTATCTGCCATCTGCTGCCCCAGGTGTCCCTTGTAGCAAATCTCTCATTTGCATTCTTGAATTTCTGGTTTATTCAGGGATGAAACTCTTACTGCTGGATTGTCCAGCATAATTCTATCCTGATATTGTTTGATCTGCATGTGAAATTCTATGTTTGCAGCACGTTATATCTTGTCCTCAGTACTTCTTAAAAGTTGCTCAGAGATTGAGGCTATTAGAAAAGATGGATAAATTAACAGAATGCTAGTAATGTTTTAGTAACTGTTAGGCAACAACATGATACTTCTTCCCATCATGTACCAATTTCAAGTGTTTTGAAATGAAATTATTCTTGAAAAAGTGCAATTCTAAGCTAAATAATTATTCTTCTTCTAACATCATGCTATCTTATTCAAAATTTTGAAGTGTGCAGAATATAAAACTATGCTGCTCCTAAACTGTGAAAACAGAGATTTAAAAAAGGATTTGTTGTCCTCTCATACTATTTGCCTAATGCCAGACAAGTTCTGCTAACATCTTTCAGCCTTCCACTCCTCACCAAATTATTTGTAATATACTCTTCCTTCTGCTATCTTCTGCCACATTTTATTGGAAAGAAAACAACAAGAAGTCTTTACTAAGGAGACTTTCCAGTGTTTACCTGTAATATTTAGTAAACCAGGGCTCAGCTTTTTTCAACTAAAAAAAGACAGTGTTCCCGTGCTGTAATACCAGTAGTGTTGATTTTAACAGGAATATTTTGTCCTGAACTACACAGGTTACTCCCACACTAATTTCACAGGCTTCCACCTGAAGCCAGGCTAGAACTGCACATTCCTCCATATCACTTCCAAACATTTCAGCTCTTGTGAATGGTACTTCCTGGAATCTCATTATAATAAATTATGCATGTTTTATATGTTGCCTCAGAGAATGGAATATTTGAATACAAACACATCTCATCAAGAAATACTAGACCTGCCAGTTTTACTTTATCTACCCTTCCTAGGTAATTTGCCTTCTGAACAGAAATGAAAAGAGATTTTAAGAGATTTTAATGCAGGAAGAAATGCAGCAGCTGTAGCCAACTGTTAAAAAATTTGAAGCCTTATTAATTTTTTATCACATGTCCAAAAAGACACTGCTCTGTGTAGATTATACAGGCATATTTAAATAAGTTTCAGAAAGAAGCTCCAGACATTGTTCTCAGAATAATTTTAAGTAATGGATAAAAAGGCCTGTGAAAAGATGAGAGAAAAATGCTAAGAAAAATCTATTTTGATCAACCGACCAACTACACAAGCGTGTCAAACACATGCATTTTCATTTCTCTAAGAACAGGTTCAATGAAGCATTAAAGAACATATTACCACAGAGACAGCTGTATTCTGGCATACCAATCAGGAGACATACAGGTTACTTTCCTGATTTATGTATCCCATAACATCCTCCTGCCAAAACTGAGTCCCAGGACAGAGGGAGCAGACTAATGCTAAAGACATACGCTATACTTCATCTTTTCTGAAAATCTCAGGCCATTGTGATTCTGCTAGAATCTGACACAGCAACTAAAAGATTTATAGCTCTAAGTCTTACATTGCTTGCAAGGATTTGCAAAGATGACCAAAGCAGCACTGATTTCCTGCACTCATTAATTGTATCATGAAAGCCAAAACACTTTACAGTGATGAAACCTCACAAAAGCTAAATGGTAAAAGATCTTTCTTCTAGATAATTGACCGTTTTCTTTAAAGTCTCAACATCTAACATAGGTCAAAGAACATAAATTCTTTAAGTTCCCACTGCAGCTGGGATATTTTTTTTCATCTTTCAAAAGTTCCCCTATCAAAAAGCTAATACTAGTCACTGCATGCTTTCATTCAGTGTTTACCAAAACCTGTGCTGGGTCACAGAAAACATTAACTGTTAATAGCAACATTTGGAACAATATCCCCTACCACCTTGTTAAAAATTTTGAAATTACAGATGAAAGATCCTTTGGTATGTGGAAGAAAAGCACTTCTTGTATAGAAATGAAAGAAAATAAATTTAAAAATTTTGTTAAAAGATGTCAAGCAACAATAATCAGGGTCAAGCTGAAAGCAAAGTCATTTTCCAGTAGTCAAGTCCATCGCTAGGGATCATCTTGATTAAAAAAAGCAACAAGCTGAAGCTTGTCTTGAATATATTTAGTGGCATATCCTGTCACAAAGTGAAAGCATTCTTTAGTCCCAATAAATGTATAAAAAGAAAATGTGTGATCCAAGTCACACACATGGACCAATCCATGTAAGACTTACATGGATCTAAAAGGCAGGGATAGTGACCTGGACTAGTAAACTGGTGAAAATATTGGGGTTTATGTTCATATTACTGAATTACTTAATTCTTACTGCTTATTAAATTAACAAGAAGAGATCATTATCACTGGTGGGACAGGAGAAGTTAGAGAATTTCAATACAGAGAATTAAGAAATGGGTTTGATTGGAAAAAACCTTTAGGATCATCATCAAGTCCAACCATTAACCTGGCACTGCCAAGTCCACTGCTAAGCACCACATCTACAAGACTTCTGAATTCCTCTGAAGAATTCCTCAAACACTTCCCTGGGCAACCTGTTCCAGTGCCTGACAACCCTTTTTATAAAGGTTAATTCCAAATATCCAATCTAAACCTCCCTGGGCACGACTGGAAGCCATTTCCTTTTGTTCTATTCCTTGATTCTTGGGTGAAGAGACCAACACCCACCTCACTCCAACCTCCTTTCAGGAATTTGTAGAGAGTTATATGACCTCCCTTCAGCCTCCTCTTCTCTAGGCTCAACAACCCCAGTTCCCTCAGCCACTTCTTGTAGGAGTTGTGCTCTAGAGCCTTCACCAGCTTCATTACCCATCTCTGGACATGTTCCAGCACCTCAGTTTCTTCAAGAGAATGCTGTGGAAAACTTTGTTAGTCTTTACTAAAGTCTAGATAGACAACATCCACTGCTTTTCCCTCACCCACCAACTTACACATGAAACAAACTCCTCACCAATAGCACACACCCACATGAAAGGATTTTTTTTGGAAAATCTTGAACCAAATACAAACCAACATTAGTCAGACTAGTTCAGCAAGTGAGTTGACTGTTAACTAAATTGAATACCATTTATTTTGAATAAATATACTGCATGTATTCCTTCTATAGAGAGTTGCTTCTAGATATACCTCTATCTCCTAAAATACAGGCTAGGAAACCCTTTTAGAATATTATCCAGTCATCACCTCAGGGCAAAACCAAATTCAATATAAATCTCATGTAACAAGAACATCAATTGTAAAAAAAAAAAGGCACAAAAAACCCCATAAATACCCAACCAGACTTTCAATACTTTCTCATGTTGCGTTATCAGTCTTGAACTGAGATTTTCACAAAGGCAAAGGTAACATTGAGCAACCAACAAGAAACTGAAAGAAACCCTGAGCATGTTAGAAGAATAAGCTGCGTGTTATACTAAGTGTGCTGTAGACACAGCACAATGGGCTGCTTCTGAAGGCTGATCTATATAACTATGCATTGTTATAACAGCTGTTTTACCCACACAGATATGGCCCCTTAAGATGCTGCTTTTTTTTTTTAATTATTTTTTTAAACAAAATCTTCCAAGAGTAGGTGAATGCTACTCTAAGCACTTTTATCAAAAGCAGGTTAAGAATTTTTCATAATTGGCACTCCTTCAGCCTGTCATTTTCTTCACTTGCAGCCAAATGACATTGAAAAAGCAACTGCCATACTTTCATATGTTTGCAAGTATCAGAAACTCTTATTTCCACTGTAATACTTGTAAGTGAGTGCCAGATTTACTGAGCACAAGCAACAGTGAAAGCTACTGCCATTTCTGACAAACGTTTTGGTCTGTACATAGGAGGTAATGAGCATTAAGCAGTAATCAGTACACAGAGACAGAAACAGTAATTGCATTTTTTCCCTCTTGCAGCTACCACAAAAAAAGACACACAACAAACTGCTCCCCCACTAGCTGCTTGTGGTAATAGCCTGGGAAAGCAACACTTCAGAAGGATTTCAGATGTACAAAAATAGATCATAAGAGCACTGTGTATGGGAGTCTGTGATTTAGTGGGATTAGAAAAAGGTCCCTTAACATGGCTGTCTCTCAAGACAATAGCAATTAAAACCATTTTAAAGATAGCTTTTACAGAAAGCTCTACAAGGCTTCTCTCCACATGCACACACATATGTCCCATATGCTAGTTGCATGAGAAATTCCATTAAAAAAAAAAAAAAAAAAAAAGGAATGTATTTACTTATGTAGAAGGGATTTTGTGTGTGTGTGTGTGTGTGATAAAACACCTAAAGACTGGTTTCCTTTCAGACAGAGACTGCATCTACAGGAGTTCTGAGTGTGTCTGGACAAATGGATGATCAGGAACAAAAGCCAAAGAGCACCATACTAAAAAAATCCCCAAAAGTCTGATTTCACATTAAAACTATTATGGTAGGAAGGACTAGAAACTCAAAAGAGAGAAATATCACCAGTTTTCTTGATGTTAGATGGATGTTTTTTGGGTTTTTTTTTTTTTTGTTTTTAATCAAAGGAGCTCTATGAGAAGATGGAATCTAAGCAAATAGATAGTTGGAGTATTTCCTCCATAATTCTGGAAATGGTGCCTTTTACTTATTTTGCAAAAAGAATTGCATGAGCTGAGGATGTTCTTGGAACAAAATAACATTAATTTTCACTTTGCAATTTACCAAATGTTCAGCTAATGCCAACCTGCACTTCTCAGAAAATCCTACCTGGAAAATGAGAGTATTCTGTTCATTTCTATATCCTTATTCATCTTGATTTGCCCTAGGTATTAGATGTTCCAGTTTTCTATGGATCTTCTATCTGTGCATAGCATTAAAAATTGAATTCCATGTTTTAAATCTTCTCACAAGGTTTAATTGCTAGTGAAACTCATTAGATTGCTTCACTGTCTTATCCTCAAGTGTTTACTCTCAATGTTCATCATCTGTAACACTTTACAGCTTGTGTTTTTCCTGTTGACAGGCAAGAAACACAGTTTGTAGAAGTAAAACATGTTAGACATCACAAATATTACATGATCAAGTACATCTTGGAAAGGATCATAGAAATAGAGGAGAAAAAGATAGTTCTGTGCTTCAAAGCTTAAAATGTCTGCAGGGATTAGGGAGAGATTTACCACTGCTGAGTCTGGACATACTCTCTTATTTGATCTCAAACTTCCTTGACAAAGCAAGACATGGCAATGAACTCAGTGGACTGTGTGTCAACCATAAATAATCATATCAGGAAGTGCAGTAGGCAAAGTTTCTGTTGACAGCAGGATAGTTATTTGGATGACAAACCCCACACATAGTTCTCCCTTAAATACAAATGGTAATTCTTTCTGGCCTTTTAACCTGGCTTTGAAATGACACAAGATGTCCCTGTTCAGGTAGAGAGATGTATATGATGTAATATACTGGAGGAAGAAGAACAAACTAGAAGAACAAACATATTATTGTAAATTTATCTTCAAAGATATGTCTATAATGTCTGTATGAAAAATGTAGTAATAGTTTAGAACTAGCAGCATTTGTTTTAATCACTGAAAGTAACAACACCATCTAGTGATAATGCACAGCATGAAAAAAATACTATGAATTTTAATATGTTATTCCTTCTTTTAAATATTTCCAATATATTCAAGTTTCTATACCTATACCTAACAAATACATGGAGTCATACCTCCAGAATGTGCTTTGCTGGAATGTTTTCATTAAGTCATCTGTTTTATGGCCTTTCTCACTCCTGCACTGTTTTAGTGAAGCGAGTAGGAAAATATTTCTAATTTTTAATTTCATTATCCCTCAGTGCCATCAGCAAAACTATTGCTTAGAGGGTTTTCTTGTCAGCTTTATCATACAAGTGTTATCATACAGTGTTTGTTCTCACTTCCTCTGTTCCACAAAGCACTTCTGTGACTATTAAGGGAATCATTAGTTCAAGAGGTAGAAAAATTACTGTTAGACTCATCCTTATATGGGATGCCTGTCTGCTGTCCTTAATATGTTCAGTTTAGAAAAACACAGAGTAATCTAGATTTCCCCCATCCTTTCACGGATTAAATTGAATGATTTTCAGTTACATTATGAAATACAGACTCTAACTCACCTGTAGAAAGCAATAATGTGCATAAAAGAAGTACATAAGAAGAGCCCTCTGACTTTCACAAAATTACGTACAATCTGAATTTACTTATGTTAAAGAGCCTGTAGCTAGTAATAAAATAAACCAAATACCATCTGTACCCTTTAAGTTACCTCTCCATCTTTAGGAGAAAAGTTTCTTACAAGAATAAACTATTTTTAATGGAATCTTTACAGTACACTTTTAATAACTCCAATAAAATATTACAAAATATTACAGATCTGCTAATAACCTAGTTTTCTGTGAAACTGCTGAAAGTACTTTTTTCCTTTATATTCTCAAAACATTGAGGCTAGTATTATTATTCTGTGTGTGTTTTATACTCTTGCTTTCTACTGAAATTGAAACATTGGATTCCCCAGATGACAGCAGTAAAGTTGCATTCAGTCACATGCACTTAGAGGACAAATCTGCATTAAATTTGTATTTTCCTAAGTTTTCCACCCATCATAGATGTGATAAATCCACAACTTGATTCTGACAACAGCCCAAAGTTCTGAATCCATACTCGCAGTAACTACTGAATATTAAGGGAAACCTGCACTGAATTTTGGATTTGGATCAACAGAGAGAAAAGGCATATTGAAGAGCAGCTATGAAATGACCTTCCCTTCCTGCCCAGTTTATTTCAGTTTTAGTAGAATGAGTTATATATAAAGATATTACTTTCCACCATCAGTATTAAAGAACTGGCTCCACTTCAGCACATAGTTCCCTTTCCCACTGTCCCTATGACATTTTAAACAATAGAGAAAAATATTATTTCTGCCAAGGACTGCAGCTTGGAAGAGAAAGAATGCTGCAAGTCCTGAGTGACAATGAATTGCACAGAAAAAACTCACACTGAGCCCTTACCATAAAGCAATCACTGCATTTTTGTGAAATGGTACAGTTAGGTTAGTCTGTCTTTATTCAAGGAGACTAAAATAGGATTTATTGAAAAGGGGAGACAGTAAGTAGAATACACTCTGCCTAACTAAAATGGTGTTACTGGATATTATTAGTTACAATCCTGTTAGTTATGTTATAATCTCATACATTTGGGGCATAAATATTTTAACATCCTGACAGTATCACACTTAAGGTACCCTCAGAGTTCATGCTCAGCCTCCTAACTTCATTAAATGCCTAAAATGTAGTTTGAACCATAAGAAATTGCTTTCATATTAGTTTCAAATGGTAGTCTACTCTGCTCATCCTTGGGTTTTATGAAGATTTAATTGTGTAAGGCACATGTTATACTGTAGCCTCCATCCTGCACAGAATTTTCCATACATTTTCTTTTTTATTTTGAGTGGAATGGGTATTTTTTTCTGACTCTTGTTGGATTTTTCAGACTGTTGGGGTGCAAGGGGGAAGAATGCATTGTCTCAATTAGTTTCTTAAAATAATGTACTATCACATGATTCATTTGCCCCTTCCTCCCCATAATTTTATTAGATTATCTTATCACATTATTCTGAAGCACCTGCACTTGCCATCTGATTTCTAACACTTTGATCCAGATCTATCTTCTGACAAGCAATTCACCTAAGTGAACTCCTGTACATCAGTCTGGTAAGGTTTTGTAAGACATGATAATTCTTACAATTGTACACTCCAATCTTCTGTACTTCAGTTCATGTGCCTGTTGCTCTTCAGTAATGGTCTAGGTCATTTGCCTGAGGCAAAAGCATCATTACAGCTCACACTTGGGAGATATTCCACACACATCTTCCTTGAAAATTACTGTCTTGACTTTAATTTGAAATTAAAGCTTCATCATGCTTCTGCTGTAAACACTGGGTTTATCATGATCCAAGACACTTTATGGTTTTATCAATAAACAAGGTATTATTTCTATTGGCCTATTGGAAGTCCTATTTTAGTAGTTAAAAATAGACAAACAAAAATACTCTTGAAATCTGTTATGGCTCTTGCCTCAGCTCCCCTGTTTTGGTTTATAGGCTGACATTAACCTCAGCTCATGCATAACCAGACTGGTGCTTTTTCACTAGATGGAATTTCTAGCCCTACTTGCTCTTTAGAATGCTTTGATGCCCCTTATGTTCAAGTCTTAAACCTTACATGCTAGATTTTCATGTTGTAATTACTCTGAAAGCCTTCCTTGATAGTTTTATATGATGACAGTGTAAAAAAACCTGTAAACTCTGCTTTAGAAACTTTTCTTCAGATTATTTTAGTCAGTATCTCTGCAGACTGTTTGTACTGGCACCAAAGATTTTAGTGTCTCTCAGAAAGTATGAAGCTTGCTTTTTGCTCTAGTGCTTTTGTAATGCTTTATAGCCCTGCTACAGCCAGTGTCTCTTAACCAGTAATTAATATCAGGACTTCTGATGTCAGCAGTGGGTATGGAAGGGGATTGCTCAAAAATTTATGAGAGAAATGATGCAAGTGATTGTACTGTGATCAATTATTTAAACCATGTGGACAGAACAGTTGGTTCATTTGCGTAGGGATATACCCCTTTATTCATTAAATGTTTCTGACATACTCCAGTAACTCCATTCACTCATTTGTACAAGTACACCCCAACAAGAGCATGTGCTTCCAGGTCCCAAGCCAAATGGCTGGGTTGGTAACTGGTGCCAGAATTAAGGCAAAACAATACTCACTGGATTCCAGCTGCTCAGAGGGGAGGTGAAGTTCTGCTTCTCACAGCTGCCTCTGAAACAACATTTGCCAGAGTTTAGCCCAGCACGTTGTTACACAAAGAGTTATTACCCATTTGGCATAAGCTTTTTGTCCTAATGGTGAAACGTTTACCATTTATTACTGCTTCCAATTACTTACAGTTCCTGGAGTAGCACAACTGGGAAGATGGGACCAGTTTTGGTGCACAAGGAGGGAAGCTTCACAGTGTTATTTATTGACTGAGGAAATGGCTGATGATTTGGAAAACACTCAGGGTGCTTTCACAATAAATGTAAAAAGAAAATCATACAATGGTTTCGGTTGGGAGGGACCTTAAATATCATCTAGTTCTAACTCCCTGTTATGGGTAGGGACACTTCCCTCAAGATCAGGTTGATCCAAGCCCCATCCAATCTATTTTTGAACACCTCCAGGGATGGGGTATCTACATTTTCCCTGGACAACTTATGCCAGGGTCTCACCACCCTCACAGTGAAGAATTTCTTCTCAATCTCTCATCTAAATCTCCCTTCTTCCAGGTTAAACCCATTCCCCGCTGTCCTATTTCTACATATCCTTACAAGAAGTCCCTCCCCAGCCTTCTTGCAGGCCCCTTCCAAGTCAATTACTGCAGTCTGAAAGAACTTTGTCCATCTCGTGAAAACTCTAAATTCACAGAAAAAAACTTTAAATTGTTGTACTGGAACTTTTTGCCCCGAACAGGTCAGCCTTGAAACAAAACCCAGCTGAAACTGCTCTGACTTTGCTGAAACTGAGTGTGAACTGCCTCACGCACCTGAGGGAAGCGGAGCGGCTGCCGCACCCCTCCACCTGCGCGTGTCCAAACACCACAGCCCACCGCATCGCATCGCATCCCATCCCATCCCACCCCATCGCATCCCATTGCATCCCATCGCATCGCGTCCCGTCCCGTCCCGTCCCGTCCCGTCCCGTCCCGTCCCATCCCCACCAGGCGGGGGCCGCGCTCTTTCAGCTCAGGCCCGCGCAGCAGGCGCGCAGTGGGGCCGCG